>OX451740.1:1149022322-1149622322 GCA_948472305.1 Vicia faba
CAATAAACTATTCCAACAGAATAAGAATTATAATTCTAACAACCACAAGTGTCCAAAAGTGTTGCAGTTTTCTTCTTACTCTTTATTATTATTTTGTGATAAAAAATGTCAGAATTAGTAGGGATGCAAGAACTTGTGTCACCCATGGAGTGTGTTTGTTAAAGTATAAATCAAATTGAGTATATGTCTATGGAAAGTGTTATGTTGTGTTGGTATTTATAGTTTTAGGGGTAGAAAATAATTGAATCGTGTGAATCAAAGTCAAAGAAGGGAATATTTGAAGTGGATTTTGGTCTCCTCGGAGAACTGGTGTTTTTTATCATTCGGAGAACTAGTGTTAAAAACATGGATCTTCGTTTCCTAGCTGGTTAATACTTTAAACTTTTATTTGTCATCATATACATGCATCATTTATTTATAGATAAAACTCTTTAAAAGTGAATAATTATATTTAGAAACTAAAGTGAATAATATCTATATTAATTAAAAACTAAGTTTAATTTTTTTATTTAATTTTATGTTTAATTTTGGTCTTCAAGAACAAAAAGTTATATTTAAGCTTTTATTTTATGAAATTAATGCAAATTAATTATTTTCATTCAAATGACACAAATAATTTTAAATTTTGTTTACTTGTATGTGATATGAAGTTGATGAGTTATTATTGATCATATATACGATATACGAAAATTCATGATTTTGGAAATATCAAAATTGTCCAGTTGTTTCATTAGCGATATTTTCTTAAGCAATTACACTTTTTTTCTATTATATAATTATATAATTATATAAAAACATCTACTTGCTTCATGTTACTTCAATTGGTAAAATCAGAATATTTTATTCTTTCTATGTTTCCATTACTGATTTCATTTAATTTCTTGGTGTATATTATAGATTTTTCTACTATCTAATTATATTTACTTTGTCTCTCACAACACTCCAACTACTTGATGCCCCTCCCTATACACTATTTTGGCTATCTGCACATCTAAAACTAAACTTCAACATTACTAATTTGTCTCTAATGAATTTTTTTTCAAATCTTCACGTTCCCCAATAAAAATGTCGAATTCCTCCGCCAATACTAATTTCACCTATTTCTTGACTCCAACATTTTATTTATTCAGTTATAGAATAATCTTTCTCTTCCTCTTATTCTTTCTTTTCCTCTTCCTCTTAACGTTCTTTCTTCTTTCTTTTTCATTTTTTTAAATTTAGATCATTTATGACTTATCATTTTTTTTAATTAATTTTTTCTTATTATAGATCAATTGAAGATGAAAATGGATAGTAAAATAACTGAAAATTTATATGCAATGGTGATGAGAGTACAATTCATGTGTTCATAACTGATCAGAAGTACTAAATATTGTCACTGATAAGAAATTACTCATACTCTGTTGATTTTATTTTCGGTAGATTTCTATTTTAGATCTATGATTTTCAATATTTTGATTTTTTGAATATATTTGGATCGATATGATGTGTATATTATTTTTCTTGATTTGAAAAAAATTCACATTAAAGTGGAGTAAATCTGATATTTTTTTTTCAATTTTATATTAGAGAGGTGTAAAAGATTTAAATTAGAGGAATTTTCTACTAGAAGAGAAAAATGAAGGTGATCAACTATGACTATTTTTAATTTTTTTTAGATTTGAATAATTTAGATTTGAATTATTTATGATTTTTCATTATTTTTTTATTTTTTAAAATTGTAGATGAATTGAAGATGAAGATGTGTTGCAGATTATTTTTTTATTATTTTATTAAGATTTAAAAAAAAATTATCGGCAACCTTGTTGCTAAAGTTTTAATTTATGTAAATTTCTATTTTGGATCTATGATTTTTCGATTTTTGATTTTTGAATATATTTAAATCTATAATATCATATTAATTACTCCATCCGTTTCTTTTTAAGTATCATTTTAGCATAAAACTCTTCAATCAAGATAATGGATTATTAGAGTTATTTTTCATATTATACCCTTATTTATTTTCTCTTTCTAAATAAATTCAATCATACATCATCTCTTTTTCCAATAACTAATTGAGAAAATAATTAATTTTATGGAAAATGTGAAGTGGAGTTATTGAGAAAGTAAGGATATAATTGACAAATGATAACATTAAATTATAAAAACGACACTTAAATAAAAACAAAAAAATTCTTCTAAAACGACACTTAAAAGGAACAGGAAAGTACAATATAACTCACATATTTTTTTATTATATTGAACACTTCTATATAATATTATTCAATAGTATTTAATGATATATACTACCATTACTATTTTAATTATTTCTTTTCATAATGATAATAATAAATATCAATGATATTTCAGTAATGATTAATTTTATTACCAATTGAAAATAACTATTAAATGAAAATAATTATTACATATAATTTTGTATTTTGAAACACTAATTTTTTATTAATTATATATTTAATTATTATTTTTTCATAGATACTATTTTGGATTGGGCCCGTCCTGGCCTAAGAGCAAGAACGAAGGCCTAATCCAAACAGCTCTTCAAGGAGCGCGTGTCCGAAGCTTCCCGTCAGCGTGTCGGCCAGAAGCTGCAATCGTGCCCGCCACTACCCGCGAGCATGACGTCCCCGACCACATGAAATCCAGCTCGAGCACCCTCCTCGTAGGGCAGACTATAACCGTTACTCCATCACCTGAACTCCGGAAAGACCGCGTCCTCGTCCCCCCGTACTTCTCGTAGAGTATCACCAGGAAGGGGACCACGTGCGGGTCCCCACTACACACGTAGAACCTGACAGTCCCTTTGTTGGGTCAGTCTTGGTCGACCCAATGAAAGGACCTTGGCCCCGCGCTGGGGGCTATAAATACCCTCTATTCTTAGAGGGTCGGGTATTCATTCTTTTACCATACACACACTTTTTGCCTGCTCGTACCATCACTCACTTTAGCATCGGAGTGCCTTGCAGGTACCCCCCCCCCCCACCTCGTTCAATTTTCGCTCTGAGCCAGTCGTGACGGTCCAAGTATGATCCGGTAAGATCAGTGGCGCCGACTGTGGGGAACTAGCTTTCCCGTCTTGCAAAACCTCGAAGACCAAAGCTCAAATCACCTCCTACCGTCATGGCTGACCAAGTTCGTGATGATCAAAACGTCCGCGTCGTCGACGCCAACAACGGCCTCACCGATAAGAATGGACTCACCGATAACGCTGGTAACCCCGGTCACAACATGCTCCCTGGGGGCGCCAACCCCGGGCCCTCAGCCCACCGCGACGGAGTTACTGTATCATCCTCTTCAGTCCCTCCGCCGCTCGAAGAAGACAACGCAGCTCCCACAAGCCATCGAGCTGCCCAATTTCAGGAAGTCCCTGTCCCCGTCGGGGCAGATGCCATAACCCGCGCGCTGTTCGCGGCGATCAATCAGACGAATTACCTCATCTTCACCCAGGGGGAAAGATCGAGGGCACTAGAAGACGATTGAAGACCTGCGAGGAGACACCGGAGGCCCCAAACTCCACCTCCTCGGGTAACGGAGGTACATCTCCCGTCTCCCCCGCGGAGACACTACAAAGATACCTCCCGAAGCCCGTCACCCCGACCCTCAGGGAGACGGCCCCCTTTGGAGAGGCAACCCATCATTGAAGTCGGGGGACGCGGCCACGCCCCCACACGACAAGAAAGAAGACACTTCGGAGACGGGCATGGAAGAATCAACCAATGAGCACCATGCTCGAGAGATGCCCAGCATGACCAGGACCGTCAGACTCGATAATATTACAGGTCCCCATCCTTGTCCCCGAAGCGAAGTGACGAGGACGACCCCCGCGGTCCCCTGTCACAGGCCATCATGGAGGCGCCCATTCCCCCAGGCATGGAGAAGCCTCCACATCTGAAGGAATACGACGGAGTCGCGGACCCGATCGACCACATAGATGGGTTCGAGGCTATGCTGCACTACCACAATGTCGGGGGACCCATCAAATTCCGGCTGTTCCCCACGACCCTCAGAAAGGCAGCAATGGAATGGTATAAAGGCCTCGCTCCGGGATCAATCACCTCGTGGCGAAACCTGAAGAACCAATTCATCAGTTCGTTCACTGCGTCTCGGCGACACCCAAAGACCGAGGCGGCTCTCGAGGCCATCATCCAGAGACAGGATGAAACCTTGAGAGAGTTCATCAATCGCTTCAACCGTGAAGCCATACAGGTCCCCTGCGCGGACCACATGAAAAGATATTTGCTGGAGAGGGGGCTCCTCCCGGCACAGAATTCAGAAAGGCAGTGGGCATCGAGCCACCTAGAACATTTGATGCCCTCCTCGAGAAGGCCCAGGCGTACATGGATTACGAGGAGAGGGAGGCGGCCAATAGAGCCCGTGACCCCAGGACTCGCAAATCCGGCAGCAACCCGCGCCAGGAAGCTGATCCTCCTCGACGAACCGGGGAGAAAAGAAAAGAGGACAGACCCCGAGAAGTCTGGGAGCAAAGAGGACCCTCAGGGCGTTTTACCGAATACAGTCCGCTCACGGCTTCCCGCAAGCGCATTTTGGCGGAGTGTGCCAGCACGAACTTTAAAGACGGCGGCGTCAAACGCCCCCGACCTGCTCCCACCAAGCCCGGAGCAGACAAGAGCAAATATTGTCAGTACCACAGGAGCCATGGTCATCTGACTGAAGATTGCGTTCACCTCAAGGACGCCATCGAAACCCTCATCAAGGGAGGGAGGCTCGCCCAATACCGGCGAAACGACGCTCCTCATCGTGACGCCCGGGAGTCAAGAGAACCGGAGGAAGATGCCCGACCATCTGACAAGTCGGTCCCCGTCCAGACCACCTTCTCCGTCACCAGACCCGATGACTTCTACGTCCCCGAGCACTTGCAGGAACCGCTCACGACACACAGCATGTGGGAACACTTTCCCTCCACCATGGTCATCAATGGTGGAGGATTCAATGACCTGACTATCAATTCGGCTAAAAGAAAGCTGGACGAACTGGTCGACGCGGCACCCTCGCAGACAGTAACCTTTGAAAGGGTAAAGGGTAGGTCGGAGCCTATCACCTTTTACCTGGAAGAGCTCCCCGGGGGAGCCCCCAACGCAGTTATTCCCCTGCTGATAAGAGCAAGAATGGCTAACTTTGATGTGCACCGCATCCTCGTCGACGAAGGAAGTTCCATCAACGTCATGTACAGTCAATTGTTCCGGACTCTGTAGCTGGACAACTCCCATCTCTCACCATATGTAGGTTCGGACTTTCAGGGTTTCAACGGCTCGACCTCTAATACTTGGGGATATGTCGAGCTCATGGTTACCTTCGGGGAGGGTACGACAACAAGACAAGTTAAAATACGCTTCCTCGTCATCGACTGCCCGTCCCTCTACAACTGCATCCTGGGGAGACCAACACTGGCGGAACTAACAGCGGTACCCTCCACCGTCCATTTGAAGATGAAGTTCTACACTAAGAGGGTACGGGTAGCTACCATCCAGGGGGACCTAGCCACTGCCCAGAGGTGTTTCAACGCCGCATCTAAGGGACGCGACACCGTCGACATCGGAATGAGGCCCGCCAAGAGACCGACGATGACACGACAGGAACCCGACAAGCCAGAGCCCGCCAAAGAGGAAGTCCAGAAAGCTCCACCAAAGGTCAACTCCATAGCTCTGGATGCTCGTTTTGATCAAGACGAACCTCCCAACGGCGAGCAGATTCCCCTCCGACCAATCCCGAACAAGAACTTTGAGCTCGTCCCCCTCGGCGCAAACCCAAGCAAAGGAGTGAAGATTGGCATTGACCTCCCCGACCTGGCGAGGAAACAAATCAAAGACTGCTTGCGCGAGAATGCTGACCTGTTTGCCTGGAGCGCCGCGGAGATGCCCGAACTCGACCCTAAGGTCGCCTGTCACCGTCTCGCCATAGATCCTGCCACTAAGGCCGTAGTACAACATAGACGTAGGCAGTCTCCGGAGAAAACGAAGGCTGCTGAAAAAGCTGTAAAAGACCTCCTAGAGGCAAATTTTATTTCTGAAGCCTGGTATTTAACCTGGCTGTCAAACGTTGTACTAGTTAAAAAGAATAATGGAAAATGGAGGATGTGTGTTGATTATACCGACCTTAATCGGGCTTGCCCGAAAGATGCTTTCCCTTTATCGAACATATATATGCTGGTCGACAACTCGGTCGGCTACAAAACATTATCGTTCATGGATGCCTACTCGAGCTATAACCAAATCCCAATGGACATGGGAGACAAACATTGCACGGCTTTCATGACCAGCCGGGCAATTATTACTACAACGTAATGCCCTTTGGACTAAAAAACGCTGGGGCAACTTACTAACGTATGATGAACAGAGTGTTCCACAAGCAGATTGGAGACATGCTCGAGGTCTACATGGACGACATGATCGTCAAATCCCGAGCAGACACCGATCATGCAGCACACCTCAAGGCAGTCTTCGCCCAAGCAAGACAATGTAAGATGAGATTCAACCCCGAAAAATGCACGTTCGGAGTCAAGGCGGGGAAATTCCTCGGATTCTACCTGACAGAACGAGGAATTGAAGCCAATCCCGATAAGTGTCGAGTGTTCTCCGACCTCCCGACCCCCCGACGTCAAATAAATCAATACAAGTCATGAACGACATGCTCACGTCATTATCCTGCTTCGTCGCGAGGTCTGCTCATCACGCCCTCCCCTTCTTCAGACTTCTTCGCAAAGAAGCAACCTTCGAATGGACCGAGGAATGTGAACGGGCACTGCGCCACCTAAAACAAAGTCTATCTCAACCATTCGTGCTATCCCGACCAGTCGACGGGGAGCCATTATTCCCGTACTTGGCCGTCTTGAACGAAGCCGTCAGCGCGACTTTCATCTGCGAGACCGCCGACGGGCAGAAACCCGTTTACTTCACGAGCAAAGCCCTACAAGGACCCGAAAGCAGGTACCAACAGATAGAAAAGGTAGCTTTAGCCCTCGTCAACGCAGCGAGGAGACTCAAACACTATTTCCTGGCCCACACGGTCATCGTACGAACCGACCAACCGGTGAAACAGCTCTTAGGTCGACCTGACATGGCGGGCCGAATGCTGAAATGGTCCTTGGAGCTCTCTGAATTTGACATTCAATACGAGAGCAAGAAAGCTCTGAAAGCACAAGCCCTGGCCGACTTCGTCACGGAAATGACTACTCACGACCCGCCCGCAGGGAAAGAGCACAAATGGACCATCTTCGTCGATGGAGCCTTCAGCTCGTCCGGAAGTGGCGCGGGGATCCTCTTGGAAAATGAGGAAGGCGTAGTGATCGAACACTCGTTAACCCTCTCCTTCCCGACATCAAACAACCAAGCAGAGTACGAGGCCCTGCTCGCAGGACTAAGGCTAGCCGAGGACCTGGGAGGCTGCGAGATACAAATCTTCACGGATTCACAACTCGTTGCTTCCCAAGTCCAAGGGAGTTACCAAGCCAAGAACGACAGCCTCGTAGAATACTTAAACTTAGTCAAAAAACACATGACAAAGTTTGAGCGAGCAGAAATATCACACGTCCCGCACGAGCAAAACACAAGGGCAAACATATTGTCCAAACTCGCGAGCACGAGGAAGAAGGGCGGAAACAAATCCGTCATACAAGAATCCATGTCATGCCCGAGCATCGAAAGGTCCTCGACACCAGTCGAGGTTCACGCCATAGGAGATACCTCGTCCTGGATGACCCCAGTATACAATTTTCTGACGAATGGCGAACTCCCCTCGAACCAGACAGATGCAACCATCACAAAGCGACGGGCGTGCTGCTACATGGTGCTTGAGAACAAACTATACCGCAGGGGATTCTCCATTCCCCTCTTGAAATGCATCGACGAATCCGCAGTCCCCGAGGTGCTGCGGGAGATACACTGAGGGATTAACGCCCAACACATGGGCGGTAAGTCCTTGACGAGGAAAGCCCTTCGAGCGGGGTACTATTGGCCGACAATGCAGCAAGACGCCAAGGAACACGTTAAGAAGTGTGACAAGTGCCAGAGGCACGGCGACATGCACCTCACTCCCCCTCACGAGCTGAGCATACTGTCATCCCCGTGGCGGTTCACATGGTGGGGGATGGATATCCTCGGTCCTTTCGTGCAAGGAACTTACCAAAACAAATTCCTCATTGTGGTCGTGGATTACTTCACGAAATGGATAGAGGCCGAGGCTCTCGCAAAGATCACCTCACACAACATACTCCGTTTTTACAAAAGAAACATCCTCGCCAGATTCTGGATCCCGAGAGCACTGGTGACCGACAACGGCACCCAATTCACCGACCAAGGATTCCAAGACTTCGTCACCAAACTGGGAACAAAACAACACTTCACCTCGGTCGAGCACCCTCAAACCAACGGGCAAGCCGAGGCTGCAAACAAAGTCATCCTCCGAGGACTCAAACGCCGGCTCGGCGAAGCAAAGAGAGGCTGGGTCGAGGAGCTGCACAGTGTCTTGTGGGCATACCGCACCACGCCCCATTTGACGACGGGTGAGACCCCCTTTCGACTAACATACGGCACCAAGGCCGTCATCCCAGTTGAAATCAGGGAACCCTCTAGGCGAACAAAAACTCCCCTCGATGAAGAAATGAATGACGAGGCACTCAGAGACGAGCTCGACTTAGTCGAGGAAATTCGATCGGGAGAGGCCCTGCGCGAGGCCACCCTAAAACAACGAGTGGTCATGCGTCACAATGACAAGGTCATTAAACGCGAGTTCGAGATCGACAGCCTGGTGTTACGAAGAAACCAGAAAGATTCCCGCGAAGGGAAATTGGCCGCGAACTGGGAAGGCCTTATCGCGTCCACGACACCACAGGTACCAGGGCGTACTATCTCGAGCAACTAGACGGAGAACCACTGCCACGACCCTGGAACGCTGCTAAACTAAAGCAGTACTATAGTTAAAAATCCTTAACACCTAGGACCCTCATCGTCGGACATCCTCATCTAGTCAACGGAGAGAAATGTCTCGACCACGTAGAAAGGCCAAGGTACGGGCCCGATCTACGCCCAAACGACACGACGTCGTTTGGCCGAAACGAGCACGAACGACAGTGCCCGACATGGACACCTCAATCGAGCTCCACCGTCGAAGTACCCGTACGGCAGAACACCCAGCTCGCGATGGGAAGTTCACACCACCGGCAAGCGACCTCGATTTGGGGTCATACGCCCAAGTAAGCGGCTTTACTCCGCACGCCCGACGCATTTCAAAGTACGTCGGACCGTCAAATGGGTCGAAAGAATCTCCACTCGAGGAAAACACTTAGACAAAGTTCGCCACAAAATGGCAAGCCGAGCACAAGCATGCCCCGAGGAAAACACTTAGGCAAATTTCGCTACAAAGTAACAGCCGAGCACAGGAGAGACTCGGGGACATAACTTAGGCAAATTTTATCACAAAATATAAAAACGTGTTCACGAGCAAATATTAAGGGTCGAAACAAACATTCATTCAAAAGCTCGTAAGCAAAAAACAAATAAAAATAAACCGACCAAGAAGGCCGACGATGTTCAGAAATTACAAGAACAGGCACGCAGGCCCCAAAAAATATGCACGGGCACGCAGGCCCCAAAAACAACTGTCAATAAACAAGCGCGCAGGCCCGACCAGAATTCCACAGGCTAGACTTCCCCGGGGCTGCCAGTATCCACGACAGGAGACTCAGGCGGAGGCACGACCTGGCCGTCAATGATCTGGGACATAAAACCCGCCCCTTCGGTATTCACACCAGGATTCAATAAAGTGAGCTGGCTAACCACGGCCTCAAAACCATCTGCCAAGGCGCCAACACAGTCTGTTTCGAGGAGTTGAATACGAGCGACCAATTCTAAGCAACTACACAAGGAGGCTGTCTCCTCCGACTCATCCTCGGCAGGGAGCATGGCGGCCTTCAGATCCTCGACTTCTTTGGCAAGACGCTCGTTGTCGGCCTCCAAGCGTTCCCAGTCTAGTCGAAAATATTCCCTCTCCTCGGCAACCTTCCCCGAGCTCTCCTTCTCCACGGCCAGGAGCTCGGCTTGCTCGCGGAACATCTCCTCAGATCGCTCTAGAGAAGCCTTCAACTTTCGAGAGCCCGCAGCAAGGGCAGCTTTCTCCTGCTCCAGTTCTTTGACGCGATCAGAGCCTTCCCCCTCCTCAGCCAGGACAACAGCCATCTCGGCCATTTTAACCATCCCGACCATGTTGGCGACCAGATGCTTTCTCCGACTTTCTTTACTTAGTCGCCTGATGGTGTCAGCTTCCTCGGCACTTACAGTCAAGGGAAACCCCTCGAAGAAGCCTTCCTCTTTAAAGCAGGGGGGAAAGCCAAAGGACCTCACTGTGCCAGACTCATCGCCGACTTCCGGCTGGCTCTCTGCTCGGTTCCTCTTCCTCGGTATCAGATTAATATGCTGCTCGACATCCTGGGAGTCCGGGGACCCGCCAGAAGCATCACCCGAACTAGTTGGCGGGCCCATCCTCGTCGCCTGAGGAGCTCGCACCATCCTTTTGTTGACTTTCTTATCATGTGTCAACTTTATAAGCCTCTCCTTTCGTCCGGCCATATGACCTGCAAAAAAGAAAACCCGGGTTAGTTACGAGCAAGTAACAAACGAAGAAACTAGAACAAAACTATAAGACAAAAAGTAACCTAGTAGGTTCGCGGCCTGCCCATAGGACTGGCACTCGACAAACGCCTTGGTATCTATAGGACGGGCCTCGAAGGTCGGGTAACCGTCCTCGTCAAGAATGTATTTCCCCTCCCTCGTGGCCCACCGAGTAGGGAAGAAACTGTCGACGTATCTGCAAAGGGTACCGTAGGCTTCCTCGTCCTCGGTGCTCATCCCTCCCGCGGGCGTATGGTAATGCCCAGTACCATGCTCATAGTGGCGCGAGCTCCAATGCAATGGAAACTTAGCTATGCGCCCCAATACCGGGCGACCCTCATCGTCCATAAGAGGCTCCCCGTTATCATCGGTCATTGCAGTCTCTTCTTCATATACAGAATCCAGAGCAGTCTGGGTGATAGGCCGCACGACATACCATTTTTCCTTGAAACCCCTGACAGAATCCATGTACATCCTGAACAACCTCTTCGACTGTTTCAGGGAAACCCAACTGTGCCTACCTCCCCGAGACTGGCGTTGCAAATGAAAGACTCTGAAGAAGAGAGGGATGGTCGCCCCAATCCTTAAAAAGCGACACGTCAGCTCGAACGCCCGAAGAAAGGCAATCGAGTTGGGGTGAAGATGCGAGGGGGCCAACTCCAGATGACTGAATACCCCGACCTGGAAATCACTAAAGGGGAGCTTGAGACCAAGGTCCTTGAACGCGATTTCATACATGGGAAACCCATACTCAGAGAACTCCGAGCATATCCGCGCGTTAAGAGACGGCCTGGTGACCACAAAGTTTTTCTAGAAGCCCGGCTGACTACCTCCGTGCTCGACGATAGTGTAGGCGCTCCGACTGCGCTGACTATATGACGAGGCAATCCCTATGGGCTCGGCGCCCACCCAATCCAGCAAAGGATCATCAACGGTATCAATCAGAGTTACATTTTCCTCGGCACTCTAGTCTTCGACCTCGTTGCGCCCCGAGGACTCTGGTTCATCAGCCATTTTACCTGCAAAGCACAGGAAACCGGTCAATTTGGGAGCAAATCCACACGCTCTCCATAACTGACGGGAAGAAGGGCACGACAAGCCAAGTCATACTCCGCGCACGCCAAAACATTGAGGACTCGAACAAGAGTCTAGTTTCACCTCCCCGACGCCAAGGTGCCGCGACGAGTCGTCCTACATACTGCCTAAATGGGCCAACATCCCGGCCAGTCATGAGTACGTCGACCTAAACTATGGATACGACGAGCAATATCATGAATCCTAAACCTAGAACTATGGGTTTACCGGGCAATATCATAAGTTATGCGCCCAAAACCATGAAGATCCCGGGCAGCATCGTAAGTCACATACCTAAAGCTATGCGTTCACCGGGCACAAACATGCGTTTACCGAGCAAAAACATGAACATACTGGGCATGAACACGAATTTACCGGGCACTAATCCCAGAAGCGGATTTCTAACGTACAAATAACGGAAAAAATCACCTACCACAGGGAAAAATATGAGGGATGAAACGCTTACTTGGAAGTTAGGAAGGATGTATGGCGGCAGGGAAGAAAACCGACGGCGGAAAGCACGGTGGTCCTATGAAATTCTAGAAAAACAGCGGCGGCAAAGACAGAGGAAGGAGGAGAAGCGCGAAGAGAAAAAACAGATTATGGGACCCAATTATCCTATTTATAGGGATGACGTGGAATACGAAACGTCACCCCGGGGAACCACGAGCTTCCTCTCCTCGATGCCTACTCCCCTAGGTAATAACGACTCTACTTTCACTAGGGTGGCGTCACGGTTCCCAAGGGTTGCCTCGTATTCTCAATGAGCACAACCCGCAAAGAGCCTCCCCGAGCACGCCTCGAAAGGGATTATCTCACGAACGCAACACATGAGAAACTCCCCGAGCAACCGTGGGGAAGCAAATATCTTGGCTGAGCATAAGGTCCCGTGACGAAGACGAGCCGAGATCAAGTCATAACTCCTGCTCCAGGAGCCACGACTTGGGGGGCTCCTGTTCTGGACTGGGCCCCTCCTGGCCGAAGAGCAAGAACGAAGGCCCAATCCAAACAACTCTTCAAGGAGCGTGTGCCCGAAGATTTCCGTCAGCATGTCGGCCAGAAGCTGCAACCGTGCCCGCCACTGCCCGCGAACATGACGTCCCCGACCACATGAAATCCAGCTCGAGCCCAGCTCGAGCACCCTCCTCGTAGGGCAGACTATGACCGTTACTCCATCACCTGAACTCCAGAAAGACTGCGTCCTCGTCCCTCCGTACTTCTCGTAGAGCATCACCAGGAAGGGGACCACGTGCGGGTCCCCACTACACACATAGAACCTGGCAGTCCCTTTGTTGGGCCAGTCTTGGTCGACCCAATGAAAGGACCTTGGCCCCGTGCTGGGGGCTATAAATACCCTCTATTCTTAGAGGGTCAGATATTCATTCTTTTACCATACACACACTTTTTGCCTGCTCGTACCATCACTCACTTTAGCATCGGAGTGTCTTGCAGGTATCCCCCCACCTCGTTCAATTTTCGCTCGGAGCCAGTCGTGACGGTCCAAGTCTGATCCGGTAAGATCAGATACCAAAGATTTTTCTATTAAAAAAAAATAAAAAATAAATGCGCATCTCATACCAAAACCCGTGCAAATGTATGAGTTTGTTACTAGTTCTTCACAAAAGTTATTACTCCAAGTAAAAAAAAATTGATATGTTTTATTGAGTGTGACTCATAATCAAATAAGACCATGTACAATGGTTCATATATTCAACACCTTCATTTTTCATTTTTTTATATCCCACATTATCTACTTTCTCTTCCACCTAATAATTCAATATTCATTCAACTTTTACTCACTACAAGGATTTTATTTAATAAAATCCAACACCTTATTCCACCACTTTTATTTCATATTTTTATTTTCTTTTATGTTTTTTGTTTAATAAAGCCGATTTTTTTTCGTGTCTAAATCAAATGAACCAAGTCTTTATTTATAGATTAAAAAAATGATGAAATTTTGGTGAAAATAAAAATAAATAAAAAATTGATTTACTATAAAGTACTTGATTTCAAAAAATTAAGGTGAGATAAAAATATAAACAATCACAATAACCAATAAAATTTTATAATATTTAAAGGCAGCATAAAAGAACCATTATAAAATTCAAAAAAAGTTAATGTCATTTATGGGTAATTTAAATTGAATTATGATTTAAGTTTCACAAACTCAGAGCTTTATTTGTATTTTAGACAAAGCATAATGATACAAAGTTTCACAATATCAGAGATTTATTTGTATTTAGACACATATTACTTGAAAAACTTCATATTCATATAATACAAATAATATGTTGAGCAAGTTAGTCACTATAGTTAAGCAGGTTTTGTAACTCTTATTGGTTAAGATATCAATGTCACGTAAGAAATCCTTATGAGGTTTAATATTCATAAAGGTAGAGATCATTGAGTATGATTCATAGTCACAAAAAAGGGGAAATAGCATGGGGCAAGCTAGAGTAATGACGCAAGACTCATTTATCTCTGCCCTTGTGTTTGGCCTAAATGTTTCTGATGCCTAATTGATTGTAAAGGCGATTGAGGAACCCAAGGTGATATCCCCTTGTGGAACAATTCAGAGGGTATTCTTTTGATATGAACATTAGTATTATTAGAATAATAATGCAAGTGTGAGTAAGTGGGAAAATAGTCCTACATTGAATAGGAATATGGATATTTGATCATATATAAGTGAGAGAACCCACTCACCTATCACCTTAAGGTTTTAGGTGGACAAGTGGTGTGTGTCCCACAAAGATGCATAATCCCCAACTTTCCATCAATGCTCCTAGTAACTCCCTCTAACATATGGTATCATGAGTCGTTGATTCGAGAAAGGGACTAGATTAGTATCGAAATATTCAAGAAGAGGTGTCCCGTTGCAAGGTGACAACAACGGTACAAGTAGGGGGGAATTTTGGACTCACACTTGAGGGGGGTGTTAGAATAATAATGCAAGTGTGAGTAAGTATGGAAATAGTCCCACATTGGATAGGAATGTGAAGATTTGAGCATATATATGTATAAGTGGGAGAACTCAATCACCTATCATCTTAAGATTTTAGGAGAACAAGTGGTGTGTCTCTCACAAATGTGCATAATCCTCAATTTTGTATCAATGCTCCTAGTAACCCCCCTCCCCTAACAAGTATTATATGTATGATTTGCAACATTGAAATTCTAATCCATTTAAATAATAATATAAAACTACAAATGCTCTATAGTCACAAGGTAGACACACTAGGCTGAATTACGTAAACAAATATTGTGTCCATTATTTGAAATTTGTGTTTTTATTTTCTCTTTTGTTACTAATTATTCTGATACATTTCATAGCAAGCCTAAAGATTGGGGTGGTGAATATACCCCTATTGAATTTGCACAGTTTTTGTAAGAAGGAAGGAGTTGAGCATGAGATAATAGCTCCTTACACATCTCGACACAACGACATTGTTGAGAGAAATATTATAAGCATATTGAACACGACAATAAGCTTGCTCAAGGTATGTTAATTTCCAAACCATTTCTAAGGTAGGAATATCAACCATAGTTCATATCAACAATAGATGTCCAACAAAGAATTTGAGCAGCAAAACACCTTATGAAGCATGGACTAGCCTAAAACCAAATGTTGGGCCCTTCATGATCTTTGGCTTACTTTGCTACTAGCACATAGCACAACAACTCATAAGGAAACTAGATGATAGAAGTCAATCTATGATTTTATTAGGCTATCACTCAACATGTGCATACAATTATTCTAACCAATTAAGACAAAGGTGATGATAAGTAGGGATGTGAAACTTGATGAGTGATAACTTATCGTCAAGTGTACTAATAATATCAAAGTAATAAAATAAGATAGTATCCACAAGGATTGCTATTTAATAATAGTTGTGCAAGTTAAGAAAGTAACAAATGGGGGAAGGGGTTCAAGTTTGACTTTGAAAAAGAAAATTTGTTCTCAAAATAATGAGAAGCAATTAGGTTTTGCTTTGAATCTCTTATTTCTCCCTTGTTGATGTCTAATGCATTACATGAATGGTAAAGACATTATATTCCCATGACGAACTAACAAAACCAATATACTCAATCCCTTAGTGTATAGCTCACTAAGTCCTACTAGAGGTCTCTTATCCCTATTTAACTAGTGTAAGTGAAATTAGACAATGTAACAATATGTTAGCTCAAATGCCACTACTAAAGGTCTTTTATCCATATTCAACTAGCATAAACACAATACTTGCCCTAGTTCAAGCGCATAAACTAAGGGTCAATATTCCATATGGGTCCAAAATCATATTAACAGAGTATCTCAAATAATACACATTAAGAAAAAGAGACAATTAAATAGAAATATAACTTCAATTATTCATGCAATAACAAATTATACATATATCCCAACAGGTTCAAAATAAGTTCATCGTACAAAACCTAACCTATGAGTGTTTAACTACTCATACCGATACAAATAAATACCAAGCAATAAGATGAAGGTTTCATAAGAAAATCCTTGAACATCTGGCTTCCAATTGTTCTTTAAATCACACTTCTGGTACTCTTTTCTGTCACTTCCAGTCAAAATTCGCAGAACCCTACAAGATGCCAAAAATCCCCTTTTAAACAGTCAGAATGCGTCAGAAAAAGTCCATAAAAAAGGTCTAATGCGCGCGTTATGCGTCCTGTCGCGCGAGCGATGCTGTGTGTGCTACCCTATCATGCGCGCGATGCAACACATGATTATTCCAGTAACTTTGTTCTTTTTGTTCCTTTTTCCATCCAATTTTTACCAAGTCCCCGTTTCTTCATACTTAATGATTTTTGCATCTTTCTTTGGACTTTATACTTCATATTTGCTCATCTATGACTTGTTTTGCTCTGATTTCTTGACTAAACTTACGTAATCAGAGTGTCATCATAAACCCAAACTTCATCTATTGCTTGTCCTCAAGTAACTTGCCTGCAACTGCATATTTCAAATAGAAAAACAAACTGCAACAATAATAAATGAACATCACCATTCAATATTTTTGTTACCTGATAATCATTCATGTTCTTGAATTCAATTAAGATAAATCAAAAAATTTCTTCCCACACATAAGTACTCAACATATCTATCTTATCACCAATATTTCACTCGTATTGACAAGGTAATCAAAGAATCAACATACAAAAGTATTTTACCATAATTTATTAAAATTTATAACAAAATCAATCAAAGTCATCTAAAGACACACTATTGGGGGGCTTTAAAGGTTGTAATGTGGCTTATGTTAAGGTAGTATAGTTTGGAAGAATATGCTTAAACCTTTGGAGTTAGGTACCCGATTTTCCTTATGCTATAACATTCTTTATCATATTAACTCTTGCTTACTTAATAGGTACTAGAGATTAACATTTTATGTTCCTTATCATTTTTTTCTCTATTTTTTTGAAGAAGTTATTTTAACTTCTTGGTTTTTCTTGATTTATTTTCTCAATTTTTTTTTTGAAATTTTGACCAATATCTCTAGTACCCCAACCCCAAACTTAAAATTTGCTCACTTCCAAGAGCAACCCCATACTTATTGTTTTGCATATGACAAAGGAACTAAATTTTCTACCTAACTCTAAAAAAAGGGTGGAAAGATTTAATCTTTCAAGTCAAACGGCTAATAATTTGGCTATGTCATCGAAAGAAAGGGCTTAGGCTCAAAGTGGTTAGAAAATGATATAAACATCACATACGAGTTAGTTTAGAAAAACTCATAGTTTACCACAAACAAGTGCCTTAGTGTGTATTTATCAAACCAATATATTAAATTATAAATAATGCAAATTCTAGAAAATAACAATTGGACGGATACTCTCATAAGAAGGAAAAGTAAACAATGAAATTTTTGGCTCAAACCTTACTAGCTGAGGTATCTGAAAATTAAGCACAAGTTAGTTGGTTGTTCCTTTCTTCATCCAGTCTCAAATCTCAATACGCAAGGAGCTTTCCTGATGATCAAACTTATTTCTGATGATTTTTTTGGTTCATTTGTTCATTACTAAAGTTGCAATTTTTGTAAATCTAAAAGAAAGCAACAATAGCAAACTTTTTTGTTAAAGCCAAGCATAAACTAAACTGATACAATGAGGGAAGAACACTTATAAGTAGCTATTACTCTTTGTTGGGCATAAAAAATAGGCAAAATAACCTTTTTAGTCCTTTAAGTTTACCCCAAAGTCCATTTTGGTCCTTTATCTAAAAAAAGTGTCAAACTGGTCCTATAATTCTTTCAAAAGGACCATAGGAGTCCTTTCCGCCCATTTTGGTCTTTTTTGGTTCAGCCCATCCTTCTTTATTTCAATTTGTAACTCCATTATCTTATGTTTCAGCCCATCCTCCCTTTCCTTTAGATGATGTATCTCTATCTTTGATCCATCAAGCTCATTTTGCAGCTTCTCCAATGAACCAAAAAGGACCAAAATGGACGGAAAGGACTCCTATGGTCCTTTTGAAAGAATTATAGGACCAGTTTGATATTTTTTTTAGATAAAGGACCAAAATGGACCTTGGGGTAAACTTAAAGGACTAAAAAGGGTATTTTGCCTAAAAAATAATAATAAAAACTTGATAAAAATTTAAAAAGTGAAACTTGCTACATATTCCTTTTCACATTTTATCATTGCGGAAAAGGTCTTGCATCTCACTCATTATGTTGTTGAAGTCTCTATTTTATCTGGACCATTCTGCTCTCTTATGTTCTCTTCTTCTCTCTTTACCTCTGAAGTTATGGTAGTTCAACATACAGGATTGGTGAAAGTTCTATTACCCACCTTGTTATTCCCACTACACGAGCTTCCATTCTCCTTTGAAATTCAAATGTTGATCATTTTGCATTTGTGCTCCTTGATGTTGATTTTGAGGTTGGTAGAATTCTTCATAATTTCTTGCTTGATTATTCCCTTGCTCTTGATGGGCTCCCATTAACTATTAATGATGTTGAAGTCGTCTGATCGGTGAAGCATTTATTGATGCTTTAGGACTTATCATTTCATAACCAGGTTGAGTATGGACACTAGCTAACCCATACAATTCATTAATAATACAAAAATGCCCACAAGCTCGTTGTGCGACGTTAGTCATATATTTAATATTTTTTGCAATTAAATACCCTAAATTTATAGGTTCACCATTTAAAACATCTAAAATTCATAAACACCACATAACTATATAATGAGATTGGTTATATGTGGCTTCTAAAGTTTGCACAAAGAAAGATGTCAATGCTTTAGGAATTGGGTGAAAATAGGCGGTTTTAAGCCACAACAAAACGTTATTCTCAATCACCCATTTTGCACCAGGTCTAGAAAAAGCATCTATCAATTTGTAGCCATATCACTCCAACAACACAAAAATAAAAGAATGCAAAAAAAATATAATAGAAAGTGTGATATTAGAGAATAACATGCTTGAGAGATAAGAGGAAAGAAATGGTGTGAGAGAAAATGACCAAAAAATCTCAATTTATAGGCAGTGAATCGTGCTATCACGGTGTTATATGCTCATCACGCACACGATGCCACGAAAACTCCCAACAATCGGATCCTAACTATCATCTCAACGGTTAACTTGTAAGGTCACTATCGCGCGTGCGATACAATTTGACCAGAAAATCTCAATTTATAGGCAGTGAATCATGCTATCACTGTGTTATATGCTCATTGTGCGTGCGATACAAGCTTATGTATGCGTGATTATTCCATAACTTTCATATCTACCTTCCTTTTGATTAGCATACAAAAAATAATATGATTAAAGATACAAACTCCCCATTATCTCAGTATACCCCTTCTTGAACCTAGATTCTATTTTTAATGGAGCTGGATTATTATTTTATTTTTGATTAAATATTTGAAAGCCATGTGGAATTATTTAATTTTTTAAATTTAATTTTGCTATTTTTTATATATTATATTACTTTTACGTGTTTTTAAATTATTATTTTTATAAATATTTTTAGATACTATTTTTTTAAAATTATCAAAATAATATATTTGAGCCTAAACCCATTTTCAGTTATTTAGCAGCCCGCACTTCCTCTATGCATGTTTTATTCATTAGTTAATAGTTTTTATTGATTTATAAAGACTAGATATGTTATTATACCAATCTATGTGGGACTATAAAAGTATAAAAGTCCCAGATATGTTGCTGAAATATCCTTTCTTCCATTCTCTTCCTCTCTAGCTCGACAAAATCATTCGTCATTCTTTAACACTCTTCCACTTTAGCTCTTAACTCACAGTGGTGATGAAGTTTACGGCGAACAATACCAACGTAAAGAAAACAGTAGAATAAGGTTGTCAACATTTCCTTCACACTACACACACTGTAATAACATGCATTGGAGTTGAAACATCGTCACTATATTCCTCTCACCACCTTAATTGTACCATGTTTCACATTAATAAACAATGGAAGTGGGTCTTGTACCATGATAACACCACCGCCATTATTCTGATGAAAATGATAATACATTCCATTAGAATCACTTATTGGTTTAGTTGATTTTGATCACAACTTCCATATTCTACTTTATCATCATATTCCTTGTTGTAGCAATAACAAAAACTGCAGAAAATAGACGGTACTCTGAAATTTACGTGAAGGATGGAAACTGGTTCGTGACTATGTGATTGTTGTGGTTGCAATGAATATTATAGTATGTATATTACAATATGTATGTACACTATGTATGTTTACATTGAATATTACATTATGAGTTCATTGCAATCTAAGTTGGTTGATTGAGCCACATTTTCGATATTATATATGAATACTTTCTTTCTGTTTTGCATGAGAATGACAACAGTTTACATGTACAATCACTACGCCAAAAATAAGTTTTAGCAGCACATAAAAGAAAGCGCTTTTAGAAAAAAGCGCTGTTGTAGGTTTTAAAAAAAAATCACTTAAAAAAGCGCTTTCAAAGGGTGCCTTAAGAAAGCGCTTTTCAAAAGCGCTTCTAAAGGTCACCCTTAGAAAGCACTTTTTGGGAAGCGCTGCTAAAGCTGGCCTTTCAGAGGGTACCTTAAGAAAGCACTTTTCAAAAGCGCTGCTAAAGGTCAGCCTTAGAAAGCGCTTTTCCAAAGCGCTGCTAAAGCTGACCTTTAGAAAGCGCTTTTAAAAGCGCTGCTATAGGATATGCTACGAAAGCGCTTTTTGATGTAAAAGCGCTGTTATAGATGACCTTTAGAAAGCGCTTTTAAAAGCGCTTTCGTAGGTAGTTTTATAATAAATATCAAAACACAAGGTGGTGTGAGCATTGTAATAATGCAAGTCTTTCCCAATTCTTATCTCTTCACTTTTCCTAAACCCTTAAACCCTCCCTCTCCCCTTTTCCACTTCCACTGTAGTCCTCCGCCTCTACTCTTCCAAAAACCACCACCCTCCATCGTTGCAAAGTCCTTCTCCTCCGACGAGTTCCCCGTCGACGAGACCTTCCTCCAGACCTTCGGCCCCAATAGCAAGGAATCCGAGGATGAAGCTCGAAAGCGCAACTAGATCGAATGCGGCTGGGCTCCCTGGGATGAAATCCTCACTCTCGAAGCCCAATTCCCACGTCACAGTCTCAACGAAGGTGAAGAGGTTCCTCTCAGTTTGCCGGAGTCCATCGAAGCGTTCAGAATGTATAACCCTAGGTACCGTAAGAAGAAAATTGAAGAAATGAGATTGACGGAAGATGAGTATTTGACGAAGCAGTTTGAAATCAAGGGAGAGATTCCGGAGCCGTTGGAGATGAAAGCTCAAATAAGATGAAGAAACCTCCTTTTAACAGATTCTCAATTAATGATCTTTAATCTTATTCTCACACTGTTTCTGAAAGAATTGTTCTTTTCAAGCTCAACAATGTTGTTTTGAAAATATTCAGGAAATTGTGAGTGCTGGAGGCAGTACAGTATGGGGGAGTCCTGCAGATGTAGGAAGTGTTGTAGGAGGGGAAGCATTTGATGTGGTTTTGGACAAAAATGGCAAGGATCTTGATGCTTCGAGGTTTGTTGTATCAATTCTTGTTAACTTGTGTTCATTGCTTCACTTGTTATCTTGTTATCTTGTTATGTCATGCATGGCACCAACTCTTAGATCAAAGACATGTCTGGTGTTCGACACTTACAGAACACAAACATAAGTTTAGAATTCTCGTGTGTTAATGTTTGTTATGCCAATGTTTCATATTTCCAACAGCATACTGCAATACTGTTAAAGAAACATAAACTTTTCAGACATTGTAATTGTTATCTCTAAGCCAGACATCTTAATCTCGATTGTTCCTTATAGGCCGGTGATAGATTGGGCCAAGAGTGCAGGTGCCAAGCAATTCTTGTTCATCAGTAGTGCCGGAATCTACAAACCAACGGATGAACCTCCTCATGTTGAAGGGGTGTGTTAAATATTCCTAATATCGCTTTTCTAAAATCACTATGCTGATAACAATTGTTACAGTCTAAAGTTTGAAAACCACTGTGGAGCAGGATGCTGTCAAAGCAGATGCTGGTCATGTTGGAGTTGAGAAATACATTGAAGAAACTTTTGACAGTTTGGCAGTATTCAGGCCACAATATATGTTAGGGTCTGGAAAATGCAACTAGCATTCATGATTTTTTTTTCTTTGGTTTATGTGGATTGTTAATGCTAACTTTGATATGAATGTGACAGCTAGACCAAGATTATTACCCTGGTAGGAGGAAAAGAGGCAAGGACTACAAAGAGGGCATGGTAGGATTGCGATTTTTTTTATGTGTGTTTCATTGGAATATTAGAAAGTAAAGATATTCTTGTGCTAACTTTTATTTAATTGTTTCATGTTTCTTGCAGTACGAGTTACCATTTTATTATCCTGGTCAAGTAAGCTACTCATCAATTCTTAAGTCATATGCCTTATGGATTATATTGTATTGTTGTTGTGAAGAAACTGATTTCATATGGCGGGCTTGAGATAGTCTTCGGTAGACATTTTAGTGATTTTTTCAGTAATGACGATGTAAAATTTGTATTTTATAATTGTATAATTTGGAATATTTGTTTAAGAAAACTATGAATAACTGATTTTACCCTTTAATTACAGCATCACGTTGTCACCTTTTTTTCTTTCTTTTTTGGTTTTGTTCAGTTTTAATGTTTCTAATTGGACAACTCTATTTATAACCAAATAGATGATCCTATTTTATTTGCATCCATATAATTAAAATCAGTCTTTTTTCTGTATCAAGAAAAACGCTACCTTAGGTAACCTATGAAAGCGCTTTTTCACAAAAAGCGCTGTCTAAGGTAAACATATGACAGCGCTTTTCCAGGCAAAAGCGCTGCTAAAGACCACCTATGAAAGCGCTTTTCCTGAAAAAAGCGTTGCTAAAAGCCTACCTAAGACAACGCTTTTCCAGAAAAAAGCGCTGCTAAAAGAAAACTTATGAGAGCGCTTTTCCAGAAAAAAGTGTTGCCTTAGGTAGACCTATGAAAGCGCTTCTCATTAAACAAAAAGTGCTGCTAAAACCTATAGTAGCGCCACCTTAGAAAGCGCTTTTAAAGGCCAAAAAAAGCGCTTTCGTAACTTATTTTTGGCGTAGTGAATATAAAAACAATATATCTAACATATTGTCATCACATACCTACTTACCCCTCTTTCTATATATATATATATATATATATATATATATATATATATATATATATATATATATATATATATATATATATATATATATATATATATATATATATATATATATATATATAATACAAATCCACGTTGTTTTATTCTACAACATATTATAACATGTGAGAGAAGAAGGTTTTATTATGGCACCTCCTTCAAAACTGTTTCACATGGATTATGCGGTTCACGATGTGGTAGTTTTCTGCTGCATGATATTGCTATAACTTGTTGTTCTAGACATGAATAGTAAGAATTTAATAGCTATACCTACATTCATTCGGTATCAATAATGATTCAATAGTAAGAGTTTAATATGCTACATCTGGATATTACTATCATTCAAAGCTCTGTATATAAAGTTTGGGTTGTTATGGAAAATAAAAATGAAGTGTTTATAAATGTTGCTATAACTGGTATGTGTTTTGAAGCATTATAGTCCCACATCAAAATTATATCTCAAAATGAAAGTGTTTATAAATGAAATATTCGCCTGAAGCTTAGCAAGCATCTCTTAAAACTTTTCAAATAACCATGCCTCATCTTTAACCTTTGGTTTCTTCCTGATGATCGGATAAGGTGGTTTAATATAGTCGGGTAGTTATGTACTAGGATCACTCAAAATATGTTTCTTAGTCCTTCTCAAGGGTGAGTTTCTATATATAAGTTGATCAAGTGTAACTCCTCTCACGGAATAGTCACTCATGTTTTCACTCACCTTTTTCTCTTTCCTAACTTCTACCTCTTCCTCTGCATTCATAACCTCTTCAACTATCTCATCTCTCAGGTTTGCGTTCACTCCAAATCCTAATTTTAAGGCTTTACAGGTTTCATTCTTAGGATTGTCAACCGTGTTACCAATAAAGGCTCTGCTAGAACTTGGCAAAGCCGTCACCTGATGCGATAATTGACCAATCTGCATTTCTAAATTTTTTATGGATGCATCATGGTTTTTCTCATGATCTCATGTTGTTTGCTTACCTACTCAAAATTTCTTTGAGTTTCTTAGATGAACTTGTTGATTATCTCCTCAAGAGGTGAAGGTTTCCTCTGAAATGGAATATGAAATTCTGGCACACAATATCAGAAGTCAAGACTGGTGTCTCAACAACATACAATATCATAATAGATGTTATAACATCTGCTGATAGACAACTGAATTTCTAAAAACAGAAAATTTGTGCAGAAAAGTACATTACAAAAACTTAAAAAACACAATCAATTATTAACCCAGTTCGGTGAAACTCACCTACTCTGGGGGCTACCAAGCCAGGAAAGAAATCCACTATCAAGAATATCATTTTTAAGCTAAACAATCTCAGTTTACACTTCTTACATAATCTCTACCCAATGTAATTTCTACCTAGGAACCTCCTAGATATGAGAACTCCTCTCACTCACAATCACCACAGTGATATCAAATAACAATCCCAATCCCAGGGAATGTCGCAAGAAACCAAAAAGTAAGAATGCTCTTCCAAAACAAAATACTTAGTTTGCTTAAAAGCTTCACTAAGAACAATACTCAACTCTTTGCTTAAAAGCTTAGAGGAGAGCAATAAATTGATAAACAAGTAACAATCAGTCAACTCAAATGCATCAAAAGATATATGAGGACGTACAAAAACACATGGAGAAAATAAGAAACTCTCAAACCCTAAACACTTAATTTTCACAAGGTTTTACAATAAAAATATGCTTATTAAAACTAGGTCATGGATGTCTCCTTATATAGACTTTTGCAGTTGGGCTTGGACTCTTCAAATAAATCAAATCTTCAACATTAAATCCCTGCAAAATCTTCTACATAAAAATAGAAACAAAAAACAAATCTTTCAAGTATCTCTTAAAAAGTCTCAAAGATCCTTTTCATGAAACAAATCAAATATGCAATTATTTCTAAAACTCCTTGATTTCCTGCGCCAGTTATGCGTACTAGAAACCTCCAGAATCTCATATCTTTCAATCAAATCTTCAACAAAAATAATCTAGTTGTACTGTCATGATGTTTTGTTGTAATATGCTATGAAATTTGATAGAACATCTGTTAAATAAGTACCAGTAGACTATGTTGTACCAGCTAGTCAAGATATTATGACATCTTGTTCAATATTAGGCTGTAATACATGTTTTTCCCAAAGAAACAAGTTTTGATAAAATTATTGTCAACTACTTGTTTTACCAAAATTGTTGCCAACCACAAAATCACATACCTAATAATCCCCCCCTTTGACAAATTTTGGCTAAAACAACATTTGCAAAAAATCTGGAGATATGAATAAAACCACAAACACAAGTTACACGAAACCATGTAAACTCTATAAAAATATAACACAACTAAAAATCTTGTACAATCAGACAAGTCTTGTTACTCCCCCTGTCATACACAATTAATTCTCCCTCTTAAGGGAAAACCCTCAAATCAGAGCACATGCAGCAAAAGCAACAACAATAACTTCAACACAACCAAGCATGAATACTCATTCTCCTCCTGAATAGTTGCATAAACAACCACAAACAGCTACTCTCTCAAAAGCAGTAGCACACAATCCTATCATAATGTTAATCAACATGTCAAGACATATGATATAACATCAGAACACAAAGCAGTAACACAACACTTTACTCCCCCTTTTAAACCAAAATATTGATAAAAGTTGGAGTAAATGTACACAATCAGTGGAAACACACATATCAGATGAAAACATATTGCACACGGGCAGTACACCAAATGGAAACACATAGAACATTGAAACCAACATATTGCCCATAGGCAATACCATAGATGGAAACACACATAGTATTGGAGACAAGCATATTTCACAAAAGCAATACCACAGAAGGAAACTGTTGTACCCCAAAATTTGCCCTCTCATTTTACTCAACACATGCCCATTGAGGTCCTCAACTTGCTCAAGGATGCCCAAGAGTTGATTAGACAAACTCCCTCCTAAGGCAATGTACCTCAAATTAGGGTTTCCATTTTCATCAGGGTGGGGGAGATACAAAGGTCCCAGATGCCCTCCATGGTCCTAATATGTTCTCAAGATCATCCATGTCAAGCTTCATGCCTTGCACAAGAAGTTTGCTCAGTCAATTACCCAGATGCTTGAAAATAAACTATACTAGGCCAAAAGTCAACTGTGGCCCACATACAGTCAAACTTCAAGATTTTTGATCAACATAAACATTTTGAAGTGATATCCATCATTTTATCAAGGGTTGATCATGATTCCTCAAGGAATGCCCCAAATTCATCAAAACCCAAAAGTTGTTAAATTAGTGTTTCTCAAGAAAAGTCAACCAAACTTTGACCAAGCATAACTTCTTCATACTTTATCAGAAATTTTCCATCTAAGGCTCATTTTGAACATGATGAAATTCCATACAATTCATATTCATCCCCCAAGTTCAAAATATGCACTCATCAAAAGATATGAATTTCTACATTATAGGTCCTTTTGAAAAGTCAACAAAAACACTTTTTGGGTCAAAGCTTCTTACACGAACATGGAAGACCCAATTGAGATGAAAATAAAAGGGTTGCTTAGGGGACATCCTAAGCTTTCTAAAAAGTCCAATAACACCCTCTTAGGATTAAAGTTGATGGAGATATGTATTGTCAAAATTGACCAATTTTTGGAAATGTGCATGAAGTCAACATTGATCAAAATGACTTTTTTTCCAAATGGGCCCATGTTTTCTTGTTTGAAACTTGTTCCTAAGATGGCCTAAGAACCCTGAGCTTATCCATCTATTATTTTATTATTTTTATTATTTATTTTGATTTTTTATCCATTTAAATCAAAATAAATCAATTTAAATAGTAGAATAATCAAGTAAAATCAAATATTTCATTTTATGAGCATATTATGAGTCCATGAACAACTAGCAAATCAAAAAATTCGTGCAAGATCTAATTGATTGGAAAATATCTTAATTTGGTCTATTTTGGAAACAAATCATACAAGGCAAAGAATGAAATCAAATCTCCATAATTTGCAAAGATATGATCAAATTTTGTTGACCTAAATCATTCTATGATATATACACAACATTTCCAAAGCATAAAAAAGGGTTCTTGGTCGTGAAAACAAAGGAGTCAACTTCAAATTTTTGTCAAAAAAGTGCTGATCACATATTCCTCCATAGACTGATTCAAGAAATTCCAAGGCCAGCAATCTATTCCTAGACATTTTCTGAAGCCATTCCAATCATCCTCAAGCCTTAAAACCTTCAGAAATCACGCCTCACAGTGCCACAGTTTACATCTTTTTTCAAGATTCGTTTTCAATAATTTATCCATGCTTGCTATCATATTTGCAATGTTTTTGATTGGTTTGATTGAAGTTTAAGTGCAGGAATGGCACGATGCCATTGTTAGGGTTTTGAGGTCCCAAATTGGAAATTCCATATAGAGGCAAAATTGGACAAAATCAGGGGTACTATCATGCTTAGAAGATGATTTACAATTGATCCATGTCTTTGGTTTGAATTTATTCTGCTTGTGCTGCGTTTTTGAATTTTACAGGTTTATGGCTACGAACAAAATCCGTCACTATAGCTTTTAGTGACGGAAACGACTGTAGGTAAAAGTGTGGCCAAAAACAACAGTTATGGGGAAGAAGACAATTAGGTGGCAGAATCCCATTGGGTGATTTGGATCACACGTGCGTTTGGGAAAGACCACTTTATTTCCTTTATATTTTATTTATATTATTATATTTACAACTAACCATCTAGCCATTGGATTCATCATCAATCCAGATCCAACGCTCAAGTCATACCATGGACCGCCAGAAAGAGCATCACACTGGATCTAGCGCGTTGACTGGGCTGAGCAAGGAATGGGCCTAACAAATTCAATACTACACCCCCTGAATTGCTCAACAATACATGCCCAATTTCTTTTTTTTTTATTTATTTTATTTCCTTTATTTTAATTATTTGATTAATTATTTCCTTTTACAAAAATAACACCAAAAAATCATTTTTTTATTTAATCATAAAATCAAGAAAACCACAAAAATGTAGAATTAGGTTTTTTTTATTAAAATTAGTTTTTTTTGGAAGATAATTAATTTAATGATATTGACTTGATTGTTTTCATAATTAAAATTAATTAGACAAATTAGGTTTAATTCACAAATATTTAATTTTCTCAATAAAATACCAAAAAATATTTTTCTTTAATTAATTAGATTTAGGTTAAGATTTCAAATATTTTTTCTCAAAAATAAAAATGCAAAAATATTTTCTCTTTAATTGATTAGATTTTTTAGAATTTAAACTTTGATTCCCGTACTTAATTCTTGCGCGCAATATTTTATTTTCCAATTATTGTATTTGCTTCGGGTTTGTAATAGTTTTTACTTAGAGTTTACCGCATATTATTTACTGTTTAATCCCCGGTTTTTGGTCATGTAACCCCCTCCCCGAAGCCTTGTAATAGCGTAGATTTACTTTTTCGCTTTTAATTTCCGTAACTATGAACTGTCTAGATGTATGGATAATAGGTTTGCATGCAAAAGACAAATAAAATTAAAAACAATAGATCACCTTAATTGTGCAAAGATTAAATAACTGAAATCAAACACTGCTTCACACTTGCGCCCTTAGGGTATGCCTCACTTGGTTGCCTCGAAAAACAATGGTCATGTCCCTCAAACGTAGGGATATCTTAGCAAAAGACCCTAAATCTAAAAGTCATCATAAAGATCATAGTCTCTTAACGTCCCTCGAGTTGCCTACGAGAAATGATCTTGTCCCTCGATGTTGCCTACAAATATATGATGACAGTCCCTTCGAAATGCTAAGGTATCCTTACATGTTGCCTTCAATGACCATTACGTCCCTTTCGATAGTCCCTCAAACATCCAATGACTAGGGTTACCTACTCACTAATAGTAGGATAACACGGTCTAAAGGATAGGAGGAAAAGAAAACCTTTTTTTGAGTAGGTAGATAACTCTTAGGTACTTGCTCAAAACGACAAATATTTTACACCATAAACTTTCAAACAAACTTTTTAAACTAAAGTTTTCAAAACACTTTGTCACACTCTTGAGGACCGATACAAGGATTATCACGAAGTTAAATAAAAACTTTTACACAAGTAATTTTCAAAATGAGCAAGTACCTAAGAGCCCGTGGAAAACCACGGATAGAAAGGGTGCTAACATCTTCCCTTTCTATAATCTACCCCCCGTACTCAGAAACATCTCGAAAAAGGTTTTTTCTGTTCTTTTTCCTTTTCCTTTGTTGGATGAAATAAAATTCGGTGGCGACTCTTGCTTACCACGACATTTGCGAACAAAAAACGCAAACCAGTATTAACAGTCAGTTCTGCCACCGTATCATAGAACTGGTGAATCTGCTGGGGAATAGTAAAAGTGGGGTTTACCTTAGGATCTAGGTCATTTTAATTGCTTTCTTGTTTGCTTTGCCTGCTTTATCTTTAAGGGTTCCTGCTTGGGTATTGTTGAAGATCCTACACCCAGATTTGGGGGCACTTTTTTAGGTAAACAACAATAGATCGTAGAGATTGTACGATGTAGACCGATATGGTTTAAGCGATGGTTGTGTTGGTGTGACACTTTGGTTGGTACTGGTATCCTTCGTGTGGAAACGAGGAGAATACGGGGCCACCGCATGGTGTCGTGAAACACTAACATACCTTAGAACCTTAGTTGAACAAACTTGGCCATTAGAAAGTAGTGAGATAGTTGGCCTCTGTATAAAGCTGAGAATTGGTTGATACTCGATGCTACACTTATTGAGATCAGACTTTCGGGATATTTCGGCCACAAGAAAAGATTGCCCGAGCTGAAACAATGCTCGATAAAGGAAGATCAATGATATTGAGATCCCTTAGAACCCGGTTACTATTTATAGGACAGGTTGAACTATTCCAGATTCAAGAGGGTATGACCTTAAAACACATGCAAGCCTAAACCTAAGGTTGTTTGCGTGACTTGTGTGCTTTCAACTTGAACTACTTGCAGAGTTTTATTACCTGACAACATGAGTTCCTTGCAAGTTTTGTTTACAGTTATTATCCAATAACTTGGATTTCTTGCAGGGTTTACTTGCTTACATCACTTTGCACCTTTGCTTAAAAGCATAGTATACACATCATAACATCATGCCTTAACATTTCCTTAACCATTTCAAGGATCTCGAGGGCCTGTGATGCAGGTTATGATAAATCAGACGTCTAGCAAGGGGAAAGGGGATTTATTTTCGTCTAGCCAATGTCGTCAGAAGATCAAAACTCAACAACTTGAGTCAGGGGCTATGACCCACTTGATATGGTGAGCTTGAATCTCGTAGAAGGGCTCTCAACGATACGAAGTTCTTCAATCAAAGCTGCAAAATTCAACTTCTGACATTTCCTTGTTTACCCCGCGAGATCCTTGAAAACATTGCATACATATATAATACATATCATTGCATAAGCAGGTTTCAAAGCAGGTCTCTCATGTTCTCGCTGTTTATTTCAGCAATGGCTCTCCAACAAGACAACAGAGATCTCCAAGCTCAAGATGCCCAGTTCAAGGAATTTCTCCTGAATCTATCCAAGGGGCAAGAAAACCTGAAAACACTCTTCGTTGGGAATATGACCAAGGAACGTCCTGACAATAACAAGGATGAATAATTGGAACAACTGCAAGCTGAGGTAGAACAATGATAATCCATATGCTGGGGTAGATGGCTCTTATCCAAAACTTAGCTCGAGGACAAGAAGGGCTAAGAGCCTTCCTAAACAAGCTTCACCAAGATGGATGCAGATCCATGAAACAAACAGTTAAAATTATGGATCAAGGCATTAATCAGCCCCCAGTGAGAGAAGAGGTTGGTTTGGTCAGAAACAAACATTTCCAGATTGCTACTACATCACAAGCCCAACCATAACCTCGCCAATGACAACAGGGCAATCAGAATAAGAAGAATACGTCTGAAAGACGCTTCACCAAAATCAACATCTCATTGGCTCAAGCATTGCAACGCATATTGAAGGCCAAGCTGGTTATGTTAGGGGACCCTCCTCAGAATACCAACATAGCCTCTCCAAGGTACAATCCAAATGTAAGATGTGCTTACCACTCCAACAGTCCTGGACATGACACCAACAACTGTTGGGCGTTGAGAAATAAAATTCAAGACCTGATTGATGAAGGAGCGCTAGAATTCGCACAAGACGGTCAGGCTGAGTTTTTCTGCCATCCCTCCAAGGCATACCATATGAAGTGACAAGTTCTCACAAGAAGACTTTTCGTTAATTAGAATTTTCAATGTGTAATTTTCTTTTGATTTGTTTGAACATTTATTTATATCAAACCTCGTTATTTCATCAATGCATTTCACATGTTTGTCTTGAATCAATTCATTCGTATTCACTATTTCAACAATGCGTTCTTATTTCCTTTTGTGATATTCAACTCTCGATTAAAAAACTCTAAGCCTTAGAGGGAGGATGACGAAAATGATACCACAATCTCTACAATATGCTTTTGAATAGACCCCGCTGACGATGTACAGGCGTTGTTTCAAATCCTAAACAGTGGAGTTATAAGGAAGATAACCCCTAGTCAACCCCTTCGAGCCAAAGAAGTAGGAGTTTTTCTTTTCGCACAAATTAAAACCCTTAATCATAACCTAGGGCAGGGTAGTTTTCTCAGTTAATTCAGAGGCGTATTCAGTCACAATTTGCGGCTTCGTACACAATGAATGGCATCGAAGACGTCCTTCCAAAACAAAAGACGGTGATGGTTCCGTATAATCGTCAAGACATGCAGTCATTATCTCTCGAAATAAAAGCCCATTAAGTAAAAACCTTTAAAGGAGACTTAAGAGAAAATTGGGGCATCCCGCTGACTGTAATCACAAAAGGAACACTTCAGGCAAAAGAACAGATAACGAAAACAAAAAAAAAGAGGTTACTACAAATCCTCGACAAAAAGAAGATTACAAAAATGATTGGCTTTTCAAAATAAATGTTCAATTTCTGAATCATCACCAAGTATCAGAGCAAAGGTTCCAGAATCTATCGGGATCTAAATGCGTAATTAACTGAGCATAGGACTGAAGAACATCATGAAGAGCGGGTTGGGTACAAATAAAATTTGAGCCTTTATCCTATATTTCTTGAACCGTGAACCAGGCCACGTTATAACCCTTAAAAGTCCTAGCTGAAGCATGGTTAGTTTGAGAGCATACTGTTACAAAGGTATCCTGACTCATGTAGGCTTTGTTACAAATCATAAGTTGATATCACATTCTTGCAAATTTCGTTTTACTACACAAAACACATTTAAAAAAAAAATTCAAGACAGACATGAGTTTTGCATTCTTTAAATGACATTGCTTGCATATGACTAATTGTTTAACAGCAGAGAAATCCGCACAATGGATATTCAATGAACAGACATCCTCTCAATAGACAGAATTACCTCAGCGGGAAAGACACTTCCAATAACAGGTCTTCCATAAGCAAGGGGCATGACATGATGTCTAAACACACCTGGGGCAGTCTCTCCAAAAGTGCCAAGTAACTAGGGGCAGATCTCCATCTGAATCGCTTGGGACATTATGCATGCATTCCAACAATGAATCATGTGCCATCAAGAAAATATTTTTGACTATACTACAACACAACACTATGGACAGTGACAACTCTCTACATATTGAAAGCGTGGACATAGTCGGAAAATACTACGCATGTAAAAAAGACCCGCTAGGTTGACACACCTAGGAAAAAATAAGGGAATCCCGGCGAACCAAAAGGGTTTGGGCAAAAATTAGGGATAAAAAATGAAAAAATATGTACACCCGGTAAGTCGAAAACCCGAAAGGGCGGCTTGGGCAAAAAAGGGTATCCCGGTGGACTGAAAACCCGAAAGGGCGGTCCAGGCAAAAGTTAGGGATTTAAAACATACGACTATGTCCCGTCACCTGTCTATCAGTGGAAGACTTATACCTTGATCAACATTTATCAAGAGCACCAGAATCGGGAAACAGTTCAGATACGCTTCAGATACAAATGCCATTCTGACACTCATTCAGACTCAGCTTTCAGATACAGTTCAAATACGCTCTAGATACGGATTCCATTCTGATACTCATTCAGATTCAGCTTTCAGATACAGTTTAGATATGCTCCGGATACAGATGCCATTCTGATACTCATTCAGATTCAGCTTTCCGATACAGTTCAGATACGCTCCAGATACGGATGCCGTTCTAATACTCATTCAGATTCAACTTTCATATACATTTCAGATACGCTCTAGATACGAATTCCATTCTAATACTCATTCAGATTCAACTTTCAGATACAGTTCAGATACGCTCCAGATACGGATGCCATTCTGATACTCATTCAGATTAATCTTTCAGATATAGTTCAGATACGCTCCAGATATGGATGCCATTCTGATACTCATTCAGATTCAGCTTTCAGATACAGTTCAGATATGCTCCAGATACGGATGCCATTCTGATACTCATTCAAATTTAGCTTTCAGATACGGTTCAGATACAATCCAGATGTGGATGTCATTCTGCTACTTATTTAAGATTTTCATACATCGATAAATGGTTCAGATACGGTCCAAATACAGATGTCATTCTGCTACTTATTTAAGATTTGCATACATTGAGAAACAGTTCAGGTACGATCCAGAGACAGATGTTATCCTGGTACTTATTTCATATTTCTCTTCTAGAAACAATTCAGATACAGTTCAGATACAATCCAGAGACGGATGTCATTCTGACACTCATTCGACACATGTTTCAAAGTACAGTTCAGATACGATCCAAATACGAATGTCATTCTGTGACTCATTCAACACATGTTTCAAGTACAATTCAGATACGATCTAGAGACGAATGTCATCCTGAAACTCATTAAATACATGTTCAAGTACAATCACGATATGGATCCATCCATAAAATCTATGCATGTACTTTTAGCAGCATGGTACACAGGGCAGAGACAGTTGGAAGCAAAGTCACTATCACATACAAGCCAGTGATACCTATATTCCCCACAAAGCCGAGACAACCAAGGTCCGACCTCCGTATCCCCAAGCAAGAATTCTTTCCCCAGCAGGTTCCTTCAGAAAGCTGATGTCTGTATTCCCCAGCTGAGCTTTATAATCATAAACAGTTTATAAAGTTTTCTCCCGAGCAGAGTTTATTTCTCTGACAGCGGAAGCTCGATCTCCAACATAGCTCTTCTCTCCAGCAATGGAAGTTCATCCCCAGTTGAGTTTATTTCTCCAAATTAGCAGATCTTCCAACAGAGTATCTTTCTTCCCCACAAAGTCATTCCCCCGCAGGATTATTCTTAGACAGAGTCTCTCCCGGCAGAATATTCTCAGGCATAATAGATGTAAATCTCCAGCTCATCATCTTCGATCACTATCCCCAGCGGAAACGAAGAACTCAACTCCTCATACTCTCCAGCAGCAGTCCAGGATTTATTTTCCCCAGTTAGAGAATATCACAACAGCATTGCATATCCATACATCATGGCATGTGCATACATGTTATACAACATAATCTCATTTATTTTGGGAACATCATTACTTAATACATTTCATACATCATGACATTACATACGACTAACTCTTTACCTTTCAGGGAAAGACGCAATCAAGTTCTCACGAGTTCTCTCTGGTTCAGTCAAACCGACACCAAGGTTTCTATTCCAGTTGCAGATATTCCAACATTTTCTCTGGTTCAGTCAAACTGACACTAAGGTTTCTATTCTGGTTGAAGATGTCTAAGACTTTCGTCTGGGTCAGTCGAATCGCCGTTAAGATTCCCCTGATTTATATGCAAGACAAAGTTAATCTGAGACCTCTCTCGGGATCAGTCAAATCGATACTAAGATTTCTCTCCCAGTTGAAGTTCTCACGAGTTCTCTCTGGTTCAGTCAAACTGACACCAAGGTTTCTATTCCCGTTGAAGATATTCCAACACTTTTCAAGATTTTCTCTAGTTCAGTCAAACCGACACTAAGGTTTCTATTCTAGTTGAAGATGTTCTAAGACTTTCATCTGGGTCAGCCGAATCACCGCTAAGATTCCCCTGATTTCTATGCCAGTCAAAGTTAATCCGAGACCTCTCCCGGGTTCAGCCAAATCGATACTAAGATTTCTCTCCCAATTGAAGATAGCTCGAGACCTTTCTGTGGTTCAGTCAAATTAATACTAAGATTTCTATTCCAGTTTAAAAGCTATGAAGCACGAAAACTGACAGGAAAATAGTCAACCAACAATACATCATACCGTGAAGCCTGGAAATCGAACGGATAACAGTACAAATACCATGAAGCCTGGAATCGACCAAATATTGGTATATCTCAAATTCAATCTATGAAGCCCGGAAATCGATTAGATAACAACTTAATTTCCCCAAATTACTGAAGCCTGGAGCACGACTAGATAACGGTATAAGACGTTGTGAAGTCTGGAGCACGACCAGATAGCGGCAAGAGACACTGTGAAACCTGGAGCACGACCAGATAACAGTATGAGGTACTGCAAAGCTTGGAATTCGACCAGATAGCAGTTTACTTGGCCAATTACTATGAAGTCTGAAAACGACCAGATATTAGTATGCCTTAAATTCAAGTTGAAACTCAGATGCGACCGGACAACCACTTAATTCCTTCTGAAACATGGAGCACGACCAGATAACAGTTTTTGAGATTGCAAAGCCTGGAGCACGACCAGATAGCAAGTTTGATCTCATCTCCCCAGTAAGCCACTGCGAAACCTAGAGCACGACCAAATAGCAGTTAATCTTATTATCCTGAACAAGTCACTGTAAAGCCTAGAGCACGACAGATAGCGATTCACTTTCACCTCCTCGACTAAGAGATGATTCCCCAGTAGAGTAACGGAAAACTGAAGCTCCTAAAATTCTATTTCTCCCAGGACAGAGACCAACATTCCTCGGCAGATCCCTCCTTGATGACAGGAACATGAATTCTCATTGAAGGAATATCTCATAAAATCAACATTCTTCTGGATGGCATCTTTAAGCCCATCTCCGACGACTCTCCGTCATCATCCTGGATGGCATCTTTAATCCCATATCCGACGATCTTTCGTCATCTTTTCCAAATGGCATCTGTAAGCCCATTCCCGATACTACCTACACAGTCCATCACCATCTCAGACGAGTGCAAATTTCTAGGCACTTAGTGTTCAAGCATCTTCCACCTTCAAACTACGAAAGGCAGACAACCAATCTATATCCTCAGGTTTAAAAGATTTAACAGGGGCAGCTGTTGTACTCCAAAATTTTCCCTCTCATTTTACTCAACGCATGCCCATTGAGGTCCTCAACTTGCTCAAGGATGCCCAAGAGTTGATTAGACAAACTCCCTCCTAAGGCAATGTACCTCAAATTAGGGTTTCCATTTTCATCAGGGTGGGGGAACTCCAAAGGTCCCAGATGCCCTCCATGGTCCTAATATGTTCTCAAGATCATCCATGTCAAGTTTCATGCCTTGCACAAGAAGTTTGCTCAGTCAATTGCCCAGATGCCTGAAAATCAACTATACTAGGCCAAAAGTCAACTGTGGCCTACATACAGTCAAACTTCAAGATTTTTGGTCAACATAAACATTTTGAAGTGATATCAATCATTTTATCAAGGGTTGATCATGATTCCTCAAGGAATTCCCCAAATTCATCAAAACCCAAAAGTTGTTAAATTAGGGTTTCTCAGGAAAAGTCAACCAAACTTTGACCAAGCATAACTTCTTCATACTTTATCATAAATTTTCCATCCAAGGCTCATTTTGAATATGATGCAATTCCTTACAATTCATGTTCATCCCCCAAGTTCAAAATATGCGCTCATCAAAATATATGAATTTCTACATTATATGTCCTTTTGAAAAGTCAACAAAAACACTTTTTGGGTCAAAGCTTCTTACATGAACATGGAAGACCCAATTGAGATAAAACCAAAAGGGTTGTTTAGGGAACATCCTAAGCTTTATAAAAAGTCCAAGAACACCCTAGTAGGGTTAAAGTTGATGGAGATATGTATTGTCAAAATTAACCAATTTTTGGAAATGTGCATGAAGTCAATATTGATCAAAATGACTTTTTTTCTTCCAATTGGGCCCGTGTTTTCTTATTTGAAACTTGTTCCTAAGATGGCCCACGACCCCTGAGCTTATCCATCTATTATTTTATTATTTTTATTATTTATTTTGATTTTTTATCCATTTAAATCAAAATAAATCAATTTAAATAGTAGAATAATCAAGTAAAATCAAAGATTTGATTTTATGAGCATATTATGAGTCCATGAATAACTAGCAAATCAAAAAATTCGTGCAAGAGCTAATTGATTGGAAAAGATCTTAATTTGGTCTATTTTGGAAACAAATCATACAAGGCAAAGAATGAAATCAAATCTCCATAATTTGCAAAGATATGATCAGTTTTTGTTGACCTAAATCATTCTATGATATATACACAACATTTCCAAAGCATAAAAAAGGGTTCTTGGTCGTGAAAACAAAGGAGTCAACTTCAAATTTTTATCAAAAAAAGTGCTGATCACATATTCCTCCATAGACTTATTCAAGCAATTCCAAGGCTAGCAATCCGTTCCTAGACATTTTCTAAAGCCATTCTAATCATCCTCAAGCCTTAAAACCTTCAGAAATCACGCCTCACAGTGCCACGGTTTGCATCTTTTTTCAAGATTCATTTTCAATAATTTATCCATCATAAACATGTTTTGATCATATATCCATGCTTACTATCATATTTGCAATGTTTTTGATTGGTTTGATTGAAGTTTAAGTGCAGGAATGACACGATGCCATTGTTAGGATTTTGAGGTCCCAAATTGGGAATTCCATATAGAGGTAAAATTGGACAAAATCAGGGGTACTATCATGCTTAGAAGATGATTTGCAATTGATCCATGTCTTTGGTTTGAATTTATTCTGCTTGTGCTGCATTTTTGAATTTTACAGGTTTATGGCTACAAACAAAATCCGTCACTATAGCTTTTAGTGACGGAAACGACTGTAGGTAAAAGTGTGGCCAAAAACAACAGTTATGAGGAAGAAGACAATTAGGTGGAAGAATCCCATTGGGTGATTTGGATCACACGCGCGTTTGGGAAATACCACTTTATTTCCTTTATATTTTATTTATATTATTATATTTACAACTAACCATCTAGCCATTGGATTCATCATCAATCCAGATCCAATGCTCAAGTCATACCATGGACAGTCAGAAAGAGCATCACACTGAATCTAGCGCATTGACTGGGCTGAGCAAGGAATGGGCCTAACAAATTCAATACTACACCCCCTGAATTGCTCAACAATACAGGCCCAATTTCTATTCTTTTTTTATTTTATTTCCTTTATTTTAATTATTTGATTAATTATTTCCTTTTACAAAAATAACACAAAAAATCATTTTTTTATTTAATCATAAAATCAAGAAAACTACAAAAATGTAGAATTAGGTTTTTTTAATTAAAATTAGTTTTTTTTTTGGAAAATAATTAATTTAATGATATTGACTTGATTGTTTTCATAATTAAAATTAATTATACAAATTAGGTTTAATTCACAAATATTTAATTTTCTCAATAAAATACCAAAAAATATTTTTCTTTAATTAATTAGATTTAGGTTAAGATTTCAAATATTTTTCTCAAAAATAAAAATACAAAAATATTTTCTCTTTAATTGATTAGATTTTTTAGAATTTAAACTTTGATTCCCGTACTTAATTCTCGCGCGCAATATTTTATTTTCCAATTATTGTATTTGCTTCGGGTTTGTAATAGTTTTTAATTAGAGTTTACCGCATATTATTTACTGTTTAATCCCCGGTTTTTGGTCATGTAACCCCCTCCTCGAAGCCTTGTAATAGCGTAGATTTACTTTTTCGCTTTTAATTTCCGTAACTATGAACTGTCTAGATGTATGGATAATAGGCTTGCATGCAAAAGACAAATAAAATTAAAATAGTAGATCACCTTAATTGTGCAAAGATTAAATAACTGAAATCAAACACTGCTTCACACTTACACCCTTAGGGTATGCCTCACTTGGTTGCCTCAGAAAACAATGGTCATGTCCCTCGAACGTAGGGATATCTTAGCAAAATACCCTTAATCTAAAAGTCATCATAAAGATCATAGTCCCTTAACGTCCCTCGAGTTGCCTACAAGAAATGATCTTGTCCCTCAATGTTGCCTACGAATATATGATGACAGTCTCTTCGAAATGTTAAGGTATCCTTACATGTTGCCTTCAATGACCATTACATCCCTTTCGAGTCCCTCAAACATCCAACGAATAGGGTTACCTACTCACTAATAGTACGATAACACGGTCTAAAGGATAAGAGGAAAATAACGCCTTTTTTTGAGTAGGTAGATAACTGTTAGGTACTTGCTTAAAATGATAAATCTTTTACACCATACACTTTCAAACAAACTTTTTAAACTAAAGTTTTCAAAACACTTCGTCACACTCTTAAGGACCGATACAAGAGTTATCACGATGTTAAATAAAAACTTTTCAAAACACACACAAGCAATTTTCAAAATGAGCAAGTACCTAAGAGCCCGTGGAAAACCACAGATAGAAAGGGTGCTAACACCTTCCCTTTCTATAATCTACCCCTCATACTCAGAAACATCTCGAAAAAGGTTTTTTCTATTCTTTTTCCTTTTCCTTTGTTGGATGAAATAAAAGTCGGTGGCGACTCTTGCTTACCGCGATATTTGCAAACAAAAAACACAAACTAGTATTAACAGTCGGTTCTGCCACCGTATCACAGAAAAAATCAGATGGAAACACGCACTCTTTATCAGCTTCAAATGGTCTTCCATCTCTTTCCTCTGTCAAAGATCCTTATGTATTTCTTGGTGTTGTAGCCAGTCCCACTGTCTTGCATAACTCCTTCCTTCCATCCCTTATTAGTAGCAATTTGTCTAGGCATGTCATGCCTCAGAGTCTAGAGGAAAGATGTAGTTTTATTTGCATTCCTCCATAACTGTAATTGCTATAACTCTTCAATAATACAAGTTTCAATCCCGCTGTCTTTGATAATAGTAAGTTGTTCCTTGTTGTCCATATGCTTCAGAGTCATAACCTTCCCTTCAACGAGATTCTTGATCGGTTGGTTACAACTACCAGGGTCCTTGTTCCAACCCCGTTAAATGAGATATATGAAAAAAAATCAGATATTCACTATGAAATGTCATGACATCCTCTTGACGTCATATCTCTTCAACACCAGTTCATAGAAACTTTCTCTTGTTTCCCTCAAGGCAACACATCCATTTGTATTTAACATGTTCTGTTTAAACTCAGTGATGTTACCTTTATCATGGTGAATTGTAGTCAGATCCCTTGATTGATCTATCTGTCCTTTAGTAGATAGACCTTTACTGGATTGAAAATTCACTAACTCATTATTTGTGAATTCACAAGTCTCCTTCCTTAGTGCTTCATCAGTATGCACACAACATGCTCCAACATTGTCTCTAACATCCATCTTCTCTTCAGGAATTGAATCATCAATTTTCTCATTGATTGATTCCATTTTCCTTCCAGTTCTGGAGTTATAAACTCCATAGGATCTTCTGCTTGAAGAGTAGCCCAGAAATATTCCTTCATCCCCTAAGGAATCCTTTTTATCCACTTGTTCTTTATCAGTAAGGATCTGACACTTACTTCCAAAGATATGAAAGTATTTAACTTTAGAATTCCTTCCTTTCAATACCTCATAGAGAGTAGTAGAAGTACCTCCTCTCAAAGTGACCCTGTTATGAATATAGCATGCAATATTCATAGCTTCATCCTAAAACTCAAATGACAATTGCTTAACACTAAGAAAGACTTTAGTTGATTCATGTATGGCTCTAGTCTTTTGCTCAACAATTCCATTTCCTCTAGTTTTCCAGGAATAAGAGAAGTCATGGCTTATTCCTTCTGAATCAAAAAATTCAAAAAAAATTGTATTCTTAAACTCTATGTCATTGTCACTTCTAACCTTGACAATCATACCTTTCTTCTCCTCTTGAATGCTTTGACACAGATCTTTAAGTTATCATATTTTTCTCTAATAAAATTCATCCAAGTATATCCATAAAAGTCATCTATAACCACAAATATAAACCTTTTTCCTCCTAGGATGTCTATCAGTAATGGTACCATTACATCCATATGAAGAAGTTCTAAAACTTTAGAAGGAGTCTGATGTTGCAACATGTAAGAACAAGATTTAGTTTTGCAATATTATCTCTGAGTTTTGATAATAACAAATGAGTATTTTTGTATGAATCATTTTGAAGCTCTAATGTTTGTTATTGTTGAGTACTTAACAAACAGGTTTGTTGTACCCCAATTTCCCCCCCTAAGATCCCTTCATCATACCATATTGATTCAATCACAACAAGATCACACTAGGCTTTTGGATATCCTCCCTATCTCTAGTCTTGCTCTTTGAGGAATCACCAAGCACCTTGACTTATTTTTCTTTTGTAATCATGCATATTTTGTCTTGATTTTTCCTTTTAATTAATAAAATTCAATGTTGGTTTGTCTTAATTGTTGCTAATGTAGGTAAAGGCAATGAGGTTTAGCAAGTTGCTCTATGGGTTCTTGAGTTTATTTCCATACCTTAGTCAATAAAGCTTGAGAAGTTCAAACCTCACCATTGAAGTTGTTTTGGAAGAAATGGCATGGCAAGTTTATTTTGGTTCACCATATTTCAAGGTTATCAAATTTGATTCAAAAGTACAAGGGGTTAATTGGAGAAGTTGTCATGCTTGGACAAGGCTTTGTTCCCATTGGTCACAAGTGCATATTTCTCTCAAATCTCAAGATATGGAAGTGGTTTTGGTGGCTATGAATTCTCATTTTCATCATCAACAACTTCTATTTACAAAGCATTTATGTTGGTACAAGAAGTTTATTCAAAATTATAAAAGTTCCTCAAGGCATTTTCTTGATCTAGGAGCTATGGTTTTGAACTTCAAAGAAGTATATCTTGCTCATCTTTTGGTATTTTTGAGTGATTCCAAAGACATCCTACTTGTAACGCGGTGGGAGAACTGACTTGGTTGTTTTGCGTTTTATTGCAAATATTGCGGATAGCAAGAGTCGCCACCAACTTTTCTTTTATCCAAAAGGAAACGTTGAAAAGAAAAGGAAATACCTTTAGAGATGTTTTCTTGAGTTCGGGGGGTAGATTATGAAAAGGGAAGGTATTAGCACCCTTTTCATCCGTAGTTATCTACGGTCTCTTAGTTTCTTTCTAGATCACTTACTTTTGTTTTAAAATGTGCTTTGTGTGGTTTTTGAAAGTATTTTGAAAAGGCGCCATTGTTTAGGAAAACTTTGTAATAAATCTCGTTTGTAAGAATGTATACAAAGTGTTGATCTTTTGAAAAATATTTCAAGTTTGAAAGGTGTTTTGAAAGTGTTGGTGTTTGTTTTTGAAAATAGCAAGGATGTTTTGGTTTGAAAATGAGCAAGCAGCTAGGAACATTCTACCTACTCAAAAGTCTTTCTTGTTTATTTCCTCTTTCCTTTGGCATTGTTATTTTACCATGGATTGGTAAGTAATCTTATCTTTGGATGTAAAAGGGACGGGCAAGGGTCATCGTATAGTCATGAATAGAAATGTTGTAAGATATCTTAGCATTTTTTAAGGGACTAAGATCATTCGTAAGGCAACATTTGTAGCGTCATCGAGGGACTATGATCTTGTATTTTGTTTGTTTTTGCTAAGAAATTCTACATGCGTATTATGACCATTTATTTCTCAAGGCAACAAGTGGAGTTAACCCTAGAGGTACAAAGTGTGCAAGTGCGTCTTTTTCATGCTTGATTTGTCTTGTATTAGGGTTTGCTAACTTGTTGATTTTAATCTTTCCATACAAACCCTAATTTACTAGCATTTATATAAAGCATTAAATTGTGGAAAATAAAAATACTAAAGCTATTACATCAATAGGGGAAGGGGTGTACAAATTTACAAATGGGGATTTTGTAAGAAAATTAAATCTAATTAACTATTACAACCATATTGAATACTGTACAAAATTGAAAATAAAATGCATGAATGCAAAAAATGGAAAAAGAAATGATTTTTGTTTGGATTTTTATGAAAGGATTTTAACCTAAACCTAATAATTAATGAAAATCAAATAAAATTAACTTAAACTAATTAAAAAAAGAAATTAACTAAAAAATGATTTTTTAGGGTTTTTTATAAAAAGGTTTTAAGAATAATATAAAAATACATAAAAGTTAATTAACTAAGATAAACCTAAATTCTAAATTAATTTTAAATTACAAGAAAATAATATAATATAATAATTAAACCTAATTATCTAAATATTAATCAAGAAAAAGAAATTAATTTATTAAGAAAATTGTTTTTGTTCTTTTTAGTTTTTATAAAGAGAAATAAAATATAAATGAGTGTAAAAATAATAAAATAAATATTTTTTGGATTTTTTATTAATAATAATAATAATAATAAAAAGAAAATATGAAAGTGAAATAAACTAAAAAATAAAAATAAAATAAAATAAAAATATAAATGACCAGGGGGTGCTGAAGTAGGGCTAGGGGTTAGAAGCCAGCAAAAGACCAAGGCCCACTGCATTAAGGCCCAGATGTGTGTGTTTGTGACAAAAAAGAGTGAAAATATGGAAAATAAAAAATGGTAGTGCGTGGGGTGTTGAACCCACGCCCTCTTGGTTACCAGCGCGCTGCTGTTTACCGTGATTTTTGGTAAACAATCGCTGATCCTCCAAAAAGGAAAGCCCTTTTAGTTACTCGCGGGATCGATCAGATTGATCCCAGAACATATGCTAATTTTTGTGCTAGTTTGATGTAAAGGTTAATATCCAGGAAGAACACACGTTCGACCGGGGAGTTGGTGTTTGTGGTTTTGGAAAGCAAATAGAAATGCAGATAAATACAGGAAACATAAACTTTGAAAAAGAAGATCAAAGAAATGTAAAATATTTGATTAATAAAAGGTGGTGTTTCCAACATACATTCTCAGTTATTCTTTCACACACAACGGGTACTTGAATAATGTTGAGTGACTAGTACAATAGATTGAACACACGGAAAATCTACACAAACTTCCTATCTTTATACTAAAACTATGTAACTGTCGAGGGGTTTCCTTGCTCTAGGATGAAGACAAGTGTCCTCTGCATGCCCCTCGACCTCTATCTTCCTGCCACGTCGCTTTCCCTTAACTGCTAGGCGAACTGCATTTCCCTCCCTTCTTCAAATTCAAATATCCTTCGTCTTTGATGCTGACACGAGGGTTGTTCTTCTAGTCGAAGGTCACATGACCTTTTTAGTCGAAGGCTTGATGGCGATGTCTGGTCGAAGACCAATATGTAACTCATATGTTTCTCTAAGTTTTTCCATCCGTCGAAGCATATTCCAGCTTGGCTTCATTTGCTCTATTTTTGGCCCATAAGGCCAATTTATCGTGGGTGTCGAATTTAAGAGCCAACACATTGCCCCCCCAAGAATGTCTATTTCGACATCGAGAGAAATAGTCATTCTTTGATATTCCTGTTCGACACCTGTATCCTTTTTGTCCACAAAGGCTTAACGTTTACTTTTCGCCTTCCAACAACTGCCACACTTAGAATCATCATTACTCTTTTCCCAAGACATTGTTTCAATTAGCCGTTACCATGCTGTCATGATGACCATTACTCCTAGAACCTAGGAAAGCATGTCAAACGTTCTCCATCACCTGTACGGTAACTGCTTCACTGCTTGCCACGTGCCCCACTATGTCTATAGCATTAAATGACCTTACTTCTCCCTGAGCACTATAAATAGCCTTGAACTCTTTCTTTTGGAACTTTCACAATACTTAGCATTCTTCATCTCTTCTACAGAAAAGTACCTTATACCTTAGTGACTTTATTATCTTCGTTTCTCACCAACTTATAACAATGGCCTTCCTCTCCAATGCTCTAAAAAACCCTAAGCCCAAGAATGTTTCTGACGTACAGCGTCAACCAGATATTTTTCCCACAAGTTCTCCTCCTACTTCGATTGAGGAGCTAAGGTTCGTCTCTGAACCTATGACCAAAGAAAGGCGCGAAGCATACAACTCCCAGCTCCTCATCCCTATCAGATATTCTGGGGATATATATGCCATGTCTGGCCCTTTGTTTGCATGCATCAAAAATCCCACAAAAAATAGTACTTTCTTCCCGACTCACCCTAGGCTTAAGCCTATAGGCTGTGCAAAGAAACCCAGGAATGATCCTGAGGATGCAACCCCGGCTAATCAACAACATGCTCAGACGAAGGAAGATATCAATCTTCAGTTCATGAATAAAGGGAATGGGATCTTTCGATCGTGCCCCAACCTTTCTTCAGAATATTCAGACTGGATGAACAAAATGGAGAAGGTACAAACCCCAATCTAGAAAGAAATGGGGATCTATGACCTGGTGATGCTGTCGAAGACAGGATTATCTTACTGACCTCTCATGTTAGTGTCTTCATTATACTTCTGAGATAACTCCCATTTCACGTTTCATCTTCCTTGTGGAATGGTGACCCCGACCCTTTTTGATATAGCAGCAATTACCGGTCTTCGACCGACTGGTGATTACTTCGACCCAAAAGATTTATCTGAGGATGCCATTGGGTTTTCAGCCACGAAGCCCATATATACCACATTTATCAATCATTTTCATGATAAATCTTGCAGCACTGTGTCAGAGGTGGAACATATAGCCTTCTTAGCTATGTGGCTATCTCGCTTCGTCTTTTGTACTAAGTCACTTCAAGTGACTAAGAAGATGCTTACGCTTGCAACACAACTTCACCATGGTTACCCTCTCTGTTTGGCTGAATTGATCTTGGCTAACCTGTATGAGTCCATTAGTAATGGTGCGACTCAACTCAAAGTCATTGGAGACAGGGAAAACTTGCTCCTTTCTGGCCCCTTTTGGCTTCTTCAACTCTGGCTCAACGCCACTTTCGAATCTTTTCTTCCTCAAAAGAATAAGATAAATGAAGAGGCCCCAGAAATTCTGAATAGGAGGGTCGAAGGTACCAGGTTAGTCTTGTTGACTCCGACTGATGAGGGTCAGCAATTTCAAAAAGACTTCACCAGCTTTGTGATGATGTTTGCAGAGCGTCAAAATTTTGTTTCGACCATGGCTCCCTTCGCTAGTCAAAAAGTTGTTCTAGAATGGTTCACTCGACCATTTCCTTCGGCTGATGAGGAAGACATAGAAGACGAATATGTGGCTATTTGGGAGTCGTTTCTTCGACCCAGAATCATGCCACTGAGATTTAAGAGTTCGAAGAATCAACTGAGTTTGATTGCTTACCAACCGAATCTTGTCTCTCGACAGTTTGGTATTGTTCAGTCACTTTGGTCTCCCATCTACTCTCGAGAGAAACTACTATTGTTTTATAATGCAGATTACTCAGGATGCTGCTACCGAGCACATTGGTAGGTACGTCGGTCGGACCGTACTAACTCTGTTCGACTTTAATCTTAATTTTATGTGTTCGCCCATTTTTAAGGGGTGGTGGAGGCAATATTACAACGAAGAATTCTTCGATGAGAAGGATTTCGCCAACCACCGTCACGAGGCGTTCAAGCTGGTCTTTGACAAGATCAAGAAAGGTAATATTTTCCCCCCTTTGTCTCTTTGTCTTATATTTAATCATTCGACATCCAACTTATATTTTTTTTCTTTTATATCTATCAAGAGGACCAACACCAAAAAGGCTGTTGAAAGCACCAAAGGGGGAGAGCCTCTTGTGAACCCTTCACCAAAGGTACTCACTTTCTGTTATACCTTTCTCCTTCACTATTTTATGGTATAAATGTTGATTCCTCCGACTCTTATTTTTTCTGGGTGTTCAGAAAACCACTCCCAAGAAACGAAAGGTTCAGGAGATTGAAATCTCTAGTGATGAAGAAGAGGAATCTCCTCCTGTTCCTCTCAAGAGACAAAAATTAAAGAAACCAGCTCCTATACCTGAGCCTCGCCTAAAGACAACAATCAAGATTGCAGCTACCAAATCGAGGCCTCCTCCTGTAATCATCAGAGAGCCCACTGAGCAAGAGGTGGCCGCTAGGTTGAATAGTCCTAGTGAGAGTGACAACTCGAGTCCCGATGCTGAAATTCCTCCTTAGGTATTTACTTCGACAGACTCTACTTATTTCCTGAACTAGCCCTTTTTTCCATAATAATTTTGAGAAATTTTTTTTAATCTTCAGGATACTGCTGGCACTTCTAAATAGGCTCCCATTCCTGTCGAAGGATCTGTCACTTTGTTAAATAGTAAGGGAGATCCTACTTATAGGCCTTCTTCAGCAAAAGGCTCTTTCGTGAGCTCAGCTAGTGAGGTGAACCAAACTTCTGAGCATCAACATGAGACCATAGAAGAAACAAATGAAGAAGGTCCTATAGAAGGACAGGAAGAAATCAGAGCTCCACTAGATGATGTACAAGAAGGTGAAGACGAGGAGGCTACTGATGCTATGGTTGGAACAGAGAGGGAAGGTATGCTGGAGGGGGAGAATCAGAATGAAGAAATTCCAGAGGCTGACGGCAGAGAAAACTTTACTGAGGGGGCTCAAAATCCTGCAAATACTGAAGCTGCCCATGCTCAAACACAAGTAGTAAATGTGGCTTATGCTATTAGCGAGAGAGCCCCTTCAACAGGGTCTCGCACCAAAGAATATTTGGCCTTGTTGAAACAGAAAAATCCTCTGGGTTATTTGACTGCAATTCTTGAGGGTCGAGAAAGTTCTTCTGATCACAGCGTTTCGACTGTGTCTGGAAAGTCTACCTCAACATCTCCTCTTGATGAGGCGCTTCAGAAGGTTAAGGCGCAAATTTTCAAAAGGGATTTAATGCTAACCTTGGAGGGAGAACCTACTGCTCCCTCCTTATTGAAGACCACTTTGAGGGTTGTCGATCTCCTTGTTGCTTCTCCAGATATAGCTAGTGTTATTTTGGATTTAACTTCCATCATTGACCAAGTGTCAGCAGACTACAACCGTCAAAGGACTCTCACTCGCGAGATCGAAGAGGCCAATGGTCATGTAGCTATTTCTTGGCACGCTGCTACTGAATCAGCCTCCAAAGTGAAAGAGCTATCGAAGGCTCAAGAGGCTAGGCAGAAAGAAGCTGAGGAGATTGATCAAGATACAGCTAATATGAAGGCGCAGATCATAGAACTGGAGGCTAAAATTTCTGCCAACAATAAAAGGAAAGAAGAACTTGTCACCATAAATACTGAGCCTGAAAGCCAAGAGGAACTTGCTGAAGGGTTAAAACATGCTGATCGGGCTCAAACGCTCGATGCTAAACTTGAAACTCTACATCAGTCGAAGGCTCTGTGTGAAAGGCGTATGGAATTATAGAGGATCAAATATCTTCAGATCAAAGCCAACCTCCTCTTTTAAATTCTATCTCTGTATTTTTATAATCATCTATTGTAATGACTTAAGGCCATTTTGGCTTTTTTTAATGAAATTTCCATTTTGGCTTTTTCCTTATTTCGACTGTGATTATACATTGGCTATTTTAACCTCTTGAAGAATAGGTCTATACTTTTTCAAGTATTTACCGTTTACTCTCAAGAGCCTTTGATCTTCATTTAACTCCTCGATCTCATACGCTCCACCAGAGAAAGTTTGGATAATTTTGAAAGGTCCTTCCCACTTAGGAAACCATTTTCCTATATTTTTATCCTTTCGATCCATTGGGAGAATTACCTTCCATACCAGATCCTCAGGCAGAAATGTCTTAGATTTTACTCTTCGATTGTAGGATTTTTTCCACCCTTTTCTTATGTAATCTTAAGAGGTCTAAATCTTTTAACCTTTCTTCGTCCAAATCAACTAATTCGTCCAACATCATATTCCAATAAACTTCAGAAGGGATATCCTGATGTCTCTGAACCCTCGTTGACTGTAGACAAATTTCCACTGGCAATACCGCATCATGACCATAAGTTAGATGAAACGGTGTTGTTCCTGTAACCTCTTTAGGAGAGGTTCGACAAGCCCATAAAACTTGATCTAACGTCTTATGCCAGTTTCTTGGCTTCTTTCCCACGTGTTTCCTTATTAAACTGATTACTACTTTATTTGCAGCTTCGACTTGGCCGTTGGCTTGCGCATAGTAAGGTGTAGACGTCAACAGTTTGAATCCCATCTCTGTAGTAAATTCTTGCATTTTCCGACCAGTAAAGACTGATCCTTGATCTGTCGTTATTGTCTCAGGGGTTCCAAATCTATATATATTGTACTTTTGAATAAATTCAATGAGATTCTCTTGGTCTACATTGACTAAAGGAATTGCTTCAATCCATTTAGTAAAATAATCAATGCCCACCAATATGTATTTCTGGCTTTTAGAGGATGCTGGTCGAATTTCTCCAATAAGATCTAAAGCCCATCCTCTAAAAGGCCAAGGTTTCACAATCAAATGAAGTTCGCTTGCCGGTACATGTTGAATGCTTGTATGTACTTGACATTCTTGACATCCTTTTGCAAACTTAACACAATCTTTTAACATAGTGGGCCAATATAGTCCTTGTCGAAACAACAACCATTTCATCTTATGGCCTACTTGATGTGCTCCACATGCCCCGGCGTGTGTGGTAGAAAGGGCTATGTATGCTTCTGTTTCACTTAGGCATTTCAGTAACACACCTTCAGGTGTTTTCTTGAATAATTCATTTCCCATTAGTATGTAGCTTAATGCCTTATACTTTATCTTTCGCTCCGTCGAAGCCACTGGATTCTGTAAATAATTTACTATAGGCTTTCTCCAATCTTGTTCTGTTAGATTGTCTATGAACAAAATTTCTAAGTTTTCATGATCAGTATATCCCAATGTTGTTGTTTCCAAATCTATTGGAGACAACCTAGTGGATGTTATTCTTCCTCTAACTTCGATTGCTTGTTGTAGTTTTTCTTTTGAAATTTTATACCCAGAAGCGATCTGTGCTAAATCATTAGGCACTTGATTTTCCAATCTTTGTATATGTCGAATGTTAACCACTTCAAAGTTCTTCAACAAACGACTGGCTATTACAAAATACATGATAAGATTTTATCTTATGCATTTGTATTCTTTCGTAACTTGTTTTAGGACTAACTCTGAGTCTCCCATTATTTCAACTCGAGTTGCCCCCAAGTCTAACAAGATTTCAAGGCCTACAATTAAAGATTCGTATTCAGCCTCATTATTCGAACAATCTCCTTCGATCTTGTACTTAAATGCTGTTGGAATTTTGTTTGGAGAAATAATTAGAACCCCCACCCCAGTTCCATCTTTATGACTAGAACGGTCGAAGTATAACTTCCAAGGTTCAACCTCCAAGTAATTTATTGATTCTTCATTTATTGAGTGGTCGACTATAAAGTCTGCTACCACTTGACCTTTTACCGCCTTGAGAGGCATAAAGGTTAATGAATACTCAGTTAATGCAAGTTCCCATTTGCCAATTATACTGTGCAAAATAGGTTTCGACAACATATATTTAAAGACATCAAAATGAGATGAAACGTAAACGTCAACTGGTTTAATATATTGCTTGAGTTTTGTACACGAGAAGTAAAGACATAAACATAGTTTTTCAACTTCGTTATATCTAGTTTGTGCATCATTTAAAACTCTACTAAGGTAGTAGATGGGTCTTTCGACACCATTCTCGTCCTCTTAAGCTAACATGCTCCCTAAGGTTTTATCAGATGCAACTATGTACAATATCATACTTCTATTTCTAAAAGGAGGTACCAGAATAGGTGGCTTGGTGAGGTACTCTTTGATTTTGTCGAAGGCCTCTTGTTGTTCTTGCCCCCATTCAAATCCTCCTTTGCTAAGTCGAAGTAGTGGTGAGAAGGCTTGCGTTTTCCCACTGAGGTTGGATACAAATCTCCTCAGGAAATTTATCTTGCCAAGTAGAGACTACAACTCCTTCTTGTTGGTTGGCGCTTTGGCTTCCAAAATGGCTTTGGTCTTGTTTTGGTTATCTCGAGTCCCTTTTTATGGACCACAAAGCCTAAGAAGTCCACTGCTTTGACACCAAAAGCGCACTTTAAAGGATTCATTTTTAGACCATAGTGTCTCATCCTCTCAAAGGATTGTCGAAGATGGTCCATGTGAGTCTCCCCTGAAATAGATTTGAAAACAATATCATCAATATAAATCTGCATAAAAGTCTCAACAAAATCATGGAAGATAGAATTCATTGATTTTTGATACGTTGCCCCTGCGTTTTTTAGGCCAAAAGGCATCACTACCCATTCGTAAGTGCCTAAGGCCCCAGGGCAACATAATGCTGTTTTTGACACATCCTCTTCAGCAATGAAAATTTGATTATATCCAGAGTATCTATCAAGCATACTCATGTATTCGAAACCAGCGGCAGAATCGACAAGCATTTCCGCCACAAGCATTGAATATTCATCTTTGGGTGTTACAACATTTAGATCTCTGAAATCAATGCACACCCTTAAGGTACCATTTTTCTTTATAACAGATATTATATTTGCAATCCATTCGACATACCCGGTCGTTCGGATGAACTTGCATTTCAACAGTCTTTCGACTTCCATTTTGATTTTCGACAGAATCTTTGGTGCAAAGCGCCTTGGAGTTTGCTTGACAGGATTCTTTCCAGGTTTTGTTGGCAATTGTAGTTCCACCAAGCTTCTGTCGAGATCAGGCATTTCGTCATAATCCCATGCAAAGCAATCTCTGAACTCTTTTAACAATCGGATCATTTTAACCCTGAGTTCTGAATCTATTCGCGCTGATATATGTTGGATTTTTCATAGGACCTTCACCTAGGTTTATTTCTTATAAGGGGTCTTGTGCTAGCATTCTAACACTGTTCATCAACAGATCTTTTTTGAAACCTAGAGGCTCATCATCATAGATGGCGTCTAACCTCTGGTTTCGTACTTCTTTCTCTTCCCAGTCAGGAGGTTCTGGGTCAAAATCCTTCCCAGGGCCTTCTTGGAAAGATACCTGTTCATTGGCTTCAAGAACCATATATTTGACTCCAGCCTCTAAGGCCGCTATCATTCTATTTTCGGCTACATATGCCGAAATCCTTTGTAGAGCTTGTGATTCAGTCATCATCACCAAACTCACTCCCCCAGCCTGTTGGCCGTATGTCATCAACCCCTCCATAGTCGATGTTTGATAAATCCTCTCTATCCACTGAAAACCATGATCAGAGTGTAGATAAAGAGAACAAAAAGCATTGGGCGCTGGAGACAGATCGAAGTCAGGAGGGCTGCATGGCCCTATATGAGCCAAGTTCCTATCGAAGCTATTTTTTCCAATGTTGTTGACTTCACCCAGGTAGTAACTTTAATCAGCCTCGATGTTCTCTACGATACCATCAGGGCGCCATATTGTAACCCTCTGATGCATCAAAGATGGCATTGCACCTATGCCATGTATCCACTCTCGACCTAAAAGCAGATTATAATTGGGTTTTGCTGAAATTACCATAAACATGGTAGGTCGAAGAATTGAACCCACCTTGAGATCCAGTTGTATAACTCCCATGGTGGTTCCAATACCCCCTTCATAATTTGAGAGAACCATGTTGTGGGGCTTAATATCAGCATCCCCTTTTCCTACTTTCCTCAGCATAGATTATGGAATTATATTTATGGTCGCCCCAAAATCAACCAAGATTTTATTTATGGTCACTTCCCCTATCTTTTCTCTGATAAATAAGGGCTTGAGGTGATTTTTCATCGCCTCAACAGGTGGCTCAAGAAAGCGTTATGCTCCTCAACACAACCATTATTCATCACGTAGTAACACATTGGCCTATGTCTGGCCATTTCTTGTTCGACCATCAAGTCGGTTTCTTTGACTTCAACCTGAAGGTTGTACTCCCTGGGCAACATTGATATTACATTTACCATAATATCTAAAGTATCGTTTGAGTCAGAATTACCTTCGTCATTCGACGCTCCTTGTTCTGGCCACACCAGTCTTCTAGCAATTGGTTCCTGTTGTACCCCACAATTTTCCCTCTTTTCATACACACATATTATTAGTTTTACGGTTATGGAATAAAGGTATATTTATCAAGCTTCTTCAGGTTACAAGTGACGTTTATTTCGTCAATGGATATTCTCAGAGTATTTTCCGTGCTGAAGATCGGTTCGCCGTTTTGCAATAATTCGGGGTTCAAAGATTCACAAGTCCAACCCGGCGCGTCATATTCAGGTGTTCTTTCACCAAGATATCTCTGATAACGTATTCTCAAATTCAGGTTCATCTCAAGAGTCAATTCTTTAAAGAAGGTCTCCGAGTGTGTGAGTTTTCTCGAAGAAACATGGTGAAAAAATGTGCTGAAAGTACAGTTTTTACGCACTAAAAAATTCATAACTTGAAGATCGTGGCTCTTTTTGAACCCGTTCTAGTGGCCAAAATTTCGTCTTGACGTTATCTACATTTTCATCTCTCACGGATGTAAGCCAATTTCGATGAGAAGGTCTTCAAAAATGCGGATTTATCAAGTATTTTCGTATAGAAAATTTGTGACAGAAGTTTATTTGCGTCGTGTTCAGAAAATCATAACTTGGTCGGTTTTCATCGTATCGAGCTGATTCCAGCGCCAAAATTTCACAAATTGAGTTGACTACATTTTCACAAGAGGTTCCGAGTTTGAACGATATCCAAAAGGCCTTCATCTTTTACCCAGAGTGCGCGTGACGCGCCAAAAATCCTGAATGCTGAATATTATTTCATCTGGGCCGAAACTTCGAAAATTCATAACTCGGTCAATTTTTATCGGATTTGTGTCCATCTTTTTACACAAGGTCATTGGCTCAGAGATCTACAACTTTTCTTCAAAAGTCGAGACCGAATTATGCTCCGATCAATACCAATTTTTTATTGAAGAACGTGTCAGAGTCGACACTGGAGCCCAAAATAAGTTTGTCTGAGCTGAAACTTCAAAAATTCATAACTAATTCACCGTTTATCCGATTGAGCCCATTTTTGGACAGGAGTTAGTTCTCTATGTCAGCTACATTTTTATTCCACATTTCAACTTCAAAAATCGCACTTAAGCCCCTACGATTTTTCCTAGAACGTGATAGACTCAAGTAAACATTTGAGGCCCAATTGCACATTCAAAGCCCATTTTTCTATCTCTAATTTCCATTATATAATCTCATTCTTTTCACACAAACAAGGGGAGACAAAAAAAAACCTTTGCCACAACGCTGTAAGAATATCAAATTCTTTCAAGAACCCTAAAACCTTGAAATCCTTATTACAAATCCTTATCTCACTACAAACAAGCCATCCCTGTTACAAACCCACATCTCACTACTTCTCCAGTAAGGGTAAGGCTGGCTTGGTCTCCATGATCAAAAGGGCATAGAAGCATTCATCTTACTACTTCTCTAGTAAGGGTAAGGCTGATTTGATCTCCATGATCAAAAGGGGATAATCATTCATACATGCCATATCAGTTTTAACATTAAACTTTTTTCATATATTTGCTTTATTTGTATTTCATGATATATAGTAATTTATTTAATGTGTTTATGAGATTCAACACTGCAGATTTAGATAGTGTCTCATGCAGGTTCATTACAGAACGTTGAGGCCAAAACACTAATGGCCAAAATAGAACAACCAACCAATACATGACGAGACAGACATCCTGAGAAGGTTAAAAGGCGTGGGTTCAACAACCATCCCTATTGGTATTTGTTTTCTTCCTTTCTATTTATCCTTTTACCTATTTTCATTCTTTCTGTTTAAAACTTTTTTTTTCATAAAACTTAACATTTTTCACAAACCTTTGATTTTTCCTCCTAAACTCGAATAACTAATTTTAGGTTTTAATTTAATTCTAAGTTTTTAATTTCATTGTTTGTTTTTGGTTTCTAACCAATTTGTCTTTTTCAATCTTAAATTCACTTAACCACAAAACATTTTTCACAAACCATTTTTTTTTACAAAAAAAACCTAATTTAATTTTTACGTTAATTAATTTTATATTTTTTTAACTTTTTTTTCAAAATTAACCTTTTTTTTATTAATTAAAATTAATTAGGATTTAGGTATTTTAATTATCTTTTTTTCAAAATTAACATTTTTTACTAATTAAAATTAATTAGGTTTTTTTAGGTTTATTTAATTAATTATCATAAATCACTTTTTCATAAAAAATCACCAAAAATATTAACTTAGAATTTTAAGTTTTAATTTTTCCTTAATTTATTTTTATTTATTCTTTTACATTTTAATTTCTAGAAAAATTGTATAGGTCACATTATCAATGTAATAGCGTAGATTTATCTTTTCTCGCATTTTTTTTCTAATTATGTAATTGCTTCCGGGTTGTAATAGTAATTAGGGTTTAAATTCCGCATTTTTATTTTCAGTCCAAAATAATTATGTATCTGCAAAAACCTTGTAATAGCTAGGACTTTAAACTCTCCGCATTTTAATTCTGCATTTTAATTCCGCAAACTATAAACTGCTTAGATGTATGTTAATATGATTGTATGGAAAGACTAATTGAAAATTAAAACAGTAGATCACCTTAATTGTGAAAAGATAATTAACTGAAAAAGCACACATGCACATGCTCACTCTTAGGGTATGCCTCACTTGATTGCCTCGGAAAATAATGGTCATGTCCCTCGAACGTAGGGATATCTTAGCAAAAAGACCCTTAATCTAAAAGTCATCATAAAGATCATAGTCCCTCAACGTCCCTCGAAGTTGCCTACAGTATATGATCTTGTCCCTCGATGTTGCCTACGAATATATGATGACAGTCCCTTCGAAATGCTAAGGTATCCTTACATGTTGCCTTCAATGATCATCACGTCCCTTTCGATAGTCCCTCAAATTCCAACGACAATGCTACCTACTCACTAATAGTGGGATAACGCTGTCTAAAGGAAACAAGAACATAAACATTCCTTTTTCGAGTAGGTAGATGCTAGTAGGTACTTGCTCAAAATAAAACTTTTCCACACTTACACACTTTTCAAACAAAGTTTTCAAAAATACTTCGTAACACTCTTGAGGACTGATATAAGGGTTAAAACAAAGTAAAACAAAAACTTTTCAAAACACACAAACACGAAAGCAATTTTTTAAAATGATGAGCAAGTACTTAAGAGCCCGTAGAAAACTACGGATAGAAAGGGTGCTAATACCTTCCCTTTCTATAATCTACCCCCCGTACTCAGAATATCTCGAAAAAGGATTTTTTCTGTACTTTTTTCCTTTCCGATTGGATGAAATAAAAGTCGGTGGCAACTCTTTCTTACCGCGACATTTGCGAACAAAAAACGCAAATCAGTATTAAACAGTCCGGTTCTGCCACCATATCATAGTTCCCTCTCCAGAGGTTTCCTTTGCTTTCCTTTTTCTTTTCTTGGCACGTTGGTGCTAGATTCTGGGTGAGGCTCTGCTGCAGCCTCTTTCTCGGTTTTCTGCCGTCTTTGAAATCTTCGCCATTGGGAGCGAGACATGGGGTTCTTCCCCTTGTAGTTGCTTGATAAGTGAGCCACTTTATTCGTCGTAGTAGTCTGGAACTCTTTCTTGTAAGCCAAAGAAGAGCCCCTTGGCACGTCAAATGTTCGCCATTTTTCTTCATTAGGCCTTTTTCTACCCACTGTATTGAGCCAAGTATCCACAGGTACATTAGTTAGAGGCCGAAAAGTTGGTGGCCTCCTTACTTGGTTCATGGGTCACTTTTGATATCCCCTCCTGGGATCATATCTAACTTCTGGATCCGTATTTGGCTAAGTATTGGTGCCCCATTTTTCCTTTGCTGATCTCACACCTTGTATGTGCTCCGCAGCCTTGTCGAAAATGGAACTGCATCTGGGACACAACATCACTTCAGACTTTTTCTTCTGAAATCGATGAAAAAGTTCTTCCAGATTCTCGTCTTCTTTTGGAAATATTGTCTTGTTCACTTCCTCTTGTCGAATGGCCTCCTCCGAAGCCTTGATCTCAGATACCTCGACCATGTTTACCTCCACGTTGCTCTGGGCAAAGAGGTTCAGTTTTTGCATCTTGGCTTCCAAGTTTTCTGTCGAACCCTTAACGGCAGCCAGGTAAGAACCTGTAGTGGTCCTCTTGTTTGAGCTTTCAGTATCTCTTTTGTTCGAGCCTTCAGTAGCTCCTTTGTTCAGGCTTTCAATAGACTTCCTCACCCCTTCGACAGTTTTCCTAGATATGTTTCCAGTAAAACTGCCAAATACAGGCTTGTTGATGAAGTCCTCAAAAACTTCGACCATATGGATGCCAACTGGTTCAGCATAGTGTGCATCCATTTGTAGCAGGTTCGCATCAATTTTAATCGCCGGCTTATCAGCGAACTCGAGCCTTCCTTCTTTGAGTGCTTCTTGAACAAGATCCCTGAAAAGAAAACATTGTGAGATTTTATGGCCTAGAAAATTGTGATATTTACAAAAACCTCTTTTCTTTCTTTGTTCTAAAGGAGGCATTTTTGCCCCAGGGGGCACTATCATTTGGACATCTTTGACTAATAAATCAAATATTTCGTCACACTTAGTGATGTTGAAAATGTATGTTTTCTTTAGGAATCTGTCACTGTTCCTTTCGGACTCACCATGATTCTTCCCATTTGAGGGCACTAGCAATTTGCAAGAGTATGGCGGCCCTTGTTTTAATTCTGCTAAGTCTATTTCGCTTTCCTCAATATCTATAGGATCACTAGATATATTTGGATCGTCATTATCCATTTCGACATATGCTACTCTTTCTTTTCGATGAGTCTTGGTCGCTTTAGCCTTTTCGGCTTTAAGGCGTTCTACTTGTCGAACTCTATCGGCCAACTGGGCCATGTCTCTCAAGTATTAGGTATCTAATGTTTTCCTAATGGAATAATCTAGGCCCCCTACTGCCATTTCGACTAATTCATGTTCAGGCACTTGTGTAAAGCACTTGGCTTTAAGCAGTCGAAACCTATTCAGATACTCATCTATTGGCTCAGTGAATCTCCTTTTCACACTAGCCAATTCTTTCAAACTTATTTTGGTCTGTCCCATGTAAAATTGTTCATGGAACAACCTTTCCAATTGATTCCAATTATGGATCGAATTGGCTGGGAGGGTAGTGAACCAAGTAAAAGCGTTTTTCGTTAGAAAACTTGGGAAATATTTAATCTTAAGGTTTACGTTGTTTTCTATTTCCCCGGCTTCTATCAAATATCTCGCCACATGTTCGACAGTAGACTCTGTCGTATCTCCTGAAAATTTAGTAAACTTAGGGACTTTTCCCCTAGGGGGTAAATCTGTTTGCAGAATATATTATGACAATGGGGATGTGAAGTTTGGTCTGTGAAAACCAATGTTCATCCCATTATGTATCATGATTCTTTCGATCATGGCAGTTAGATTATTATCTGTTCCATAATTTTGGTGTCGAACTTGTATCAATTCATCAGTGTTTTGGTTCCCGTTCACCATAATCACTCCTTGATCGACTTCTCTAGGGATCTGTGGGGGATCTCGAGGTATTTCGACCCTAGGTTGTTCTATTTTTACTCTAGGGATCTGTGGATTTTGGTTAATGGTTAAGTCTTCCTCCATGATCATCCCTTGGTTCACTCTTATTGGTATTCTTTGGGGTTGTCGAATAGTTTGGGGAACCCGAAAAAATTCAGCCATGCGCGTCATTTGCGCTGCCATTTGTTGATTCGACTGGGTAGTATTTTGTATTAGGGGATTCAGCACTGTACTTAGAGTTTGTGCCAACATTTGCACCATATCATGGTTGCTTTCATCCATCTGTTGCCTCAAAATTGCTGTAGAAGCATTTGTGAGGCTTGGTATTGCATGTGATGGCCCTCCTAAAAAATGGTTTCTACCCAAATTTACCATACTGGCTCCAGATCCCTGTAATAGTGAAGACGTACTCACCAAAGGTTCTGAAAATATAGACGCAACGTTCATAAGGCTAGCCATTTCAGTGGTTGGCATGCCATACAGCTGTTCTCGACCCATCCAGGTTGTCAAAAATCCTAGGGGAGCGTACGGTCGAGGTCCTGGATTTGCCCTTGGTGGGGGTGTTCCTAATGGACCTCTAGGACCTACATACGAAAGTATGGGTCCTGTTTGATTCGTGGTTAACCTTGGTACTGAACCAACATATGTTGAGATATTTTCTCCAACGGTAGTTATAACCACTGTTCCTGTAGTATTTGGTGGAGGTATTTCTCCATTATTAGCCTGATTAGAAATTCTACTTTCGCTATTTCTCTTCCTAGTAGTACACTCGTTGGTGGTTACTCTACCATTTCTTAATAACATGCAACAGTGTATACGCGTAAAAGAAAAGCAATAACATAAATGAACAAACAGGTGACCAAAATTAGCAAATCCCACTGGGCGTGCATATTTATTTACCGTGATTTTTGGTAAACAATTGCTGACCCTCCAAAAAGGAAAGCCCTTTTGGTTACTCGCGGGATCGATCAGATTGATCCCAGAACATATGCTAATTTTTCTGCTGGTTTGATGTAAAGGTTAATATCTAGGAAGAACACACATTCGACCGGGGAGTTGGTGTTTGTGGTTTTGGAAAGCAAATAGAAATGCAGATAAATGCAGGAAACGTAAACTTTGAAAAATAAGATCAAAGAAATGTAAAAGATTTGATTAATAAAAGGTGGTGTTTCCAACGTACATTCTCAGTTATTCTTTCACACACAGCGGGTACTTAAATAATGTTGAGTGACTAGTACAATAGATTGAACACACATAAAATCTACACAAACTTCCTATCTTTATACTAAAATTATGTAACTTTCGAGGGGTTGCCTTGCTCTAGGATGAAGACAAGTTTCTTCTGCATGCCCCTCGACCTCTATCTTCCTGCCACGTCGCTTTCCTTTAACTGCTAGGCGAACTGCATTTCCCTTCCTTCTTCAAATTCAAATATCCTTCGTCTTTGATGCTGACACGAGGGTTGTTCTTCTAGTCGAAGGTCATAGGACCTTTTCAGTCGAAGGCTTGATGGCGATGTCTGGTCGAAGACTAATTTGTAACTTAGATATTTCTCTCAGTTTTTCCATTCGTCGAAGCATATTCCAGCTTGGCTTCATTTGCTCTATTTTTGGCCCATAAGGCCAATTTATCGTGGGTGTCGAATTTAAGAGCCAACAACTGCCTTAACACTAGGATGGCTATACATCTGTTTATTAAAATGAAATGATAAATACATAACATAAAATGCTTCCAAGGCCTATACTTCATCTTCAACCTTCAGCCAGCCAGAGCACCTGTAATTTGTTCATCTCTCAACAAAAATGGAAAGTACAAACATGAAAGTTGTGGCATTCTTCCCATGAATCCAACCATATAAATAACTAAAGCTAAAAGTCAAAGATGAGTGAGAATTTTTCTGGCTCTAATTTAAAACCTAAAAATTTCAAAAACTTCAACTCAAAAATTCTCTAAGCTCAGGCCATATAAATACAAACTATGGATATGTACAACTTCATGGAAATGATATCTATATCTTATCTTCAGAAATTAGAATCAAAAGATGCTTGCATGAAGAGATAGAAGTTTGAAAATTTACCTCTTGCAGATGGAGTCGTGTATGGAGTTTGAGCAACCTTTGAGATGGCCTGATGATTTCTGTAGCTTGCATGGACCTCCTTGAATGTGTTACAACTCTTACTTTGCTTTGAGGATGGCTGAAACTCCCAACTCAAGTCAAGTTGCAAGATTCAGTTTTGGAAATGGTGGATAGTGATGGAGGAGTTAAAGTCTTGAAACATGGGCTTGGATAACTTGTGTATGATGTAAGTAAGGTGTCTGGATGGTTAAGAATCAAAACGCACGAGTGGAAATAGAGATGGAGAGTTTTGGCTCAAAACTGTCAAGTGGAACAGTTCTGTGCAGCAAGGGTGTTTTGGGAGAGTTATTGGAGGCTTGAAATCGTTTCTTAGCTTGCATACAGCTTGTGCATAAGTATGGAAAAGGTTGTATCACTTGACATGGTCAGAAGTGCAAGATCTAGAGTTATGGCCATCTTACTTGATTTTGAAGAAAAGTGGAAATATAGTTTCAAGGAAAAGTACAAGCATGGGCTGAGTTTTTAGAGGCTTTAGACAAGTTTCTTTTGGGTTATAGGTTGTGTATGATCATAAGAAAACAAGTGCAAAGCTCAAGAACTAATTTTGTGCATAAAAGCTACTTTTCTAAAATGGCAATGTGCATTTTCTTCCCAAAATGGCATTAAGCATGGGCAATGCATTGAATGCTTAGATTGAAGCTTATTACATCTATGTAAACATTTAATTATGGAGTGCCAAACAAGTTTGAGGCCTGCAAAGCAAATATTGTGCAACCTAGCATGGATTTGCATTCTTGTTCATCATGGAAATGACCTATAATTCAAGAATGAAATGCCAACTTCATGCCTTCGATTCTCCTTGCTCAAACATGATCTCAATGAGTTCTTAGACATTTTTGAAAGCTTGTAACATCCTATACAACCTCTATGTTGGTCACTTTTGAAAATTCCCCTTGGAACTATGTGAAAAATTGCCATGAAGTTAGGTCAAAATCCTGCTTAAACTAGGGCAAAATTTCACTAAGTTTCCAAGTTTCATGAACATGTATTAACAAAATCATAACTTGAAATACATGCATTTATAGGAGAAGTTGTGTTCAGAAATGTTTTATATCTCATTTAGATCTACAAATTTCATGTTTAAAGTTTCCTTTGAATCATCTTGCATCATGGTGAAAAATTGGCTCAAAGTTGTGAAAAAATATGAAGTTTTCAACACTTAGAAAATTTTCTAAGTTTGGAAACTTTGACTTTTCCAAATGAAATCTTGACTTTTTGATTTATTGATGAACAAGTTTCATATTTTGACATGTTTTGATGAATTATGATCTTTGACACTTGATTTTGACCAAAAAGTCAAGGTTTGACTTTTTAGTGTACAATTGACTTTTGATCAATTGACTGGAAATCAACTATCAATCAATTGACCTTGAGAAATGTTTTGAGTCATGCCATTAGGTCAAAATGATGCATTTGAAACTTTGAGATCATGTCTCAAACCAATTAACTATTTTCTAGGCCAAAAATCAGAAATTGCCCTTTCTCAATCAAAACCCTAATTTTGACCATTTTGCCCTTTTGATGATATGATCAAATTTATTGAGGAATTATGGTCCAAACTTGATCAAATGAGATATAGGAGTTAACAGTGTTGATATGGATAAAAAATTATGAAGTTTGACTGTAAATTGGCCATAGTTGACTTTTTCCTCAATACAACTGATTTTTAGGTCAACTGATCAATTGACTGAGCAAAAATGTGATCCAAGACTTGAAACTTGACACGAGCAATCTTGAGGGCCCATAATGATTCATAAAAGTCATATGAGGCATTAAAAGTTCAATTATCCTTGTGCAATCTCAAACCCTAATTTCAGTCATTAATGCTTAAGGAGGTGTCTTGAGCTAATCAACCCTAGTGCAGTCTTAAACCAAAGGAGATCTTGTGAGAAATTACTTAATAAATGAGAGGTCAAATTTTGGGGGTACAACAACTGCCCCTGTTCAATATTCTTAAACCTGAAGAGTTAGATTGGCGGATCCGCCATTCGTGACTTGAAGGTGGAAGATGATTGAACACTAGAGTGCCCAAAAATTTGCACTCGAAGATGAATTATGAACGGGCTTATAGATGCAATTTGGAGGAATGGTGGAGATTTTCCGGAGATGGGCTTGTAGATGCCATCAAAAGGTGACTGTTGACAGAAAATGGACTAAGTCTGAACTTGATTTCAACTGGAAACGAATCAGAATAAATCTTTGGAGCGATTTATCCGAAACTAGCAGAAGTATTGTATGTTGTTTGACTGGGAAGAATCAGAATAAATCTTGGAGCGATTCATCTGAACCAGAAATGTTCATTTGCAAAGTATCAATGTAAACCGTTGAGAGGTTTAAACTGAACCAAAAGAGGTCTTGAATATTCTTTAACTGGAGAGAATCAGAGTAGATCTTTGAGTGATTTATCTGAACCAGAGAAAGTGCCTACTAGGAAAGAATCAGAATAAATCATTGAGAGATTTATCTGAACCAACAGGGATTTGGAGAAGAATCAGAATAAATCATTGAGAGATTTATCTGAACCAGAGAAGACGTCTGCGGGAAAGAATCAGAATAAATCGTTGAGAAATCTAAACTGAACTGGCAGGGATCTGGAGAAGAATCAGAACAAACCATTGAGAGATTTATCCGAACCAAAGAAAACGTTTGCAGGAAAGAATCAGAATAAACCATTGAGAGATCTAAACTAAACTGGAAGGGATTTGGAGAAGAATCAAAATAAATTGTTGAGATATTTATCTGAACCAGAGAAGACGTTTGCGGGAAAGAATCAGAATAAACCATTGAGAGATTTAAACTGAACTGACAAGGATCTGGAGAAGAATCAGAACAAATCATTGAGAGATTTATCTGAACCAGAGAAGACGTCTGCGGGAAAGAATCATAATAAACCGTTGAGAGATTTAAACTGAACTGGCAGGGATGTGGAGAAGAATCAGAACAAACCATTGAGAGATTTATCTGAACCAGAGAAAACGTCTGCGGGAAAGAATCAGAATAAACCGTTGAGAGATTTAAACTGAACCGACAGGGATCTAGAAGGGGTCTGAAGGAAATATCTGTTATGTAGATGGTCGACCAGTCCTTTCTCGGGAATTGATCTATAATTGACTTGCTGAAATTTTGACGATAATTTTTTGTTGATTGATCTTTCCTGAAAAGGTGAAAGGTTAGTTGCATGCAATGCCATGATGTATGAAATGCACGATATAATGTTGTTTCTCAAAATAAACGAGATCGTGTTATATGAATATGTGCTGTCAATGCCATGACGTATGGATGTAATGTATGGACACGTTAATTGTTATGCCGCAGTGTTGTTGGAGTCGGGGAAAATAAATCCTTGAGTACCGTTGGGAATAAGGAGTGTAAGTCATCATATTTTGAAGTTGAAGTGTTGATGGATGAGTTTCCATTTAATAGAGAAATAAACTCTGTTGTGGAAGGGAAACTACGTGCATTGCTTGTGGACCTCGTGAAATCCTGCTGGGGAATCCTGGAAAACTGGGCGACTTTCCCTGGGGAATCTTCGGAGCGATAACTGGAAGTTTTGTTCCGTCGGGGATGCGAGAGCACTTGATACCATTAAGCTGCATACTAGAAATACGTTAGCAATCCTATAGTGGGATGTCCCGGTTTCTGCTCTTGCTGGAAAAAGTACCTACGGGGGATTTTATGGAATAATCTATAGATATTATCCTATTTCTTAAAGCCATTAGTGATTGTATTTCTATTTTCTGTTCTCCCCCTTTTTTTGCTCATTCGTAAACAGTGATCATGTTCAAATGCATATGTTCAAAAATAATCATTGGAGATTTTTGCAAACAAAACAACGGAAATCAAAGAAAAACAGATAGTTTTGTACTTTCAAAGGAATATCTTTGTATTAACTTGAATAAGTATTTTTATACAACGAGACGAACATCCTAGTAAGGGAATGTCGTCGTAGAAAATGAAAATTGATACAAAGAAAAGATAGCTATGTGAGATAATCCCATGGGGTTCCCATTCTGCTATAACCTTCATGTCTCTGAGCGTCTCGTCCACTTGCTGCTTTGTCTGAAACTGATTGGATTGATTAGAACTGTTTGAGTTTGTCAGTCGATACTGAAGGTTACCTGTAAGGTGATTCAAAGGGACATAGTCATACGCTTTAATTCCCTAACTTTTGCCTGGACCTCCCTTTTGGGTTTTCAGTCCACCGGGATACCCGTTTTTGCTCAAGCCGCCCTTTCGGGTTTTTAGCTTACCGGGTGTACATATTTTTTTTTGTATTTTATCCCTAATTTTTGCCCGAACCTTTTTGGTTCGCCGGGATGCCCTAATTTTTGCCTAGGCCAGTCGACCTAGCGTGTCTTTATTCATGTGTAGTATCTTTTGACTATGTCCGCGTTTACAGGTTGCGGAAGGTCTTCACCATCCATAGTGGTTAAGATCATTGCTCCACCAGAGAATATGCTTTTGGTCACAAATGGTCATTCGTATGTAGGAGCCCATTTGCCCCTGGGATCACCTTGTGGTAATATGATACACTTGATTACCAAGTCACCGATCTGATATACCTGACGTCTGACCTTCTTGTTAAAAGCTTTGATCATACGTTTTTGGTACATCTGACCATGACAGACAAGTGTAAGCCTCTTCTCATCAATCAAATTCAACTGGTCAAGTCGAGTTTGAATCCATTCATCTTCATTCAGCCCTGCATCCTTTATGATTCTCAGAGAAGGTATTTGGACTTCAATTGGTAGGACGGCTTCCATACCGTATACTAAAGAGAAAGGAGTTGCCCTTGTTGACGTGCGCGCCGTGGTACGGTAACCATGGAGAGCAAATGGTAACATCTCATGCCAGTCCTTCTAGGTCACTATCATTTTTTGTATGATCTTCTTGATTTTTTTACTTGCGGCTTCGACAATACCATTCATCTTTGCCCGGTAAGGAGAAGAATTATGGTGTTAGATCTTGAATTGCACGCATAGTGCGGTGATCATAGTATTATTGAGATTCATACCATTGTCTGTGATGATTCTCTCCGGGATACCGTACCGACATATGAGATTCTGTTTGATGAATCGAGCCACAATGTTCTTGGTAACAGAAGCGAAAGAAGCTGCCTCAACCCACTTTATGAAGTAGTTAATGGCCACCAAGATGAAGCGGTGTCCATTAGAAGCTGTAGGTTTGACTTATCCAATCATGTCGATGACCCACATCGCGAATGGCCAGGGAGCGGTCACGATGTTTAGAGGAACTTGAGGCACATGTACTTTGTCAGTATAGATCTGACACTTGTGACAGGTTCGTGAATGCTGATGGCAATCTGCTTTCATGGTAGACCAGTAGTATCCCGCCCGTAGGATCTCTTTAGCCATCGTGTGCCCACTAGAATGGGTGCCAAAGGTGCCTTTGTGTAGATCATCCATGATCTTGTCTGCCTCACTCTTGTCTATGCAATGAAGCAAAGTAGAGTCGTGGCTGCGCTTGTAGAGAATGCCATTACTGAGGAAGAACTTAGCAAAGAATCTTCTCAAGAACTTCTTATCATTGACTGAAGCTCCCTCCGAATACTCTTGGGCCTCGAGATACCTCATAACTTCATGGAACCAAGGCTTGTCCACTACTTCTTCATTATCGATCTCGTGACAGTAAGCTGGTTCATCCATCCACTCAATGGTGATCTGGGGAGCCTCGTTATCCCACTTGATTTTAAACATGGATGACATAGTGGCTAGCGCGTCCGCTAATTGATTTTCCTCTCGTGGAAAACACTCAAAGGTAATTTCCTCGAAATATGGGATTAATGTCAACACATGTTCTTTGTAGGGGATGAGATTAGGGTGCTCCGTGTCCCGTTCTTCTTTGATCTGACTAATGACTAAGGCTGAATCTCCAAATACACTTAAGGACTTGATTCCCAAATCTATGGCAGCTTTGAGACCCAAAATACACGCTTTGTATTCTGCCATATTATTGGTACAGTTGAAACAAAGTCTTGCAATGAAGGGAGTATGACATCCTTCAGGGGATATGATCACATCACCTATTCCATTGCCAAGTGCGTTGGAAGCTCCATCAAAAACCAAGGTCCATTGGGAACCTTGTTCAGGTCCGTCATATGGTCTGAATTCTTCACAATTGTTTACCAACATGATGTCTTCATCTGGGAACTAGAATTTCATGGACTGGTACTCATCCACAGTCTGATGAGCAAGGTGATCGGCTAACACACTGCCCTTTATTGCTTTTTGGGTAGTGTACTGAATTTCGTATTCAGTCAGGATCATCTGCCATCTTGCTATTCTTCCAGAGAGGGCGGGCTTCTCGAATATGTATTTAATTGGATCCATCTTTGATATCAATAAGGTAGTATGGGTCAACATATACTATCTTAGTCGATGAGCAGCCCATGCCAGAGCACAACAAGTTTTCTCGAGCAGTGAATATCTGGTTTCACAGTCGGTAAAATTTTTGCTCAGGTAGTATATCACATGCTCTTTTCGGCCAGACTCGTCATGCTGCCCTAGCACACACCCCATGGAATTTTCCAAGACAGATAGATACATGATCAAAGGTCTTCCCTCGACGGAAGACATCAAAACAGGAGGATCTTGAAGGTACTCTTTGATCTTGTCAAAGGAATCCTGGCAATCATCGTTCCAATCCAACACTTGATCTTTCTTCAGTAATTTGAAGATTGGTTCACAAGTAGCGGTTAGGTGAGAAATGAATCTGGCGATGTAGTTTAGCCGTCCTAAGAATCCTCTGACTTCCTTCTCGGTGCGAGGAGCGGGAATTTCTTGTATTGTTTTTACCTTTGCACGGTCCACTTAGATACCTTTAACGCTGACGATGAAGCCTAGGAGTTTACCGGACCTCACTCCAAATGTGCATTTACTCAGGTTCAACCTTAGCTTGTATTTCTTCAGCCTTTCAAACAGTTTCTGCAAATGGTCAAGATGTTCCTCTTCAGTTTGAGATTTGGCTATCATGTCATCCACGTAGACCTCTATCTCGTGATGGATTATATCATGAAAAAGAGCTACCATGGCGTGCTGATAAGTTGCCCCAGCGTTTTTCAACTCGAATGGCATAACTTTGTAACAGAACGCACCCCACTGTGTGATGAAGGTCGTTTTCTCTATGTCCTCAGGTGCCATTTTGATTTGATTATAGCCTGAGAAACCATCCATAAATGAGAACACTTTATGCTGTGCAGTATTGTCAACCAGAATATCGACATGGGGAAGCGGGAAATCATCCTTAGGGCTTACCCTATTCAAATCTCTGTAATCCACACACATGCGTACTTTACCGTCCTTTTTAGGCACTGGAACAACATTGGCGACCCATTGTGGATAGGAGGTGAAGGCTAAAAATCCGGTGTTGAATTGTTTCATGACTTCAGTCTTGATCTTCTCCGACATGTCTGGCTGCATGCGACATACTTTCTATTTTACCAGAGGGCAGTCCTCTTTTGTTGGTAGACAATGGACCACGATATCAGCGTCAAGTCCTGGCATGTCTTCGTATGACCAGGAAAAGACCTCAACATAGTCATGTAGTAACTGAGTTAAGCTCTTCTTGACACTAGGTTCTAGATTGGCTCCTACCTTGACTTCTTTCTTGTCCTCTTCGATACCTAAGTTAACTGTGTCAACCGGTTCTTCATGGGGCTGTATGGTCCTTTCTTCCAGTTGTAGTAACCTGGATAGTTCCCCTGGAACTTCACAATCTTCCTCACCTTCTTCTTCGGCTTGGTAGATCTAATTTTCAAAGTCACAATAGGCCATAGCAGAATCGTTACCCATGGGATCCTGAGTGGGTGTGGATCTGCATTTTAATATGTGAGTGTGTGTAAGAGCATAGTCATCTTTGAAAAAAAATGTAGAAAAAGAAGAACAAAGAGCATAAAATTTGCATGCAAAAACGTCCATGATTCATTGATGACATATGAAAATGAAGTAACAACCCTTACAAATGGACTGTTGTGCCTCGGGTAAGACACAAGGTTTTAAAAGTCTAAATTGTTTAATTATTACAAGTCCGACAATAATTTAAAGACAATTACTGTTGTATAAAAGTAATAGGGACAAATTCTTTAGCTTCCCAGTTGTTGAGTCCTCCGCTGATAATTGGGAAAATCCATTCTTCTAGGTCATAACTGTCATCACTATCCTCCACTGTGTTCACTCCATTGTTGTTGATCCGTAAAGGTGGTTCCCCGGCATGAGCACGACGAACAACTTTCTGGGCTCCTGAAGTAAAACCCAAACCAAATTTGTCATATTTGTAGGGAATATCCTGGAGTTGGCCCCAAATGGTACACCCACCTTCTTCGACTACTGCCTTGGCTTCTTTCAGAGAATCCATCTTCAGCGGAGTTATGGTAATCTTCAGAACTTTGGAAACAATATTGGTTGCCGCAACTGTTTATGGGACTTCCTCAAAATGATGACACAGAGTTTCGATGAATTCACCATCCATTTACACATATCTGAAGGAGTTCAGGTGACTGACCATATATTCCTCCTCTCCATGGACAATGATGATTTTTCCCTTGATTGGGTACTTCAACATTTGATGTAATGTAGAGGTGACGACACCAGCGTTATGAATCCAAGGTCAGCCCAATAAATAGGAATATGAAGGGAGAATATCTATCACATAGAAAGTTGAATCAAAGGCCAGAGTTCCAACTTTAATGGGGATGTCCACCTCCCCGTGCACCATTCTCTTCGAACTATCGAAGGCCCTTACCACTATGTTGTTGGGTTTTAAGGTCAAACCTTAACAGTCTAGTCTATCCAGAGCCTTCTTAGGCAGCACATTCAATGATGAACCAGTATCTACCAGGACATGGGCCAAAGTAGTGCCCCTACATTCGATAAAGACATGCAACGCCTCATTGTGTTTCCTCCCTCTAGGTGTCAGGTCAGCATCAGAAAAGCCCAAACCATTATCTGATGTTAAACTGGCCACACAATCTTCGAATTGGTCAGCAGAGGTTTCCTGTGGCACATGGGCAGTTTTAAGAAATTTCACCAAGGTCTTCGCATGAGCTTCGGAGCACAACAATAAAGCTAACATAGAAATCTTTGAAGGAGTCTACCCTAGCTGCTCGACTAAGTTGTAGTCGCTTCTCTTTATAATTTTCAAAATTTCTTCCATCTCATTTTTGGAAGCCTCTGGGATAGATACTGATTGCGCCTTCATCTGGACAGGTTCAACCAAAATGCCTTTGCCCCGAGTCTCAGTCAACTCGGTGATAGGGGTGTCAGTAGGGGTAACCACAGGAACTATAGTAGTAGTATCAATAGGAACAAAAACAGGGATGATCACAGGATAGGTAACAGTTTTCGGAGGAGCAATCTCAGGGGAGAACAATCTTCCACTTCTGGTTATTTTGCTGGTCCCCATAATGTTGCCGATGTCGGGGTCAGCCGTCTCAAAAACCGAGTCTTCATCAGCCAGCCAATCTTGTTTGATGCTGTGGTAGTAGACGTCACCCCCATAGTTCCAGGGGATAGTTTTATCTGAGGAGTATGGGATTTGCCCTGGCATAGTAATTATCAGTTGAGTCACCTTCGGAACAGATGTAATCCTGACGGGTCTTTTGGTGGATACCCTGGGAGGATTGGCAGAAACGATTATTATTGAAACATCCTTGTAAGAAATGGTTGGAACGGGAGTCTTTTCCAAAAAAATCTCTTTGTCATCCATCAGGCGCTGGACACCTGCCTTCAATAAATGACAACCAGTCCGTAGAGATAAACAGAGGTGGAAACCTTCGCCACAACCCGGAAATAAACTGGCCTTCAACAGTCTCCTCTTGACGGTCAAGAGAGGATTAACAAGCTCATCAACAACAGTAATAAACACATCATCTTCAACAGCGTTAACACCACAGCCGTGCTTGGGCATAGGAGCGGTGATAACATTTGGGATCTCAGGAGCGTCAAATTCAATTTCTTTTGCCTCGAGAAGGTCTTGCACCTTTTTTTTCAAACCCAACAATCGTTTGTATCATGACATGGACTTTCTGAATGGTAAGCACAACGAGCATCTGGGTTATAACAGGGAGAGGCAATGTTGGGATTCTTCGAAGCTTCCCGCAAGGTCACCAAATTAGATTTCAACAAATGTGGTAAGACTTGAGACAACGTCATATTTATCTGGGTAAACTGTCTTACCGGTCTTTCCGTTCTAGGTTGGTTGTTCCTTTGTTGAATAGGTCCAGGCTTCGGGATCATGAAATCCCCTACCACTGGACGGTGTTCAGTTCTGTCATGATTCCTTTGATGGTACACAACACCAACCTATTTCTTCCCAGAAAATGGTTTCTTCTACGTGCTCGAGGATGCATCTTTTTGAATTTTGCTACTTCTTATACCCGCTTCTACTTGTTCGCTAGTCATGATTAATTCGGTAAATCCAGCCGAGGAGCTTCCGATCAAGTGTTTGAAGAATGGACCAGACAACGTGCCTAAGAACATATCCACCAATTCCCGATCAGATAGAGGGGGTTGGACTCTTCCTGCGAGATCCCGCCATTTTTAAGCATAGGTTTTGAAACCTTCACCTGCACCCATGGACATGCCTTGCAGTTGTGTCTGAGTTGGAGCTAAGTCAGCATTATACTGGTATTGTTTATAAAAGGCGGCAGCCAAGTCTTCCTAATTGAGAATATTGGCCCCTTCCAATTGATAGAACCAATCCAACTGCGTCCCTGATAAGATTTCTTGGAAGAAATGTACCCATAGGTCTCTATCGGCAGTATAGGGTTGAATTTTCCTGACGTATGATCTCAAATGCAGCTTTGGACAAGATACACCGTCATATTTAGGGAAAGTGGGGACCTTGAATTTCAGCGGTATGACAACCCCTGAGATAAGTCCTAGCTCCTCAAAATCCAACCCGGGTACTTTCTGGATCTCCATAACATTTAAGCGATCTTCCAACTGTTTGTATTTGTCATCAGCTGGAGGATATTTCTCTTCAGAGTAATCATCCTCTTGTTCCTCTTCAGATTCTGGATGGTCAGTAACTTCCTTGTTTTTCCCTTCTTGATTGTCCCATTCACCTGATGATGTTGTGAAGTCTAGGGTCCGTCTGGCTGGCCCTTGGAACCTTCTTCCCAGATTCAAAACACCGGTTGATTTCTTCTCTTTCTTCTTCTTTTCTTTGATCAGTAAAGTTTTCAAATCCTCTTGTTCTTTTTCCAAAGTCAAGAACATTTGTTGAAACTGGGCGTTCTGCGCCTGAAGATCTTTTATTGTCTGTTCAATATCCATCTCACTGAAATAAACAGTAGAAAGATAAGGAGACCTGTTGTAAGAAACCTGTTTGTGTTATGATGAATAAAGATGCATATGCCAATGATTTCAAGGAAATTAGAGATTTAAATTTGCTTTAGACAAAAAGGAACACACGTTATATTAATAAATCAACGTTTGAGTACATCATGCCTCTTTGGGCTTACAAAGAAATACAAAAATCTAAGATAAAAAAGTTGAACGCATACTCTTTAGTGTGATGTAGGCGTTCAGACTCCGCTCCTCATGAAGCTTCTTGGTGAGTTCCAGAACTTTCTTCTTGCTGGCGTAGAATTGGGCCTCGAAAGTGTCTCTCTCCCCCTTAAGCTGTATCCAATCCCTTTGTAAGTCTTCGAGAGAGGTGGGCATGCTAGGATGAAGGACAATGTATGGGACATCTACTTCCACAACAGGTTCTATGATAACTGGTAAGATGGAAGGATAAGGCATCACAAGTTTCTGAGCACGAGCTCGCACCCACTTAAGGTAAGGCTCAAGGGGGATAGAATTCTTGTGCCCCAATGTCTTGCTATCTACCTTGTTCAACATCCTCCAAGCTCGGATAAACCTCTGGTGGTAACTTTGATCGTCATTCTCGTAATCAAATACCAACCCTTGAATAAGCATCTCATGTGGACCATGCCTTCGGGCGTAACCAAACTGTCATAAGCCCAAACAGGGGTTGTAAGTGATACCTCCTCTAATGCCAAGTAGGGGGACATTATGGAATTCTCCATAATGGTCGACGATAGTGACATTCTCCACAAATCAGGAACACCAATGAATATCTGAATGTCTGAGCGTCATCAACCTATGGGACCACCTTGAACCTTGCTCGTTCTTCAATATAGATTGGGGAAGATGCGAAATAATCCATCTTACCAAGAGAGGAGTACAACACATGAGGATACCTCTTTTCCTCATAGTGCGAGAGTTAAAAAAATGTAGGATGTCTCCTAACAAAGTAGGCATCGGGTTACGAGACATGAAGATTTTGACGGTGTTTACATCTATGAGTTGGTCAGGATTTGGAAACAAAACCATCCCATAGATGAGAAGGGCCACAATTTCCTCAAATGCTTGCAAGTACAAGGAGTTACAACAATCTTGAGCTTTCTCAAATAAGAACTTGGCTAAGAAACCTTTGACATCACTCCTTGTTTCCCAATTAGTTGTGACATCAAATTGTTGCAAGTGTAAGGCTTGAGCAATCTCTTCTGGTTTTGGATCTCTTTCCGTACCCTTGAAGGGTAGTTGATTGATAATGGGAATCCTCAAGTGTTGGGAAAATTCTTCCAAAGTTGGCATAAGTTGATGATCGAGAAATGTGAAGCAATGGGGCAGAGGATCAAAGAATTGGAAGAGCACCTTCATCATATCTTCATCAGTGTTGGAGGTAACCAAGTTTAGGAAGTGACCATGTCTTTCAGTAAATGGAGAATTCTCAGGAACCCTTGATTCTAACTCTTTAAGTTGAGGAGGGATCCTTACGAGATTGACTTGAATGGTTTTCCTGCGAAAAGAATCCATGTCCTACAAAATAGAACAAAGATAAATTCCAAAAATCCTTGAAATAGTTAGTGAGTATGAGTATGATGTTTATGATGTTATGTACAAGTAAATATATACAAACAAAACAAACAAGTCCTTAGGTTTAGGCTTGTATGGAGTCTCATAGGTAAGTACCCTCTTGAAGTTTAGTTGGCTCAAACCTGTCCTAGCAATAGTAACCGGGTTCTATGGGAGCTCAATATCACTGGTTTGTCTTCTCGGGCATTGTTTCAGCGCAAGCCTCTTTAATGGCGACCGAAATATCCCAAAAAAACAAACCTCAATTAGTGTAGTATCGAGTATCTACCAACTTCGGATTGCACCAAATCCGGTCATCTCACTACGTCCTAATGGCCGAGTTGGTCAAGTAAAGGTTCTAGAAGTCAGTTAGTGCTTCATAACATCACTCAGCGGCCCCATATTCTCCTTGACTACTCAAGGGATACTGGTACCCACAAATATATTACACTAACGTAGCTATTACTTAGACCATGTCGGTATACCCCACACAGTTTCCACAATGTATTGCTACTTACCTATAAGGTATCCCAAATCCGGGTAGAGGATATAAACCCAAACAAAGAACCAAAATGTAAAGCAAAAAAATCAAACAATGAAAGCAAGTAAATATGATCTAGCCCTAAGGTAACCCCACTTTTAACTATTTCCCCAGCAGAGTCGCCAGTTCTGTAACGCGGTAGGAGAACTGACTTGGTTATTTTGCATTTTATCGCAAATGTTTCGGATAGCAAGAGTTGCCACCAACTTTTCTTTTATCCAAAAGGAAAGGCTGGAAAAAACAGGAAATACCTTTAGAGATGTTTTCTTGAGTTCGGGGGGTAGATTATGAAAAGGGAAGGTATTAGCACCCTTTTTATCCATAATTATTTACCTCTTGCAGCTGGAGTCGTGTATGGAGTTTGAGCAACCTTTGAGATGGCCTGATGATTTCTGTAGCTTGCCTGGACCTCCTTGAATATGTTACAACTCCTACTTTGCTTTGAGGATGGCTGAAACTCCCAACTCAAGTCAAGTTGCAAGCTTCGGTTTTGGAAATGGTGGATAGTGATGGAGGAGTTACAGTCTTGAAACAAGGGCTTGGATCACTTGTGTATGATGTAAGTAAGGTGTTTGGATGGTTAAGAATCAAAACACACGAGTGGAAATTGAGATGGAGTGTTTTGGCTCAAAACTATCAAGTGGAACAGTTCTGTGCAATAAGGGTGTTTTGGGAGAGTTCTTGGAGGCTTGAAATCGTGTCTTAGCTTGCAAACAACTTGTGCATAAGTATGGAAAAGGTTGTAGCACTTGAGATGGTCAGAAGTGCAAGATCTAGAGTTATGGCTATCTTACTTGATTTTGAAGAAAAGTGGAAATATAGTTTCAAGGAAAAGTACAAGAATGGGCTGAGTTGTTAGAGGATTTAGACAAGTTTCTTTTGGGTTATAGGTTGTGTGTGATCATAAGAAAACAAGTGCAAAGCTCAAGAACTGATTTTGTGCATAAAAGCCACTTTTCCAAAATGGCAATGTGCACTTTCTTCTCAAAATGGAATTAAGCATGGGCAATGCATTGAATGCTTAGATTGAAGCTTCTTACAGCTGTGCAAACATTTAATTATGGATTGAAAAACAAGTTTGAGGCCTGCAAAGCAAAGATTGTGCAGCCTAGCATGGATTTGCATTCTTGTTTATCATGGAAATGACCTATAATTCAAGAATGAAATGCCAACTTCATGCCTTCGATTCTCCTTGCTCAAACATGATCTCAATGAGTTCTTAGACATTTTGGAAAGCTTGTAACATCCTATACAACCTCTAGTTTGGTCAATTTTAATAATTCCACTTGGAACTATGTGAAAAATTGCCATGAATTTAGGTCAAAATCCTGCTTAAACTAGGGCAAAATTTTACCAATTTTCCAAGTTTCATGAACATGTATTCACAAAATCATAACTTGAAATCCATGCATTTCTAGGAGAAGTTTTGTTCTGAAATTATTTAGATATCATTGATATCTACAACTTTCATGTTGAAAGTTTCCTTTGAATCATCTTGCATCATGGTGAAAAATTGGCTCAAAGTTGTGAAAAAATATGAAGTTTTCAACACAGAAAATTTTCTAAGTTTTGAAACTTTGACTTTTCAAAATGAAATCTTGACTTTTTGATTTCTTGATGAAAAAGTTTCATATTTTGACATGTTTTGATGAATTGTGATCTTTGACACTTGATTTTGACCAAAAAGTCAAAGTTTGACTTTTCAATATACAATTGACTTTTGATCAGTTGACTGAAAATCAACTATCAATCAATTGACCTTGAGCAATGTTTTGAGTCATGCAATTAGGTCAAAATTATGCATTTGAAACTTTGAGATCATTTCTCAAACCAATTAACCATTTGCTAGGCCAAAAATCAGAAATTGCCCTTTCTCAATCAAAACCCTAATTTTGACCATTTTGCCTTTTTGATGATATGATCAAATTTCTTGAGGAATTATGGTCCAAACATGATCAAATGGCATATAGGAGTTCACAATGTTGATATGGATCAAAAGTTATGAAGTTTGACAGTAAATTGGCCATAGTTGACTTTTTCCCCAATACAACTGATTTTTAGGTCAATTGATCAATTGACTGAGCAAAAATGTGATCCAAGACTTGAAACTTGACATGAACAATCTTGAGGGTCCATAATGATTCATGAAAGTCATATTAGGCATTAAAAGTTAAATTATACTTGTGAAATCTCAAACCCTAATTTCAGTCATTAATGCATAAGGAGGTGTCTTTAGCTAATCAACCCTACTGCAGTCTTGAACCAAAGGAGATCTTGTGAAAAATTACTTGATAAATGAGAGGGAAAATTTTGTGGTACAACACTACTCTTAAAAGGGTTATCAATAAATCACTTCAAAAGTTTCAAGGAGTTTTCATGTTGAAGAAGCTTGATGATGAAGAAAGATTACAAGTATTCCAGATGAACCCCCAATTTCTCATGTGTGGCTTCAAATGATCATAACTTGGTCAATTTTTATCATCTTGAGCCCATTATTTTTCCATAATGATCTCGAGGATGTGAAATTTATGCCTTCTTTTATATGCAAAGTGATAAAATGCATGGAAGATGCCCTAAGGATACAAAAGATTATAGGTCATTTCATGATTTTTTTCTTCCAAATTCAACAACTCATATCTCTCTCAATTTTTGGATATTTTGAATGGTTCAAGTTTCAAAATGTAATTCAAGAGGTCTATTTCATGCCATATTTTTTGGTCAAGAGAAAATTACAAGTGGAAGGCCATGTTTGGATGCAAAACATTATAGGTCACTTTTGAAGGAAAAATTGAAATATTTCTAAGTATGGAAAGTCAACTTCTTTTTCCCAACTTTGACTCAATGCAACTTTTAGCTCAAGCATCCATTTGATTCCATTATGTTTCCATTGCAAAGCTTGTAACCTCATCTTTCTAAAGCATCAAGAATCATTCCTTAAGACCCCTTGAGCTGAGAATGCCATTGGATGGAACTTGGTAACTTAGAACTGAAGTTTCTCCATAAGTCAGAATTTGAAATCCTTGTTTTCGCTTCTAATCACAAGTTTTCCACACGTTTTTGCCTCTAAACATGTTTAGTGAACTTCCAGAATTGTTTAGCATAACAAAACACGCGTTTTGGATGAGTTTTGATCAAATTAGAAGTCACACTTTTCTTGTTTGCAACTTCACACGATTTCCCTCCAAACTTCATCATTTCACACGCTTGGACATTCCATTTGATTCCCTATAAATAGAGGGTCATCCCCCATTCATTTCCTCAAGCTTGGATAACCATAATCATCCTGCCAAACTTGTTCCATAACTCAAAATTCTGCAACTTCGAAATCTATTCTCAAGCCTTTTTTAATTCATCTTTTCCATCAATTCACCTTCCTTAATCTTCCTTGAAGCTAACCATATAATTACATTCAAGAATCGTGCCCTATATTGCTCCATAGAAGTCCAGTTTCAGAGCTCTACAACTCAATTTCAATAGGTAGATTCCTTCATTAATTCTTCAAAACTTTGATATCATTGTGATGCACTCATTGTCCTGGTTCTAGTCGCAACACTCACTTTTATCTGGAAACTTGTTTTGACCATGAAATTTCAAATCCCTTTTCAAAACTTTCCTTCCAAATTACTTGAGCTACATTTTATATAAATTTGTCGCGAGGGTGTGGTTGTCTTCGTATTGAAGAGATGAAGCAAATGGCATAGGTTTGAGCTTCTGATTTTATAGTTTGAGAGACCTACAATTCACATTGGCTGGAGGTTGAAGATGACCAACGTGTCATCTTCCAACCAGTGAAGGCGCGCCATCTATTTTTTTTTTGAAAATCTGATTTAATTAATAATCCTATGTTTTATTCACTAATGACCATGATATGCACAACGCGTCAAATCCGTTGGATTTGATTACTAACGCGTTTTGACTCTCACCCATTGGTCCACATTTTTTTTGGTTTTTATTTTATTTTCTGATTTTTATATTTAATTGTTTTAAACTTCAAAAAATCATAGGAAATTCATTTTTAGTCCAAAAATCTGAAAAAATTATGAAGAATATTTTTGATTATTCTCTTTCTGATTTTTATTTAATTTAAGTTTGTGTTTTGTTTTTTTTTAATAAATTTTCACTTTATTTGAATTTTTTTAAATGTTTAAAAATACTTTTATATATTTTTAAATTTGAAAAAATTATGGAATGATCCAATGATATTGTGACAAATATTGGTGACCTCATTTTATTTTTGTTTCTGATTTTGTTATTTTTTAATCATTTTTTATTTATTTTACTCATTTCTTTTAATTAAAAAAATAGTTTCTGACTTTAAAAAATTACCAAAAATTTTGTAAAAATATTTGAGCCCTTTTCTGATTTTTCTATGGTTTTACTTTTTATTTCTTGAGTAATTTGAATATAGTTGATATTTTTCTCTTTTATTTCCATTTTGAAAACATTTTAAAACCCTTTTTAATGTATATATTAAATGCAATTTTATTTTGTGATTATTTTCTGGCTGATCTTAGGTTAAATATTTTAATCATGGGCTTTATTAACATCATTAGATCCATGGTGTTAAGTCTAACTCCACAAAAATGGATGAATGATTTTAATAATAGTTTGATTTGAATTTAATTCAAAAGTGGTTTGTATATTCTCTCCCACCCCTCTTCATCTCATCCCTTTCTTATTACACTAAGTGTTATTGGAGCATGATCTCTATATCATGTCTCAAAACAAATGGTGCATAGATTGCTATTGACCGACCTCAAAATAGGTGCGACTTTTATATAAGTCCACTTACGATTGCTTAACATAGCGCTAAATTTTGTCCCGATTCGAATAAATGATCATTCGTGGCCCAAACCTATGTTTGCAAGTCCAAGTATGTTAATTTGATATCTTTGATCCAATAACTTTGAGATTCATTGTGTGGAGGCTTTGGTTCTATGGATCTATAACACTTTTGGTCAACGCGGATCACTTAAACATCATTGATCATTAAATGGTATTTGTGAAGATTCCAAATGGATGATATACTTGACAAAAAGCAAATGCAACTTGTTGTGTAGAAGATTTGATTCTACCAATCCTCTAATGAGTTCCAAATGCAAGTTTCAAGATGGTCATCCAACTAACCACTAATTATTAATTTGTTTTTACTTTATGCCCTTTTATGCTTTATGCACCATTTACTTTTAGCATTTACATTTCATGCTATTTTCATCTTTGCTCATTTGGGCATTTACTTTCTTGTCATTTTTTTTTATTTTTTATTTTTTGCTCATTCAAGCTCTTATTTACTTTTTGAAGACACTTAATAATCAACATAAACTCTAAAAAACTTTAATGATACTTGGACTATTTGGTTACTATCCTTGGCATTATGGAGTATTGGACTTCTTGGATTTAGGATTAGAAACCTTGGCCTATGATGGAGACCTTGTGACCTTAATTGATATTTTGTCTGGAGTTCTCGAGGTTTACCTCAAGATATTAGGTTGTTTGTTTGCTTCGTGTGCATGTTATTATGATTACATACTTTGTTTGTAATCTGGAATTCACCCGTATACAACCATTACTCTTCCCAATTTTTGTGAAGACTTAATATACTTGAAGTTTGGTTCTCACAAGAGGTCTTGTATCTTTGCTTGCTTGGTTTCAATCCAAATAATGAGAATTCTATCTTGGCTTATAATTTCAAGTATTGGCTTCTTGTTGGTTAGATGGTTCTTATCCCTAGCTTTTACCTTATGCCTTAGGATAGTCTCTTCTTCTCCTCCCATCTTATTCAATTTCAAAAATCTTCTTCCTTTTTTTTTTTTTGAAAACTCTTCTTTGTTTTTTAAACTTAAATTACTTTCATAATAAACTTGGACTTAATAAACCCTAATCAATTTAATAATACCTTGACCTTTTTTGAGAGAAGACTAAAAGTCAATCAATCTTATTTCAAACCATTTTGCCACTTTGGCTTTTACCTTAAAATTTTTCTCAAAAGATTGGACTCTTGTCAATCCTTGTAGTGATGCAAACAACTATGCTTCTACAATGTGTAGTGAAGAGAGATATTTTCCACTTGGGTGTTGAGTGAGGCATTGTTGATTTTAAAATCCAAGCCATATCCTCTACTTTGAGATGGTGCAAATTCTCCTTTCTCATGATTGTGGGTAGTAAGTATGTTTTCCACACGGACAATGACGATGATGTTTTATCTCATAAAATTATCCAATACACTTGTGTTTTAAAATTTTCAAAGAGGAACTACGTGTACCCTGATCCCCTATTGTACGAAAGGTGGTACGTAGGCACTAAAGGTTCGCAACCGCGGCAGGTGCAAAAATAATAAAAAATATGTTTCTTTTCTCACCTCCACTATCTAGTTTACATACAACATTTTATAGCCAAAATATACAGATTTTTACAAAGAGGTTCCTGTGGAGTACCATAGATATTTAGGGTGCTAATACCTTCCCTTTGCATAACCAACCCCCTTACCTTGAATCTTTCCCCCTCTTTTTGTGTTATTCGCTCTTTTCCCATTCCTTTGGAAATAGTAAAGCACAGTGGCGATTTTTATTTTGATCTATATGAGTCAAGTCAATCCAATGACTTAGTCTTAAACATTTCTACCACTACAAGGTTCTGCTTCTGATGGATGGCGTGGCCAAGACATTATAAGAGAATTAGTCCCGCTTCTACACTATGCAAGTTCTGTTGAACAATAGTAAGACACTCCAGAAGGCTGTAAAGTATAGGTTTTGATGTTTGTCTAAAGAAACCAATCAGAAGATCTGAAGACAGAAGTTGTTACTTAAGTCCAGATGCTGAAGATTCATGTTTCTGAAGACAACGAGTTCTAAAGAAACAGTCAGAAGATCTGAAGACATAAGTTGCTACTTAAGTCCAGATGCTGAAGACTCATGTTTCTGAAGACAACAGGTTCTAAAGAAACATTCAGAAGATCTGAAGACAAAAGTTTCTACTCAAGTTTAGATACTAAAGACTCAAGCTTCTAAAGACAACATGTTCTAAGGAAATAGTCAGAAGATCTGAAGACTCAAGTATCTAATAAAGTCCATATGCTAAAGACTCAAGTTTATAAAGAAAGTGTGTTCCAAAGAAACAAAGTTAGAAGATCTTAAGACAAAGTTTCTACTAAAGTCTAGATGCTAAAAGCTTAGTTTCTAAAAGATAACTTGTTTCACAGAAGAGAAAGTTAAAATATCTGAAGACAATGTTTCTACTGAAGTCCAGATGCTGAAGACTTTGTGTTTCTAATAACAAGGTTATTAAAAGGATTCTCAATACCAAGTTCTGAAGACTTTAAAGACGCAACTCTTAAGACTCTGAAGACTTGAAGCTCTTATGTTCCAAGATTCTTTACTACGGGTTCTCACGACCAAATGTTGAAGACTCTGAAGACACAATTCTGAAGACTTTGAATACTTGAAGTTATGAAGACCTTATGTTATGTTCCCACTTCTAAACTCATTCTCACAGAAGCCTCTAAAGTGCAGAAGGAAAGAATATAATGTTAACATGAAAAGCCTTATTCCACTACCTCTCCACTAACTTGAATTGTGGAAGAGAAAAGGATGTAGCAGTACTATTTGTAATGACTATTTTTAAAATAGCCAATGACTATATTTTGCTTGGCTATATAAGAAAATAATCGTATGTTTAAAAAATAAAAACAATTGGTGTTCAATGTTAAAATGAAAGCTGTCATTATTGGAACACAACCAAAAAACTATCAACCACTATAACAATAACAAAGAACAATAGTTACGCTGAACATGTTGAAGCTAACCAAATTAGATAAAGATGAAGAATTCTACAAGATGTTATTCAAACTACCAATCATATACATCTTGGAAGAATTATGAAAAAGCAAGGAGTTGTTGCTCATATCTTGCTTAATGAAGAAAGAAGATGAAGATGAAGAATTCTACAAGATGTCATTCAAACTATCAATCATATACATCTTGACATAATTATGAAAAAGCAAGGAGTTATTGCTCATATATTGCTCAATGGTGAAGATGAAGATAAGAAGACTACAAGATGCTGCACTTAACTTAGATTATATTCATCTTTGTAGGAATATGTAAAACACAAGAGTTGTTGCTCAGATTGTGTTATTTCTTAAGATCTTCGTGTAAATTGTTTGTATACAAGAGTTGTTGCTCATAATTATGTCAAATAATATGTACTTAAATTAGGAGTAATCTTCTTGATAAGAAGCACTCATGTAATCTCCAGAAAAACAATTCTGTTTAGAATTGGTTGGTTCCTCAAGTGATCGAGTAAAGATCAGAAGACTTGAGAAGACTTTGGTTACGGTCACCGTAGACGAAATCCTGGTAGTGGATTCTATTGGGTCAGTGGTAGTTATATTTCAAAGGGGACTGAGTGAAGGCCAGCCTTGTGAGATCACTGATGGGTATCATTGGAAGGAAATATTGGTAGGAACTATTGGGTTAATGAACGTTATATCCAGTCAGGATCATTGAACATGTCATTGGATGTTAGTCACTGGAGGTTGCCTGTACGATTGTATTCATATTGGTTATAGTGTATTAAGTCCTTGAGTTTCAGGTGAAATCACCTTGGTAGGGTGGACTGGACTAGCTTGGGGGTTTCTCAAGTGAATCAAGATATATCATGTGTTCTTTACTTTTACTTATGCTTTAGTGTTTATGTTTTCTTAACTTAATTAGAAACATTACTTAGAAGTAACACTCAGAAGTATTGTTCAACGAATAACTCTTAGAAGCGAAAGTTATTCAAGAAAGGAAAACCCAATTCACCCCCTCCTTTCTTGTGTTTTCTTCATACTTTCACAATATTGGGTGTAACATCATGATTTACTTTTTACTTTCACACTTATCTCAAACATCTCCTTCTTCAATCTAGAGCACTGACATATCTCTAATGGCTCCTTCAGATATGACTTCCTTCATTCTTTTGAAATGAATATGTACAAGTTTCTAGTGCCATAACTTTACTTCATCCTCATTGATTTTTGAACATGTGTAAGAGTAAGCAATTATTTCAGATTCCCACAAATAATAGTTGTCTTTGGACCTTATGCCTTTCATTAGAATAACTTATTTATCATCTTTGACTAGACATTCTGATTTAGAGAAATTGACTAACAGACTTTGGTCACACAATTGACTAATACTAATAAGACTAGAATTTAATCCTTTTAAAAACAACACATCTTCTAACGTGGGACAACCAACACACATCAGCTTTCTAACTCCTTTAATTTCACCTTCAAAACCATCAAAAAATCTTACAGATCCTGTAGGATGAGGCTTGACATCCACCAGCATCTTCTGGACCCTTGTCATGTGTCTAGAACATCCACTGTCAAAGTACCAGTCTTCACTAGTTGATATCTCAAGGAAGTATGAGCTATAAGATTAATATCCCTATTTTCAACACTTCTCTTTTTGCTCACTTTACTAACCTTGGAACGAATTGAAGATTTTTTATCTCCATACAATTTGAAACATAAAGGCTTTATATGACCAGACTCACCATAGTAGTGACATTTCCAAGTATATTGAGGTTGATTTGAAGATTTGTCATATTTGCTAGGATGTTGTAACATGTGCTTGGACATGTTAATCTTTTTCTTCCTTTCAGAAGGAAGTAACTTTTCTTTTGACATTCTTCTCGGTTTATTATCAGAATGATAATGAACTCTGGCATCTTCATCCTCTTTCACCATATTTATAAAATATGTTAATTTATCAAGCTTGGAATTTATGCATGTTACCACACTTTGTAGATGAGACACAATACTTAAAAGTTGCTTCCTCTCATTCTCCAAGTCAGCAATGATCTTCCTTTGTTCTTCCTTTTTCTTTAGGCTTTCATTACACCTGTCATAAGTCTCCTTGTAGGAAGCACCTAGGTCTTCATAAAGATCATTCACATCAGAAACTTTAACTTCATCTTCCTATCTTCCAGATAGAGCCATGACAAATTTGGAAGTCTCATAATTATCTCCATCTTCTGACTTATCATCATCGACCAAGATGCAGTGAAACCCTTATGTTATTTCTTGAGGAAGATGAGACATTCAGGTCTAATATGACCATATCCTTCACATTAAAAATATTGAATGCCTCTTCTTTGACTTGACTTCTCTTTTGTTCTTGTTTTCTTCTGAGAGACAAGATTGTTACTGATGTCATATGATATGTTCTTGACATCTGGTCTCCCACTTCTATCCAATATTTTCAATACTCTATTAAACTGCTTCCCAAGTAGCACAATAATATTAGATAGATCCTCATCAGTGTTCAGCTCAGCTTGACCTTTATCATCTTCAGTATTATATACAAAAGCCATGCTTTTGTTCTTTTTCTTAGCCTTGTCACTAACACCCAATTCAAATGTTTGAAGTGACCTAATAAGCTCATCCACCCTCAAGTTGTTGATATCCTGAGCTTCTTCAATAGCTGTAACATTCATGTCAAATCTCGTAGGTAAGGACCTAAGAATCTTTCTGACCAGCTTTGCTTATGGCATCTTCTCTCCCAAGGCATTTGATGCACTAGAAATTTCAAGAATCTTTATCTGATATTCCAGAATTATCTCATCATTACACATCTTCAAGTTTTCAAATTTGGAAGTGAGAAGCTGAAGTCTTGAACTCTTCACCTTAGAGGTACCCTCATAAGTTATCTTGAGAATATCCCAAGCATCCTTGGCTATAATATAAGTATTGATTAGCCTAAAAACATCTTTGTCTAATCCATTGAATAGAGAATTTAAAGCCTTGGAATTTTCAATAGCTTATTTATCATCAATCTCATCCCAGTCTTCTTCAGGTTTTATAAATTTTCCCCCATATTTGTCCTTCACAACTGGATGCTCCCATCCTTTTAAAATAACCTTCCAAGGTTTTCTATCCATAGATTTCATAAAAGCTACCATTATGAACTTCCACCACTCATAGTTTGAACCATCCAACATATGTGGTTTGTTGTTGTATCCTCCTTATTTATCCATAGTACCAAAAAGTATATCCCTAGATCTCACCCAATAAATAGAATAGGGTGCCTGCTCTTGATGTCAATTGAAATTCTGGCGCAGATAATATCAGAAGTTAAGACTGATATCTCAACAACATACAATGTCACGATAGATGTTATAACATCTGCTGACAGACAACAGACTTGCTAAAAACAGAAAGATTGTGCAAAAAAGTAAATTACAAAAACTTAAAGAACACAATCATTTGTTAACCCAATTCGATGCAACTCACCTACTCTGGGGGCTTTAAGGCCAGGAAGGAAATCCACTATCAGTGTATCAATTCGTAGCTAAAAAAAATCCCTATTTACACTTCTCACTTAATCCCTACCCAATGCAATTTCTACCTAGGAACCTCCTAGATATGAGAACCCTTCTCACTCCCAATCACCACAGTGTATCAAATAACAATCTCAATCCCAGGGAATATCTCAAGAAGCCAAAAAGGAAAATCACTATTCCAAAACAAAAATAATTAGTTTGCTTAAAAGCTTCACTAAGAACAATACTCAACTCTTTGCTTAAAAGCCTAGAGGATAACAATAACTTGATAAACAAGTAACAATCAGTCAATTCAAATGCATCAAAAGATACAACAGAACGTACAAAAACACATAGAGAAACTAAGGAACTCTCAAACCCTAAACCCTTATTTTTCATAAGGTTTTACAATAAAACTATGCTTATTAAAACTAGGTCCTGGGACGTCTCCTTATATAGACTTATGCATTTAGACTTGGACTCTTCAAATAAATCAAATCTCCAGCACTAAATCCCTGCATAATTTTCTCCATAAAAATAGAAACAAAAAATAAATCTTTCAAATGTCTCCTAAAAATTCTTAAAGATCCTTTTTATGAAACAAATAAAATATGCAACTATTCCTAAAATTCTTTGATTTCCTGCGCCTGTTATGAGTATTAAAAACCTCCAGAATCTCATATTTTTCAATTAAATCTTCAAGGAAAATAATTTTGCTTTATTATCATGGTGTTTTGTTGCAACATGTTACAATATCTTATAGAACATCTGTCAAATAAGTGCCAACAGACTCTGTTGTACCAGCTGGTCAAGATGTTATGACATCTTGTTTAACATTAGGCTGCAGTACATGTTTTTCCCAAAGAAATATGTTTTGATAAAATTGTTGTCGACCACAAAATCACAGACCTAACATAGTCTGTTGTGTCTGTTGAGTACCTTAATTTGTATTCAAGGTTTGATTGTTGCTCCATTTAAAGTTAGGATGATCTTTCCAACATGGATTTTAGGTGTTTGAGTAAGGATTATTTTTCTAGAAATTTTTAAATTGAGCTTCTTCACTTGAACCTTTTGTAGAACACATTCCATTTGCATGTCCCTTTCCACATAAATCACATTTTAATGCTTGTATCTGACTTACATTAGTTGACTCAACCTACTTTCAAATGATTTTTATTTAATAATTCAATTTGTGCTAATAATGCAATATGAGTATCTAAATCTAACATACCTTTTAGTGTACCCGTAGTTTCATCTTTTAATGATATTTCACTCTTCGAACGATATTCGTTCAAACACATCTTTTCAATAAAATCCTTTACAAGTGCTTTAGTCATAGTCCTGATTGTGCCTCCCGCAGAAGCATCTAAAAGCATATGTGTGTGACTCTTGAGGCCTTTGATAAATTTATGCATTTGATCCATGTTATTTAAATTATAGTTTGGACACTCGCGTAATAATAATTCAAGTCTCTCCCAGGAATCATAAAAAGATTCAGTCTCTTGCTCCTCAAAATTAGTGATTTCAGCTTTTCTTTCAGTGAACTGTATGGTAGTGAAGAATCTTTCTAGAAATCCCCCCCATCTCTTTCCAAGTACCAATAGTGCCATTAGGAAGACATAGTGTAATACAGTGGGAGAATTGACTTGTTTTTGCATTTTATCATAAATTTTGTGGATATCAAGAGTCGCCACCAACTTTTCTTTTATTCCATAAGGAAAGGGTGAAAAGAACAGGAAATACCTTGGTAGATTTTGAGTACAGGGAATAGGTTATGAAAAGGGAAGGTGTTAGCACTCTTTTCATCTGTAGTTATCTACAGGCTCTTAATCGCTTAGCTCACTTTTTGAGAATTTATTTGTGTCGTGTGTTTGAAAATATTTTGGAAAGTTTCCAATGTAAGGCAAAACTTTGTAATGATTCTCGTATATGTCCTCGAGAATGCGTACAAAGTGTTTGTTTGAAAATATTTATTGGAAAGTATAATTGTGATAAATCTTTTGTTTTTGTGAGCAAGCGATTAAAATCTACCCCTCTCAAGGTCGTTCTTGTATTTTCCTCCTCCTTTAGATAGTGCTATTTGTACCATTAGTTAGTAAGAAGCCCTATCGTTTGATGTAAAGGGGTAGGCTGTTAGAACATAGTTTGATTCTACAACCCTTGTAAGAGTTTTGATGATAACAAACACTCAAAGAACAATTGTGATCCCTAAATAAGTATTTTGTTTTGCAGAGAAGTTCTGATGGAAGAAACACAGAAGATGATTTAGATTGTTGTTTAAACTCTGTTTCAACATATCTTATATAGAAAGCAATCTTTATAACACGCTTATATAAAGAAGTTCTAATGCTCAACTTATGAGTGCACTAAAAGCTGCGAAACAAGAAATCTGTTATTCTAATTCTTACAGTTCTGGAAAGAAGTAAAGGAGTTCCAATGGTGACATTCATCTTCTGAAGCATTCTGAAGAAAGCATGTTCTGAAGCGTTACATTTCATTTATGGCTATTCAAAAGTAACGGCTGAAAAGAGGACAAGAATCTCTATGTTTGGAAAGTTCTTTAATTACTATTTATCAACATTCCCAAAGATCCTCACATTCGTTGCCTATATAAACAAGACTTGAAGGAGAAATCGTTTATGATAATACTGTGCACAACAAACGAGATATTTTCATCACCTTCAACTTACTGAATTTCATTTATGTAAAACACCACTTATGTGATACTGTTTTGTTAGAAAATACATCTTGTACACTCTTTCAAATATTGTATTGTGTAATTCCTTGAGAAAACTGAGTTGTGGTTTAAACTCAAGAAGACTTTGAGGGTTGTCATCGTATTTGTGTAATCAAGTTTGATTAGTGGATTAAGACCTCATTGAGAGAGGAGAAATTACCTTGGCGTGTGGACTGGAGTAGTTTAAGTTCAAATGAATCAAGATAACTAATGTGTCTTTTAAAATAAGTTTTTAAAAACCCCAATTCAACCCCCCTGTTCTTGTGTTTTTCCATTCTTCAATTGGCATCACAGCACCTGGTTCTGAGTGCAAACACTTAATCGTGTCAGAAAAAGATCCAAGCAAGAAAAATGCTATGGTGGGACCAAGTTAGAACATCAACAATGATTATCATGATGAGAAAGACAGAATCAACGGCAAACCTCCAATCTTTGATGGTGAAAACTTCGATTACTGGAAAGACAGAATCAAAAGTTTCTCTCTAGCTCATGACGCCGATCTCTGTGATATGGTGACTGATAGGTACATACATCCAGTTGACGAAAGCGGTCATAAGATTTATAGAAAAAGAATGACAGATCATCAAAAAAGGGAATTCAGAAATCATCACAAGGCCAGAACAATTCTCTTGAGTGCTATCTCGTACAGAGTATGAGAAAATCACAAACAGAGAATTAGAAAAACACATGTTTGACTCCTTGAGAATGACGCATGAAGGCAACATGCAAGTCTAAGAAACCAAATCTCTTGCTCTCATTCAGAAGTATGAAGCTTTCAAAATGGAAGAAGCTGAAAGAGCCAACATAGCCCTAATGACCAACGTATCAGATGACACTGGATCATCTGGATCAGAATCAGACTCAGGCAAAAGAGGTATTCTCTGACTTTTCTAGATCTCAATTAGAAGAAAGTTTGTCAGAAATTATTGAAACATATCAGCAACTTCGAGTCATAAACAAGAACCTGAAAAAGGATCTAGTTTCTGACTCTAAATAAACTAAGAAACTGAAATCAGAAAACTCCGAGCTTAAAGAAACAATTTCTAAACTAGAAAATAAATTACAAAAGGCTCAGAAAGTAACTGAATCAGAAGTTCCTAGTAACTTTGATAAGATCATAAAGGAATATGATCATAGCTTTCAAAAATTTCTTGATAAAAACATAGATAGAAGCAAGATGTCTTCAATGATCTATGGAGTTAGCAGAAATGGCAAAAAAGGAATAGGATACAAGGGTAAAGTATCTCAACCTAAGAAAGTTAAGGATATGGTCATAAAACACACACCTCTTTATTCTCATTTCACCTATGGGCACACACATGACATAAAGTATACTAGTAATGCTTTTTCTGCTAAACCAAAATTCAAACAGAACTTTGGTTACTCTAACAAACAAGGACCCAAAAAGATATGGGTACCTAAGGACAAAATTGTCTATGTTGCAAATGTCTTTAACTGCAACATTGAAACACCAATCTTGGTACGTGGACTCTGGATGCTCTTGACACATGACAGGAAGAAAACATATGTTCCAAAGCCTGGAGCTTAAATTTGAAGACTATGTAGGTTTCAGAGGCAATCAGAAAGGAAAGAATATTGGCTCTGGAACCATTGGTAACTGTACACTTCCTTCTATAACTAATGTTCTGTTAATAGATGGGTTAATGCATAACCTGTTATCCATAAGTCAATTAAGTGATAACAATTATGATATAATCTTCAATCGAAAGTCCTGTAAAGTAGTTACTCGGAAAGATGGATCTGTCCTCTTTAATGGAAAGAGAAAGAACAACATTTACAAAATAAAACTTTTTGAACTAAAAAGTCAGAATGTAAAATTCCTATTGTCTATTAACGATGAGCATGGGTCTGGAGAAGAAGATTGGGGCATGTTAGTATGAGAAGAATATCTCAAATTAACAAACTCAATCTGGTCAGAGGACTTCCTAACCTGAAGTTCATCTCAGATGCTCTGTGTGAAGCATGTCAAAAAGGCAAGTTTGAAAAACCTTCTTTCAAAACAAAAAATGTTGTTTCTACCTCTAGACCATTAGAACTTCTTAACATAGATCTATTTGGACCAGTGAAAACTACATCCATTAGTGGCAAGAAGTATGGATTAGTGATCATAGATTACTATAGCAGATGGACATGGGTAAAGTTCTTAAGACACAAGGACAAGTCATATTATGTGTTCTTTGCTTTCTGTAACCAAGTCCAAAATGAAAAAGATATTAGAATTGTTAAAGTCATAAGTGATCATGGTGGGGAATTTGAAAACAAAAAATTTGAATTATTTTTTAATGAGAATGGCATCTCTCATGATTTCTCTTGTCCTAGAAATCCTCAACAAAACATAGTTATAAAACGAAAGAATAGAGCTTTACAAGAAATGGCCAGAACCAGGATCAACGAGACTAACATTGCTAAGAACTTCTGGGAAGAAGCAATTAACACAGTGTGTTATATTCATAATATAATCTCCATAAAACCTATTCTGGATAAGACTCCATATGAACTGTGGAAGAACAGAAATCCCAGCATTTATTATTTTCATCCATTCGGATGTACTTGTTTTATTTTAAACAATAAATAACATCTGAACAAGTTTGACTCTAAAGCACAAAAGTGTCTCATGTTAGGATACTCTGAACACTCAAAAGGCTATAAAGTATATAACATAGAAACATGGATTGTAGAAGAGTCCATCAGTGTCATATTTGATGATAAGCTTGGCTCTCAAAAGTCAAAGCAGGGTAAGTTTTTTGTAGATATAGAAGTTCAGTTTACAGGTACTAAAGACACTACATAAGAAGTTGCTCACAAAGAATCACAGTCAACTCCAAAAGAAGCTGTCACAAACATTACAACAACATCTGAAGAGCCTCTCTAAAAAATACAATCCAAAAGCAGTTTAGCTCATCCGGAAAACAAGATTCTGGGAAAGAAAGAAGACCCAATTAGAACAAGATCTACATTTAGAAGTTATGAATAATCTCTCATGGGATTAGTGTCTCTGATTGAGCTAACTTCCATTAATGAAGCCCTTCTGGACAATGATTGGATACTTGTAATGAAGGAAGAATCAAACCAGTTCACCAGAAACGACGTGTGGGATCTAGTTCCTAAACCAAAAGGGTTCAACATTATTGGAACCAAATGGGTATTCAGAAACAAACTAAATGAACAAGGAGACGTCGTCAGAAATAAAGCACGACTGGTGGCACAAGGTTATAGTCAGCAAGAGGGGATAGACTATACATAAACCTTTGCTCCAGCCGCCAGGTTAGAATCTATCAGACTTTTAATTTCTTTTGTAGTAAATAACGACATCACTCTTTATCAGATGGATATTAAAAGTGCGTTTTTAAATTGTTACATTGATGAAGAAGATTATGTGCACCAACCCCCTGGTTTTGAAAATTCAAAACATCCAGATTATGTTTATAAACTTAAGAAATCACTATATGGTCTGAAACAAGCTCCCAGAGCTAGGTATGAAAGACTAAGTAATTTTCTGTTAGAAAATAATTTTACCAGAGGGAAGGTGGACACTACTTTATTCTGTAAACTATTTAAGAATGACATTCTGGTTTGTCAACTTTACATAGATGATATTATTTTTGGATCTACTAAAGCCTCTTTAGGAAGAGAATTTGCTAAGCCTATGCTGGCAGAATTTGAAATGAGTTTGATGGGAGAACTCAATTTCTTTCTGGGTATCCAAATCAATCAAACTCCAGAAGGAACCTACACACATCAAAGCAAGTATGTCAAAGAACTTCTGAAGAAATTTGACTTGTCAGAATGTAAGCCAGCCAAAACTCATATGCATCCCATATGCATTTTGGAAAAGTAAGAGGTAAGTAAGAAGGTAGAACAGAAGATCTACAGAGGTATGATTGGTTCTCTCTTATATTTAAAGACTTCAAGACCTGATATTCTGTATAGTATCTGTTTGTGTGCTAGATTCCAATCAGATCCTAGAGAATCTCACTTAACAGTTGTTAAGCGAATTATCAAGTATTTGAAAGGTACTACTACTCTTGGTATTTGTTATAGAAAAACCAAAGAATACAAATTAGTAGGGTATTGTGATGCTGACTTCGCTGAAGATAGAATATAAAGGAAAAGTACTTCTGGAAGCTACCAATTTTTGGGAGACAATCTAATATCATGATCCAGCAAGAGGCAATCCACCATTACATTGTCAACTGCTGAAGCTGAATATATAGCAGTAGCTGGATGCAACACACATATGCTCTGAATGAAAAGCCAACTTGAAGACTTTAACATATATGAGAGTAATATTCCTATTCTTTGACAATACTTCTGCTATATGTCTCTCAAAAAATTCCATTTTACATTCTAGGGCTAAGCATATAGAAATTAAACATCATTTTATTAGGGACTATATTCAAAAAGGAATTCTTTCATTAAAATTTATAGACACATACCATCAATGGGCTGATGTTTTCACTAAACCCCTTTCTGAAGATAGGTTTAACTTCATTCTAAAACATCTCAACATGAAATTATGCCCATAATGATAGTTTTGTTTATGTATACGTTAACCCTCAGAACTTCATGCCTTTATTTTTTTTATGTAAACATCTGATCAATAATTCTTGAGAAGTAAGAAGGAAAGTTGTATCAGGATCTATCTAAGAAGATCTGAACATTCTCCAAATAGTTCATTTCAAAGATAGAAGCTTGCAGTTCACAATATCAACATTTGTAAACTCTATGCAAGGTTTTTTTCTAAGGCTGAACACGTGTTCAAATTCGGAAGAGAGTGAAACGTTGATTGGATGTATTGAGACTCAAGTCATATCAATAATTGTTTCATATCTTTACGCTATCCCTCTTTTCAGGAATCATTAATGTTAGTAATCATTTTCTTTAAACTATTTTCTTGTTAATTAAGTCTCCTATTTTCCTATATATATGTTTCTCACTTTCACTATCACTTTTCCACTCTCAATTACTTTTTCTCGCTTAATTTTGTTCAATCATTCAAAAACCCTAAAAAGAGTATGTGTGAACAATGGCTTCCTCTCAACAACTTGCTCAAAGCTCTCAAAGCATTCCCGAATCTTCTTCCTCAACAACAGAAAGTTACGAAGAACCCTCAAGAACTCTCCTCACTCTCATTGATTCGTTGGAAGTTCTGTGTGAGCTCATTGTAGACTTCATCAGCATGAAGGAAAACAAATACGATTTAACCCCTGATGTTGAGTTTCTAGGATGGAATAAGTACTTTGATCGCATAATGGGTCCAGTTTTCCAAGACTTGTTAAAGAATTCTGGATTCACGCTACAACTTTAAATCATTAGGTCACTTTTTTCGTGATGGGAACAAAATAATCATCTCTGAAGGTCTCATTGGGCAACTGATAGGTCACAACGACGATGGTATTTGTTGCAGTGATATGGATGACAAAAGCTCTGACCTAACAAAGATTTTAAAGGAAACTTTTACTTCTGGCCAACCATCCAACAAAATCAAAGATCTGAAAGATTACCTCAGAATTTGGTCAAAAATTATTTTGGGTTGCATCATTCACAAAAAACCTACAAGTTCTCCAAACTACATCAATATTGATCAACAATATCTTCTGTACTTCATAGCCACCAAAGCAAAGGTTAATCTTCCATATCTTCTGTTCAATCATCTGAAGACCAATGTCAAATAGACAAGGGAAGAAGAAAGAACAAAGAGAGATTGGACCCCTCTGGGCAGACTCATTTCAGATATTCTGACAAAAACAAACTGATAGAACATCTGACTGAGGCTCAACAAGTTAGCACTCTGGAAGCTTGTGCTGGTAAACCTCTCAACGTCAAGAATTTGAAGAAGATGAAGATTATTGAAACCATCAATAAGGATCCAACAATAACAACCAAGGAAGTCATTACCACTAGAAGAGTACCTCTGAAGGATTTTCCTCTATTCTCTCAAACATATGCTTCTCCAGATATTATTCTCAGGTATATGGGTGCTTTCAAGAGGGACGAGGCAAATCCAGAAGTGAACATATATGATCTAAGACAACAACCTCTGGAAGTTGCTCCCATAAAATCAAGAAAAATAAAATCTTCCGCAGAAGGAACTTCTCAAAAGACTCCAAAAGCTGCCAAAAAGAAAGGTAATCCATCTTTTATTTCTGTTATTGAATCAGTAATGTTAGCAACATCTGAAAACCCTTCTTCTCCAAAACCCACAGAAAATCCATCTCCTCAAACCTTTGATGAATTTGACATTGACTTTGACACCTCACTATCTCTAGATAACCTTCTAAACAATCCACCTACTACCCATCTTGACCAGAATCAGCCTGAACTTGCTCAAGTTCTTTTTGATATTGATCAATTTGATCCGCTGTTTGAAGCTCCCCACACAGAAAATCTGAATTTTGACTCTGATACCACAACATCCATTATTGGAATCACCAGCCCTCTCATGGTCTCTAAACCACAAAAAAATTCCTCAACATCTTCTCAGCACCTCTCTATTCCATATATTCCATCTCCTTATTAATCCACTCCACCAAACTCACAAAATTCACCCATTATTATTTCTGACTCTCCCTCTCCAAATAACCACGCAGACGATCCTCTTAGAAGTGTTATAGACTTATAAGCTTTGGACAATCTTGTCACAAACTCTCAGAAAATTTTCGTACCAAAACCATAACCAAAAATCTCCAAAGTAGATGTTGGTAAATTTTTGTTGATTTTTGGAACAGAAATACAAGAATGGGTTAACTCTCTGAAGCTAGTCTGCTTAAAGAATCTCAATCCAGCTACTTCTGATTCTCATTGGAACCACTTCAGAAAATGGTTCAACTCTGAATCCTTGAAACTCAAGGAGCCGTGTTATGAAATTTCTCAATATAACTTCTGCGATCATCTGAATATCTTCAAGGATCAAGTTCTGCGTCACTGGGAAAAGAAGCCACTCCTTCTGCTGGACAATGTCTCTTGGGAAGATCATCAACCAACATAATGTAATGAACCATCCTCTGATCCTCTGCCTCTGGTCATGTTTCAAGACAAAGGCAAGAAAGTTGAAGAAGCTCATGAGTCAGAATCAACTGCAGTCTATTATGAAAAAGTGGTTCCTTCTGCTGATATACCCTCTTTATCTCTTATGCTGCAAACTTTGGAGGAGTTGAAGAAAGATAATGATGTGTTTAAGGAAAGGCTAGACAAGCAGGATGATACGTGCAAGGAAATCATGGGGATGCTTGGAAAACCAGAAGAATCAAATAATCAGATTAAGAGTTTATTGGAATCCCTATTCACACGACTTCCACCACCTCAAACTTAGTTATGAAATTTGTTTTCTTCATTGTGTTTTTTATTTGTTTCCTTTAGAATGTTTTTTTATTGGAATATTTTTTAATACAACATGCCTTTTATTGTCTAAAGTGTTTTTATTGCTTTTTGATTCTTGACAAAAAGGGGGAGAACGTAAGATATTTCGAATATAACAGTATCAAGAGCCAATCTCGAACATTTTGAATATAATAACTTCAATTATTTTTTTCTGAATGCAAAACATGAACAAACTCTGTTGAGGACATAAGTGGACACATCAAAAATCTTTTTCTCAAAAACTCTGATCAGAATAATCTTCTAGGAAGTATTTCTTCTCTATCTGAGTATCCAACTCAGAGGGAGACTTTAAATGCTTTATGTTCTTTAAGTTTCTATCAAAATATCCATGTTTTTGTCATCATCAAAAAGGGGGAGATTGTTAGAACATAGTTTGATTCTACAACCCTTGTAAGAATTTTGATGATAAGAAACACTCAAATAACAATTATGCTCCCTAAATAAGTATTTTGTTTTGCAGAGAAGTTCTGATGGAAGAAACATAGAAGATAAGTTAGATTGTTGTTTAAACTCTGATTCAACACATCTTATATAGAAAGCAATCTGCATAACACACTTATATAAAAAAGTTCTAATGCTCAACTTCTGAGTGCATTAAAATCTGCGAAACAAGAACTACGTTATTCTGATTCATACAGTTCTGGAAAGAAGTAAAGGAGTTCCAACGGTAACATTCATCTTCTAAAGCGTTCTGAAGCAAGCATGTTCTGAAGAGTTACATTTCATTTATGGATATTCAAAAGTAACAGTTAAAAGAGGACAAGAATCTCTATGTTCGGAAAGTTCTTTAATTACTATTTATCAACATTCCAAAAGCTCCTCACATGCGTTGCCTATATAAACAAGACTTGAAGGAGAAATCGTTTACGATTTTGCTGTGCACAACAAACGAGATATTTTCATCACCTTCAACTTACTGAATTTCATTTGTGTAAAACATCACTTGTATGATACTGTTTTGTTAGAAAACATATCTTGTACATGCTTTCAAATATTATATTATGTAATTCCTTGAGAAAATCGGGTTGTGGTTTAAACTCAAGAAGACTTTGACAGTTGTCATCGTATCTGTGTAATCAAGTTTGATTAATGGATTAAGACCTCATTTAGAGAAATAACCTTGGCGGGTGGACTGAAGTAGTTTGAGTTCAAATGAACCAGAATATCTAACATGTCTTTTACTATAAGTTTTTAAAACCCCCAATTCAACCCCCCCTTCTTGTGTTTTTCCATTCTTCACAGGCGTGTGTCATCATACAATCATTGAAGGAAACCGGTAAGGATTCTTTAGCAATTTTTCATAAGGGACTAGATCATTTACCGAAAGGCAACACCAAAGTGGGCATCGAGAGACTATGATCTTTGTATCGAGGACTTTGCTAAAGCGCCCCCACGTTCGAGGGACATGACTGTTTTCCGAAGGCAACAAGGGAGGTTACCCTAAAGGTGTAAGTATGCAACTGATTTGTATTCAATTTTTTTTAATCTTTGAGATTAGGTTATCTACCATTTGATTTTAGTCTTCCCATACAATCCTAGTTACTAAGTAGTAGTAGTAAATATGGAATACAAAAAATGTAAAGTGCGAAAAATAAAGGCAGAAAGTAAACCCTAACCTATTACATCACTTTGGGGCAGATACATAATAATAAAGCGGAAGGTAAAAAAAACCTAAACTATTACAAATCGGGAAACAATTACATATTACGGAAAGCGAGAAGATAAATATGTGAAACCTATACAGTTTAATCTATGAAAATAAAATTAAGATTGAAAGAAAAAGAAATGTTTTTGATGTTTTATGAAAAAAAGGTTTTTTGATGATGGTGATTAAAGAAACCTAAAAAAACTAATTGATTTAAATTTGAAAAAAGATTAATTAATTAAATTAATTAAAAAAAACCTAAAACCTAATTTGATTAGGGTTTATAAAAAAAGGGTTTTGAAAAATTAGGTTTGTTAAAAAAAGGTTTATGGTTTTATGAATTTAGGGTTTTTAAGGGAAAAGAGGAAACAAAGTTTGGAAATAGGAAAAAAACACAAAATATCAGGGGTGGGTGTTGAACCCACGCCCTCAGCTCTTCTGCTCATCATGTTCACCACTGCGCCAAGCGCTTGTTTGTATTAGTAGGGTGGAACCAAATGCGCTATATGTTATACCTGCAAAACATGAAATAAAATGTGAAAAATCCCAAAACACCAAAAGGAAGGGATCCAACCCACGCTCTGGTGTAGTAATGACTTAGAGGAAAGCGTGAAACCACTGGGGTGGTGATACATCCAATGACAAAAATGAAAACAAATCAATATATAATAAAACAAGATAATTGGACTAGAGAAGCGCTGGAGCCCTAGCTCCGGCCGTCTTCTTCGGTGACTATTTTTCCCCATGCAAAAACAACAAATATTAGGGATGCAAAGGGACCATGCCCCCCTAAATCAAGTCTTGTGATCTCAATGGAAATGTTATCTTAGGCTAAAACACACTGGTTTAGGAGATACGAAGAAAATATCTCAAATCAGTATGAGTATGGCAAGCTTCGATTTAGCCATTATGGGGATTGTGCTTTGGGTTATTCTTGCATTTGTATACCTCATGAACATGTTAGCATGGTTAGTATGTGTTAAAACATAAAGAAAAACAAAGATATGAATTCATGCAATAACAAAACCGGTGAGACACATATATGAGTTTTTATGCCCTTTTTAACATTGCAATCGATCCAACCTTACCCTATAGTGTTCCTGGAAGTGAATGGAACAACTAGTTTATGGTGAAAGTGGCTGCAAGATAGGGTTTAAAGTTTCCCTAGTTCTTTGATATTTTTGGAGTTTTGGAGGGGTGTTTTGCTGTAAGGGTTTTCGTGTCAGGGTTTTTCAGAATGAGTGAACACTAATAATGGAGAAATTAGGTCAAACCATTTGGGCTTGGACCTTTGTAAGAAGCCTTGATCTTTTCTTATTTTATTTTGAGTTTAATTTATAAAAAATCAAAATAAATAGGACAAAAATACATAGGGTGTATGAAGTGATTCAGAGGTTCACTATAAGCTTCAAAACACGTTTGAACCTTGAAGCAATAGCTTATTAGCCCAAAAATTCGAGTTTGGTCACTTTTGGTTTCATGCATTTTCTCAAAATTTCCCAACTTTCTCAAGACGTCCTTTACAATCTCCATTTTAATCATTTTTGCATTTGAAGACTTTATCTTGATGTAAGTTACCTTGAGAAAAAGAGTCTTTTTGTTGACTTTTGAAATGACCTATATTGTATTGGCTCATATCTCTCAAATGAAGAATTTTTTGGACTTGAGATTAGAGAGACAATGTTGTAGAGAATTGAATTTCCTTCAAAATGATCTTTGATTTAGGAAAATCTGATGAATCATGTGAAAGTTATGCTTGGTTAAACTTCGGTTGACTTCTCCTTAAGAAAACCCTAATTTAGCAACTTTTGAATTTTGATGAATTGAGAGTTTTTATTGATGAATCATGATCAACCCTTGATGAAATGATGAATATGACTTCAAAATCTTGATGTTGACCAAAAATCTTGAGGTTTGACTGTATGTTGACCATAATTGACTTTTTGTCCAATACAGTTGATTCTTAGTCATCTGAGCAAATGACTGAGCAACCTTGTGATGCAAGGCTTGAATCTTGGTATGAGAATTCTTGGAGACATAATAGAAACCATGGAATCCACTTGAGGCATTAGAAACCCAATATTCTTTGAGAAAAGTGAAACCCTAGTTATAAGTTCATTGCTTAGGAGGAGAATCTGTCTGATCAATTCTTGAGCAAATGAAAACCCTAGGAGAATGTCTTGAATAATGGGAGGGAAACTTTTGGGGTACAATAGCTGCCCATGTTCAATCTTCTTAAACCTGAGGAGTTAGATTGGCATGTCCGCCATTCGTGATCTGAAGGTGGAAGAGGATTGAACACTTAAGTGCCCAGAAATTTGCACTTGCATGTGCAGGAGGCAACGCTGTTGGTTGATAATATTGCTTGATTGGTCTTAAAGATGCCATTCAGAGGGGTGACAGAATTTCGTCGGAGATGGGCTTAGAGATTCCATCCAAACTAACTGTTGATAGGAGTATCAAAATGAGTCTACACTCAACTTTATCTGAAGAATTCTTTTCAGAATAGATCTCTGAGGAAAAGTGCTTAAGTAACTGCTTGCCAAATTTAGTCTCTGAGGGAAATGCTTGTTAGATTTATTCTCTTAGGGAAGTGCTCTGGTCATGTAGATAGTCGCTCCGTCCTGTTTCAGGAATTGATCCACAATCTGTTTTTGTTGGTAAACCCGTCCTATTTCGAGGATTCATACCACCTGGAAATGTCGATAGTTTCCCTGTCCTGTTTCGGGAGTTAATATTTTCCTGGTTATATATATAGTTTCCCCATCTTGTTTCAGGAGTTAATCTCTGCCTGGTCATACATATAGTTGCCTCATCCTGTTTCAGGAATTAACCTTTGACTTGATTTCTGTTGGCGAACCCGTCCTGTTTCGAGAATTCATACCGCCTGGTTGTACAAATAGTTTCCCCGTCCTATTTCAGGAATTAATCTTGGACCTGGTAATTTAGATAGTTACCCCATCCTGTTTCGGGAATTAATCCCTGGCCTGTTTGAAAATTGCTAATGATATTGGTTTGTTTGTAGACTTTTACCTGAAAATACAAAGTTAGTCTTTATGCAATGTCATGATATATGTAATGCATTACGTAATTATGTTCTCAAAGTATATGAGGGCGTCATAAGAGTTTCGTATGCATATGCTATGATATTTTATAAATGATGTATGGATGTAAGATGTTGTTGAAGCGTATTGGTAGCTTCGTATAACGCCCCTGGATGGGGAAAATAAATCCCTGACTGTTGCTGTGGGTGAAGAATATGAATCTCCAATCTTGTTTAGAATGTTTTCGCTGGGGATTCCTGCTTTCTATTTTAAGGATACTTTGTTGGGAATGTTTGACTTCTACTTGGGGATATAAGAGTTCGGGAACATCGGTCGTTCATCGCTCTAATGGGAATTTAGTTCTTATATACCCTGATCGGGGATAAAAGAGATGAATAACCTTTTGAGGGTTATTTAACCGAGTTTCAGATATGGACACCAACTCTTCTGGGGAGGACAAAGTTAAATTATATCTGGCCCGATTTCAGATCCCATAATAACTCTCTAGGGATAACAATCGTGACTACCCTTTGTTGGAGAAAGGAATCTTGCTGGGGATTTGCAGTAATCGGAGAAATGAACTTTGTTAGGGAAATAAACCTTATTGGGGAAATAAACCCTACTGAGGAAATAAACCCTGTTGGGGAAATAAACCCTGTTGGGGATTTTATGATGTTGGAAAAAATAAACTATGCTGGAGAATTAAATTCCTGTAAATAGTGATGAGGGAATCACTTGTGATTTCATATGCTGTGCGGAGGAAGTTTACACTATATGTTGGGGAGTTGATCAAACTTCCTTGTACGCTAGGGGACCTACTGGGGAAGATGATCATGTGAACTGCTGGAAGATACCGCAATTTTTATCTGAACGCATATTAAACTTGTTGGGTAATGTATCTTTGTCAGTGATAAGCTTTTGAAGGTAGCTCTGCAGGGAGTTCTCTGTGGGGATTTATGGATAACTTGAACATTATCCCAACTCCTAGAGTCTTTAGTAAATGATTATTCCTGTTTTTATGCATATATTTCTTAACAGTAATTATTCATATGCATATGTTCATTCAATTTAGTCATTGGACTTTTTTGCGAACAAAACAGAGAAAGAAAAGCAAATTTAAATTTTGAAATTGACTTGTATTGATCATTTGACTATAAACAGGAAGTTTTATACAAAGAGATAAAGATCCTAGTAAGAGGAAATCATTATAAAAATGAAGAAAAGTACAAAGGAGAACAAAGAAACAGCTATGTAGGAACGATCCCATAGAGTTTTAACTCTGCTATTGCCCCTATGTCTTCAAGTATCTTATCCCCCGCTGTCGAAAGAAGTTGACTGAATTGATCTGTACCATTTGAACTTGTCGTTTGATAATAAAGTCTGCTGTAAGTAGATAATCTAACGGGACGTAGTCGTACACTTTAATCCCTAACTTTTTCCTGGATCTCCCTTTCGAGTTTTCAGTCCACCGGATACCCTTTCTTGCCCAAGCCACCTTTTCAGGTTTTCGACTTGCCGGGTGTACCATCTTCATATATATCCCTAATTTTTCCCCGAACCCTTTTGGTTTGTCGGGATGCCTATTTTTTTTCCTGGGCCAGTCAACCTAGCAGGTATCTTTCATGCGTAGTATTTTTTGACTATGTCCGCGTTCACAGGGTGTAAAATATCTTCACTGTCAATGGTGGTAAGTATCATAGCACCAACAGAAAATATCTTCTTAATTACAAATGACCCTTCATAGGTGGGAGTCCATTTTCCCCTGGGATCACCTTGTGGCAGGATGGTGCGCTTTATTACCAAGTCACCATCCTGATATACCTGATGCTTGACTTTCTTATTGAAGGCTTTGATCACGCATTTCTGGTACATATGACCATGACAAACAAATGTAAGCCTTTTCTTGTCAATCAAATTTATTTGGTTCAACCTAGTCTGAATCCACTCGTCTTCGTCTAAATCCGCGTCTTTCACAATCCTTAGAGAAGGAATCTGGACTTCGACAGGTAAAACAGCCTCCACACCATAAACAAGAGAGAACGGGGTTGCCCTAGTTGATGTCCATACTGAAGTGTGATAGTTGTGAAGAGAAAATGGTAACATCTAATGCCAATCTTTATATGTCAAAGTCATCTTTTGTATAATCTTCTTTATATTCTTATTGGCGGCTTCAACTGCGCCATTCATCTTCGGTCGATACAGAGAAGAATTATGGTGCTTAATCTTGAACTGCATTCAAAGGTCCATGATCATAGTATTGTTGAGATTGATACCATTGTCTGTAATAATCCTTTCGGGGATGCCATATTGATATATGAGTTTATGCTTAATGAACCGGGCCACAACATTCTTGGTAACAGAGGTAGATGAGGCTGCTTTAACCGACTTCGTGAAATAATCGATAGCTACGAGGATGAAACAATGTCCATTAGAAGTTGTAGGCTTGATCTCTCCGATCATATCAATGGCCCACATTGCAAATGGCCAAGGAGAATTCAAGACATTCAGAGGGACCGGTGGCACATGTGCTTTGTCAGCATAGATTTGGCATTTGTGACAAGTTCTGGAGTGATGATGGCAATCAGTTTCCATAGTCGACAAACAATAACCTTCTCTCAGGATCTTCTTAGCCATTGTGTGCCCGATGTAGTGAGTACCAAAGATACCTTCATGCATATCTTCCATAATCTTCCCCACTTCCTTTTTGCCCATACAACAAAGCAGAGTTGAATCGTGATTGCGATTGTATAAAATTCCATTGCTCAGAAAGAATTTGGCAGAGAACCTTCATAGAAATTTATTATTATTGATAAACTCTTCTTCAGGGTATTCTTGAGCCTCGAGGTATCCTTTTACTTCATTAATCCAAGGTTTTTGCTCTACTCCGTCGGTATCAACTTCGTAGCAATGTACCAGTTCGTCTAGTTTCTCAATAGTAATTCGAGGGGTTTCATTGTCCCATTTGACTTTGAACATGGACGACATGGTTACTAATGCATTTGTCAACTAATTTTATTCTCGTGGAATATGTTCAAAAGTGATTTCCTCGAAGTACAAAATTAATACCAACACATGCTGTCGGTAAGGAATGAGATTAGGATGCTTTGTATCCCATTCTCCCTTAATTTGACTAATCACTAGGGCTGAGTCCCCATACACCTTCAAGAATTTGATTCTCATGTCAATAGCAGCTTTGATACCCATGATGCATATTTCGTATTCATCCATGTTGTTGGTACAATCAAAGCATAATCTGGTGGTGAATGGCGTATGGAAACCTTTGGGAGAGATAATCACAACACTGATTCTGTTTCCAAGTGAATTAGAAGCTCTATCAAAAGCTATAGTCCATCAGGATCCCGACTCAGGTCTTTGATACGGTCCAGGTTCTTCCCCATCTGTAACTAGCATAATATTCTCATCCAGGAACTCGAAATTCGTAAACTGGTAGTCGTCTACAGCTTGGTGAGCCAAATGATCTTCCAGTACAATCCCTTTGATTTCCTTCTGAGTAGTGTACTGAATGTCGTATTCTGTTAAGATCATTTTCCATCTTGCTATTCTTCCGGAGAGAGCGGGCTTCTTAAATATGTATTTTATATGATCCATTTTAGAGATCAACAAAGTAGTATGGGTCAACATATATTGTCTTAGTCGGCAAGTAGCCCATGCCAAAGCGCAATAAGTTTTCTCGAGCAGTGAGTATCTTGTTTCACAATCGGTAAACTTTTTGCTATGGTAGTATATTACGAGACTCGTCATGTTGCCCCAGTACACACCCTGTTAAGTTCTCTAACACTGTTAGGTACATGATCAAAGGTCTTCCTTCCACTAGAGGAATCCGAATCAGAGGTTCTTGGAGGTACTCCTTGATTTTGTCAAAGGCTATCTGGAAATCGTCGTTCCACTTTACTACCTGATCTTTCTTCAACAACTTGAAGATCAGATCACAACTAGAGGTTAAATGAGAAATAAAGCTCGCAATGTAGTTCAGTTGTCCCAAGAAACCTCTGACTTTCTTCTCAGTACGGGGAGCTGGAATTTCTTGAATAACTTTGACCTTGGAAGGATCAACTTCAATACCTTTACAACTGACGATGAAACCTAAGAGTTTACCAGATCTTACCCCAAAGGTGCACTTGTTCGGATTGAATCTTAACTTGTACTTCTTCAGTCTCTCAAACAGCTTATGTAGATGCTCAAGATGTTCTTCTTCAGTCTGAGACCTGGCTATCATGTCGTTGACATAAACCTCTATCTCGTGATGGATCATTTCATGGAACAAAGCTACCATAGCACGCTGATATGTTGCGCCGGTGTTCTTCAAACCAAAAGGCATAACTTTGTAGCAGAAAGTTCCCCACTGTGTGATAAAGATAGTTTTCTCCGTGTCTTCAAGTGCCATCTTGATCTGATTATAACCTGAGAAACCGTCCATGAAGGAGAATACTTTATGTTGAGATGTGTTGTCTACCAGAACATCGATATGTGGAAGCGGAAAGTCATCTTTGGGGCTTGCCTTGTTTAGATCCCTATAGTCCACACACATACACACCTTACTGTATTTCTTTGGTACTAGAACCACATTTGCAACCCATTAAGGATAGGATTTAATAGTTAAGAAACCCGCATTGAATTGCTTCATAACCTCAGCTTTGATCTTTTCAGACATCTCAGTGTCGAGCCTTGGCATGTCTTTGTATGACCAAGTAAAGATCTCAACATATTCATGCAATATCTTGATTAACCTGTTCTTAACACTGTCTTCCAGGTTGGCACCTATCTTGACTTCTTTCCTGTCTACTTCAGTACCCAAATTTACAACCTCAAATGGATCTTCATGTGGTTGTATAGCCTTTTCTCTTTGTACTAATAGTCTGGCAAGTTCTCCAGGTATTTCACAATATTTCTCACCTTCGTCCTCGGCTTGGTAGATCGGATTTTTGAAGTCATAAGTGGCAATAGCAGAATTGTTATCAATGGATCCAAAGTGGATGTGGATCTGCAATTTATTGCGTGGGTGTGTGTAAGAACACATAGCTATTTTGAGAGTGTAATAAAGTAAAAGAAAGACAAAGAACACAAAATTTAAATGCAAAGAGTCCAATGATTTATATATGAAGATATGTTAATGAAATGATAACCCTAACAAGTGGACCGTTGTGACCTGGTAAGGCACAAGGCTTAAAGTTGTTATTTAAAAATTATATAACCAAAAGTTTGAAAGAAACAGAAAATCGAAATTACTCCTGACTAAATAATATCGAGATAAGGTATTAAGTCTTCCAGTTGCTGAGCCTGTAACGCCCCGATTTTATTAAACGTCGTATTTATTTTATTATTTTTGAAGTTATTGATTATTGATGAATTCGTGAAAACGATGTGGTTTGACCGGTATAATTGTTAAATATATTCGGTGTTAATTAATCAGGCCGATAATTATTTAATCGGGATTAATTGATTTTGAAGTGTGTTTATAATATTATTTATTAATAATAATATAGATTTAATTATATTAATTAATTAATATAAGTATTAAATATGAATTATATAAGTTATATATGTTATATATATATTTCTATGGTTTACTGTAAGTAACACATATGTTATAAGATATATATATATATATATATATATATATATATATATATATATATATATATATATATATATATATATATATATATATATATATATATATATATATATATATATATATATATATATATATATATATATATATATATATATATATATATATATATATATATATATATATATATATATATATATATATATATATATATATATATATATATATATATATATATATAAAAGTATGTTAAGTTATATAATAATGTAAAGTGGCTTACAGTAGTACATATATATTATAAATTAAGTTTTATATGTTATATATAATATTCTTGACAGTAAGTAATGTAACGTATTGAAAACAGAAGGAAATAATATAAAATGTATATAATATAATAATGAAAAGTAAGGGGGTTACTTAGATATGCTGTTGTTTTAGTTTTAGTTTAGAAAACAGAAACATAACATTAGAAGTAGAGAGAAAACAGAGAAGAGAAAAAGGGTTTGAAGAGAGGAAGAGGAAAAACAGCACAACTAGGGTTTGAGGAACCAAGAGAAAAAGCAGAAGATCGGTAAAAACGTCTAGAGGTAAGGGGTCTGATAATCCTTTGGTATAAATAAGTTTTGATAGATTTTTGTATGTTAGGATTTGTTGTTGGTGCTGTGAGATGTTGTTGTTGTTGTGCTGTATAATGAAATATTTATATATATTAAAATGTATATTATTTTTATAACGATTACAAATAGTTGATTTAATCAGGAAATCGGGAAATATTAAAATGATGGTTAAGAGTCCGATTTGGACGATTTTAGTGGCATTTCAGAGAGCCGGTTGTGGCAATTAATAATATGATTAAAAATGATTATATTGAGATGATTTTTATGATAAGCATGATTTTGATGAATTGATGGATTATTGTTGGTTTGTTGCATAATGCAAATATATTATTGTTGTTGTTGAATTGCATAAAGAAAATATATTGTTGTTGATGATGATGTTTTGCATAAAGCAAATATGATGTTGTTGTTGATCGGTTTATCTTGGTGTTGGGTAAACGAGTCATTGAGGGCTTATGCCAATATGTTGTTGTTGTTTTTGATGTTGAATATGTGAGTCGTGTTCATAGAGTCACATATGTCAGCATGAGCGAAGGGGGCTGTAGCCTCGGCCTTAATGGAAAAAATAGCGAAGGGAGCTGTAGCCTCGGTCTTAATGACAAATGATGATGGCCTCTAATTACGGGCAATAGCGAAGGGGGCTGTAGCCTCGGGTACCACATGCATAAGCATTGTCGAGTCACATTTGTATTCATTGTGTCGTCGTCATGGTTTATGTGTTGTTGTTGTTGATTGTGTGATGCATTGATTGTGCTTGATTCTATGATGATGTTGTGTTGTTGAATAGGTGAATTGCCTTGGTGAATAAAGGTTTGTGAGATTGGAATGAATGTTGGATAATGTTTATTATCGTAATTTTTAATAACTCGAATATATATATATATATATATATATATATATATATATATATATATATATATATATATATATATATATATATATTTATCATTCCTTATTTATATGATTGTATTATCTCACCCTTTACTTGTTTTGTCGTTGCCTTTATACTGGTAATGTGCAGGTGATCCTCGTGGATGATTCAGATTAGCTCGAGTCTTTTTATGTCGCCTCAGCTCTGATTAGCATAACACTCGAAAATGGGGCGCTTGATTATTTTGTTTAGGATAACTATATGTATATCCTAATTATTGTATATGTGCATTCTGATATGTTTTGTTCATAACATGACACTATTATTTTTGGTGATGTATATGCCTTTATGGTATGACGTTGATGTATTCCGCTGCCGTGTGCATAATTATATGCTTATATGATATATGATGATGTGATCGGTATCCGACTTTTTGATTGTTAAACTGTGCATTAAAATGCAAAGTGAAAAAAAAACATGAATATGTGATACCTCAATTTGTGTTTGTTTGGTTGAAATTTTATTACTCTGATTTCATCATAAATACCGTTGGGTAGAATTGGGGTGTTACATTAGTGGTATCAAAGCTGGGTTGGTTTGTCTGGCCAAGTTGTTGAGTCCTTAGTTGTTTAACAATCGAGTATTGTTAGTTGTTGATTCTAATCCTTGTTTTTGTTGAAAGCAGAAGTTGTTATGGATGGAAGGAATGCTGGTAGGAACGATGCTGCCCTTGCTGCTGCTATGCAGGTAATGGCTCAGGCGTTTCAGAACCCGCCAAATGTTGACGAGAATGCTGGGTCTCGTAGTTTGGCTACCTTTCAGAGGGAGAACCCTCCTACCTTTGAAGGGAAGTATGATCCTGAAGGAGCTCAAGATTGGCTTAGGGAGATTGAAAGCATCTTCAGGGTAATGGATTGCACTCTTGTGCAAAAGATTCACTATGGTATGCATAAACTGACTGCTGAGGCTGATGATTGGTGGGTTGAAACTCGCCAAAGATTGGAAGTTGCTGGTGAAGAGGTTACCTGGGAAGTGTTCCGAAGGGAATTCTTGAGAAAGTATTACCCGGAGGATGTTAGAGGAAAGAAGGAGATTGAATTCCTTTAGTTGAAGTAAGGAAGCATGTCTATCACTGATTATGCTGCGAGGTTTACTAAGTTGGCTAAGTTCTATCCTCATTATGATGGGCCGAATGGTGAATTCTCTAAATGCATCAAATTTGAAAACGGTTTGCGTCTTGAGATTAAGAAAGCTGTTGGTTATCAGAAAATCCCTGTCTTTTCGGATTTGATTGATAGTTGTCGGATCTTTGAGGAGGACAGTAATGCTCATTATAAGATTATTTCTGATAGGAGGAACAAAGGTCAGCAAAGCCGTGGGAAACCTTATGATGTACCGGTTGGAAAAGGGAAGCAGAAAGTGATGCAAGGGCGAAGGACTAGTGGGGGAGATGCTCCCTCTAGTGTTGTTTGTTTCAAATGTGGGAGAACTGGTCACAAGAGTAATGTTTGTGGAGCTAATGAGAAGAGGTGCTTTCGGTGTGGTAAGATGGGCCATACTGTTACTGATTGTACTCATAGGAATGTGGTTTGCTTCAACTATGGTGAAGGAGGACACATTAACACTCAATGCAAGAATCTAAAGAAGGCTTCAGATGTGGGAAAGGTGTTTTCTTTGTCAGGAAATCAGATGGCAAATGAAGATGAACTTGTTCGAGGTACTAGTTTCATTAATAGCATTCCTCTCATTACTATTATTGATGCTGGTGCTACTCATTGTTTTATTTCTGCTGATTGTGTTAAGAGGTTGGATCTTACCTTGTCTTCCTTGGGTAGAGATATGATTGTAGAGGTTCCAGCTAAGGGATCGGTTACTACTTCAATTGTTTGTACAAGTTGTCCTTTGTCAATCTTTGGTAAAGATTTTGTTGTAGATCTTGTCTGTTTACCGCTTGTTGGGTTGGACGTGGTGTTGGGTATGAACTGGTTAAAATCCAATTATGTTCATATCAAATTCTACGACAACACTGTGAGGTTTTCTTCTCTTGAGGAAGAAGAGTGAGCCATGTTGGTATCGACGAAATAGTTGAATGAGTTCATGAAGGAAGAAGCGTTGATGTGTTTGTTGATGGAAACCCTATCTGTTGAGAGTGAAGCTGTGATTTCAGATTTTCCGGTGGTGTGTGATTTTCCCGAAGTGTTTCCTGATGAGATTCCTTGTGCACCTCCAGAAAGAGAAGTTGAATTTTCTGTGGATCTTGTACCTGGTATCAGACCTATTTCTATGGCACCGTACAAGATGTTCACATCTGAGTTGTCAGAATTGAAAAGTCAATTAGAAGAATTGCTTGAGAAGAAGTTTGTGAGGCCAAGTGTGTCACCTTGGGGAGCTCCAGTTTTGTTGGTTAAGAAGAAGGACGGTAGCATGAGACTTTGCATTGATTATCGTCAGTTGAACAAGGTAACAATCAAGAATAGATATCCTCTTCCGAGAATTGATGATTTGATGGACCGATTGGTTGGTGCTCGCATGTTTAGCAAGATTTATTTAAGATCGGGTTACCATCAGATAAGAGTGAAAGATGAAGACATTCAGAAAACTGCATTCAGAACTAGATATGGACATTACGAGTATTTGGTGATGCCTTTCGGTGTCACTAATGCACCAGGAGTATTCATGGAGTATATGAATCATATTTTCCATCCTTACTTGGACCGCTTTGTGGTTGTTTTCATTGATGATATTCTGATTTATTCTAAATCAGAAGAAGAGCACGCGAAGCATTTGTGTATTGTGTTAGAAGTGTTGAAAGAGGAGAAGCTTTATACGAAGTTGTCAAAGTGTGAGTTTTGGCTAAGTGAAGTCAGTTTCTTAGGCCATGTCATTTCTAGTAGTGGCATTACGGTGGATCCTTCGAAAGTTGATGCGGTGTTGAGATGGGAAACTCCTAAGTCGGTTATGGAGATTAGAAGTTTCTTAGGCTTGGCAGGTTACTATAGAAGGTTTATTGAAGGCTTTTCGAAGTTGGCACTTCCTTTGACTAAATTGACTTGTAAAGGAGCTGCATTTGTGTGGGATAAAAAGTGTGAAGAAAGTTTCGTGGAATTGAAGAAGAGGTTGACAACGGCTCCGATTTTGATCTTGCCTAATCCGGAGGAACCGTTTGTGGTTTATTGTGATGCTTCTATGATGGGTCTTGGTGGTGTGCTCATGCAAAATGGTAAAGTGGTTGCTTATGCTTCTAGGCAATTGAAGATTCATGAGAAGAATTATCCTACGCACGATTTAGAGCTTGCAGCGGTTGTTTTTTTATTGAAGATTTGGAGGCACTACCTTTATGGTTCTAGATTCGAGGTGTTTAGTGACCATAAAAGTTTGAAGTATTTGTTCGATCAAAAAGAGCTTAACATGAGGCAAAGACGATGGCTTGAATTGTTGAAAGATTATGATTTTGGACTGAATTACCATCCTGGAAAAGCAAATGTGGTGGCCGATGCCTTAAGTCGAAAGACTTTGCATATGTCACTTTTGATGGTGAAAGAGTTGGAATTGATTGAGAAATTTAGAGATATGAGTCTTGTGATTGAAGTAACACCGAAGAGTGTTGTCTTGGGGATGTTGAAGATCAATAATGATTTCCTTGGTAGTATTAAAGAAGCTCAGAAGCTTGACGTGAAACTTGTTGATTTGTTGGTTAGTATTGGACAAACTGAGAATGAGGACTTTAAGGTGGATGCTCAGGGTGTGTTGAGGTTTCGTGATATGATTTGTATTCCCAGTGATATGGACTTGAAAAGAATGATCTTGGAAGAAAGTCATCGAAGTAATTTGAGTATTCATCCTGGTGCGACTAAGATGTACCAAGACTTGAAGAAATTATTTTGATGGTCGGGTATGAAATGAGAGATAGCATAGTTTGTGTATTCTTGTTTGACGTGTCAGAAATCTAAAGTGGAGCATCAGAAACCTGCGGGGTTGATGCAACCATTAAATATTCCAGAATGGAAATGGGATAGCATTTCTATGGATTTTGTAACGGGGTTACCGAATACACCAAGAGGACATGATGCAATTTGGGTGATCGTTGATAGGCTTACAAAGTCGACTCACTTTATTCCTATTAATATCACTTATCTTGTATCGAAGTTGGCGAAGATTTATACACATGTGATTGTGAGATTACATGGTATTCCTCTTTGTATTGTTTCAGATCGAGATCTGAGGTTCACTTCAGATTTTTGGAAAAGCTTGCAAGAGGCTTTAGGTTCTAAGTTGAGGTTGAGTTCGGGTTATCATCCTCAAACAGATGGTCAGACGGAAAGGACGATTCAATCATTGGAAGATTTGTTACGTGCTTGTGTTCTTGAGCAAGGTGGTTCATGGGATACTTACCTTCCTTTGATTGAGTTTACTTATAACAATAGTTTTCATGCTAGTATTGGAATGGCACCGTTCGAAGCTTTGTATGGTCGAAGGTGTAGAACTCCTTTGTGTTGGCATGAGTCAGGTGAAAGTGTGGTACTTGGACCGGAGTTGGTTAGAGAGACTACCAAAGCGGTTAAGATGATTAGAGAAAAGATGAGGATTTCGCAAAGTAGGCAAAAGAGTTATCATGATAAGAAAAGGAAAGATTTGGAGTTTCAATCTGGTGATCATGTATTTTTGAGAGTTACTCCTACGACTGGTGTTGGACGAGCCTTGAAGTCAAAGAAGTTGACTCCTCATTTATTGGACCTTATCAGATCACTAGTAGAGTTGGAAAGGTGGCTTATAGGGTGGCGTTACCGCCAAATCTTTCGAATCTGCATGATGTGTTCCATGTGTCGCAACTTAGGAAGTATGTTTCGGATCCGTCACATGTGATTGAGATGGATGATGTTCAGGTTCGAGATAATCTTACGGTTGAGACGATGACTTTGAGGATTGAGGATCGTGAGATGAAGTCTCTTCGTGGCAAGGAAATAGATTTGGTCAAAGTTGTTTGGATAGGAGTATATGGTGAGAGTATGACGTGGGAATTGGAGAGCAAGATGCGTGATTCGTATCCAGAGCTTTTCGAATCAGGTAATTTTTGAGGACGAAATTCTTTTAGTGGGGGAGAGTTGTAACGCCCCAATTTTATTAAGCGTCGTATTTATTTTATTATTTTTGAAGTTATTGATTATTGATGAATTCGTGAAAACGATGTGGTTTGACCGGTATAATTGTTAAATATATTCGGTGTTAATTAATTGGGCCGATAATTATTTAATCGGGATTAATTGATTTTGAAGTGTGTTTATAATATTATTTATTAATAATAATATTTGATGAATTATATTAATTAATTAATATAAGTATTAAATATGAATTATATAAATTATATATGTTATATATATATATATATATATATATATATATATATATATATATATATATATATATATATATATATATATATATATATATATATATCAGCATATAAGTATGTTAAGTTATATAATAATGTAAAGTGGCTTACAGTAGTACATATATATTATAAGTTAAGTTTTATATGTTATATATAATATGTTTGACAGTAAGTAATGTAACGTATTGAAAACAGAAGGAAATAATATAAAATGTATATAATATAATAATGAAAAGTAAGGGGGTTACTTAGATATACTGTTGTTTAAGTTTTAGTTTAGAAAACAGAAACATAACATTAGAAGCAGAGAGAAAACAGAGAAGAGAAAAAGGGTTTGAAGAGAGGAAGAGGAAAAACAGCACATCTAGGGTTTGAGGAACCAAGAGAAAAATCAGAAGATCAGTAAAAATGTCTAGAGGTAAGGGGTCTGATAATCCTTTGGTATAAATAAGTTTTGATAGATTTTTGTATGTTAGGATTTGTTGTTGCTGTGAGATGTTGTTGTTGTGCTGTATAATGAAATATTTATATATATTAAGATATATATTATTTTTATAACGATTAAAAATAGTTGATTTAATCGGGAAATATGAAAATGATGGTTAAGAGTCCGATTTGGACGATTTTAGTGGCGTTTCGGAGAGCCGGTTGTGGCGATTAATAATATGATTAAAAATGATTATATTGAGATGATTTTTACGATGAGCGTGATTTTGATGAATTGATGGATTATTGTTGGTTTGTTGCATAATGCAAATATATTGTTGTTGTTGTCTAATTGCATAAAGCAAATATATTGTTGTTGATGATGATGTTTTGCATAAAGCAAATAAGATGTTGTTGTTGATCGTTTTATCTTGGTGTTGGGTAAATGAGTCGTTGAGGGCTTATGCCAATATGTTGTTGTTGTTGTTGTTGATGTTGAATATGTGAGTCATGTTCATAGAGTCACATATGTCAGCATGAGCGAAGGGGGCTGTAGCCTCGGCCTTAATGGAAAAAATAGCAAAGGGGGCTGTAGCCTCGGTCTTAATGACAAATGATGATGGCCTATAATTATGGGCAATAACGAAGGGGGCTGTAGCATCGGGTACCACATGCATAAGCATTGTCGAGTCACATTTGTATTCATTGTGTCGTCGTCATGGTTTATGTGTTGTTGTTGTTGTTGAGTGATTGTGTGATGCATTGATTGTGCTTGATTCTGTGATGATGTTGTGTTGTTGAATAGGTGAACTGCCTTGGTGAATAAAGGTTTGTGAGATTGGAATGAATGTTGGATAATGTTTATTATCGTAATTTTTAATAACTCGAATATATATATTATTTATCATTCGTTATTTATATGATTGTATTATCTCACCCTTTACTTGTTTCGCCGTTGCCTTTATACTGGTAACGTGCAGGTGATCCTCGTGGATGATTCGAATTAGCTCGAGTCTTTTTGTGTCGCCTCTGCTCTGATTAACGTAACACTCGAAAATGGGGCGCTTGATTATTTTGTTTAGGATAACTATATGTATATCCTAATTATTGTATATGTGCATTCTGACATGTTTTGTTCATAACATGACACTATTATTTTTGGTGATGTATATGCCTTTATGGTATGACATTGATGTATTCCACTGCCATGTGCATAATTATATGCTTACATGATATATGATGATGTGATTGGTATATCCGACTTTTTGATTGTTGAACTGTGCATTAAAATGCAAAGTGAAAAAAAACATGAATATGTGATACCTCAATTTGTGTTTGTTTGGTTGAAATTTTTTCACTCTGATTTTATCATAAATACCGTTGGATAGAATTGGGGTGTTACAGAGCCTGTTTCCGATGGTGGGAAAAATTCAGTTGTTTAGGTCGTAGTCACTATCTGCATCTTCCACTGTGTTGACTCTATTGTTGCTGACACATAATGGTGGTCTTCCAAATCAAGCGCGACAAACAACCCTTTGAGCCTCTACAGTGAAACCTAAGTCAAATTTGTCAGATTTGTACGGAATGTCAGGAAGTTGACCCCAAGTAGTGCAACCACTTTCTTCTACTACAGATCTAGCATCCTTTAAAGAAGCCATTCTGGGTGGAACTCTGGTAGCCTTGAGAATAGCATAAATGTCTTCAGTAGCGGTAGGAGGGATGACTTCAAAAGTTTGGCATGGAGTATCGATGAATTCTCTGTCCATCTCAACATACTTAAACGAGTTCAAGTGACTAACCATATACTCTTCTGTACTACAAACTGTAACAACCTTTTCTTTCACGGGATATTTCAGCTTTTGATGCAACGTAGAGGTAACAACACCTGCCCCATAAATCTAAGGGCGTCAAAGTAAACAATAGTAGGCCAGTTGAATATCCATTATAAAGAAGGTTGAGGCGAATACCTATGAACCTACTTTGATCGGGAGATCCACCACTCCCTGTACCATCCTCTTTGAACCATCAAAGACTCGGACTATAATATCATTGGGTTTCAGCGTAACCCCTTCATAATCAAGTCTGTCAAGAGCACCTTTCGGTAGAACATTTAACGAGGAACCCGTATCAACCAAGACATTAGCTAAAGTAGTGCCTCTACATTCAATAGAGACATACAAGGCCTCATTGTGGTTTCTTCCTTTGGGAGTCAAATCAGCATAAAAAAATCCTAGCCCATTATCACTAGTTAGGCTGGAAACATAACTTCCAATTGATCGACAGAAATTTCTTGTTGCACGTGAGCGGACTTTAAGAACTTTACTAAAGCCTGAGCATGGGTTTCTGAACATAATAACAAGGATAACATGGAGATCTTAGAGGGGGTCTGCCCCAGCTGTTCAACAATCTTGTAATCACTTTTTCGGATGATTTTTAATACCTCCTCCAACTCTTTCCTGGATGTATCATTAATGGTAACTTCTTTAGGTTCCTCCAACTGGGAAGGCTCCGTAAATTTCTCTTTACCCTGAGTCTCAGTAATTGATTCCGTAGTGGTAACACGAATGGGTGTGGTGACAGTCTTCTGAGATATATCCGGAGAGAAAACCCTTCCACTTCTAGTAACTTTACTGGTCCCATCAATATTGTCAATGTTAGGATCAACAACTTCAGTACCGTCACTCTCAATAGTCAATAGATCTTACTCAATGCCATGGTAGTAGACGTCGGCTCCATAATTCCATGAGATAACTTTGTTCGAGGAATATGGAATTGGTCTGGGTGCGGTGATTATCAGAGGAGCAACTCTGGGTTTGGCAGTAATCTTTATAGGACATTTGAAAGTGATCCTGATAGGAGTGTTGGAAATTATAGATACCTATTTGTTGTACCCCAAAATTTGCCCTCTCATTTATCAAGAATTTGCTCACAAGATCTCCTTTGACTCAAGACTGCATTAGGGTTGATCAACTCAAGACACCTCCTTAAGCACTGATGACCAAAATTAGGGTTTGAGATTGCACAAGGATATTTGAACTTCCAATGCCCCATATAACTTTCATGGATCATTATGGACCCTCAATATTTCTCATGTCAAGTTTCAAGCCTTGGATCACACTTTTACCCAGTCAATTGAGCAATTGACCTAAAAATCAGCTGTATTGGGAAAAAAGTCAACTATGGCCAATTTACAGTCAAACTTCATAATTTTTGATCCACATCAATATTATAAACTCATATGTATCATTTTATCAATATTGGACCACAATTCCCCAAGAAATTTGATCAAATCATCAAAAGGGCAAAATGGTCAAAATTATGGTTTTTATTGAGAATGGGCAATTTCTGATTTTTGACCTAGCAAATGGTCAATTGGTTTGAAACATGATTTCAAGAGTTCAATTGAATCATTTTGACCTAATGGCATGACCCAAAACATTGCTCAAGATCAATTGGATTGATAGTGAATTTTCAGTCAATTGATCAAAAGTCAACTGTACACTGAAAAGTCAAACTTTGACTTTTTGGTCAAAATTCAATGTCAAAGATCACAGATCATAAAAACATGTCAAAATATGAAACTTATTCATCAAGAAATCAAAAATTCAAGATTTCATTTTGAAAAGTCAAAGTTTTCTAACTTAGAAATTTTTCTAAGTGTTTAAACTTCATGTTTTTTCATAACTTTAAGCCAATTTTTCACCATGATGCAAGAGGATTCAGAAGAAACTTTCAACATGAAAGTTGTATATCTCCATGATATCTACAACATTGCTTTACATAAATTCTACTAAAAGTTCTGGGATCTCAAGTTATTAGTTCATAAAGTCATGGTCTTGAAATTGGACACAGTGTGAAATTTTGCCCTAGTTTTGGTCAGGATTTTGACCTAACTTCATGACACTTTTTCATATAGTTCCAAGGGGAATTTTCAAAAGTTATTCAAAGAGGGGTTGTATATCACATTACAAGCTTTTCAAAATTTCTAAGAACTCCTTGAGATCATTCTTGAATAGGGAGAATTGAAGAGATGAAGTTAGGGTTTTCACACTTGAATTACAAGTCATTTTGTGATGAACAAGAATTCAATTTCAAACCTATGCTGAACAATCTTGTTTTGCAGATCTCTAAACCTCAATATCCATCCATAATCAGAAGATTACACTTGCTTTTGAGCTATTATCCATTTGATTCAAGATTTATCCAAGTAAATTTTCCATTAATGGAACAAAGTTCACACTTCCATTTTGGAAAAGTAACTTTAATCACAAAGTAAACTTGTATGGAGTTTTACACCTGTTCTTTCTACACAAGCATGCTCTATAAACTCAGAACAAACATGTTTAAATTTGCAAGACACCCTACAAGACGTGTACCTTGCATTGAAACCATGTTTTTCAAGATAACTTCAAAAATAAGTCAAAAACTCATAACGTGTGATCTTTGTTTTCTGACCTCCTCAAGTCCTCTAACCTCTTCCACATAATTATACAAGTTCATTGCAAGCTAACACACGATTGAACAAGTTCTAAAACTCCCCAAAATCATAAATTTCCATACAAGCACAAAAACTTGTCATTTCTGATTTTTGAACCCAACCTCCAAATCCCCTCGTGCGTTTCTTGGCCAAACCATCCACAAAGGTTCTAATGCACATATAGAAACTATCCCAACCCCTGTTTTCAAACTGTAATACCATTTACACCATTCTCCATTTTCAAAAACAGGGCATTGCACATTGACTTCTTCAGCTTGATTCAAGAACTCTCAGCACAAAGTAATCTTTGCAATAGCTTCACAGAGGTGCAAGGAAGCTCACCCAATCATCAAAACATTTTGAAAGTAGCTCTAACTCAAAACACGATCTTCAGTTGTAAGGTGAGTTTTATGACTTTTCATCTCATTATTTAGGCATTGTTAGGTCTTGATTTGTGAAGATAAAATGTAGATAACTTTGCCACGAAACTGTACATATCCATAGTTTGTATTTATATGGCCTGAGCTTAGAGAATTTTAAAGTTGAAGTGTCCTGAAATTTTTAGGTTTTTAATTAGAGCCAAATAAATTCTCCTTAATCTTTGATTGTTAGTTTAAATTATTTACATGGTTGGATTCGTGGGAAAGAATGCTACAACTTTCATGTTCGAACTTTTCATTTTTATTGAGAAATGAAGAAGATACAGGTCCTTTGGTTGGAGGTTGAAGATGAAGTGTATTCAGGGCGCGTTTTGTGTCATATATTTATTGTTTTGATTATATAAATAGATGTATAGCCACCCCAGTGGTAGAAGCGCACGCCTGTGACTAGAGGGACCTGGGTTCGAGCCCCAGTGGTACCCTTTTGGTTTTTTTTCCACATTTTTTGCACATTCTGACTTTTTTAGACAGGCGCCTGGGCCTCCCTTGGGCCTTTTTGTTTTTTTATGTTAATGTTAACCCCCCTTGCAGGCTATCCAGACCCCTGGCCCATTTTATTTTTCTTTTTTCTTATTTTTATTTATTTATTTTCTTAAATATTTCTCTAATACTAAAAAATCATAAAAAATATAAAAATATTTGGATTATATTTTTTACATAGTTTATTTATAAATTTACACAAAAAATTATTTTATTTGATCATACTTTATCTATTTCACTAATTATTTTATAAATTTAATTAAAAAAACTAGGGTTTTAATTATTTTCTTTTACACATTTTAAATATATTATTTTAATATTTAAAAAGACCAAAAATATTTTATAACACTATAAATTATTTTTAAGACAAAAATACCAAAAATATACTTTTCTTATAAACTTAATTTCTTTTTAATCAATTAATAGATTAGGGTTTTATATAATTTCTTTTCCTAGTAAATTTAGGTTTTACTTTTAATTAATTATTTTTCTTTTAGTTAATTAGGTTAAAACAAAACCCCTTTTCCTAAAAAATCCAAACAAAATATCCATTTACTTTACATTCACATCCTTGTATATTTATTCATTTGGTACATTATTTATTTCAATTCTTGTACAAATTCAATATCATTGTAATAGATAATTAGGCTTTATTTTCTTGCAATCCCCATTTATAATTTGTACCCCCCTCCAACAAGTATTGTAATAGCATAGTAATTTTAAATTCCACAATTTATCGCTTTATATACAAATACTAGTAATTAGGGTTTGTATAGAAAGAATAAAACCAATCAATTAGAAAACCCTAATCAAAGACAAGACCAAACATGAAAAAAATACACTTGCACACAAGCACCCCTAGGGTAAATCCACTTGGTTGCCTTACTAAATAGCCATATTACGCATGTGAGGTAGCTTAGCAAAAACAAGCAAAATACAAGATCATAGTCCCTCGATGACGCTATTCATGTTTCCTTTCAAATGATCTTGGTCCCTAAAAGAGAATGCTAAGATACCTTGCAACATTGCTAATTATGGTTATACGATGACCCTCACCTGTCCCGTTTACCTCCAAAGATAGGGTTACTTACCAAATTAATGGTAAGATAACAATGTCAAAGGAAAAGGAAATGAACATGAAAGACTTTTGAGTAGGTAGAATGCTCTTAATTACTTGCTCAATTTCAAAACAAAACATCCTTGCTATTTTCAAAACAAACACCTACACTTTCAAAACATCTTACAAAACTTAAAAACATTTTCAAAAGATCAAACACTTTGTATACATTCTTACGAATGAGAATCATTACAAAGTTTGCCTAAACAATGGCCTCTTTACAAAATACTTTCAAAAACCACACAAAGCATAATTTCAAACAAAAGCAAGTGATCTAGAAAGTAACTAAGAGCCCATGGAAAACCATGGATGAAAAGGATGCTAATACCTTACCTTTTCATAATCTACCCCCTGAACTCAAGAAACAATCTCAAAGGTCTTTTCTGTGCTTTTTCACCTTTCCTGTTGGATAAAAGAAATGTCGGTGGCGACTCTTGCTAACTGCAACATTTGGGATAAAACCCAAAACACCCAAGTCAGTTCTCCCACCGTATCATAGAACTGGCGACTCTGCTAGGGATTTTTATAAAAGTGGGGTTACCTTAGGGTTAAATCACATTTATTTGCTTCCTTTGTTTGACTTGTTTACTTTACATTTTGGTTCTTTGTTTGGGTTTGAATCCTCTACCCGGATTTGGGTTACCTTATAGGTAAGTAGCAATACATTGTGGAAACTGTGCGGGGTATACCAACATGGTCTAAGTAATAGCTACGTTAGTGCGACATATTTGTGGGTACCGGTAGCCCTTAAGTTAATCAAGGAGAATACAGGGCCATTGAGTGATGTCATGAAGCACTAATGAACTTTTAGAACCTTTACTTGACCAACTTGGCCTTTAGGACATAGTGAGATGACCAGCTTTGGTACAGTCCGAAGTTGGTAGATACTCGATACTACACTCATTGAGGTTTGGTTTTTTGGGATATTTCGGTCGCCATTAAAGATGCTTGTGCTGAAACAATGACCAAGGAAACAAACCAGTGATATTGAGCTCCTTAGAACCCGATTACTATTGTTAGGACAGGTTTTAAGCCGACTAAACTTCAAGAGGGTACTTACCTCTAAAAGTCCATGCAAACCTAAACCTAAGGACTTGTTTGCTTGGTTTGTATATATTTACTTGTACATAACATCATGAACATAATAACATCATATTCATTCACTAACCATTTCAAGGATCTTGGGATTTATCTTTGTCCTGTTTTGTAGGACATGGATTCTATTCGCAGGAAAAACATTCAAGTCAATCTTGTAAGGATCCCTCCTCAACTTAAGGAGCTAGCATCAAGGATTCCTAAAAACTTTCCATTTACCGAAAGACATGGTCGCCTACTAAACTTGGTCACCTCCAACACTGATGAAGACATGATGAAGGTGCTCTTTCAGTTCTTTGATCCTTTACACCATTGCTTCACATTTCCCGATTATCAACTTGTGCCAACTTTGGAATAATTCTCCCAACTCTTGAGGATTCCCATTCTCAATCAACTACCTTTCAACGGTACGAAAAGAGATCCAAAGCCGGAAGATATTGCTCAAGCTCTACACTTGCAATCATATGATGTCACAACCAATTGGGAAACAAGGAGTGGTGTCAAGGGTTTCCTAGCAAAGTTCTTGTTTGAGAAAGCCCAAAACAGTTGGAACTCTTTGGATTTGCAAGCTTTTAAGGAAATTGTGGCTCTCCTCATCTATGGGATGGTTTTGTTTCCAAATCTTGACCAACCCATAGACGTGAACAATGTCAAGATCTTCATGTCTCGTAACTCGGTGCCTACTTTGCTAGGGGACATCCTACATTCTTTTCACACTCACACTATGAGGAAAAGAGGTATCCTTATGTGTTGTACTCCTCTCTTGGCAAGATGGTTTATTTTGCATCTTCCCCAATATGTATTAAAGAACGAGTAAGGTTCAAGGTGGTCACAAAGGTTGATGACGCTCAAACATTCAGACATCCACTGGTGTTCCCGATCCATAGAGAATGTTACTATTGTCAACCATTGTGGAGAATTCCCTAATGTCCCTTTTCTTGGAATTAGGGGAGGTATCACCTACAACCCCTGCTTAGCCTTAAGACAGTTTGGTTACGCCCGAAGGGATGTCCCACATGAGATGCTCATTTTTGACTACGAGAACGACGATCAAGGTCTTCGCTAGAGATTCATTCGAGCTTGGAGGATGTTGAACAAGGTAGATAGCAAGACATTGGGGCATAAGAATTCCATCCCTCTTGAGCCTTACCTCAAATGGGTATGAACTCACGCTCAAAGTCTTATGATACCTTATCCCTCCATTCTCCTTGTAATCATTGAGCATGTTATGGAAGGAGATGTTCCATACACTATCCTACATCCTGACATGCCCACCTTTCTTGAAGACTTACAAAGATATTGGATACAACTCAAGGGGGAGCGAGACACCTTCGAATGCCAATTCTACGCTAGCGAGAAGAAGGTTTTGGAGCTCACTAAGCAACTTCATGAGGAGCGGACTCTGAATGCCTACATTGCACCAAAGAGGATGTGTAATACCTTTTTATCTTAGAGTTTTTGTATTGTTTTTCCCAAAGAGACATTGATGTACTCAAGCTTTAATTTACTAATATAACGTGTGTTTCCTTTTTTGTCTAAAACAAATTTGAATCTTTAAAATCCTTGAAATCATTGCATATGCATTTACCATTCATCATAACATAAGCAGGTTTCTTGCAACAAGTCTTCTCATCTTTCTAATGTTTATTTCAGTAATATGGATCTCGAGCAAACGGTGAAGGACCTCCAAGCACAAAATGCTCAGTTTCAACAGATGTTCTTAACTCTAGCCAAAGGACAAGAAGAGTTGAAGACCTTGCTGGTTGAAGAGAAAAAGAAGAAGACAAAGAAAATAACTGGAGTTCTAAACATGGGAAGAAGATTCCAAGGTCAATCAAGAATTACCCTAGACTTTGCAACGTCATCTCGTGAGAAAGAGAATCAAGATGGGAAAGGCAAGGAAGCAGTTGTCCAGCCAGATTTAGAAGAGGAAGAGGAAGAAAAGGATTATTATGAAGAACAATATCCTCCAGACGGCGATAAGTATAAGCACCTGGAAGAACAATTAAGTGCAATGGAAATCCAAAAAGTTCCTGGATTGGACTTTGAGGAGTTAGGTCTGGTATCTGGGATTGTCATTCCCCCAAAATTCAAGGCACCGGTGTTCGCCAAATACAATGGAGTTTCATGTCCCAAAATGCATCTCCGGTCCTATGTGAGGAAAATACAGCCTCACACCGCTGACAAGGATTTATGGGTACACTTCTTTCAAGAGAGTCTGTCTGGAACTCAACTTGATTGGTTTTATCATCTAGAAAGAGCCAATGTTCATAATTGGGAAGATCTGGCCGCTGACTTTTACATACAATACCAATACAACGCTGATCTTGCTCTCACCCGTACTCAACTTCAGAGTATGGCCATGGTTTCATGTGAAGGCTTTAAAGACTATACACAAAAATGGAGTGACTTAGCAGGAAGAGTCCAGCCTCCCCTATCTGAAAGAGAGTTGGTAGACATGTTTTTGGGCACCTTGTCTAGTCCTTTATTCAATCACTTAATTGGGAGTTCATCGGCAGACTTTACTGAGTTGATACTGACCGAAGAAAAAGTAGAGGCCGGGATAAAGAATGGGAAGATTCAAAAATATGCATCCTTTACTGCTGTAAGGAAACCATTCATTGGGAAAAAATAAGTTGTTGTTGTATATCCTCAAAGAAATCAAGATAGGGCTGAACACCTTCCAATGGTGGGGGTTGTCATGATTCCTAAACCCGCACCTACTCAGTAAAGAAGCAACCAGCCAAGAACGGAAAGACCAGTCAGACAGTTCACCCGAATTAACATGACACTATCTCAAGTATTGCCACATTTGTTGAGATCCAATCTAGTGACTTTGAAAGAAGCTCCAAAGAATCCTAACACAACCTCTCCTCACTATCATCCTAATGCCCGCTGTGCATACCATTATGAGAGTCCCGACCATGACACTAACAACTGTTGGGCTCTGAAAAACAAAGTACAAGACCTTCTTGAAGCCAAAGAGATTAAATTCAATGCGCCAGAAATTCCCAATGTAATCACAGCCCCTATGCCCAAGCAAGGCCGTGATGCCAACACCGTTGAGGAATATATGTTTGTTACTTTGGTTGATGAACTTGTGACCCCACTCCTGACTATCAAAAAGAACTTGTTGAATTCCGGTGTATTCCCAGGTTGTGATGAAAGCTGTCATTTCTGTTTATTCTCACCAACCAACTGTCATTTGTTAAAAGCAGGCGTTCAATGCCTAATAGATGACAAGGAGATTTTGTTTGAAAAACTTCTATTCCAAATGTTTCTTATAATGATGTTTCCATCGTGACCATTTCCGCCAATTCTTCAAGGGTCTCTACCAAAAGACCCGTTAGAATTACATCAGTTTCTAAAGTAGCTCCGTTGATAATTATAATGCCTGGACCAATCCCGTATTCTTCCGACAAAATCGTCCCATGGAATTATGGAGGCGATGTCTACTATCACGGTATCAAGCAAGATTGGCCAACTACTGAAGATTCAAGTTCTGAGAAAGTTGACTCCGATATCAGTAACATCACAGGGACTAGCAAGATAACTCGCAGTGGAAGGGTATTCTCTCCAGAAATTGCTCCTCCAAAAGCTATTTTTGGACCTGTAATCATTCCTGTTTTTGTTGCTCCTCCAAAAGCTATTCCCAGTCCTGTAATCATCTCTGCTAATACTCCTATTGACAAAACTGTTACAATCCCTGTTATCACCCCTACTGACACTCCTGCTGCCGAGTCAACCGAGACTCGGGGTAAAGGTATTCTGGTTGAGCCTGTCCGAACGAAGGCACAATCAGTAGCTATCCTCGATACCTCCCAAAAAGAGATGGAGGAAATTCTAAAGATCATAAAAAGAAGCGACTATAACGTAATCGAGCAACTGGGGCAAACTCCATCAAACTTTTCCATGCTAGCTTTATTATTATGTTCCGAAGCTCATGAAAAGGCCTTCGTAAAGTTCCTTAAAACTGCCCATGTACCCCAAGAAACATCTGCCGATCAGTTCCAAGAATGCGTAGCCAGCTTGACCATAGATAATGGTTTAGGTTTTTCGGATGCTGATTTAACGTCAAGGGGGAGGAAACATAACGAGGCATTGCATGTCTCAGTCGAATGCAGGGGCACAACTCTGGCTCATGTCTTGGTTGAAACCGGTTCGTATCTGAATGTGTTGCCTAAAAAGGCTCTTGATAGGTGTTGTACCCCAAAACTTGCCCTCTCATTTTACTTAATGCACGCCCATTGGAGTTCTCAATTTGCTCAAGTTTGTCCAAGAGTTGACCAGACAAAATCTCACCTAAGACAGGGTGTTCAAATTAGGGTTTCCATTTTCCTCAAGATAGGTGGACTCCAAAGGTATCATATGCTCTCCATGGTCTTAATATGTTCTCAAGACCCTACATGTAAAGTTTCATGCCTTGCACAAGAAGTTTGCTCAGTCAACTGCTCAGATGCTTGGGAATCGACTGTATTAGGTCAAAAGTCAACTGTGACCCACATACAATCAAACTTCAAGATTTTTGGTCAACATTAAAATTTTGAAGTTAATTTCATCATTTTTTCAAGGGTTGATCATGATTCTTCAAAGAATTCTCTAAATTCCTCAAAACCCAAAAGTTGCTAAATTAGGGTTTCTTAGTAAAAGTCAACCAAACTTTGACCAAGCATAACTTCCACATGCTTCATCATAAATTTTCCATCCAAGGCTCATTTTGAAGAGGATACAATTACCTACAATTCATCTTCAGCCCACAATTTCAAAATATGCACCCATAAAAAGGTATGAATTTCTACATTATGGGTCCTTTTGAAAAGTCAACAGAAACACCTTTTGGGTCAAAGCTTCTTACATGAACATGGAAGACTCGATTGAGACGAGACAAAAAGGGTTTCTTAGGGGACATCCTAAGATTTCTAAAAAGTCCAAGAACACCTCTCTAAGGTTAAAATTGGAAGAGATATGCCTTGGCAAAGTTGACCTTTTTTGCAAAATTGCCAAAAGTCATATATGCTCAAAAATGCATTTTTTGCTAAATGGGCCTAACGTTTTATGCTTGCACCTCACTTATAATGTGGTCCACGACTCAAATATTCACCCACACATTATTTGCTTCATTTTTCAATTTATTTTGATTTTTTATTAATTAAAAATTGGATTAAATAAAATAATTGATGAATAATAGCAAAGATATGATTTGATTTGGTTTTTGGACAGGTTGGCAATCAAAATATGCTGAGTTAGCAAGGCCAAAATGAATCAAGCATAATTGGTACAAGAAAGGGATGATTTGGCTCAAAATAGCAAGTTTACATGTAGCTTGAAAATCAATTCAAATCTCTCATAAATGAAAAGATTCAATCCAAGTTTGTAACCCTAATTCATTCCTAGATATATATTGGACAATAACAAAGCATGGAACAGGGGTTAGCAGTCGTAAAAAAGGTAGAACAAATTCAAAAAATTTCAAGAAAAGTGTGACTCGGTTTTCATTCAACAAGCCATCTCAAAGCCATTTAAAGCCAGCAACCTCTTCCTGGGTGTGCATTGAAGCCAATTGGATAGTTTGCAAGTCCTGAAACACCCAGAATCGCGCATTACAAGTTCACTCAGTTTGTTTTTTTTTCTTTTCAAAATCTATTACTGTATTTCTTGCATCATTAGCATGATTAAGCGGTATATTTGTGATGTTTGCAAGCTAACTGCATGATTCAATTGAATTTTTGACGCCTATATGTGCCTTTGCCATTGTTAGGGTTTGCGTGTGCAGTTTAGGGATTTGTTCTACATGTTAAATTGGGCAAAAAGAAGGGTACCATGATGTTCACAAGATCAAAATGAGTTGATCTATATAGTTAGATTTCATTTATCTTGCGTTTTATGGATTTTTGAACGTTACAGGGCTATGGCTACGAAGCTTGTTCGTAAGTAAAAGGCAAGGATCTAAAATGAAGAATGAGGAAGAAGAAGATAACGTGTCCAATCATCATTGGACTATTTGAAAGCTGGCGCGCGTTTTTTCCTTTATTCATTAATCCACTTATTTTTTATATAACATTAATTGTTGTTGTTATACTAACAAAACAAAGCAGATGGCTCAGTGGTAAAGCGCGATTGGTATTGGGTGAGAGGACCTTGATTCGATCCCAGGTCCAAGCAAATTTTATTTTCTAACTCTGTGCTTGCAGATTCAATACACCACCTTGCCAAGTGTCTTCCATGCACCTCACTGATCCAACCATTGGATCCATTGCTAGCCAAATCCAACGCTCAAATCCATGAAGGACCATGGTACATCTCAAGTCAACGCTACAAGGAATCAAATGGTGACCGGGCTTGAAGGGTTATCGGGCTTGAAGAATTCAGATTGGCACCTCCCCATTTGCTAGCATACAGGCCCAGTTTGCATTTTCTTTCTATTTCTTTTTTAATTTCTTTAATTAATTTCTTTTATTTGTTTTAATTAATTAACACAAAATTATTATTTTTCTATAAAACTAAAAAAAATACCCAAAAAATACAGAAATATTATTTATTCAAATTAATATTTTTTTTGAAAATAAATTAGGTTAATTAGTTTATTTGATTATTTTGTTTCAATTAAAATTAAATAGAAATTGGGTTTTAAATTCTGTAATTAAATTGTTTCTTTTCTCAAATAGTAAAAACCACAAAAATACACAAAATCTTTTTACAAAATATTTTATTTTTCTTGAAATTATTTAATTTGGTTTAGATTAGGTTAATATAAATTTATTTTTATAATTAAAATAATTAGAATTAGGGTTTTAGTCGTACATAACTTAATTAAATCTTTTCTAAAAAAAAAGAACTTAAATTTTTTTCAATTAGATTTTAGGGTTTTCAATTTCTCCTCGCATTTAATTTACCGCGCGCATTTTAATTTGTTTTATTATTATTGTAACTGTTTCGAGTTTGTAATAGTTTTAATTAGGGTTTTAAATTTCGCACTTTTATTTCCCGTCAAGACAATTATGTAACTGTCAAAGCCTTGTAATAGGTAGGTTTATTTTTTGCACTTTAAATTCCTGCAAATATTTAACTGTCTAGATGTATGCTAATAGGATTGTATGGTAAGATTACTTGAAATTTAAACCGTAGATCACCTAATGTGCAAAGATTAAATAACTGAAACAATTCATATGCACATATTCACTCCTAGGGTTTACCTCACTTCGGTTGCCTTCGGTAAACAATCGTCAAGCATAGGATATTTTAGTGGTTGCCCTTCTGTCTAAGAGATCAAAATGTTGCCTCGAAAATGTTGCCTCAGAAATGTTGCCTCAGAAATGTTGCCTCGGAAAGATCTTAAGGCTCTAGGGTTACTACTAAAGTTTTTCTAACTATTTCTTAGTGATTGTACTTGTCCCTTTCGAATGTCCCTTACAAACTCCAACGACGGTGCTACCTACTCCTTAATAGTAGGATAGCGCTGTCTAAAGGAAACGAGAACAAAAATATTTTTTTTTCGAGTAGGTAGAATCTTAAGTACTTGCTCAATTAAAATTTTTCACACAAACATCTTTCAAAACAAATTTTCAAAACAAACTTCGTCACACTCTTGAGGACTGATACAAGGGTTATCACAAAGTAAAACATTTTCAAAACAAGCACACACAAGCAATTTGAAAAATGAGCAAGTACCTAAGAGCCCATGGAAAACCATGGATAGAAAGGGTGATAACACCTTCCCTTTCTATAATATACCCCCCGTACTCAGAAATATCTCAAAAAAGGTTTTTTCTGTTCTTTTTCTTTTTCCATGATTGAATGAAATAAAAGTCGGTGGCGACTCTTGCTTACCGCGACATTTTGCAAACAAAAAACATAAAACGCAAACCAGTATTAACAGTCGGTTCTGCCACCATATCACAATAGGCTTGACTATGAAGGATTGACCTTGAAACCTAGCAACATAGTAGTGAGGGCCTTCGACGGCTCAAAAAGGATGGTGCATGGGGAAGTGGACATCCCCATAAAAGTTAGAACCCAAACATTTGATTCAACTTTTTATGTAATAGATATTCGCCTTTCATATTCCTGCTTAGTAGGCCGACCGTGGATTCACAATGCTGGTGCCGTTACCTCTACGTTGCATCAAATGCTGAAATATCCAATTCAGGGGAAAATCATCACTGTTCATGGAGAAGAAGAGTATATGGTCAGTCATCTAAATTCCTTCAGATATGTGGAATTATATGGTGAATTTATTGAAACTCCATTCCAGCACTTTAAAGAAGTCCCGCAAACTGTGGCAGTAACCAAGGTTATTTCTCACGTCCCGAAGATTACAAGGCCTCCGCTCAAGATTTCGTCTTTAAAAGATGCCAAGGCAGTGATAGAAGAAGATGGGTGCACTATTTGGGGCCAACTCCCAGATATCCCATACAAATCTGATAAATTTGGTTTGGGTTTCACTTCAGGAGCCCAGAAAGCTGTACGTCGTGCTCGTGCCGGAGGACCACCCTTGAAGATCAGCAACCATAGAGTCAACACCGTGGAGGATGATGAAGACAACTATAACCTAGAGGATTGGATTTTCCCAATTATCAGTGGAGGGCTCAGCAACTGGGAGGCTAGATATTTTTTCCCGATCACATTTATCCAACAGTAATTTGTCTTTAAATTTTGTCGGATCTGTAATATTAAAACAATTCAGACTCTTAAAACCTTGTGTCTTACCCGAGGCACAATGGTCCATTTGTAAGGGTTATTATCTCATTTCCTTATGACATAAATGAATCATGGACGTTTTTTGCATACAAAATTTGTGCTCATTGTTTTTCTCTTTTACATTTTCATTTCTTTCAAAGATAGCTATACTCTTACACACACTCACACTCACAATGCAGGTCTACATCCACTCAGGATCCCATGGGTAACGGTTCTACTATGGCCTTTTGTGACTTTGAAAATCTAATCTACCAAGCCGAAGACGAAGGTGAGGAAGATTGTGAAGTACCAGGGGAACTTGCCAGGTTACTGCAACAAGAAGAGAGGACCATTCAGCCCCATAAAGAACCAATGGACACAATCAACCTAGGTACTGAAGAAGACAAAAGAGAAGTCAAGGTGGGTGCCAATCTGGAACCCAGTGTCAAAGAGCGTCTGATTCAGCTGCTACATGATTATGTTGAGGTATTTTCCTGGTCGTACGAAGACATGCCAGGACTTGATGCAGACATCGTAGTACATCGTCTACCTACAAAAGAGGACTGCCCACTGGTAAAGCAAAAGTTCCGTCGCATGTGACCAGACATGTCAGAGAAGATCAAAGCAGAAGTCATGAAACAATTCAACACCGGATTCTTGGCCTTCACCTCTTATCGACAACGGGTTGCCAATGTTGTTCCCGTGCCCAAAAAGGACAGAAAGGTACGAATGTGCATGGACTACATATATTTGAATCGGGCGAGCCCTAAGGATGATTTCCCACTTCCCCATATTGATATTCTAGTTGACAATACGACATAACACACAGTGTTTTCCTTCATGGACGGTTTTTCAGGCTACAAACAAATCAAAATGGCGCCTGAGGACATGGAGAAAACAACCTTTGTCACACAGTGGGGCACATTCTGCTACAAGGTTATGCCATTCGGGCTGAAGAATGCTGGGGCAACCTATCAACGTGCCATGGTAGCTCTATTTCATGACATGATACATCACGAAATAGAGGTCTATATGGACGACATGATAGCTAGATCTCAAACAGAAGAAGATTATCTTGACCATTTACAGAAACTCTTTGAGAGACTAAAGAAAAACAAGGTGAGGTTAAACCCAAATAAATGCACGTTTAGAGTGATGTCTGGTAAACTCCTAGGCTTTGTCGTCAGCGGAAAAGGTATTGTAGTCGATCCTACCAAGGTGAAAGCTATACAAGAAATTCCTGCTCCTCATACTGAGAAGGAAGTCAGAGGATTCTTGGGACGGTTAAACTACATTGCCAGACTCATTTCTCACCTGACAGCTACTTGTGAACCAATTTTCAAATTACTGAAGAAAGATCAAGTAGTCAAATGGAATGACGAGTGCCAAACTTCGTTCGACAAGATCAAAGAGTACATGCAAGAGCCTCCTTTTTTTATGCCACCAGTCGAGGGAAGACCCTTGATCATGTATCTAACTGTTTTGGAAAATTCAATGGGGTGTGTGCCGAGGAAGCATGACGAGTCTGGCCAAAAAGAGCATGCTATTTATTAGGTGAGCAAAAAGTTTACTAACTGTGAAATAAGATATTCACTGCTCGAGAAAACTTGCTGCACTCTGGAATGGGCTTCTCACTGGCTAAGACAGTATATGCTGACCCATACTACCTTATTGATATCCAAAATGGATCCAATAAAATACATCTTCGAGAAACCTGCCCTCTCTGGGAGAATAGCGAGATGGCAGATGATCCTGACAGAATATGACATACAATATACTACCCAGAAAGCAATAAAGGGCAGTGTACTAGTTGATCACCTTGCTCATCAGGTTGTGGATGACTACCAGTCCTTGAAGTTCTAATTCCTAGATGAAGACATCATGATGGTAAACAACTGTGAAGAATTCAGACCATATGACGAACCTAAACAAGCATCCCGATGGACCCTGGTTTTTGATGGGGCGTCCAACGCACTCGGCAATGGTATTGGTGCTGTACTCATATCTCCTGAAGGATGTCATACTCTCTTTACGGCAAGACTCTGCTTTAATTGTACAAACAACATGGCAGAATACAAAGCGTGCATATTTGGTCTCAAAGCTACCATAGATTTGGGGATTAAATCCTTAAATGTATTCAGAGATTCAGCTTTGGTCATCATCCAGATCAAAGGAGAATGGGACACCAAAAACCCTAACCTTATCCCCTACAAAGAACATGTACTGACATTGATCCCACATTTTGAGAAGATTACCTTCGAGTATTTCCCGCCAGAAGAAAATCAGCTAGCAGATGCACTAGCTACAATGTCATCCATGTTTAAACTTAAATGGGATAACGAGGCTCCCTAGATCACCATTGAACGAATGGATGAACCAGCTCACTATCACGAGATTAATACTGAAGAAGTAGTGGACCAGCCTTGGTTTCACGAAGTCAAGAGGTATCTCGAGGCTCAAGAATATCCGGAAGGAGCTTCAGTCAATGATAAGAAGTTCTTAACGAGAGTCTCTGCTAAGTTCTTTCTTAGTAACGGCATGACCTACAAACGCAACCATGACTCTGTTTTGCTCTGTTGTGTAGACAAGGTTGAGGCAGAAAAGATCATGGCTGATATACATGAAGGCACTTTTGCCACCCATTCCAGTGGGTATACGATGGAAAAGAAAATCCTACGGGAAGGCTATTACTGGTCTACCATGGAAGCAGATTTCTATCAACACTCTCGAACCTACCACAAGTGTTAGATTTATGCTGACAAGGTGCACGTACCTCCGGTTCCTTTGAATGTCTTGATGGCTCCTTGGCCCTTTGCTATGTGGGGCATCGATATGATTGGGGAAATCAAACCAACAACCTCTAACGGACACCGCTTCATCTTGGTGGCCATTGACTATTTTACAAAGTGGGTTGAGGCAACCTCTTTCGCTTCCGTTACTAAGAACATTGTAGCCCGGTTCATTAAACAAAATCTCATCTGTCGGTATGGTATCCTGGATAGGATCATCATAGACAATGGTACAAATCTAAACAATACTATAATCACCGCCTTGTGCGAGCAATTCAAGATCCAGCATCACAATTCTTCCCCTTACCGCCCCAAGATGAATGGTGCTGTCGAAGCTTCAAATAAGAACATTAAAAAGATTATACAGAAAATTACAGTCACATTCAAAGACTGGCATGAGATGCTACCATTTGCTCTCCACGGTTAACGTACCACGGAGCGCACATCAACCGGGGCAACACCCTACTCTCTGGTATACGGCATGGAAGCTGTCTTGCCTATTGAGGTTCAGATCCCCTCTCTAAGAATTATGCAGGATGCAAGGCTGAACAAAGACGATTGGATCCAGACTCAACTTAATCAACTGAACTTGATTGATGAGAAAAGGCTTACTTCTGTCTATCATGGTCAAATGTATCAAAAACGGATGATCAAGACTTTCAACAAAAAGGTAAGACGCCAAGTGTATCAAGTCGGGGATTTGGTGATCAAATGTATCATACTGCCGCAAGGTGATCCCAGGGGAAAATGGACTTCTACCTATGAAGGACCGTTTGTAATCAAAAGCATATTCTCTGGTGGAGCAATGATCTTGACCACTATGGATGGTGGCGACCTGCCGCACCCCGTGAACACGGACATAGTCAAAAGATACTACGCATAAGAAACCCGCTAGGTTGACACATCTGGGCAAAACAAGGGCATCCCGGTGAACCAAAAAGGTTCGGGCAAAAATTAGGGATAAAACAAAAAAATCTGTACACCCGGCAAGTTGAAAACTTGAAAGGGCGGCTTGGGAAAAAAGGGTATCCCGGTGGACTGAAAACCCGAAAGGGAGGTCCAGGCAAAAGTTAGGGAATTAAAGCATATGACTATGCCCCGTTGGATCACCTTATGGACAACCTACAAACTCGATGATTCTGATCAATTCAATCAGCTTCGGACAAGGTAACAAATAGATAAGATGCTCAGAGACACGAAGGCTATAGCAGAATGGGAACCCCATGGCATTATTTCACATAGCTATCTTTTCTTTGTATCAAATTTTCATTTTTTTACGATGGCATTCTCTTACTAGAATGGTTGTCTCATTTAAAAAAAATACTTACTCAAAGTCAATACAAAGATATCCCTTTGAAAGTGCAAAACTATTTGTTTTTCTTTACTCTTATGTTTGTTTACGAAAACGTCCAATGATTTATTTTTGAACATATGCATTTGAACGTAACTACCATTTACAAATGAACAAAATAGAAAGACAATCACTAATATCTTTAAGAGATAGGGCACTATCTTTAAGCTATTCCATAAAAATCACCCGCAGTGTGCAGTTTAATCCCCAGCGGAACAAAACTTCCAGTTATCACTCCCGGTTAGAAGTCGCCAAATTTCTCAGGATTTCCCAACAGGATTTCACAAGCAGTACACGGTGTTCCCTTACAACAAAGTTTATTTATCTAAGCGGGAATTCATTAACACTTCAAAACATGAAGACTTGCACTCCGTATCCTCAACAGCAATCGGGATTTATTTTCCTCAATTCAAGCAAGCAGTGCAACAAATTAGCTCACATACGCATACATCACATCCATATATCATAAACATTGATAACACGAATGCATATATCACAATCTCATTACCCATGCATTTCATACAACATAACATTGCATATTAGCTAACATTTTACCCTTTTCAGGATAAGGTTAATCAATAGCTACCATTAAAAATGTTCAAAGGCCTTTCAGATACAGTTCAGATACGCTCCAGACACAGATGCCATCCTGATACTCATTCAGATTCAATCTTCAAATACAGTTCAGATACGCTCCAGATACAGATGCCATTTTGATACTCATTCAGATTTAATATTCAGATACAATTCAAATATGCTCCAGATATGGATGCCATCCTGATAATCATTCAGATTCAGCTTTCAGATACAGTTCAGATATGATCCCGACACGGATGCCATTCTGATACTCATTAAGATTCAACTTTCACATACAGTTCAAATATGCTCCAGACACGGGTGCCATCCTGATACTCATTCAGCTTCAATCTTCAAATACAGTTCAGATACACTCCATACACGGATGCCATCCTGATACTCATTCAGATTCAAATTTCAGATACAGTTCAAATACGCTCCAAACACGGATGCCATCCTGATACTCATACAGATTCAACTTTCAAATACAGTTCAGATACGCTCCAGACACGGATGCCATTCTGATACTCATTCAGATTCAGCTTACAAATATGGTTTAAAAATCATTTCTGGATGGCATCTACAAGCCCATCTCCAACAACTTTCCATCATCCATCCAAATGGCATCTTTAATCCCATTCCCTATACCATCAACCATCACATCACCGAGTGCAAATTTCTGGGCACTCTAATGTCCAATCATCTTCCACCTTCGAGTCGCGAATGGAAAAAACTCGCCAATCTAACTCTTCAGGCTTAAGAAGATTGAACAGGGGAAGCTGTTGTACCCCAAAATTTTCCCTCTCATTTATCAAGAATTTGCTCACAAGATCTCCTTTGACTCAAGACTGCATTAGGGTTGATCAGCTCAAGACACCTCCTTAAGCACTAATGACCAAAATTAGGGTTTGAGATTGAACAAGGATATTTGAACTTCCAATGCCCCATTTGACATTCATGGATCATTATGGACCCTCAAGAAATCTCATGTCAAGTTTCAAGCCTTGGATCACACTTTTGCTCATTCAATTGAGCAGTTGACCTAAAAATCAACTATATTGGGAAAAAAGTCAACTATGACCAATTTACAGTCAAATTTCATAATTTTTTATCCACATCAATATTATAAACTCATATGTATCATTTGATCAAGTTTGTACCACAATTCCCCAAGAAATTTGATCAAATCATCAAAAGGACAAAATGGTCAAAATTAGCGTTTTGACTGAGAAGGGGCAGTTTCTGATTTTTGACCTAGCAAATGGTCAATTAATTTGAAGCATGATTTCAAGATTTCAATTGCATAATTTTGACCTAATGGAATGGCCCAAAACATTGCTCAAGATCAATTGGATTGACAGTGAATTTTCAGTCAATTGATCAAAAGTTAACTGTACACTGAAAAGTCAAACTTTGACTTTTTGGTCAAAATTCAATGTCAAAGATCACAATTCATCAAAACATGTCAAAATATGAAACTTATTCATCAAGAAATCAAAAAGTCAAGATTTCATTTTGAAAAGTCAAAGTTTTCTAACTTAGAAACTTTTCTAAGTGTTTAAACTTCATGTTTTTTCATAACTTTAAGCCAATTTTTCACCATGATGCAAGAGGATTCAGAAGAAACTTTCAAAATGAAAGTTGTAGATCTCCATGATATATATAACATTTCTTTACACAACTTCTCCTAAAAGTTCTTGGATCTCAAGTTATTAGTTCATAAATTCATGGTCTTTAAATTGGACACTTAGTGAAATTTTACGCTAGTTTTGGTCAGGATTTTGACCTAACTTCATGACACTTTTTCATATAGTTCCAAGGGGAATTTTTAAAAGTGATTCAAAGAGGGGTTGTAGAGAACATTACAAGCTTTCCAAAATGTCCAAGAAATCCTTGAGATCATTCTTGAGTAGGTATAATCGAAGAGATGAAGTTAGGGTTTTCACACTTGAATTACAAGTCATTTTGTGATGAACAAGAATTCAATTTCAAACCTATGCTGCACAATCTTGTTTTGCAGGCCTCTAAACCTCAAGATATATAAATAATCATAAGATTACACTTGATTTTGAGCTATTATCCATTTGATTCAAGCTTTGTCCAAGTAAATTTTCCATTAATGGAACTAAGTTCACACTTCCATTTTGGAAAAGTGACTTTAATCACAAAGTCAACTTGTATGGAGTTTTGCACCTGTTCTTTCTGCACAAGCATGCTCTATAAACATAGAACAAACATGTTTAAATTTTCAAGCCACCCTACAAGACATGTACCTTGCATTGAAACCATGTTTTTCAAGATAACTTCAAAAATAAGTCAAAAACTCATAACATGTGATCTTTGTTTTCTGACCTCCTCAATTCCTCTAACCTCTTCCATATAATTATACAAGTGCATTTAAAGCTAACACACGATTGAACAAGTCCTAAAACTCCCCAAAACCAGAAATTTCCATACAAGCGCAAAAACTTGTCATTTCTGATTTTTGAACCCAACCTCCAAATCTCCTCGTGCGTTTTTTGGCCAAACCATCCACAAAGCTTCTAATACACATATAGAAATTATCTCAACCCCTGTTTTCAAACTATAATACCATTTAAACCATTCTCCATTTTCAAAAACAGGGCATTGCACATTGACTTCTTCAGCTTGATTCAAGAACTCTCTGAAGATGTGAAAAACACAAGAAGGGGGGTTGAATTGTAAATCTTAAAATAAAAGCTTAGACAACACTGTATTTTTTATCCTGGTTCGTTTGATCTCAAACTACTCCAGTCCACCCGTCAAGGTGATTTCGCCTCTCTCCAACGAGGTCTTAATCTACTATATTCAATAGGATTACAACAACTACTTTAACAACTATTAAAGCCTTCTTGAGTCTAACCACATATCGGTTTATCTCAAGGAAATTCTCTTACAGATAATTGAACAAAATGTGTGTTAATGTTTTCTAACAAAACTATATATCAAAACTGTGATAATACACAATATTAAGCTTAGAATGAAAACTGGATTGCTAATGCTTTTGAGTAGGCGTGGTTTGAAAGCTTAGCAAATTGTATGAATGCGTGCGTTTTCATAGGCGTGTATATGCGTGCGTGAAGATTAGCTTTTTCTTTTCTCACACTGACTTGTTTATATAGCCAAGGAAGAGATACGTTGTTGTCCATAAATCACTTTCAATGATAATAACGTTATTTCCATTTTGAGAAGATCTTGTCTTGGAATAAAGCCGTTGGTATTTAATCTGTCTTGAATGCTTAGTAACGCTTCAGAGTGTTCTCTGCTTATGATAATCAGAGTGTTCTTGGCTTTAACTTATTCTGACGCTTCTGAGTGCTGATGACTTGGTAAGGATCTTGATCAGAGTCAGAGTATTTTATGTGCAGATTCTGGTCATCAGGCTTCAGCGTATGATTTGGTAACTTCAGCGTGTAGCACATGTTATTGATCTTCTGATGCTGACATATCTTCTGATGCTGATGTTGATACTGATCTTCTGATGCTGATTCCATCAGAGTTTCTGTAAATACACAACATAATTTTAAGTAGCATATATGTCTTATATATAAATCTTACAATTTATTTATTCTTGTATTTTGTTATCATTAAAACTCTAATTGAGGGTTGTAGAATTAAACTATGTTCTAACAATCTCCCCCTTTTTGATGATGACAAAAACTAGATATTTTTCAATTAAAAATAAAGAATAAAAGGTATCAGAGATTAAAAATAAGGAATAAAAGGTATAAGAGCTAAGAAGAGAAACCCCCCCCTGAGTTGATTACTTCCCTTTAATTCCATGAGACCTTGAGCATCAAAACTTTACTGTGTCAGAGTTCATCAGATTCATCAGAGTTTTGTACCTGTAAGCTTTTCAGAAGAGAAGAAAATTAAATAGATCATAATGTTTGAGACTTATGTCTCAGTAATCCGTTATTGAAAAATATCATTCTTTCTCCCCCTTTTTGTCAGTTATCAAAAAGCACAAATAATCAGAGCTAAAATGATCAGAGCTAAAAAGCGTTTATATTGAAAACAGAAGCAATGATAAGTTCAGAACATGAAAAAATATTACAGATAAACAAGTTATAAAAACAACAAGGAAATTCTAAGAAGGAGGAGGAAGTCGTGTGAACAGAGCTTCCAACATGCTATTGATTTGGGTGCTGGTTTCCTGTTGCTGAGATAACATGCTGGCTATTGCATCAATTTTGGTGTCCTGATTATCCATTCTTTCATTCATCAACATATCAGATCTTTTCAGATCTTCCAGAGTCTGCCTGTCAAGAGAGGAAGCTTGAGGGTCTTCTGAAACAGGATGCTTCTCAGAGCTTTCAGCAATATCTTCTTCTTGAACCTGTTCTTCAGCTGGAATCATTTGTTCTTCTGACTCTGGTTGGCGATGTTCAGACCAAGGAGCATTGTCCAGCGGGAGAACTTCTTCCTTAAGCAGCTTGCTCAGAACTGGACCTTCAATTTCTTTCAGCAGATTGCTAAAGTTCTGTTGAGCTTGTCCATAGCTCTGTTCTTGCAACTTAAAGGTTTCAAAGCATACCCATCTTCTGAACTTTGTCCAGAGGTAGTCTGATGCAACAGGATCAACCAGTTCCAGACTTGCTTGTTTCAAAGAAGTGATCCACTTCTGTACTTTTGTTTCAAAGTTCAATATGCTAGAACCAACATCTGGATGTTTAGGTTTTAGGATAGAAGTTTTGATGGTTATTGCAGCAAGGCGTTCAAGGACTGTTAAGTCAATGACAGTCTTGCTGTGGTCATCTGAATTGTCTTTTGGTGAGGGAGTGGGAGAGTTAGGAATTATGATTGGACTTGATGGGGAATTTGGTGGAGTTAGTTCTGGTGAAGAGGGAAGTTGAGGAATATTCACAATGGTACCAAGGGGAAACTGAATGGCCAGAGGTACTGGTTCAGGGGATTCAGAGGGTTGAACCTCAGAGGTTTGAATCTCAGGTTATGGAGATTGTTCAGGTTGAGGAGAGGGTGGATTAATTTCTGGTTGAGGAGATGAAGGTAGTGGGATTTCTGGTTCTGGAGAGAGTGGAGTTTCTGGTATTGGTGAGATGGGAATTTCTGGTTGTGGTTCTGTGTTTGGATTTGGATTTTCTGTTTCGGGAGCAGAAGTGTGTTGGTCTATATCAGAAAGAACTTTAGCAAGTTCTTGTTCTGGTATGGCTTCAGTATTTGGATTTTGTGGTTGGGAGCGAGATATTCTGAGGGTTAATGATTCAGAAGGGTAAAAATCAAGGTCAAAATCATCGAAAGTTTGAGGTTTTGGGTTTTCAGATGGAGTTGGAATTGGGATGGATGTTGATAAAGCAATTGAATCTAAAACAGTTACAGAAGAAGGGTTACCTCTCTTCTTAGGAGTCTGCTGAGATGATCCTTCTGCAACAGCTTTTCTTTTCTTTGTCTTCTTCAGAACAACCTCTGGAGCCTTCTGCTGAAGATCTTGAATATTCAGATTTGGTGTTGTACCATCAGCTTTACAAGCATCCAGATATCTCAGAATTATTTCAGGTTTAGAGTCAATTTCTGAGAACAGAGGGAAGTTGTTCAGAGGGACTCTTCTGCTGGAGATTACAGCAAAAGGAGTGACGCTGGGCTCCTTCTTGATGTTCTCTATCAACTTCATTTTCTTCAGATTTTTGGCATTCTGCTGTTTGCCAACAGTAGCTTCCAGAGTGCTGATTTCTTGAGCCTCTGTCAGATGATCAATCAACTTATTCTCTGTTAGAATATCTGATATCAGTCTTCCTAAGGGTATCCAATCCCTTTTAGTACGTTCCTCTTCTCTTGTTTCCTTAACACTTGTTCTGAGATGGTTGAACAGAAGATAAGCCAGATTTATCTTGACCTTCTGAGAGATGAAATAGATCAGAAACTGCTGATCAATATTAATGTAATAAGGAGAGCTGGTAGGCTTCCTGTGGTTGAAGCAGCCCAGAATGATCTTGGCCCAAATTCTGTGTTTGTCCTTTAAATCCCTTATCTTGCTGGAGGGAAGCCCCAGAGTGAAGATTTCCCTTGCAATTAGGGCAGCATCTGCACACCTTTCTTCCATATCAATGCAACGAACACCACCATAATTGTAGCCTATCAAACGTGCAATGAGGTCTTCAGTAATAACAATCTTCTTCCCCATGATGTAAGATGTAACTTGGTGGTTTTAAGAAGAAGCGTGAATCCAAAATTCCTTTACCAGAATAGGAAATGTTAGACCCACCAGTCTGTCAAAATACTTTTCCCAACCTTGAGCTTTAACCTCTTCAGATAGATCAAACCCATTTTCTTGGAGACTGTTGAAATCCACGATTAATTCTGACAGAACCTCAAGATTTTTGATTGGAGTTAGAAGCGTTCTGTAAGGTTCTTCGTATTGTTCAGATGAAACAGTTTTCTGGGAACCTGAAGAAGGAATGCTGGAAGAAGCCATGTTCACACGAGGTTTTTGTGAAAAAGATTGAAAGGATTTTTGAGAAAGTAAGAACGCTGAAATCAGAAATATTCAGAGAAAATGAAAGTGAAGGTAAAACGTGTAAATGGTGTGAAGTGTGTTTAAATAGATTTCTAAAAAGATTTTTAAAACATAAACGTTAAGAGAGAGAAATTAATAATGATTATTAGCATTTAATGATAGCTGATTTTAGGGGATTCAGAAAGATATTTGGAACGGTTACCCATGACATGTGTCTCAATGCATCCAATCAACGCTTTGCATTTTTCAGAAATGTGAACGCGTGTTCAGCCTCATAAAATGGTTGATGACTGGATGTCACTTGTTTGCTTGAGTGAACATCACATTTCTATCCTTGAAATGAAGCGCTCAGATCTTCGTGGATAGATTCTGATATAATCTGCACTTCTAAAATTCTGAAAGAAGATTGATCAGTAGTTCACAGAAAAATAAACAAGGTTCTGAAGGTTAAGATATGGAATTAAAACAATTTTATTCTGGGAAGAGCTTCATGCTGAGATGTTTCAGAATGAAGTTGAACCTATCTTCAGAAAGAGGTTTTGTAAAAATATCAGCCCATTGATGGTATGTGTTAATAAATTTTAAATTTAAAATCCCTTTCTGAATATAGTCCCTAATAAAATGATGTTTTATTTCTATATGCTTAGCCCTAGAATGTAAAATTGGATTTTTGCTGAGACAAATAGCAGAAGTATTGTCACAGAGGATAGGAATGTTATTCTCAAATATCTGAAAGTCCTCAAGTTGACTTTTCATCCAGAGCATTTGTGTGCTGCATCCAGCTGCTGCTATGTATTCAGCTTCTGCTGTTGATAGAGCAATTGTGGATTGTCTTTTGCTGGACCATGAGATCAGATTTTCTCCCAGAAACTGGCAGCTTCCAGAAGTGCTTTTACGCTCTACTCTGTCTCCAGCAAAATCAGCATCACAGTATCCTACTAAGCTGTAATCACTTGATTTTCTACAAAATAAACCCAGATTAGTAGTACCTTTCAGATACTTGAAAATTCTCTTAACTGTTGTTAAGTGAGATTCTCTAGGATCTGATTGGAATCTAGCACAAATGCATACACTAAATAAAATGTCAGGCCTTGAAGCCGTCAGATATAGAAGAGAACCAATCATACCTCTGTAGACCTTCTGTTCTACCTTTTTACTTACCTCTTCTCTTTCCAAAATGCACGTGGGATGCATTGGAATCTTTGATGGATTACATTCTGAGAGATCAAATTTCTTCAGAAGTTCTCTGACATATTTGCTCTAATGAATGTAAGTTCCTTCTGGGGTTTGATTGATCTGAATTCCCAGAAAGTATTTCAGTTCCCCCATTAGGCTCATCTTAAATTCTGCCTGCATACACTTAGCAAACTTTCTTCCCAAAGAAGGTTTAGTAGATCCAAATATGATGTCATTAACATAAATCTGACATACTAAAATGTCATTCTTAACTGTCTTACAGAATAGAGTTGTGTCCACTTTCCCTCTGGTGAATTCCTTTTCTAACATGAAGTTACTTAGTCTTTCATACCAAGCTCTGGGAGCTTGTTTCAGACTATAGAGTGACTTCTTTAGTTTGAAAACATATTCTGGATTTTTGGAACTTTCAAAACCAGGGGGTTGGTGCACATATACATCTTCTTCTATATAGCCATTTAAGAATGCACTCTTAACATCCATCTGATACAGAGGGATGCCTTTATTAATAGAAATGAAATTAAGAGTCTGATAGATTCTAACCTGGCGACTGGAGCAAAGGTTTCTGTATAGTCTATCCCCTCTTGCTGACTATAACCTTGTGCTACCAATCGTGCCTTGTTTCTGATGACTTCACCTTTTTAGTTCAGTTTGTTTCTGAACACCCATTTTGTTCCAATGACGTTGAATACTTTTGGTTTGGGAACTAGATCCCATACGCCATTTCTTGTGAATTGATTTAGCTCCTCTTGCATTGCTAGAATCCAGTCATTGTCTAGAAGTGCTTCATCAATTGTTGATGGTTCAATTACAGAAACCAGTCCCATGAGGGATTCTTCAGAGTTTCTGAAGCTAGCTCTTGTTCTGATTGGATCTTCCTTTCTTCCTAAGATTGTTTCTTCTAGGTGATCCATGCTGCTTCTGGATGGTATTTTATGAAGTTGATCAACAGAAGGTGCTGGATTGCTTGCAGTGCCTCTTTCTGATGTTGAGGGAGTGTCTCTGTTAAGAGCTTCTGATGGCTTGTCTTCAGTACCTGTGAATTCAACTTCCATACCTGCAAGTAATTCATCCTGCTTTGACTTTTGAGAGTCAAGCTTATCATCAAAACGAACACTGATTGATTCTTCCACAATCTGTGTTTCTGTATTGTATACTATGTACCCTCTTGAGCGTTCAGAGTATCCTAACATAATACACTTTTGTGCTTTAGAGTCAAACTTGTTCAAATAATTTTTTGTATTCGAAATAAAAAAAGTACATCCAAATGGATGAAAATATGAAATGTTGGGCTTTCTGTTCTTCCACAATTCATATGGATTCTTTTCCAGAATAGGTCTTATGGAGATTCTATTCTGAATGTAACACGCTGTGTTTATTGCCTCTGCCCAGAAGATCTTAGCAACGTTAGTCTCGTTGATCATGGTTCTGGCCATTTCTTGCAATGTTCTGTTCTTTCGTTCTACAACTCCATTTTGCTGGGGAGTTCTAGGACAAGAGAAATCATGCAGAATGCCTTTGTCATTAAAGAATGACTCAAAATCTTTGTTTTCAAATTCTCCACCATGATCACTTCTGACTTTGACGATTCTAAGATCCTTTTCGTTCTGAACTTGGTTGCAGAAGGTGACAAACACAGAGTGTGACTCGTCCTTGTGTCTTAAGAACTTTACCCATGTCCATCTGCTATAGTCATCTACGATTACTAACCCATACTTCTTGCCACTGACTGAAGCAGTTTTATCTGGTCCAAATAAGTCAATGTGCAGAAGTTCTAATGGCTTAGAGGTGGAAACAACGTTTTTAGATTTGAAAGCTGGTTTTGCAAACTTGCCTTTCTAACATGCTTCACACAGAGCATCTGATTTGAACTTCAGGTTAGGAAGTCCTCTGACCAGATTGAGTTTGTTAATCTGAGATATTCTTCTCATACTAACATGTCCCAATCTTCTGTGCCAGATCCATTACTCGTTGTTAACAGACAGAAGACACTTTACATTCTGACTTTTTAGTTCAGAAAGTTTTATTTTATAAATGTTGTTTCTCCTCTTTCCATTAAATAGGATAGTCCCATCTTTCTGACTAACAGCTTTGCATGAATTTTGATTAAAGATTATATCATAACCGTTATCACTTAATTGACTTATGGATAACAGATTATGCATTAATCCATCTACTAATAAAACATTACTTATAGAGGGAAGGTTTCCATTACCTATTGTTCCAGAGCCAATGATCTTTCCTCTTTGATTGCCTCCAAAACCTACGTGGCCTCCAGGCTTAAGTTCCAGGCTTTGGAACATATGCCTTCTTCCCGTCATGTGTCGTGAGCAGCCAGAGTCCAGGTACCATGATTGGTGTTTCTGCTTTGCTACTAAAGATATCTGCCACATGTATTATTTTATCCTTAGGTACCCATATTTTCTTGGGTCCTGATTTGTTAGTTTTACCAAAACTCTGGTTGAATTTTGGCTTGACAGAATAATTACTACTTGTATATTTGATGTCATGTGTGTGCCCATATACAAAGTGTGAATCAAGTGAAGTGCGTTTTATAACTAAATCCATGGAATTCTTTGGTGTAGGTACCTTACCTTGGTATCCTATTCCCTTTCTGCCATTTCTGCTAACCCCATAGATCATTGAAGCCATTTTGCTTCTATCTATGTTTTTAGCTAGAAACTTCTGAAAGCTGTGATCATACTCCTTGATGATCTCATCAGCACTGCTGGGAGTTTCAGGGATTGTTTCCTTCTGAGAGTTTTGCAATAGATTTTCTAATTTTGAAATTTTATCTTTTAACTCAGAATTCTCCAATTTGAGACTCTTAGTCTTATCAGAGTCAAAAGCAAGATTCCTTTTCAGGTTTCTGAATTTGACTCTGATCTGCTGATATCTTTCCAGAATTTCATTAAGGATTTCAGCTAGTTCAATCTTAGTAAAGTTTATAGCAAAGTTAGGAAATACCTCTTCTTTATCTGATTCAGAGTCTGACTCAGAAGCTTCACTGTCTTCTGTTATGTTTGCCATGAGAGCTATGTTTGCTCTTTCATCATCTGATTCTGAGTCAGCTTCAGATGTGTCAGAATCATCCCATGTAGCCATGAGACTTTTCTTCTTTTCCTTGCCAAACTTCTTTTTGGGCTTTTCCTTCTGAAGCTTTGGGAAATCACTTTTGTAGTGTCCTTGCTCGTTACATTCATAGAAGATGATGTCTTTGTTGTTTGGCTTTCTGCTTCTTGAAGAACCTTCAGATCTTCTATGTCCAGAGGAGGATTCTGACCTTCTGTATCTGGAGAAAGATTCATTCTGATTTTTTGATCTTCTGGGATTCTTGAACTTCCTTTGCCGCTGCTTCCATAATTGGTTCACCCTTCTGGAGAGGAGAGATAGTTCATCTTCTTCTGATGAAGACCCATCAAAGGTTTCTTCTACAGCCTGCAAAACTTTGGAGTCAGATTTTCTGTTAGATTTTAAAGCTAATGGCTTACCTTGCTTTTGAGGTTCATCTTCTTCTAGCTCTATCTCGTGACTTCTGAGGGAGCTGACAAGTTCCTCCAGAGAGATTTTGTTGAGATCCTTGGATAGCTTAACCTCTGTGACCATTGGCCTCCACTGTTTTAGCAAGCTTCTGATGATCTTCTTAACATGATCAGCTGTGGAATACCCTTTGTCAAGAACTTTCAGACCAGCAACAAGAATTTGAAATCTTGAAAACATAGTCTCTATTGATTCAATCTCTTCCATCTTGAATGCCTCATACTTCTGAATGAGTGCAAGGGCTTTGGTTTCTTTGACTTGAATGTTGCCTTCATGCGTCATTCTCAAAGGGTCAAACATATTCTTTGCAGTGTCTCGGTTTGATATCTTCTCATATTCTAAATAAGAGATGGCGCTGAGAAGAATTGTTTTGGCCTTGTGATGATTTCTGAAATCACGCTTTTGCTGATCAGACATTGCTTTCCTGTCAATCTTCTGACCACTTCCATCCACTGGGTACGTGTATCCATCAGTCACCATGTCCCACAGATCAGCATCATGGGCCAGAAAGAAGCTTTCAATTCTGTCTTTCCAGTAGTCAAAGTTCTCTCCATCAAAGACTGGAGGTTTGCCACTGAATCTGTCTCTTTCTTCATTGTTGTCATTGCTGATGTTTTGATGTGGTCCTGCTATTGTGTTTTTCTGACGCTGGATCTTGTACTGACACGGTTAAGTGTTATAAGCTCAGAACCAGGCGCTCTGATGCCGATTGAAGATGTGAAAAACACAAGAAGGGGGGTTGAATTGTAAATCTTAAAATAAAATCTTAGACAACACTGTATTTTTATCCTGGTTCGTTTGATCTCAAACTACTCCAGTCCACCCGTCAAGGTGATTTCGCCTCTCTCCAACGAGGTCTTAATCCACTATATTCAATAGGATTACAACAACTACTTTAACAACTGTTAAAGCCTTCTTGAGTCTAACCACAAACCGGTTTATCTCAAGGAAATTCTCTTACAGATAATTGAACAAAATGTGTGTTAATGTTTTCTAACAAAAACTATATATCACAACTGTGATAATACACAATATTAAGCTTAGAATGAAAACTGGATTGCTAATGCTTTTGAGTAGGCGTGGTTTGAAAGCTTAGCAAATTGTATGAATGTGTGCATTTTCGTAGGCGTGTATATGCGTGCATGAAGATTAGATTTTTCTTTTCTCACACTGACTTGTTTATATAGCCAAGGAAGAGATACGTTACTGTCCATAAATCACTTTCAATGATAATAACGTTCTTTCCTTTTTGAGAAGATCTTGTCTTGGAATAAAGCCGTTGGTATTTAATCTTTCTTGAATGCTTAGTAACGCTTCAGAGTGTTCTCTGCTTATGATAATCAGAGTGTTCTTGGCTTTAACTTATTCTGACGCTTCTGAGTGCTGATGACTTGGTAAGGATCTTGATCAGAGTCAGAGTATTTTATGCGTAGATTCTGGTCATCAGGCTTCAGCGTATGATCTGGTAACTTCAGCGTGTAGCACATGTTATTGATCTTCTGATGCTGCCATATCTTCTGATGCTGATGTTGATACTGATCTTCTGATGCTGATTCCATCAGAGTTTCTATAAATACACAACATAATTTTAAGTAGCATATATGTCTTATATATAAATCTTACAATTTATTTATTCTTGTATTTTGTTATCATCAAAACTCTAATTGAGGGTTGTAGAATCAAACTATGTTCTAACACTCTCAGCACAAAGTAAGCTTTGCAATAACTTCCTGGAGGTGCAAGGAAGCTCACCCAATAATCAAAACACTTTGAAAGTAGCTCTAACTCAAAACACGATCTTCAGCTGTAAGGTGAGTTTTCTGACTTTTCATCTCATTATTTAGGCATTGTTAGGTCTTGATTTGTGAAGATAAAATGTAGATAACTTTTCCACGAAACTGTACATGTCCATAGTTTGCATTTATCTGGCCTGAGCTTAGAGAATTTTAAAGTTGAAGTGTCCTGAAATTTTTAGGTTTTTAATTAGGGCCATAGAAATTCTCGTTCATCTTTGATTGTTAGTTTAAATTATTTACATGGTTGGATTCGTGGGAAGGAATGCTACAACTTTCATGTTTGAACTTTTCATTTTTGTTGAGAAATGAAGAAGATACAGGTCCTTTGGCTGGAGGTTGAAGATGAAGTGTATTCAGGGCGCATTTTGTGTTATATATTTATTGTTTTGATTATATAAACGAATGTATAGCCACCCCAGTGGTAGAAGCGCGCGCCTGTGACTAGAGGGACCTGGGTTCGAGCCCCAATGGTACCCTTTTGGTTTTTTCACATTTTTTGCACATTCTGACTTTTTTGGACAGGCGCCTGGGCCTCCCTTGGGCCTTTTTGTTTTTTTCTTAATGTTAACCCCTCTTGCAGGCTATCCAGACCCCTGGCCCATTTTATTTTTCTTTTTTCTTATTTATTTATTTGTTTTCTTAAATATTTTTCTAATACTAAAAAATCATAAAAAATATAAAAATATTAGATTTATATTTTGACATAGTTTATTTATAAATTTACACAAAAAATTATTTTATTTGATCATACTTTATCTATTTCACTAATTATTTTGTAAATTTAATTAAAAAAACTAGGGTTTTAATTATTTTCTTTTACACATTTTAAATATATTATTTTAATATTTAAAAAGACCCAAAATATTTTATAACATTATAAATTATTTTTAAGACAAAAATACCAAAAATATACTTTTCTTATAAACTTAATTTCTTTTTAATCAATTAGTAGATTAGGGTTTTATTGAATTTCTTTTCCTAGTAAATTTAGGTTTTACTTTTAATTAATTATTTTTCTTTTAGTTAATTAGGTTAAAACAAAACCCTTTTTCCTAAAAAATCCAAACAAAATATCCATTTACTTTACATTCACATCCTTGTATATTTATTCATTTGGTACATTATTTATTTCAATTCTTGTACAAATTCAATATGGTTGTAATAGATAATTAGGCTTTATTTTCTTGCAATCCCCATTTATATTTTGTACCCCCCCACAAGTATTGTAATAGTGTAGTAATTTTAAATTCCGCAATTTATCGCTTTATATATAAATGCTCGTAATTAGGGTTTGTATGGAAAGACTAAAACCAATCAATTAGAAAACCCTAATCAAAGACAAGACCAAGCATGAAAACAATACACTTGCACACAAGCACCCCTAGGGTAAATCCATTTGGTTGCCTTACTAAATAGCCATATTATGCATGTGAGGTATCTTAGCAAAAACAAGCAAAATACAAGATCATAGTCCCTCGATGACGCTATTCATGTTGCCTTTCAAATGATCTTGGTCCCTAAAAGAGAATGCTAAGATACCTTGCAACATTGCTAATCATGGTTATACGATGACCCTCGCCCGTCCTGTTTACCTCCAAAGATAGGGTTACTTACCAAATCAATGGTAAGATAACAATGTCAAAGGAAAAGGAAATGAACATGAAAGACTTTTGAGTAGGTAGAATGCTCCTAATTACTTGCTCAATTTCAAAATAAAACATCCTTGCTATTTTCAAAACAAACACCTACACTTTCAAAACATCTTACAAAACTTGAAAACATTTTCAAAAGATCAAACACTTTGTATACATTCTTACGAATGAGAATCATTACAAATTTTGCCTAAACAATGGCCTCTTTACAAAATACTTTCAAAAACCACACAAAGAACAATTTCAAACAAAAGCAAGTGATCTAGCAAGTAACTAAGAGCCCATGGAAAACCATGGATGAAAAGGGTGCTAATACCTTCCCTTTTCATAATTTACCCCCTGAACTCAAGAAACAATCTCAAAGGTCTTTTCTGTGCTTTTTCACCTTTCCTGTTGGATAAAAGAAAAGTCGATGGCGACTCTTGATAACTGTAGCATTTGCGATAAAACACAAAACACCCAAGTCAGTTCTCCCACCGTATCACACTCTTCAAGCTCCAAGTCTTGCAAGAAATTCTCAACAGACGGAATCATCTCAACCAAAATTTTGTGATTCTCCATTAGACGCTGAATACCTTATTTCAGAAACTTGCAGCAATTGGGTTGGGCTGCGCAACAGTAACATCTTTCAATATAACCCGGAAATAAACCAGATTGCAACATATTCTTCTTAATTATTAGGAGGGGAGTAGTCAAATCACTTACAGTAGAAATATATAGAACATCATCAATAACACTAATGCATTTGTCGTGCTTAGGCATTAATGCAGTAATCACATTGGGGATCTCGGGAGGATCGAACTCAATCTCTTTATTGTCAATAATATCCTGAACTTTATTTTTTAAAGCTCAGCAGCTATTGGTGTCGTGCTCAGGGATATTGAAATGGTAGGAACATTTCACATTAGGATTATAAAGGGGAGAGTGTAGCGGTAGAAATGTTGAGACTAAGCCATTAGATTGACTTGACTCACACAGATCAAAATAAAAATCGCCACCGCGCTTTATTGTTTCCAAAGGAATGTGAAAAGAGCGAGTAACCCAAAAAGAGGGGGAGAGAATATAGGTAAGAGGGGGGTTTGTTATGAAAAGGGAAGATATTAGCATCCTAAACATCTACGGTACTTTGCAGAAACCTATTTGAAAATTTGTGTATTTTGGTTATAAATGTTGTATAAAAATAGATTGTGGGGATGAGAAAAAAAGTACTTTTTTATGATTTTTTCACCCGCTGTGGTTGCAAACCTTTAGTGCCTATGTACCACCTTCCGTGCAATAGGGGATCGGGGTACTCATAGTTCACCTTTAAAATTTTTAAAACACAATTGTGTTGGTTAATTTTAAGAGACAAGACATCATTGTCTTATCCGAGTGGAAGAACATACTTACTACCCACAATTATGAGAAAGGAGAATTTGCGTCATCTCAAAGTGGAGGATATAGCTTGGATTTTAAAATCAACAAAGCCTCGCTCAATACCCAAGTGGAAAATATCTCACTTCACTACATATTGTAGAAGTATAATAGCTCACATCACTACAAGGATTGACAAGAGTCTGATCTTTTGAGAAAAAAGTTTTAAAGTAAAAAGCCAAGGTAGAAAAATGATTTGGATGAGGTTAATTGACTTTTAATCTTCTCACAAAAATGTTAGAGTATTATTAAGTTGTTTAAAGTTTGATTAAGAAAATATTTTAGAAAATTCATGGACCTAAGTCCAAGTTTATTGTGAAAGCGGTTCAAGTTTAAAAACAATAATAGTTTTCAAAGGAGGGAGGAGATTTTTGAAATTAAAGAAGATGGGAGGAGATGAAGGGACTATCCTAAAGCATAAGGTAAAAGCTAGGGAAAACAACTGTCTAACCAACAAGAAGCCAACACTTGACATAATAAGTCAATGAAGAATTCCCATTCTTTGGATTGAAACCAAACAATTAAGGATAATATAACCTCTTTGAGAATCAAGCTTCAAATTCATTAAGTCTTCACAAAAATTGGGCAGAGTAACAACTGAATACAGATGAGTTCCCAATCACAGATAAAGCATATATTAGAATAAACTGCACACAAAGAAAATAAACAACCCAATGTCTTGGGGTAAACCCCAAGAACTCCAGACAAAATAACAATGAAAGTCACAAGATTACAAGGTAGGTCAAGGTCTCTAATCCTAAGTCCAAGAAGTCCATCACTCCATAATGCCAAGGATAGTAACCAAATAGTCCAAGTAACATTAAAGTTTTTTACGGTTCAAGTTTATTATTAGGTATCTTCAAAAAGAAATGAGAAGCTCAAGTGAGCAAAATAAAAATGACATAAAAATTAAATGCTCAAGTGAGCAAATATGAAAATAGCATGGAATGTAAATGCTAAAATAAAATGGTGTATAAAGTAAAGACATAAAATAAAAGCACAAAATAAAGGCATAATATAAAAGTCAAATGCTAATGAATTAGTAATTAAAGGTTAGTTGAATGACCAACTTGAAACTTGCATTTGAAACTCATTAGAGGATTGATAAAATCAAAGCCTCTCAACAACAAATTTCATTTGCTTTTTGTCAAGTATATCATTCATTTTTAAAATCTCAAGGCAACAATAAATGATCAATGATGTTTAACTGATTCTATTTGACCAAAGCTTATAAATATTCATTAGAGGATTGATAAGACCAAAGCCTCCTAACAATGAATCTCAAGATTATTGGATCAAAGGTTTCAAGTTAACATACTTGGGATTGTAAACATAGGTTTGGGCCACGAATGATCATTTATCGAATTGGGACAAAATTTAGCGCTATGTTAAGCAATCGTAAGTGGACTTACATAGAAGTCACACCTATTTTGAGGCTGGTCAATAGCAATCTATGTACCATATGCTTAAAGAAATGATATGTAAATCATTCTCCAACAACATGTAGTACAACTAAGAAGGGGATAAGATGAAGAGGGAGGGGATAAGAATTAAACCACATTTGAACCAAAATTTAATCAAGCTATCATTAAAATCATTCACCCCTTTTTGTAGAGCTGAACTCAAAACCCAAGATCCAATGATGTTAATGAAGCTCATGATCAAAATCTCATAGTTCAAGATCAGCCATAACATATCCTTCGTACATACTCATTTCCACACCATTTTTCATGAAATTTTGTGCAAATCAAAGTCAGAAATAAGATCTACATTATGCTATTCGAATCACATTGAATGATTAACCATAGATCAAGAACGGATCTCATGAAGATTGCAAAAACAAACTGAGCAAGATATTTCAGAATCATCATACATGCACATTTCATCAAATTAAAAGCTCTAAAGATGCAGAAACACTCAATGAACATCAAACAACATGATTCCAAACTAAAATCATATAATTCATGGCCAGAAATCAAGATTCAAAGTTAAGGGTTCTAACCTTTGAGGAAAAAGTGTATTTACTGTCTCCTTCACTCCAGATGCAAACTAAGCCTCGATCTACAACCCTTAGCACTTGGAGAAGAGAATGCAAGAAGAATCACTCAAAATGCACAAGCAAATTGGGAGAATCGAATGAATGGATTTTTTGAGAGAAAAGTGGTTTTAGATATGAACTTCCTCCAACGCAGCCTTTCGTTCTTCTCCTTCTTCATTTTTTCTTTTGAATGAGCAATGTAGTGTTTATATAGAGTGTTTAAAGTGAGGGCAATAAGGTCATAACTTATAGAAATCCGTTGGAGGGCAATTTGGCCAAAACAGGCAAGTGAAAATGTGAGCGCATGTGCTTTCGTTTTATTTGTTACTTGGCTTTTTATGCTGTGTTTTGATGAGCTCAGATATTAGTGAAATGAGGTGTGTGATGCATGAGGGGGTGAGGTGGCAAGGATTTCACATGGTGTGATTTTTGCTTGAGGTGAAAGTTACCAATTTTGGCAAAAAATTTAGAAAGCGTGGGAAGAAAAGGAAACTGTGATTGTTTGGACAAAACAAGTAAGAAATGAAGTGTGTGATTTATGCCAAGCATGTGCAATATCAACCTGAAAACAAACAGAATCCAAGGTTGCACAAAATCTGCAGCTTGCATGACCCACGCGTGCACAAAGAGTCAGCTGACTTCCAATTGAGGCCACAGAAAACTGGCTTGTGCGTTCTTAAATTTTCCTTAGGCCAAATGAAGAGAATACCCTAGGCTTCTAAACAAACTGAGGTTAAAAAGAAATGATGGAGAGATGAGTAAGATCTGAAGCTTAGGATTCCTGGGCAACTCAAGCCAACTTGCCCAAGACTGCGCGCGCTGGCTTGCCCATAAGGCAACACTTCGAATGGTCTAAATTGAGAGAACAGAGAGAGGAGGAATGAGGCTTCAACCAGCCTATAAGGATACTTCGAATTGTCCAAAAAAAGAGAAACAAAGTAAGAAGAAAGAGGCTTCGACCAGCCTTCAAGGTGACACTTCAAACTGTTCAAACAAAGAGAGAAGAATGAGGCTTCGACCAGCCCTTAAGATGACACTTTGAATGTCGAAACGAAGAGAGAAGAATGAGGCTTCGACCAACCCTCAAGATGACACTTTGAATGTCCAAACAAAGAGAAACTAAGTAAGAATAAAGAGGCTTCGACCAACCTTCAAGGTGACACTTCAAACTGTCCAAACAAAGAGAGAAGAATGAGGCTTCGACCAGCCCCCCAAGATGACACTTTGAATGTCCAAACGAAGAGAAACAAAGTAAGAAGAAAGAGGCTTCGACCTACCTTCAAGGTGAAACTTCAAACAGTCCAAAAGAAGAGAGAAGAATGAGGCTTCGACCAGCCCCCAAGATGACACTTTGAATGTCCAAACGAAGAGAAGCAAATTAAGAAGAAAGGTTTTGAACAACCTTCAAGGTGACACTTCAAATGTCCAAACGAAGAGAGAAGAATGCGGCTTAGACCAGCCTACAAAGCTACTTCAAATGGTCTAAATTGTAAGAAATCAAAGAGAGCCATTCGAATCCCTGGTTTTAATATCCAACTTCCTCAAATCACAACCTCTTCGATTTCAAACCAAATTGATAGATTCCAAGTTTAATGAGAAGCTTTCATAGCCCTCTTTAAAGTGCATGAGGCTCATTTTTAAATTATGCATTGAATAAAAAATTATCGGCATGTCACCAACTATTTGATGAATTTCCTAGGCCAAATGCCTTGCCTTTCCTGGCCAGTTGCCCAAGATTGCCCCAAAAAATGCCCAACTTGCCTTGAACTTCAAAGGTTCATAACGTTTGATTTTGAGTAAGAAGTGTGTTTTTGTCCTCTGTGAGGCCTTGTATATATTTTTCCCCTCTTCAATTGGCAAAAAGAACCACCAAAATCCCTTGAAAAATAATAAATTTATGCCCTTGTAAAGACAGGCCTAAATTAAGAACACTTAGTGAAATTTTCAGTCACCAAGATAACTTCAAATCCAAGTAACCTCTCAAACATGAAATTCTAATCAAAATCAATCACAAATGATCATCCCACATGAAAATACATGTCAAATGCTTCATGTGGACCAAAAGTCCACTTGGTCAACTTTGACTTTGTTGACTTTAAGTAAAATGACTGTTTTGTCCCTTTGATTCAATTGAACCACTTCTCTTCAAAATTGATGATCAAAACTTCAAACATATGATATTACAAACACATAGAGGCTATGGAAATAGTTTCCACCCAAAATTCCAAAGAATCCCTGATTAAGACTCAAACCCTAGTTTTGCACCCTGCACTAGGAGATAGCTGATCAAGCTTCAAAACACTAGTTCCTTTGGGCATCATGAGAGACTCTTTAAAAAAAATTGATTCCAATGATGATAAAAGAATGATGCTTCAATAATTGGCTCATTTAGACCCAAATAACTCCAACTTGGGCAAAACCCTAATTTTGACTGATGAATCCAAAGGATGTGATTTTCCTTATAAACAGCATAATACACAATCTTCTGATGATCCAATGAGGTGGGTAAGATATCTTAAGATATGTGGTAACTTTGGGCTTGAAAGATCCAGAGGTTTAGATAATAAGGTACTCCTTGAGCAACTTGTCAATACAACAATCTTCCAAAGCTTGAGGGAGACTTGATAACCAAAATATTTTGATCCCTACACAATGCATGACTGCAATGCAATACGATGTTTATGATGAAACATAATCCTAAATCAAAAGGGTAAATTTTGGGGTGCAATAGCTTCCCCTATTCAATTATCTTTAACATGATAAGTGAGAAAAGTGACAACTTTTGAGCGTTCAGAGTAAAAGATGATTGAATACAAAAGAACCCGAAAATTTACACTCTTGAAGAAAAAGTAGAACCCCCCAAAGATAGAGAAAACTAGCAGACGCGGGATTAAGAAGATACCAAACGAAATTGGATTTAGCAAATAAGGGGTTTAATGAACATTGGACCTCCCAAGACATGCGTCAGAATGAAATTGTAACGCAAATATAAATAAAGTTGATACAGAACTAAAACTTAGAAGAGTAGACGAAACTAAACTTCAGAATGATTGTGCCAGGACAAAACTGGACCACAAAAAGGGGTGAGATAAGACTCAAACCACAGACAATAGGCGAAACTAACGTTGGAAAAGAAAAGTACGTGGGGAAAAGTGGCTAGAGTGCGTGTTTGTAGGAACACTTGCTAATCTCAACCTAAGATAGACAATGTGAAGGAACTGAAAGATTCCCAAGAGTGAGGAACAAAATGAGATGAAACTCGACCCAATAACTAGTTAGATGAAACTAAACTAGATGAGTACCAAGACGAAACTGGATTTCACACACGAGTAACAAGGCGAAACTCGACCCATAGAAAAAGTGATGAGAGTGCATGTTTCTCAGAGCACCTGTTGGTCTTAGATCAATGGATGACAATGACGAAAACTAATAGAAGAATCCAAGGAACAAAAGAGAATGATTTCAACCAGGGACGCAACGTGAACACTGCAAAGAGACTCGGTAAACGAAAACCTCCAAATGGTCCAAGGTATGAAAACAAAAACGAGATGAAACTCGACTCAATAACTAGTTAGGAGAAACTAATCTAGATGAGTACCAGGATGAAAGTGGATTTCATGCACAGGCGACGAGATCGAAACTCGACCTAAAGAAAAATAATAAGAGCGCATGTTTCTCAGAGCACCTACTGGTCTTAGATCAATGGATAAATAGTGACAAAAACTGTTAGAAGAATCCAAGGAACAAAAGAGACTGATTTCAACCAGGGATGCAACATGAACACTACAAAGAGACTCGGTAAACGAAAACCATCAAAGGGTCCAAGGTATGAAAACAAAAAATGAGATGAAACTCAACTCAATAACTAGTTAGGTGAAACTAAACTAGATGAGTACCAGGACGAAACTGGATTTCATGCGCGGATGAGGAGATGAAACTCAAAGCTCGACCCAAAGCGAGGTGATTAGGGCGTAAAACTAAGAACCTGCTGAAAGTGAATACCATGGAAAAACCGGTATTCAAAAGGTACATCAATAGACATTGAAATGAACCGACGAGGGTAGTAAAGACCCGAGAAGACCGTGCCAGGGCAAAACTGAACTTCAATCAAGAGTGGATTCTCAACCAATCAAATGATTTATACCAAAAGGAAATTTGTATAGGGTGAAACTGAGATAATGAGGGTGAAGACCTTGCTGGGGATATAATCTGAAGAGTCAGAAAATCACTAGGGAAAACAGAAACAGTAAGGGCTTATATTCTGATGCATGTTTGAAATTTTTTTAATGTAGCGTAATTCTCCATATGATGGAAATACTACGCGTTTTAGTAGATGCAATGTAATGATGCATGTTTGAATGCTTCACTGGGGAATGGCCAATCGAGAGGCCAATAACCCAGAAGTCAGAATCTGACAAGACTTGCAAAAATAAATTGCAAAATCTGCTGTAGAAGAGAAGATATAGGGAACCGCTGAGGAGGAACCCTTGAAGAGCCGAAACTCCACGGGGAGTAATAACTGAGCAACCAATAGAAACATGCCACAAACATCGAGAGGAGTTGCAAAAATAAATTGTGAACTCTGCTAGAGAACATCAGGGCAAAACTGTGAATCTCTAGAAAAGACAACGTGCAGTCGCATTGGGGGTGACATTAAGATAATGGATCAAATATGGGGAATGAAACCTTTTGTTGAGGAAAAAAACATTGTTGAAGAACTGGGACTTCAATGAGGAAATAAAACTTTGCTGAAGGGTGTTTCGCTGGGGATTTATGAGTCTTTGGTACGCAACCATAACATAAACCGCGAAGATAGTCGAACATCATCACCTTTAACAGGGAATTGGAAATTTCATCCAATCATCAACACCACTAAGAAAGGTAAGGGATTATTTTGACACTAACACCTTTCATGACATGAAAGGACTTTGTCCAACGGAATAGTCGAGTCTTCCCCTCCTAACAACATTAAGCTCTTCGCTGATGTTCATTGTGTACGCTCTTTTTGATGTCAAACAATTGTTTTATATGCAGGAGAATGATTATTATGGGAATGACAACCCTGATGTGACAATTATGTAAAACTTCAAATTGAAAGCCTTGAATGAAAAGATGCCGCATCTCTGTTGTGAATGAATCACTAGCTAGAGTGCAAAATTTCAAAACATCTCCTCTTTTTTTTAAAAACAAAATGGATATGATGCAGGCGATAAGATACCAACATGGATATGAAACACATTTTTAGGAAATTAGGAAACACTATCCTGTTGTAGTATGCTTCCGAGTTAAACCTATGTTTCAGTTTGGACTTTTAAAGGTTGTAACGTGGCCTAGTTCATGGTTTTTTTAGAATTTTTTTTAAGGCTCAAGTTATTTGGTGCCCACCCCCTTTGTGATGTTCTCCAGTCCTAAATTCAGTTAACTTGACACGAGAATTCATCTCTCAAAAGAGTTTATGACAGATGAGGAACCACAACAATTTTATGGACACGACAGTCACCTAACCTATGGTTTTTGGGTGTTCGATCACATGACTTTTCTTTTTATGAGGATTTTTATTCGATAATCCTTTTCTGCCTTTCAGGATTTTTAAAATATTCCGCTTTCCCTAATTTTTGCTTGGACAAATTATTTTGAATTTCAATTTGGAAATCTAGTGGGATGCCCTAACTTTTGCCTAAGTGACTTTTTTTCAAGTTCTGACTTAGCGGGGCTTTTTGTTTCTTTCTTATTTATACTTTCCATTTTGAACAAGTCGCGTGACCCTAAGTCTTTGAACTTTTTGGAAGAAAGTGACTGCCTTGTTCCTTGGTTAGCGAGGGATAACCTTTGTTGTATCGATTCGATCTCGACCTTAAGATTTTTTTCTCTATTTTTTTGTTTTTTTAGGGAGGGAATAACCATTGCTGTTTTGATCTTTTTCCGACCTCATTATGCGAGGGATAAAATATGGTAATCCTCAGAGGGGATACTCTTTCTGAAATTTAAATGCTCGATCAAATTAACTGAACATTTACCATACCCCGGGTTAAAATAAGGGTTTTCTTTCGTGTAGAATAGAAACTCCTACTTCGAAGGCTCATAGGGGTTAACGAGGGTGTGATCGGTGGATTTAGAACTGACTGTTTAACGCTGGTTCGCAAAATGTCGTGGAAGCAAGAGTCGCCACCGTCTTTTATTTTCTCCAACATGGACAGGACAAAAGCACAGCAAAATTCCTTATGAGATTATCTCTCGGTTCAGGAGGTAGATTTATAGAAAGGGAAGGTGTTAGCACCCTTTCTATCCATGGTTATCCATGGGATCTTAGGTACTTGCTCTTTATGTTTTCAAAATGTTTGCTTTTCAATTGTGAGTGGGTTTGAAAAAGTTTCTTTGAAAGTTTTCTGAATAACTCTTGTATCTGTCCTCAAGAGTGTTTGAAAATTGTTTTGAAAGCTTTTTGAAAGTGTCGGTGTGAAAAGAGTTTTGATTTGTTTTTGAAGAGAGCAAGTATCTATGAGTCATCTACCTACCCTAAGGAATTAGTCTGTGTAAATGTCCTTAAGGTAGTGCCATCCCACCATTGAGAGGTAGGTAGCACCACCGTTGGAGGTGTTCGGGTCAATTCGAGTGTAGGGACAATGTGGTCACCGAAGCAACAGTTAGGACACCTTAGAAGCTACCCTTATGTCCTTGATCCTTTTTTAATCCGAGGCAACCGTTTCGAGGAAACTATTCCGAGGCAACTGATTCCGAGGCAACTTGTTTTGAGGCAACTGGATCATGGACATAAGGACTTACTAAAACGTCCCATACTTGACGACCACGTTTCGAAGGCAACAGGTGAGGCGTACCCTAAAAGTGGTGTGTGAATTTGTGTGTTGTTTTCATGTTAAATTTATCTTTGATCATGGCATTGTGAGCTACGCTTGTTTTTAATTAGCCATACATTCTTTCATGCAATTAGAATTTAAGAGCGCGGAAATTAAAATGCGGAAAGATAAAACTACGCTATTACAAGGCGCGGGTCTATACATCGCCAAAGTACAAAGACCCGTTTTGATAAAATGCGGAAAGTAAAAAGACCTAATTACTATTACAATCCTTGAGCAGTTACATAATATTCAAAAGAAAATAAATGCGCGAAAAGAAATTGAACGTCCGAGGGTTTTGGCCCTTTGCTTGAAATTAAATCAAATTAAAGCTTAATGAATTATTTAATTAAAAAAATAAATTGTTTTTTATGTTTTTAGTATTTATGAAAATTAAAATTAAAAGGAAACCCTAGTTCTAAATAATTTAATTATTAATAAAAAGAAATATTAAAGTTACTCTAATTTACTAATTAATTAATATACATGTTTATTTACAAAAATAAATAATAATTATAATAATACATAATGAGGAACATAATTTAATTAAGAAAAGGATGAAAATTGTCAAAAACCCTAAGTCTAGATATTTTTTATTTATTAAGAAAAGGATTAAAGTTTAAAACCTAAATTAACTAAATTAATTATTAAAATTTATTTACAAAAAATAAATTAATGAGTAAATTGATAAATAATTAACATATTTTGTATTTTTGCTTTTTTTTCTGTTTTTATTATGAAAAGAATATTATTTTAAGTGAATTAAACAAAAATAAGTAAAAGAATTAGAAAAAGAAAAGAAAATAGAATTGAAAAATATACAAACCAAGGGGGGTTTTCAGGCCCAAAGGGAGGTGTTTTGCAGTAATCTGGCCCATTGAACAAAGCCTTGTTTGACTTTCCAACTTGTGTGTATGTCCATTGACTGAGCCCTACCATGGAATTTATTCACTAGCCCTTGGATTGAACCCTGAAGCCACTTGGCAAGCACATGCATGAGCGTGTATGGTAGGCCATGGAATGAGTGCTGCACTAGAACACATTGAAACAAAAATTATTAAGCATATGGGGGGACCTGGGAATCGAACCCAGGTCCCTATACCTGCAAAACACCTCATCAACCAACTGAGCTATTGCGTGCGTTTGTAATGTTAGTGGAAAACAAATAATATAAAAAAAAACAAACGCTAATGATATAGAACAAACGAAAACGCGCCAGATTTCAAATGCTCCAGTCATCATAGGCCACGCGTGCTTCGTCTTCGTTTGCCTGCAAATTATAAAACAAGTAGCGGGGGTTTTAAACCCCCACTAAATGGAAACTGTAAAAATAGCGATTATAAGAGGAATAAATATAAAAAGGGCGCGAGGGCATCAAACGATTCGTCTTGTTGTCACGAATATGTCCATACAGGTTTGGTGGTCTAATTTTACCATATATGAGAACCCCCAATTTTGACGTTCTGAAACCCTAGGTTTCATCAATGGTGGATTCTGATTTAGGCAACATTATCACAATTAAGTTGTACCAATCGCTTCAGGAGATCATTATTAGTGTAAATCAATGAACAAAACATATGAATAATGCATGGAAATCATGTTTCGATTATCAACATATTCGTTCAAACCATAACCATATTTTACCGTTTCTTTGAGTATGGGGACTGGAAAATGGTTGCAACACGTTCAAAGAAGTCTCAGCAAGGGTTTGGAATCAACAATCTTCCCTGAATTGGACTGTAAATCAGAAAACAGTTTTTGAGTTTATTATGAAAATTTGCAACTTTGTTCTATGGCTTTTGCAGCTTTTTCGTGTGTGCTTGCATTAGGTTAGGTCTTGCATAAGTATATGAACGAAATTAGGTCAAGAAACAAGCCCATAAGTCCATGAATTGATGATTTCAATATTTGATTTTTATCATATCTTTTTCAATCTTTTTTTCATGGAAATCTTGCCAAATGTGGATGATCTTGTCCCCTTGGGTGATGCACGAAATCTTTAGCATATAATGAGTGAATTTGCTGCACAAAAAGATTTGAAAAGCATTATTTGATATTTTTCTCATAATTAAATCTAATTAAATGAATTAATAAGAATAAAAATTCAATTAATTAATTAAAAATAAGAAAATAAATCATTTTTAGCTCAATGGGTCGTGCATAAGCTTTGGGTAATGATTCAAGGAAGAATTTGTGGCCCATTAGCAATTTTGAAGTGTTTTAGGCAAAGTTGACTTTTCAAAATTCCCAAAAATTTCCCAACTTCTCCAATGCATATCTTGCTCAATTTTGAAGCTATGATCATGTTCTTGGACATTTTGGAAAGGTCTTGAATTCCTCTAACCAATGCCTTTGGACCCATGTCATTTTGATTTACCAATCTCAAGTTATGGTCTTTGACTTAAAGTGCCTTTTTGTTGACTTTTGAAAATGACCTATAATGTTGAAATTGATAACTTTTTGTGAGAGCATTTCTTGGACTTGTAGTGTGAAGATGAGTTGTAGGAAATGTCATCCCCTTCAAAATGAGCTTTGGATGGGATTTTTCTGATGAACCATGAAGAAGTTATGCCTTGGTCAATTTGCAGTTGACTTTTCAACTGTCCCAAAATAGAAACTTTTGCATCTTGAGACTTTTTGAGCCATGCTTTGAGAAATAATGATCAAGAATTAATCAAATGATGATTGTGGCTTCAAAATAAGATGTTGACCAAAATTTTTGACTTTTGACTGTCAAATGACCATTTTGCTCCTGCAGTTGACTGTGGAGCAATTAGGGTTTTTGACTGTGCAATTTGATGCTGTGAGTCTTGAAACTTGACATATGGATGCTTGACAATGTATATAGGCATGTGGGACTTGATTGGACCCTTGGAAACCTCAATTTCTTTTCCATAACCAAAACCCTAATTTTGACTGTGTTAGGAGGCAATTGGACTGTGCAATCCTTGAGAGATTTTGGACCATGCTCTTGCCAAATCTTGAAGAATATGGGAGGGCAAATTTTGGGTTACAACAGTTGCCCCTGTTCAATCTTCTTAGACCTGAGGATGTAGATTGGCTGGCGTGCCTTTCGTAATCCGAAGGTAGAAGATGATTGAACACTAGAGTGCCCAGAAATTTGCACTCACATAGTAGAGTGTTAGCAGTGTGATGGCGGGAATGGGCTTACGGATGCCATTTGGAGAGATGGATAGGAGGATGGGCTTATAGATGCCATCTGGAAGTGTGACAGAACTTTGTCGGGAATGGGCTTATAGATGCCATTTGGAGACTGTTGGTAGGTGGATGGGCTTATAGATGCCATCTGGAGGTTGTCTGTTGAATTGTAATTTTTTGTAAGTTGAAAGAGGGAACCTGTGTAGGGTTGCCTGATGATGAGCTCGTGTAAAACTGCATCTTTGAAGGAAGGAAACCTGTGTAGGGTTGACTGATGATGAGCCTGTGTGAAACTGCATCTGAAATGGGGAAGGAACCTGTGTAGGGTTACTTTGATGATGAGCCCGTGTAAAACTGCATCTGAAAAGAGAAAGGGAACCGGTGTAGGGTCGCCTCATGATGAGTCCGTGTAAAACTGCATCCTGGAAGAAATAAAACCTGTGTAGGGTTTCTGATGACGAGTCCATGTAAAACTGCATCTGAAAAGAGAAAGGGAACCGGTGTAGGGTCGCCTCATGATGAGTCCGTGTACTGCATCTTTGGAAAGAGAGAACCTGTGTAGGGTTTCTTTGACGATGAGTCCGTGTAAAACTACGTCTGGAGTTGAGAAGGAAACCTGTGTAAGGTTACTTCAGAGTAAGTTCGTGTAAAACTTCTGGAGGAACCGGGGTAAGGTTACTTCGGGATAAGTCCATGTAAGACTTATGGAGGAACCGGGGTAAGGTTACTGCAGGATAAGTTCGTGTAAAACTTCTTGATGAACCGGGGTAAGGTCATCTTGAGATAAATCCGTGTAAGACTTCTTGATGAACCGGGGTAAGGTCATCTTGAGATAAGTCCGTGTAAGACTTCTTCTGAAATAAAAGGAACCGGTGTAGGGTTACTTTGTGATGGGTCCGTGTAAGACTTCGTCTGAAAATTGAGAAGGAATTAGTCGTCAACAGATACACCCTGGCAAGATACAGGAATCGAATCTTCGAACTCTTCAGACGTGCCCTGGCAAGATACAGGAATCGAGTCTGGAATTAGTCGTCAACAGATACACCCTGGAAAGATACAGGAATCAGATCTTCAAACTCTTCAGACGTGCCCTGGAAAGATACAGGAATCGAGTCTGGAATTAGTCGTCAACAGATACACCCTGGCAAGATACAGGAATCAGATCTGGAATTGCGACAGTTGATAGTAATTATCTTTGTATTGACCTTTGTCCTGAAAAGACAAAACGTTAGTTGTATGCGATGTCATGATGTATGACATGCATGATGTCATGATGTTCTCGAAATAAATGAGATTGTGTCGTATGCACTTAATCATGTATGTAAGTAGGATGTATGAAATGTGAAATGTCTCTGAATGTATTTTCGTCTAGGAAAATAAATCCTTGACGAATGCCGGGAATTCAAATCCTGGGCTGATGTTGAAGAGTAGAGTTCTTCGTTTCTGCTGGGGATGACGGTTGCGAGAATAAACCGGTAGGAGAAGATGACTCCGTTGAGGAATAAACTTGTTGGAGAGGTTACTCTGCGGGGATATACTCTGTGGGGAAGAGATGCTTCGCTGAGAATTGGATGATAACTCCGCTGGGGATTCCATTGATAAGTTATGTTGGGGAATTTGATGAACTCCGCTGGGGGATAGGAATGAACTTTGCCGAGGACGGTCTTTCCGTGGTAATTAGCTGAGGATAACCCAGTTATAGGCTCTGGTGGGGAATAACCTTTGCATATGGTCGGGGACGCGTTCGTACTCTGCAGGGGATAAGCTTCCAGAATCTACTGGGGAGATTGATTCAACTCTCTTGGGGAAACTTTTTGAACTGTACCGGGGAAGTGGCTCCACTTGGATGTCTGTATTCCGCCGGGGAACAATCTTATATTAAGACTGCCGGGCATGCTTGCTGAGGGATATCTGTATACTCTGCTGGAGAATATTGAGATCTTCTGGGGATACCCAACTTCTTTAGGGCTGACAGTAGCCTAACTCTGCTTGGGGAGAGTGTTACTGAGTTGCTGGAGATACTGTGCCTTTTTAGGGCTTATGGGAGACCAACTCTGCTCGGAGAGAGTATTGCTGAGTCTTGCCTTACTCTACGGGGAGTGACAGTATCCTGGTTACGTTCTTCAGCCGAACATACCTTATACCTGGAGGACAGAGCAACTTGTACAATTTGGACCATTCTGATTGGCCCAGCTTCTGTGGGAGAAGGTACATGTGGAGGTGCTTGATGACTGCCGATTGACAAATCTTCTTCTGGTAAGCAAGTGATGAGATGACGAAACATAGTCGTACGCTTTTGATCCCTAACTTTTGCCTGGACCTCCCTTTCGGGTTTTCAGTCCACCAGGATACCCATTTTTGCCCAAGCCGCCTTTTCAGGTTTTCGACTTGCCGGGTGTACAGATTTTTTTATTTTCATCCCTTATTTTTGCCCGAACCCTTTTGGTTCGTCGGGAAGCCCTTGATTTTTCCTAGGCCAGTCGACCTAGCGGGTCTTTGATTATGCATAGTATTTTTTTCGACTATGTCCACGCCCTCAGAATGCAGGGAGTTGTCACCGTTAGTAGCATTGTGTTGCCATACCACCATAAGATGTTTGATCGTGCAAGATTCGCAGCTGGAATTCATGTCCAATGCCCTAAGTGACTCAGAGGGAGGTTTGCCCCTGGCTATTTGGCATTTGAGAGATTCTCCGAATCTTGACTTAACTGCCCCAGATGACGGACAATGATCACGTTTGCCCCTTGGTTGGAAGTACTTTTGTTCACTAGATATTCTTCGTGCGAATTTCTTTGCTGTTCGAACAAAAAAGTCATATGCAAACAATGTTATTTTAAAAATGCAAAGCTTATGTCTGTCTTGAAGTTTTTTGTGAAAATGCATTTTTTTTTTCATAAAAACAAGTGAATTTTTTGTAAACTGTGATGTCAACTCGTCATTTTACCGCAAGCCTTAAGGAGTCAGGATACCTTTCGTAACAGTATGCTTTCGAACTAACCCATGCTTTAGCTAGGACTTTTAAGGGTTGTAGCGTGGCCTGGTTCATGGTTTAAGAAACAAAGGATAAAGGCTCAAATTATTTGTACCCACCCGCTCTTCATGATGTTCTTCAAACCTAAACTCAGCTGATCATGCGTTAGACCTTGTTTGAGTCTTTGTCCTGATATTCTGGTGATGGTTCGGATATTGACAGTTTATTTTGAATAGGCAGTCATTTCCTTTTTTGTTGAGGGTTTGTAGGACCTCTTTCTTTTTTGATTTCGTTATCCCTGTTTTTTGCCTGAACTGTTCCTTTTTGTGATTACAGTCAGCGGGATGCCCCAGTTTTGTAAGTCTCCTTCATAGGTTTTGACTTATTGGGCTTTTATTTCTAAGAGATAATGACTGCCTGTCTTTATGATTATTCTGAACCATCACTGTCTTTTGTTTTGTGAGGACCTCTTTGGTGCTATTCGTTGTGCACTCGGATCAACTGAGAGAACTACCCTGCCCCAGGTTATGATTAAGGGTTTTATTTTTTTTTGTGAAAAGACAAACTCCTACTTCTTTGGCTCAAAGGGGTTGGCAAGGGATTATCTTCCTTATAACTCCAGTGTTTAGGAATTGAAATAATGCCTGTACCTCATCAGCGGGGCCTGTTCAAAAGCATACTGTGGATCATGGTATCATTTTCGTCATCCTCCCTCAAGAGGCTTAGAATTTTAAAAGCGAGCATTGAACATAAAAAATAAAAGCAATTTTGAATATAATGAACCCAATTACTTCAAAACAGACACGTAGAATGCATTAATGAAATTACCAAGTTTGACATGAAATAAAATGTTTGAACAATCAAAGAAAATTACAGTTTGAACATTCGAATGAACAAAAGTTTTTCAATCCTAGCCATGTTTGGGCAGGGGAGCAGTGATCACATTGGGAGTCTTAGCCGGCTCGAATTCGATCTCCTTAGCATCAATCATGTTCTGAATCTTGTATTTCAGTGCCCAACAATCCTCAGTATCGTGCCCCCGGCTATCAGAATGATAAGCGCACCTCGCTTCTGGGTTGTAGTTTGGAGAGGAGGTCTTGGGATTTGCAGGAGGGTTGATCACCACAATCAAATTCATTTTCAACATGTGCTGCAATGCTTGTGACAATGGCATGTTGATGTTGGTGAATTGTCTTTTAGGCTCGTCCGGCCTTCGCTGATTTCCCTTTTGTGGTTAGTGGCGTGGTGCAGAACCAGAGATCATGACTGCCCCTGCATGTTGGTCACGACGACTCTTTTGACTGTATGCCGCATTAGACTCTTTCTTCCCCATGTAAGGCTTTTTGTGAGTATCAGAAGGTGCGGTCTCTTGAATCTTCCCAGCCTTGATGCCATCTTCAATTCTTTCCCCAGTCAGGATAAGGTCTGTAAACTCGGCCGAGGAGTTGCCAATCAGATGGTTGAAGAACGGCCCAGACAGGGTCCCCAAGAGCATGTCCACGAGTTCACGGTCAGTTAGAGGTGGCTGCACCCTTCCAGCAAGGTCTCTCCACTTTTGTGCATATTCTTTAAAACCTTCGCCTGCACCCATAGACATTACCTGAAGCTGAGTGCGCGTGGGAGCAAGGTCAGCATTGTACTGATACTGCTTGTAGAATGCAGTGGCCAAGTCCTCCCAGCTGCGGATGTTGGCTCCATTCAGTTGATAGAACCAGTCGAGTTGAGTTCCTGACAGACTATCCTGAAAGAAGTGAATCCATAAATTCTTGTCAGTCGTGTAGGGCTGGATCCTCCTTATGTAAGACCTGAGATGCAGCTTAGGACAGGATGCCCCGTCGTACTTGGCAAAAGTAGGTGCCTTGAATTTGTGCGGGATTACTACCCCAAAAGACAGACATAGATCTTCGAAGTCCAGGCCGAGAACTTTTTGTATCTCCATAGCACTTAGCCGGTCTTCCAACTGTTTGTACCTGTCCTTAGCTGGAGGATACTGTTCGTCATTGAACTCTGTCTCGTTGTTGGAGACCACTGGACTAGGAGCATCTCTCTCATGGGGGCTGTCCTTTCCAACAGATGGGGTAGTCTGCTCAACCTCATTTAGTGATCCATTCCCAGATTTGCGTCTTGGGTTGAACAACACCGTTCTCTTTTTCTTCTTCTTTGAGAGCAGAGTCTTCAAATCCTGTTGACCCTGGGCTAGACTCTTAATCAACTCCTGGAACTGGGCGTTCTGGGCCTGGAGGGATTGCTCAGTAGATGATTCAGGATTCATGATGAGACGGCTGAAATAAACAGCGAAGAAGGTAAGTGACCTGTAAACAGTGGTACCTGTAATGCAATGACATGTATGTATGCATGCGATGTTTTCAAGGATCTCGCGGGGTAAACAAGAAAGATTGTTAGAATTCGCATCTGGTTGCTTGATTGAAGGAACTTCATGTTGTTGAGAGTCCTTCTTCAAGAGTCAAAGGCTCACCATATCGAGTGGGTCATAGCCCCTGACAACCTTGGCTAGAGGAAAATAAATCCCCTTTGCCCCTTGCTGGACAGTTGGTTCGTCATGACCTGCATCACAAGCCCTTGAGATCCTTGAAATGGGTTAGCCTTTATGCAGGATGCATGCAATGGTATGATGGTATGATGTTATGCTATGCGTGGGGTAATGTAGGTAAACCCTGTTATGAGTCCAGATTAAGGACTGTAAGCAAAACCTGCAAGAAGCTCATGTGTTAGATAACAAGCATGCAAGTAATCAAGTTTGAAGGCACACAAGTCACACAAGAGAGCCCTTAGAGTTTAGGCCAGCATGGGGTCTAGGTATTACCCTCTTGAAGTTGGTGGGCTCAAAACCTGTCCTATCAGAAGTAACCGGGTTCTAAGGGTCCCAATATCATTGGATTGTTTTCTGTTTTCATCGTTTCAATTTAGCCACTGAACTGGCGACCAAAATATTCCAAGAAAACAACCCTCAACTGAGTGTAATATCGAGTATCAACCAACCTCGGACTGCACCAAAGTCAGTTATCTCACTACCCTAAAGAGGCCAAGATGGTTCAATTAAGGTTCCTAAGGTCAGTTGATGCTTCACGACACCACGCGGCGGCCCCGTACTCTTCTTGACTGGACTCAAGGGTTACCGGTACTCACCAAAGTGCCACATCAACGTAGCAGACTGCTTCAACCATGTCGGTATACCCCGCACAGTTCCCTCACAGTCTTGTTGCTACTTTCTAAGAAGGTATCCCCCAGATCCGGGTTAGGATCTATAGAACTCCCAAGACAGTACCCACCATAATAAAGCAAGCAATTCAAACAATTGAAAACATAAGTATGAGCTATCCTAAGGTACACCTCACTTTTATAAGAATCCCCAGCAGAGTCGCCAGTTCTGTGATCGATGGATTTAGAACTGACTGTTTAACGCTGGTTCGTGAAATGTCGCGGAAGCAAGAGTCGCCACCGTCTTTTATTTTCTCCAACATGGACAGGACAAAAGCACAGCAAAATTCCTTATGAGATTATCTCTCGGTTCGGGAGGTAGATTTATAGAAAGGGAAGGTGTTAGCACCCTTTCTATCCATGGTTATCCATGGGCTCTTAGGTACTTGCTCTTTATGTTTTCAAAATGTTTGCTTTTCAATTGTGAGTGGGTTTGAAAAAGTTTCTTTGAAAGTTTTCTGAATAACTCTTGTATCTGTCCTCAAGAGTGTTTGAAAATTGTTTTGAAAGCTTTTTGAAAGTGTCAGTGTGAAAAGAGTTTTGATTTGTTTTTGAAGAGAGCAAGTATCTATGAGTCATCTACCTACCCTAAGGAATTAGGCTGTGTAAATGTCCTTAAGGTAGTGCCATCCCACCATTGAGAGGTAGGTAGCACCACCGTTGGAGGTGTTCGGGTCAATTCGAGTGTAGGGACAATGTGGTCACCGAAGCAACAGTTAGGACACCTTAGAAGCTACCCTTATGTCCTTGATCCTTTTTTAATCCGAGGCAACCGTTTCGAGGCAACTATTCCGAGGCAACTGATTCCGAGGCAACTTGTTTTGAGGCAACTGGATCATGGACATAAGGACTTACTAAAACGTCCTATACTTGACGACCACATTTCGAAGGCAACAGGTGAGGCGTACCCTAAAAGTGGTGTGTGAATTTGTGTGTTGTTTTCATGTTAAGTTTATCTTTGATCATGGCATTGTGAGCTACGCTTGTTTTTAATTAGCCATACATTCTTTCATGCAATTAGAATTTAAGAGCGCGGAAATTAAAATGCGGAAAGATAAAACTACGCTATTACAAGGCGCAGGTCTATACATCGCCAAAGTACAAAGACCCGTTTTGATAAAATGCGGAAAGTAAAAAGACCTAATTACTATTACAATCCTTGAGCAGTTACATAATATTCAAAAGAAAATAAATGCGCGAAAAGAAATTGAACGTCCGAGGGTTTTGGCCCTTTGCTTGAAATTAAATCAAATTAAAGCTTAATGAATTATTTAATTAAAAAAAGAAATTGTTTTTTATGTTTTTGGTATTTATGAAAATAAGGAAAATTAAAATTAAAAGGAAACCCTAGTTCTAAATAATTTAATTATTAATAAAAAGAAATATTAAAGTTACTCTAATTTACTAATTAATTAATATACATGTTTATTTACAAAAATAAATAATAATTATAATAATACATAATGAGGAACATAATTTAATTAAGAAAAGGATGAAAAATGTCAAAAACCCTAAGTCTAGATATTTTTTATTTATTAAGAAAAGGATTAAGGTTTAAAACCTAAATTAACTAAATTAATTATTAAAATTTATTTACAAAAAATAAATTAATGAGTAAATTGATAAATAATTAACATATTTTGTATTTTTGTATTTTTTTCTGTTTTTATTATGAAAAGAATATTATTTTAAGTGAATTAAACAAAAATAAGTAAAAGAATTAGAAAAAGAAAAGAAAATAGAATTGAAAAATATACAAACCAAGGGGGGTTTTCAGGCCCAAAGGGAGGTGTTTTGTAGTAATCTGGCCCATTGAACAAAGCCTTGTTTGACTTTCCAGCTTGTGTGTATGTCCATTGACTGAGCCCTACCATGGAATTTATTCAGTAGCCCTTGGATTGAACCCTGAAGCCACTTGGCAAGCACATGCATGAGCGTGTATGGTAGGCCATGGAATGAGTGCTGCACTAGAACACATTGAAACAAAAATTATTAAGCATATGGGGGGACCTGGGAATCGAACCCAGGTCCCTATACCTGCAAGACACCTCATCAACCAACTGAGCTATTGCGTGCGTTTGTAATGTTAGTGGAAAACAAATAATATAAAAAAAAACAAACGCTAATGATATAGAACAAACGAAAACGCGCCAGATTTCAAATGCTCCAGTCATCATAGGCCACGCGTGCTTCGTCTTCGTTTGCCTGCAAATTATAAAACAAGTAGCGGGGGTTTTAAACCCCCACTAAATGGAAACTGTAAAAATAGCGATTAGAAGAGGAATAAATATAAAAAGGGCGCGAGGGCATCAAACGATTTGTCTTATTGTCACGAATATGTCCATACAGGTTTGGTGGTCTAATTTTACCTTATATGAGAACCCCCAATTTTGAAGTTCTGAAACCCTAGGTTTCATCAATGGTGGATTCTGATTTAGGCAACATTATCACAATTAAGTTGTACCAATCGCTTCAGGAGATCATTATTAGTGTAAATCAATGAACAAAACATATGAATAATGCATGGAAATCATGTTTCGATTATCAACATATTCGTTCAAACCATAACCATATTTTACCGTTTCTTTGAGTATGGGGACTGGAAAATGGTTGCAACACGTTCAAAGAAGTCTCAGCAAGGGTTTGGAATCAACAATCTTCCCTGAATTGGACTGTAAATCAGAAACAGTTTTTGAGTTTTTTATGAAAATTTGCAACTTTGTTCTATGGCTTTTGCAGCTTTTTCGTGTGTGCTTGCATTAGGTTAGGTCTTGCATAAGTATATGAACGAAATTAGGTCAAGAAACAAGCCCATAAGTCCATGAATTGATGATTTCAATATTTGATTTTTATCATATCTTTTTCAATCTTTTTTTCATGGAAATCTTGCCAAATGTGGATGATCTTGTCCCCTTGGGTGATGCACGAAATCTTTAGTATATAATGAGTGAATTTGCTGCACAAAAAGATTTGAAAAGCATTATTTGATATTTTTCTCATAATTAAATCTAATTAAATGAATTAATAAGAATAAGAATTCAATTAATTAATTAAAAATAAGAAAATAAATCATTTTTAGCTCAATGGGTCGTGCATAAGCTTTGGGTAATGATTCAAGGAAGAATTTGTGGCCCATTAGCAATTTTGAAGTGTTTTAGGCAAAGTTGACTTTTCAAAATTCCCAAAAATTTCCCAACTTCTCCAATGCATATCTTGCTCAATTTTGAAGCTATGATCATGTTCTTGGACATTTTGGAAAGGTCTTGAAGTCATCTAACCAATGCCTTTGGTCCCATGTTATTTTGATTTACCAATCTCAAGTTATGGTCTTTGACTTAAAGTGCCTTTTTGTTGACTTTTGAAAATGACCTATAATGTTGAAATTGATAACTTTTTGTTAGAGCATTTCTTGGACTTGTAGTGTGAAGATGAGTTGTAGGAAATGTCATCCCCTTAAAAATGAGCTTTGGATGGGATTTTTCTGATGAACCATGAAGAATTTATGCCTTGGTCAATTTGCAGTTGACTTTTCAGCTGTCCCAAAATAGAAACTTTTGCATCTTGAGACTTTTTGAGCCATGCTTTGAGAAATCATGATCAAGAATTGATCAAATGATGATTGTGGCTTCAAAATAAGATGTTGACCAAAATTTTTGACTTTTGACTGTCAAATGACCATTTTGCCCCTGCAGTTGACTGTGGAGCAATTAGGGTTTTTGACTGTGCAATTTGATGCTGTGAGTCTTGAAACTTGACATATGGATGCTTGACAATGTATATAGGCATGTGGGACTTGATTGGACCCTTGGAAACCTCAATTTCTTTGCCAGAACCAAAACCCTAATTTTGACTGTGTTAGGAGGCAATTGGACTGTGCAATCCTTGAGAGATTTTGGACCATGCTCTTGCCAAATCTTGAAGAATATGGGAGGGAAAATTTTGGGGTACAACAGAGGGTCTATCTTCCTTATATCTCTGATGTTTAGGGATTGAAACAAGACATGTACATCGTCAACAAGGTTCTACTCAAAAGCATACAATCAGAGATATCTCCCTTCCTCCAATCTTTTGACTAGGAAAAAGAGTTGACACAGTTGGTATCAAAATGCCAGAAAATCATTTAAAGAGTGATAATGAATGGTTTAAGTAAAAACAAAAGAATTTCTTCAAAGCAAACATATTCAGCGCATCAAGGTTGACACTCAAAAATAGACAAGTTCCTGCATGCAGGCAATGTTAAAACAGTCAATCAAGATACACATGAAAATGCAGCAAAGAAAAATGCCACCATGGAATATGATCGTCTCTATCTGGACTTGTCAATCTGGACGATGCACTGCAATCCTGACCGTATCCTGACCCATGACCTCTACATTATGAATAAAAGTTATGAATGGTTTTTCTTTTGTTTGTCTTTTCAAAGAAATGAGCATTCAAAGGGAAGAGATAAACCTTTGCCACCAGTACGGGGCCATGAAACAACTTAGCAAAGTTACACCAAGAAAGTAGCTGAGTATCAACAAGAAGAAAATTAGCACGCCCCTTGCATAGCATGACAGTTGTATTTATTATCCGTATTTCAAGCAATCATAACTTAGATTATCATGTTCATGTAGGGCCAACAACGTTTATATGCACATGTTTATCAAAATATCAGACGTTTTTTTTTGCAAACAAAACAATAAAAAGGAAGTTACGTGAACATATAAAAGAGGATCTTTTATTGATTTGAGAAATCAGCCTGTGAAAAAGGCGTTTAGATTTGGAAGCAGATAATTGCAAAATCAAAACAAACAAGTGTTTACAAATGGAAATGTGAATACGAATATCCATCAAGTTACGACTCTGCTATAACCCTTATGATTTTGACGCTTTTGTCTTCCTGCTTTTGACACAACGTCTTGGATTGGCTCTGAACCTCTGCCAGGTGACCAAAAAAAAAGAAAGAAACAAAGGAACTTATGCTGAGCATATTCATTTTCTTAAGGTCCCTAACTTTTTCCTGAATGGCCCTTTCGGGTTTTTGATTCACCACGACACCCTCTTTTTGCCTAAGCTGCCCTTTCGGGTTTTCAACTTAGCGGGTTCTTTTTTTTATGCAGAGTATTTTTAACTACGTCACCATTCACAGGGAGAGGGAAGTACTCTCCATCCATGGTTGCGAGCATTATCGCTCCACTAGAGAAAACCTTTCTGACCACGAATGGTCCTTCATAAGTTGGAGCCCACTTGCCTCTAGGATCCCCTGGGGAAGAATTATCCTCTTGAGCACAAAGTCACCTGGCTTGTAACACTGGGGCCGCACCTTTTTTTCGAAAGCTTTCCTCATCCTTTGCTGATATACCTGACTATGACATACATTTGTCAACCTTTTCTCATCGATAAGTTCTATCTGATCCAACCGATTCTGCACCCATTCACCTTCATCAAGCTTAACATCCCTCATGATCCTAAGAGAAGGAATTTCGACTTCTACAGGTAACACAGCTTCCATGCCGTAGACCAAGGAAAATGGGGTTGCTCCAGTTGAAGTATGCACAGTGGTACGATAACCATGTAAATCAAAGGGCAGCATTTCATGCCAATCTTTATAAGTTATTACCATCTTCTATACAATCTTCTTGATGTTCTTATTGGCCGCTTCGACAGTGTTGTTCATCTTCGGCCTATACAAGGAAGAGTTATGATAATTGATTTTGAATGCCTCACAAAGCTCCTTCATTATTTTGTTGTTTAAATTAGATCCATTGTAGGTAATGATCTTTTCAGGCACTCCGTAACGATAAATAATATTGTGCTTAATGAATCGGGTTACCACTTGTCTGGTAACATTCGCATAAGACACATCTTCGACCCATTTAGTGAAATAATGATGGCAACCAGAATGAAATGATGTCCGTTGGATGCTGTTGGTTCGATATTTCCAATCATATCAATTCCCCACATCGCGAACGACCAAGGGGAAGTCAAGACATTCAGTGGTACGGGAGATACGTGTACCTTATCAGCATAGACTTGACATTTGTGACAAATCCGTGCATGATTATAACAGTCAGTCTCCATGGTGGACCAATAGTAACCAGCTCGCAAAATCTTTTTGGCCATGGTATGCCCGCTGGAGTTAGTTTCGAAGTCACCCTCATGTATCTCTTTAATGATTCTAGCTTCTTCTCTTTTGTCAACGCATCTGAGCAGTAAACCATCATGATACCTCTTTTACAACACACCAGCATTGAGCAAGAACATGGCCGAAAATCTTCTCAAGAACTTCTTATCTATGATGGACGCCTCTTCAGGGTATTCTTGCATTTCAAGATATATTTTGAAATCATAAAACCAAGGTTTATCGTCTGATTCTAAATTGGCTTCAAAGCAGAAAGCTGGCTCATCCAACCTTCTGATGGTAATAAAAGGTGCTTCGTTAGCCCACTTAACTTTGAACATGGAGGACAAAGTTTCCAGCGCATCAACTAGATTATTCTCTTCTCTAAAAATGTGTTCAAACATGATCTCTTCGAAGTACAAAATCAACCTCATAACATGTTCTCAATAGGGAATTAGGTTTTGATGACGAGTCTCCCAATCTCCATTAATCTGGCTGATAAGAAGATTGGAATCCCCATAAACTTTCAAATATTTTATCCGCAGGTCGATTGCTGCTTCAATGCCATAAATGCAAGCTTCATATTCGGCCATATTGTTAGTACACTCGAAGCAAATACAAGATGTGAAAGGAACGTAAAATCCCTCTGGGGAAGTGATAACAGCTCCGACGCTGTTGCCCATGGCATTGGAGGCACCGTCGAACACAAGCGTCCAACATGATCCTGGCTCGGGTCCTTCATTTGGGCTTGGTATATTACAATCCCGAATGTATACTATTTCCTCATCTGGAAAGTCAAACTTCATCGGTTCATAGTCATCCATGGGTTGATGAGCAAGATGATCTGCCAATATACTACCTTTGATTACCTTTTGCCTAGTGTACTGGATATCATATTCAGTGAGTATCATTTTTCAGCGGGCTGCCCTGCCTGTAAGTGCCGACTTCTCAAAAATGTACTCTATTGGATCCATTTTAGATATCAAGTAGGTAGTGTGAGTTAACATGTATTGTCTTAAGCGTCTGGAAGCCCAAGCAAGTACATAACAAGTCTTTTCCAGCAATGAGTACCTTGAATTGCACTCCATAAACTCATTACTTAATTAATAAATGGCTTGCTCTTTTTCTTCCCTGTCTCGTCATGCTAACCAAGGACATAACCCATAGAGTTTTCTAACACAATTAAATACATAATTAACGACTTTCCTTCCACCGGCGGCATGAGTATCGGGGGTTCTTGCAAATACTCCTTTATTATGTCAAATGCCTTCTGACAATCTTCATTCCACCTTACCGTCTGATTTTTCTTTAATAATCTGAATAAAGGTTCACATGTGGCCGTGAGATGAGAAATAAACCGGGAAATGTAGTTTAGCCTCCCCAAGAAACCACGAACTTCATTTTCTGTTTTTGGTTCGGGCATTTCTTGTATCGCCTTCACTTTAGCTGGGTCAACCTCGATGACTTTTTCACTTAAAATAAATCCCAACAACTTGCTGGACCTCACCCCGAAGGTGTATTTATTTGGATTCAGCCTCAACAGGAATTACCTCAGTCTCTCGAACAACTTCTCCAGATGAACCAAATGCTCCTCTTTCGTGTCAGACTTAGCAATCATATCGTCCACATATACCTCAATCTCCTTGTGAATCATATCATGAAAGATAGTAACCATGGCACGCTGATATGTTTCCCCGACATTTTTCAAACCAAACGGAATCACCTTATAGCAAAAGGTTCCCTAAGGTGTGATAAACGTTGTCTTCTCCATATCCTCCAGAGCCATCTTTATTTCATTGTAACCCGAAAAACCATCCATGAAGGAAAACACTTTAGAGTGAGCAGTATTATCATCCAACACATCAATATGAGGAAGAGGAAAATCATCCTTAGAGCTGGCTCTATTCAAATCCCTATAATCCATGCACATCCTGACTTTTCCATCTTTCTTAGGCACAGGTACAATATTTGCAATCCATGGAGGATAATTGATGACTTTTAAGAAATTCACATCCAACTGTTTCTGAACCTCTTCTTTAATATTTTTGGACATCTCAGGATGAGTTCTTCGAAGCTTTTGCTTGACAGAGGAGAAACCTTCTTTGAGCGGTAGTCGATGCACCACAATATCTGTATCTAAACCTGGCATGTCTTCATAAGACCAAGCAAAGATATCAGAATATTCAGAGTAGCTCAATCAATCTAACTTTCACACTTTCCTCGAGATCTGCCCCTATCTTGACCTCTCTTTTTACCTCTTATGTGCTAATGTTCACCACCTCAATTTACTCTTGATTCGGCTGGATAACCTTCTCTTCTTGTTTTAACAACCTTGCTAATTCCTTGGGAAGATCACAATCCTCACATGCCTCCTCTTCATCTTGATAGATCGGATTTTCAAAGTCATAGTGAGCGATAGCAGAGTCGTTATCAATATAATCCGTGGGGGAAGTGCATCTGCATAAATGATATTTTGGTGTTTTAGTGATTGTGTGTGAAAAGGGAAGAATTTCCATTTAAAGAGAAATAAAAAGAAAAGAATGGAAAAAAATTTCAATGCAAAAACGTCCTTTATTCATGACAAACTTTTTAAAAATAAACATGGTGGACCTACACAAATGGTTCACTACGCCTTAGGAAGAGCGCATGAATTATGTCATGATAACAAAAGAAAACAAGAAAATTACTCCTCAGCGCTTGAAACTTGGATAACGTCTACAGAAGTCCAATTTTTGAGTGCTTGTCCTAGAATGCTTGGACGAATCCAATCTTCAATATTGTATCCATCAACCCTATCGTCACCAAATTTATTGGTGCATCCTTCTTGAGTAGCACTAGGATGGGAGAATTTAATAAGAGTAGATAAACCAGAAGCTCTGGAAGTTGCACTTTGCTGACCTGCGATGAAACCAAGACCTAATTTTTTGAATTTTGGGATAACATCCAGCACCTGACCCCAACCTTCAGGGTTACCGTTCTCCAGCACCGCTTTAGCATCTCTGAGAGAAGACATAACCGTTTTCAACTTCTTTTTCTATTCTGGAGGAGGAAAATTAACCGCATGAACTGTCTCAAACGCCTGAAAAAGAGTTTCATGTATTTCACCTTCAACCTCAACATAGCGTAATAATGTCAAATGACTTACAATATACTCTTCCTCGCCGCACACAGTTATCACTTTTCCCTCGGTAGGATACTTTAGCTTCTGGTAAAGAGTAGAGGTGACTGCCCCTGCTTTGTAAATCCACGGCCGCCCCAAAAAACAACAACACGTTGGCTATATGTCCATCACAAAGAAAGTAGAAGTGAAAGTGCGAGGGGCGACCTTGATAGGTAATTCCACCTTCCCAAATACTGCTCTTCGGGACCCATCAAAGGCTTTTACCATCAAGTCGCTAGGACGTAGCTCCAGGCCAGAATAATCAATTTTCATCAATGCTGACTTGGGTAGTACATTCAAAGACGACCCTGTATCCACCAAAAATCGGGATAAAGTAGTGCCCCTACACTCCGTGATACGGTGTCTAAAACCGGGACTGTTTTTGGAATGTTGGTTTGCGTTTTGTGTTTGTTTTTGCAAAATGTCGTGGTAAGCAATAGTCGCCACCGAATTTTATTTTATCCAACAAGGAAAGGAAAAAAGCACAGAAAAATTCCCTTTTCGAGATATTTCTGAGTATAGGGGATGGATTATAGAAAGGGAAGGTATTAGCACCCTTTCTATCCGTAGTTATCTACAGGCTCTTATGTACTTGCTCATCATTTTCAAAATTGTTTTCTTTGCGTTTGTGGGCTTTGAAAAGTTTTTGTTTTAACTTCGATTTAACTCTTGCTTCTGTCTTCAAGAGTGTAATGAAGTTTTTTTTTGAAAACTTGTTTGTAAAAGAGTGTAAGTGTAAAAAAAGTTTTGTTTTGATTGAGCAAGTACTTAAGAACTAATCTACCTACTCGAAAAATGAAGCATTATATGTTTGTTTCCTTTAGACAATGCTATCCCACTATTAGTGAGTAGGTAGCCCTGTCGTTGGAGTTTTGAGGGTCAATTCGAAAGGGGCATACGGTCACTAAAGCAACGTTAGGACGTCTTAGTGGTAACCCTAATGTCTTAGATCAATCATCCGAAGCAACTATATCCGAGGCAACCTTTCCGAGGAAACTTTGATCTTTTAGACAAGAGGACAACCTCTAAAACAACCTATACTCAATGACCGTTTTAACGAAGGCAACCAAGTGGGAGTGTACCCTAGGAGTGCGCATGTACGAGTGATTCAGTTTCAGATTTGTTTATCTTTGCACATTTAGGGTGATCTAACTATTTAAAATTAGTCATACATTCTTGTCATGCAAACCCTAATTATTCACATATCTAGCAGTTAAATATTTGCGGAAATTAATGTGCGGAATTTAAACTAAGCTATTACAAGGCTTCGGGTATTTACATAGTAAAAAACAAACCCTTTGAAATTAAAAGCGGTAAAAGTAAATAAATGTCCTAATTTAAATTATTACAAACTGTGAGCAGATACAATAATTGGATAAAAAATAAAGCGCGCGAGAAAATTAGATCGACGAGAAATTAGGGTTTTGACCCTTCTATCCTAATTTAAAAGGAAAATGTTTTTTTGTTGTTTTTAATATTTAAAAAAAAGAGATTAGGTTTTTAGAATTAAATGCTAAATTAATTAGTTATTAAATTAATTAATGAAAAATAATTAAATGACCTATTTTTGAGTTTTTGTTATTTTAGGAAGGAAATAAAATAATATTAAGTTAGTAATAAAACCTATTTATTCTAATTAATTTTAATTATTTGCAAAATAAATTAAAGTTATCTAACATAAATAACCTAATTAATTTAATTATTTATTGATGAAAAATAAAAATTCTAATTTTAATTGGACATAAAATATTTTTTTGGTGATTTTTTTGATAAAAAAGAAAATTATTTAATTGTTATTAAAAATAATAAATAAATAAATTAAAAGAAAATAAAAAGAGATGAAGAGTGAAAATGGGCCTGAGTTTAGCAATTTTGGAGGGTATAAATAGCAGGAATCTGGGCCCATTTGTGGAGGTCCACGCTGACTTTTGTAATCCAGTATGATGCAGTTGACTCTGGCTCACGGTGTTCCTTCCTGGATGGCCATCAGATTTGGCCATCCAACCACTTGGCATGATTGATGATGAAGACCTATGGTGGTCTCCTGGCTTGCACGCACAATGAATTTCCTGAAAATAAATAAGAAAATAACAAATGCTGGAGGCAGGGATCAAACCCCTGACCTCCAGCCTTCCAATGCCTTAAACACCAGCTGGCTACCACTAGGCCATTTGTTTTTGTTGTAATAATAACGCAAAATAATAAACAAATAAGAAACAAGCGCAATAATGGAATTTCAGCGCGAAAATTCAAAAGACCCAATAGGAGGGTGCCAGCAAATCGTCTCCTTCCTCTCCCCGTGGCTAAAGGTTTGATAACCTATACCTACGGACAAATGTCCGTTGCTACAGACTTGTGCCTCCTCAAAATCTTCCACAGGCCATGGAAATAACATCTAAAGCCATGGTTGTGTCCGTTTCGTCCTCCTGAACATGCCAGTACCACTTACGAAGGCCAATTGTCCCTGTAATCAAAAACCCTAAAACAAAGATCTGAAACCTAGCAATGGTGATTTACAGTATAGGCCATATAAATGAAATTGGATGATGCAGAAAGTTTGCAAATGCCTCATAGATCAAGAATATGCAATTAATTCATGTTAACAATGCTTATATTACGAGATACAAATTCAAGAACAGGGGTATGTCTTGATGGACTTACAATGCGTTTTGGGACTGGAATGGACTTTTTTTTATTGCCTTAGCTTGCTGAGAGTCCCAGGAGTCGATTGGGATCGTTCAAAAGTCCTGAAACTGCCTCCAAATGGGATTTTGATCTCACACTTTTCTTGGTTTTTTTTCAAATCTGGTTCTTGCTCTTGCGCCTATTTCTAAATTCTTTTTAGGCCTAGCCTCGTTCTATATGTATGAGTGAATTCATTAGGGTTGATAACTGCATCTAAATCTTTCTCCTTCAATGATTTTTGATTTGATTTGATTCACTATTAAGATCTTTCCAAACATGGCCTTTTTCAATCTTTTTGTCCACTCTAATGCCTTGCACGAATTTGAATGATGCTAGCTGTGTAATAAGACATGAAACAATCACAAAATCTTTGGTTTTCAATGTTTTTGATTTTATATGATTTGTTTTGATTTAAATTGAATTAATTCAAATAAAAGTCAAAATAAATAATAAAAATAAGATATGGACAAGTGGAAAAGGCTAGAGCATGTGGGTTATGTTGCAAATTCAAAACAAGTGAAAAATATTGGGCCCATTTGGCAAAAATTGAAGTTTTAGGGATAGTTGGCTTTTGGCAATTTTGTAAAAAAGGTCAACTTCAACAATGCATAACATCCTCAATTTTGAATCTTTTGAGGTGTTCTTGGAATTTTTAGAAAACTTGAGATGTCCTATAAGCAACCCTTTTGGTCTCATCTCATTTTGATATTCCATGCTCATGTATGAAGCTTTGACAAAAAAGGTGTTTTTGTTGACTTTTCAAAATGACCTATAATGTCCAAATTCATAACTTCTTGTGAGTGCATATTTTGAACTTGGGAGCTGAAGATGGATTTTAGGGAGCTTTGGATGGGTCATTTCTCATAAAGCATGAGAAAGTTATGCTTGGTCAAAGTTGAGTTGACTTTTACTGCAAAACCCTAATTTAGCAACTTTTGAGTCTTGATGAATTATGAGCAATCCTTGATGAATCATGATCAACCCTTGATCAAATGATGAAATATACTTCAAAATGAGGATGTTGACCAAAAATCTTGAAGTTTGACTGTATGTGGACCATAGTTGACTTTTGCCCTAGCACAATCGATTTTTGGCCCTTTGAGCAATTGACTGAGCAAACTTCCTCTGCAAGGCTTGAAACTTGACATGGATGATCTTGAGAACATATTAGGATACTGGTGAGCACTTGGGATCACTTGTACTCAAGTATCTTGATGCAACATGAAACCCTAGTTTGGGGTAGACTTCCTTAGGAGAGAGCTTGTCTGGCCAACCCTTGGACTACCTTGAGCAACTTGAGGATCTTTCTTGCAATGTTTTGAGAAATATGGGAGGGAAAATTTTGGGGTACAACACACTCCCTAGAAATATGTAACGCTTTGTTATGCTCTCTCCCTTTTGGAGGAAGATCAAAATCTGTGAAGCCCAGACTGTTCCCAGCAGATATGTTAGCACAAACATTCTCGAACTGATTGACTGTTATCTCATGCGGCACAAATTCATTATTCAACAACTTCATCAAAGCATTTCTGTGAGGTTCTGAATAGATCAACAAGGATAAGATAGACATCTTATAAGGGGTATGGCTTAACATATCAATTATGCTATAATTGCTTTTCCTGATAATTCATATTAACTCCTCAACTTCATCGGGAACTGAAGAAGTTTCTGGTAGCGGAATTGGTTGAGTCACATTGGCTGGCATAAAATTTGGATTACCAATCATCACCTAGTGTTTTCCTTTCTCTCTTGTAGAAGCATCTACTACATCTTGTACATTGGAGGGACCAAACACTCTTCCACTTCTAGTTATTCGACTTTCACCAGAGAAATTATGAATATCCCCTTTGCTGTCTTCAATAATTTCTTCCTCAGAAGGACGGGGATTTAACTCTTGCCTCTCCCCATGGTAATAAACATCAGCACCATAGTGCCATGGGATGGCCTTCTTAGTGGTATATGGCATGGGTCCAGGTACCATAATCATCAAAGGAGGTGCCCTAGATGGAGTAGGAATGTGTGCAGGGGTGTAAGGAATAGATACCACAACAACATCATCTTCAGTAACCTTTCAGTATCTTGGTCTCCTATCGAAATATAGGGAACCTTCATTCATCATGAATTGGATGCCAGCTTTCAAATCATCACAGCCCTTCAGTTGTTCTCTACACTTGGCACAGTCTGAAGCAGAACCCGGGAAAATAGAATTGTCAAGCAAATACCTCTTAACATACCACAACAGAGTAGTTATCTGTTCCACATTCATAACTAAATTCAAAATTTCTCCATTATCATCAATCATATTAACAACAACCCCTCAATGTCTAGGCATTGGGTTTTGGGTAACATTCGGGGCAGTCACTAGAGTAAACTCAATTGCTTTGGCATCCAACAAGTCTTGTATTCTGCACTTCAACGCAATAATGGAATTTACATCTTGCGTTAGCATCATAGTTAGGAGGAAGTCTTCTGGGTGGTGGTGGCATATTTCTCAAACTGATCAACTTCAAATTGAGCAAATGGTGGAGTGCTTCGGTAGGAGATACTGGCAAGGGATCGAATTTTCTCAATTGTCTCTGTTGTTGATTATTATATTGACGGGGAGAATTTTGCTGTCTTTGTTGTTGGGGCACCGGATTCTGTCTCTGCGGTGGAGGAGCATTAATAGGAATAGAAACAATATTTATTTGTTGGTGTTGACGATCCTCTCCTCTTCCTCTTTGAGAGTAAACCTCACTTGTGTCACCTTCCCTTTTCTTGGGGTAAGTATTGAATGGCTTCTTACTACTCCCTGATGAACCAATAGAACCATTGGTTTGAATCTTCCCTAATTTCAAACCCACCTCAATTCTTTCACCAGCCATAACCAAATCCGCAAATCCTGCTGAAGCACTTTCTATCATGTGATCATAAAACGACCCTTGCAGGGTGCTCATAAACATATCAACTAGTTCTCGCTCCATGAGTGGAGGTTGAACCCTCGCAGCCAACTCATGCCACTTATGAACGTATTCCTTGAAATATTCTTTTGGCCCCTGGGACAAATTCTGTAATTGAGTGCGATTAGGCGCCATATCTACATTGTACTGGTAGTGTTTGACAAAAGCACGAGCAAGATCATTCCAACATCGAATATGAGTTTTCTCTAAATTCATGTACCACTCCAGGGATGCCCCAGATAGGATATCCTGGAAGAAATAAACCAAAAGCCACTGATCCTCGGTATGTACCGACATCTTCCGGAAATAAGCAGTTGCATGAGTAACGGGACATGATGAACCGTTGTACTTTTCAAAAACAGGTGGTTTGAACTTTGGAGGAACCTTCACCCTAAATACTAGCCCAAAATCATTAGCATCCATATCAAGGACTCCTTGCCCTTCCGCAGCCTTCAAACGTTCTTCCAAAAACCGATACCTTCTATCCTCAACCTGAACTTCTGGCTCAGAACACCATAAAGAGAACTGATCTTCATCCTGATCAAACTCATAGTCCTGCTCTTGATAGTTTCTTACACCACCCAGATTATCTATTCGATTCCCCACAAGACGAGGTCCCGGAGACGGGGGAAATTGCCCCATGTTGCGCAGGAAAGGGTTTCCAAGTGACCTCTGAAAATTCCCGATGGGCTGGTCTTGTACATCTCCGAGTCCAATAGAAATGTATTGATAGAGCCCTTGATTCTCATCATCCACTGGATAGTGGCGTTGATTGTTGATAATGGCAGCCAATTCTTCCTGTCGACGATTCACATTAGTGATGACTCCCATGAACTGGGTTATCTGAGTAGCCATCTAGGCTCTCATTTTAGCGAGTTCAGCTTGAACTTGTTCCATCTGTCTTGGAAAATTATTTCTGGTGGGATACCGATGAGTATTCGTCTTGAATTCTGGATAAGAAAAGCAGAATTAAGATGAGAAAATTATCTCGACATGACCTGCAATGTATGAGATGCATGATATGCATGATATGTTTTTGTTATCTCCAGGTATTTACAAGCTTTGTCAACCATCAAGAATAACAACTAAGCACGATAAAAGGAAAATGACAAAATAAAGATACAAGTGCAAAAGCAAACTTCTTTATTTACAAAAACATAAAAACACCAATTCTCTAAATCCATGGAATTTGTACAAGATAAAAAGATCCCATCTAACAAGACTGGGTGTGTTTACTTTAATAAAAATAAAGAAATGATAAAAATCAAAGGGGTAGGTCCCCCACCCTGACATGAAATAAAGGTCCCTCCTCCTGGAAATTCTCCTCGCTCCACTCCATGGTCTCTTGAAATAGTTGTCTCATCCTTGGGAAGTCCCGCTCTTCAACAAGGCTTTTAATCACTACATCCTTTCGAAATAATAGTTCTTCTAAGTACTAACATTGCTCCAGGAAATGGTCACATTTTTTGCATTCTGGCAAAGAAATAGATATAGGTGCATTCTCCAATTCTTCTATCTGATTTTTGAGCTTAGCATTTTCTTCCATCACACGAGCCATCTGCTCTTTGCGCTTCTGATCTTGCATTCTGACTTTAGTAAGTTGCCTTTCTAATTCTTTAACCTTTTCACCATGACATGCTCTAACTTTGCTTCCGCTACTTGAAGACTCTTAATCCTTTGTTGATTTTTCAAAAGTGCATTATCTTGAAGAATAGTTAAGCTAGAATTCTCGATCCTTGACCTCTTTGACTGTTCACGTGATCCACGACCCTCTAGTAGACGATCTTTCTCCCGATTCTCCCTCCAGAGTCTTTCCTTTTCTTGTAAAGCAAAGGAAAGCTCAATATTTTTATCTTCCAGATCAACTTGTAGCTTAATATTCTCATCTTTGGCGTTTTTGAGGCACACCATTGGTACAACTTCGGATTCTCCTGGTGTGGGCAGCTTAGAAGGTATCCTGCCATGAGAAATATGATCATCTTGATAACCCGGAAATGTATCAAATATTTAGGTTAATTTATATGAATTTTATCCGCATTTTACTTACCTTTTTTATTCTTTATTCGTATTATGTCGATATTTTCTATGTTTTCAGGAATTTGATGTTACAAGACACATGCGAAGGAATTTTATTCCCCAAGCCCAAGGTGTAACGACCGTTACACGCCCCTTGCCTAGGTGTAACGACCGTTACACCATTTCCAGCTAAGCCCTTCCTACAAAATTGGGCTACAACGACCGTTGCAGCCTTCCCTTGTTAATAGGTTATGACAACCGCTTATTCCTCCTTTAAGAGAGGAGCGTAACGACCGTTACGCTGGGCAAGTGGGAGGAGAAAATATCTCAACTCCCACGCGCCTCCAGGCCTATAAATAATGCCTCATAATTCCTGCTCGAGGGAGTTTTTCTTTTTGAATAAGTTTTTCTTCTCTTTAATTTTAGTGTTACTCTGTCAAAAATATTCTCCGCATTATTTATTTCCGCTTGTTATTTTTCATCAATCTCTGCGAGACACCTGAAGTGAGCCAATTATTCCGCCATATTATTTTCAGGTTTAATTTAAGTATTTTATTTATCTATGTCAAGATTGTTCGAAATGTTATGTTTATTTAGATTGTTTGATGATAATTATTTCTGTTGCGTTGTTATTAAATTGTTTAACATGCTAGTCTAAATTTATTTATCGGTATGTAAGGTCACATAGCTGACGGGATTTTGGCAACGCCGATTGATCAGTTCCTTTTTAATAGAATAACTTTTCTGGTTTCAATTATCAATTCTAAAAACCAACTATTTTGTTATGAGAGTAAAATATAGATAGAAGTTAGGATCAATAAAACGAGAGTTTGAGATAATAACTGGACAATGATGATTGGGCATTAAATTAAAATACAGCGAGAGCGCTTTTAAGTTGATTAGGATTTATTTGTTTTCAAAAACTATTTTTAAACTCTATTTGAAACAGCGAGAGCACTCACTTAGATTTGATAGTAGGATCTGAATCAATAAACACGAGAGTGTGAGAAGAGGGTTTTCAAGCAAATACCTCCTACTGAGAGCTATTTTATTAATCCGAATTAGTTCATCGAGTTGCTAAATCCCCGAAGTCTGACCATTACATACCGATATTCCCCCTTGAATCTAAACTAGATATTAATCAATTAGGTTCCCAAACCCCAATTAATTATATTATTAGCCTTATATTTACGTAGTAACCTAAGATAACAGTATTTCGACATTTAGTCCCTTGGGATTCGATAATCTTTAAAGCTACACACGATAGGACTGTATACTTGCGGTCTAGATTCTTTAAGACTCACAAAGTCGTGATCAAGTTTTTGGCGCTATTGTCGGGGACTAAAAAGTCGATATCGTAACTCTTTTAGTTATGCTGTAGAGACTAAGGAACCATCCCCAATTGTATGCCAAGCAATCGCTCTAGGAGTGAAGGCTTAATGCTACCAATTTCCAAACCTGAGTGCTCTATTACTAGGAGACTCCACATACAAGTATCTCGTACGAACAATTCCCTCTCTCAAATCTTCTATTCCTGCTGAATCAGTTGAAGAATCAAACATGGGGGAACAGCCACGTCTGATCAAATCTTATGCTATTCCTTCACAGGAAGAACCACATAATAGCATGGCTGCTCCTCCGACCGAGGCTAACAACTTCAAACTCAAACCTTCCCTATTATCTGTTGTACAACAAAACCAGTTTTCTGGAGGGTAAATGGACGACCCTAATCTACATTTGTTGATGTTTCTGCAATACGCATATACAGTTAAGAACAATGAAGTCAGTCAAGAGGCAATAAGACTTCGTCTTTTCCCTTTTTCCCTAAGAGATAGAGCTCGAGCTTGGCTCCAATCTCTACCAGCTAACTCGGTTACCTCTTGGGATGAGTTGAAGAAAGTTTTTATTGCAAGATATTTCCCACCAAGTAAGACAACTATGCTAAGATCCCAAATAAGCGATTTTCGACAAAAAGACAATGAGTCTCTTTTCGACACTTGAGAAAGATACAAAGACATGCTGAGGCTCTGTCCATATAATGGCCTAGAAGAATGGTTAATCATCCATACCTTCTAAAATAGTCTCCTTTATAATACAACATTAACAATAGATGCTGCCGCAGGTGGCACACTTATGGATAAATCCTACGTTGCTGCTTATGCTCTCATAGAAAGTATGGCTTAAAACCACTATCAGTGAGGGAGTGAAAGAGGTCAAGCAGACAAAGCTCCCGTAGAGAAAGCACCGACAAATGGCGGTATGTACGAGATCAACAGTCTTGATAGCATCCATGCTAAGGTAGACGCCCTTACCCAGAAGATAGATAGTTTAACCGCAGTGCCTCCAGCCACCGTGGCTGCTATAACTCTGAATTGCGAGATATGTGGAGTAACTGAACATGTCTTTGCTGAATGCCAAATCTTAGCAGGGACCCCCCCGACCAAGTAAATTATGCTCAAGGAAACCCTTACTCAAACACTTACAACCCTGGATGGAAAAATCATCTGAATTTCTCATATAAGAACACCAATGCATTGTATGCACCTGGCCAAGCACCTGTTGTACCACCAGGGTATCAAAAGGCACCTGCAGCTGCTCCTAACATACCTAGGAAGTCTAACCTCGAACTTCTGATGGAAAATTTTATAGCTTTCCAAGCTCAAACTAACAAGGAATTTATAAACCAAAATATTCACACTAGTGAGCAAATCAAACAATTAGTGAATAAAGTAGATGCTTTAGCCACTCATAACAAAATGCTTGAAACCCAAATTTCGCAAGTAGCTCAATAACAAACACCTACTGTTGCACCTGCTGGTACCTTTCCAGGTCAACCTCAACCAAATCCAAAAGGACATGCTCACGCTATTATATTGCAAACTGAAACTGAATACGATGGACCAATTGACCCCAGAGCTGAAAACCCAGCCATGTACAAAAGTCCTAGAAAAGAGACCGAGGAGGATAACGAACCAAAAGATAAGGAGAAGGTAGATGACGGGGAGACAGAAGAAAAGGAAAAACCTTATGTACCTCCACCTCCTTACAAACCACCGATCCCATATCCTCAAAGACTTGCTCAATCTAGAAGTGCATGGCAGTTTAAGAAATTTATTGAACTTATGAAACAATTAAACATCACGATACCATTCACAAAAGCTATCACTCAAATTCCCTCGTACGCTAAGTTTATCAAAGAAATCTTGTCAAACAAGAAAAATATAGAGGATAACAAGAGAATTACACTCACTGCTGAGTGTAGCGCAATCAGACAAAACAAAATGCCTCAGAAGCTGAAGGATCCCGGAAGTTTCTCCATACCATGTAATATAGGTAAGTATGTCATAGACAAAGCTCTATGCGACTTAGGCGCTAGTATAAGCGTTATGCCCCTGTCCATATCCAAAACGTTTGACATGGGAGAATTAAGACCAACTAAGATGTCAGTACAACTAGCGAATCGCTCTGTCAAATACCCCGTGGGAATTCTAGAAAACATTCTGGTACGCATAGGTCAATTCTACATCCCTACAGGTTTCATCATTATGGACATTAAGGAAGACAGCGTAACCCCTATAATATTGGGAAGACCATTTTTAGCCACTGTCGGATCTATTATTGATGTTAAAAGAGGAAAGCTAACTTTTGAAGTTGGAGAAGAGAAAGTTGAATTTATCCTGACACAGTTCTTACAAGCGCCAGCTATAGATGATACATGCTACCTGATAGACGTAATAGATGAATGTGTTAAAGAGATGGAGTCAGCAGAAGAAACTCATTCTGAAACTATGAAGATCCCGATGCCCCTAATTTTTGAAGATAATGATTGGTGTCCTGAATATCGAGATGATAGTTTAAGCGAATGCCTAGCGCTGACACCAGATCATATGCCTTGTTCGAAGAAACCCAACTTGGAACTTAAGGTTTTACCTAAAACCCTAAGATACAAATTCCTAAACTCCGAACTTAAAAGAACGATGATAGTCAACGTTGACTTAGGACAAACTGAGACGAAAAAGCTATTGCATGTTTTAAGAAAATATCCATCTGCTTTGGGATATGACATTGCTGATCTAAAAGGTATAAGTCCTTCCATCTGAATGCATCACATTATGCTGGAAGACGACTGCAAATCTTCTAGAGAACATCAGAGAAGAATTAACCCGATCATCAGCACGGTGGTCAAGGATGAAGTAACCAAACTTCTGAACGCAGGTATCATTTATCCAATCTCAGATAGCCAACAGGTTAGTCCAGTCCATTGTGTACTCGAGAAGGGAGGAATCACAGTCACGAAAAACAAAGCAGGAGAACAAATAGTAGAAAGAGTCGTGAGTGGATCCAGAATGTGCATTGACTACCGGAAGCTAAATAAGGCGACTCGAAAAGACCATTTCCCTTTACCTTTTATCGACCAAATGCTTGAGCGATTGGCTAAGCATTCTTACTAATGCTATTTAGACGGTTATTCAGGATTCTTTCAAATTCCTATCCACCCTGATGACCAAGAAAAGACAATGTTCACGTGTCCTTATGGTACACATGGTTATCGACGAATGTCGTTCGGACTATGTAATGCGCCTGTAACATTCCAAAGATGTATGATGGCCATTTTCGTCGATTTTATAGATGATATCATGGAAGTATTCATGGATGACTTCTCTGTATGTGGGCAAAGTTTTGAAGGATGCCTGTCAAACCTGGAAAGGGTACTGGAAAGATGTGTACAGGTAAACCTAGTGTTGAACTGAGAGAAATGCCATTTTATGGCAAAAAAAGAGATTGTACTTGGACACATAGTTTCTAAAAAGGGGATCGAAGTAGACAAAGCTAATATTGAAGTAATAGAAAGCCTCCAACCCCCAAAAATCGTAAAAGAAATACGAAGCTTCTTGGGCCATGCCGGTTTTTACCGACGCTTCACAAAAGATTTCTCAAAAATATCTAAACCTCTAACTAACCTATTAATGAAAGAAGCTGAATTCATCTTTGATGATGATTGCTTGAAGGCGTTTGAACGATTAAAAGCTGCTCTCATATCTGCACCTATAACGCAACCACTAAATTGGAATTTGCCATTCGAGATAATGTGCGACATGAGCGATTATGCAGTAGGTGCAGTCCTAGGACAAAGAAGAGAGAAAAATCTCCATGCAATTTACTATGCAAGTAGAACTTTGGATTCTGCGCATATAAATTATGCCACTACAGAAAAGGAACTTTTGGCAGTCATTTTTGCATTAGACAAATTTCGTTCCTATCTAGTGGGCACAAATTTTATTATCTGCACAGGCCACGTAGCTATTAGATATCTATTAGTTAAACAAGATGCTAAACCAAGATTATTAAGATGGATCTTACTCTTACAAGAGTTTGATTTGGAAATCAAAGACAAACCTGGATCTAAAAATCTTATGGCCGACCATTTATCTAGAATGGAAAATCTTAATCCTGAAGAGATACCTATTAATGATGATTTTCCATATGAACACCTGGTATCCCAGATAGGATTAAACAAAGAATGCCCTGAATTTTGCATTAATGATAAGACAATTGAAGTATTGGAAGCAGTATCCACTCAAATTTCACTGCCCTGGTATGCTGACTATGTCAACTACTTAGCAACAAAAGTCCTTCCACCTGATTTAACTTATCAACAGAAGAAGAAATTCTTTCACGATCTCAAACACTATTATTGGGATGAGCCCTTACTATTCAAGCGAGGCCCCAATGGTATTTTCCGTCGATGCATCCTGAGAGTGAAATAGAGAGCGTCATTGTCATGAAGCCCCCTATGGTGGACATGCTAGAACCTCAAAGACTTGCACAAAAATCCTACAAGCTGGCCTTCATTGGCCCAATCTATGGAAAGATGTCCATGCTGCAATTAAAAAATGCGACCGGTGTCAACACACTGGTAACATATCTAGGCGCGATGAGATGCCTCAAAAGGGTATCCTAGAAGTAGAGCTATTTGACGTGTGGGGAATTGACTTTATGGGACCTTTCCCATCATCTTCTGGCAACAATTACATATTAGTGACAATAGATTACATATCCAAATGGGTAGGGGCTGTAGCCTCTCCAACAAATGATGCACAAGTAGTTATTAGGTTATTCAAAAACATAATTTTTCCAAGATTCGGTGTCCCGAGATTAGGCATCAGTGATGGTGGCTCTCATTTCATTTCCAAAATTTTCAATAAACTCTTAGAAAAGTATGGAGTCCGACACCGCATAGCAACGCCTTACCACCCACAAATAAGCGGGCAAGTGGAAGTTTCTAACAAGGAGATTAAGAAAATACTTGAGAAAACTGTTGCCACATCTAGGAAAGATTGGTCGTCTAGACTACATAAAGCATTATGGGCATACAGAACAACATACAAGACACCCATTGGAACCACGCCTTTCAAACTCGTTTATGGTAAATCTTGCCATCTACCCGTAGAACTGGAACACAAAGCCTATTGGGCCATCAAAACTATAAATCTAAGTTACAAAGCCGCTGGAGAAAAGAGAATTCTAGACATCCATGAACTGGAAGAGCTTAGGCTAGATGCATACGAAAATGCCAAAATCTACAAGGAGCAAACTAAGAACTGGTAGAACAAATGCATCTCTAGGAAAGAATTCAATGAGGGCGATGTAGTACTCCTGTTTAACTCTAGACTTAAACTATTTCCAGGGAAACTTCGCTGTATATGGTCAGGACCTTTTGAAGTTACTAAAGTACTCCCAAGTGGCACTGTAGAAATCAAAGGAAAAGCCAGCGATCCGTTTATTGTAAATGGGCAGCATTTGAAGCACTACCATTGCATCGAGAATAGGGAATACTCGACTAGTTTGAGATTTATACAGTTGCTGGCTGAGTCACTAACATAGATTTTCGATTTTCAATATAGGTCGAGCTTCCGACGTTAAACAAAGCGCTTTGTGGGAGGCAACCCACCCTTTTATTAAAATTTTATTTACTAACAGTTTTTTTTTATGTTTCTCTTAAAAATTTACAAAATTTTCCTGTTTTCCATTTTTTAGGCATTAGGCCGATACCGATTTAAAACTATTTTCAGATTAACCACATGATTCATATTTCTTTTCCTTCACTGATTTTCGCCATGGACTTTTCTGACACTATGCCTGTCACCTTCGTGAGTGATGCTCAGCAGAAGTGTTAAGAGATGCTTGCTCAGAGAGAGATGTATCCCACCATCTTTGTACACGACCCTACATTGTCCGTATTAGGAATCAGGGAGAGTGTCCGCTTCATGTTTAACCAGATTGATTGGGATTATTTTATTCATCATCAGCATCCTACCTACTGTATCCTGACGCTAGAGTTCCTCAGTTCATTGCATTACAACTCTGATATCGGTTTAGGGTTGGCCAGAGGTTTGGTTTCCTTCAGATTGTTTGGTTTAACCCACAGGTTCACCATCCATGAACTTGCTGCTTTACTGGATTTCCCGGTTAGTGTTGATGCTGTCATTGCTATTCCAGATGACAAGTATGTGGACAACCAACTTGACCATTTCTGGGGGGCGATATCTGATCTGAGACATGAGAGCTCTATTCTTAGGCATTCTTCACAGAGTCATAACCCCGCTATTAGGTATTTCCACATGATTATGGCATTTACCCTATTTGGAAAACCTCAGGATAATACCTCAGTGTCTAATGAAGAGCTGTTTATCATGTTCTGTGTGTTTCAGTCCAGACCGGTAGTTGGTGCATCTTTTATGATTGCTCACCTCCTGAGTATAGCTCAGGCTCCTCATGGCCCGATTTGTGTTGGTGGTTTAGTGACTATGATCTCTAAAGCCCTGTTTTTGAGAGAGTCATTGTCCCGTCTGACTAATGTTAGTAATTTTACCCCGCTCCACCTTACTTTTTGTTTTAATGTTGGGATGATCAGACATTTAGAGACGAATCCGTTTCAGTTGCTGATACTTCATGAGCCGGTATACCACTTCACACTCCCTAAAATTGTACGGACCAGTGTGCACGATAGGAAGAATTGGATTTATGACCTAGAGGGTATAGCTGAGAATGACATGGAAGAAGAAGAGTCTGATCCTTTGACACCGCCCCATTATTATGATCTTCTAGTAGGTTTGGGCGAATTTGATCCTGTGACACCTCCTTCTCTTGACCGCCATCCAGTTTGCGACCCACCATTAGCCCTAGATGCTGCTGCTGTCCGTATCCCTCAGACTGATGTTCCTATTGCTATGGATGCTATCAAGACGGAGCTTGCTGATATTTGTTCTGATATTACTACCCTCCGTCGAGATTTATATGGTTTTATTGATCTTGTTACGGAAAATATATATCACATGTTTCATTCTAGAGGTTGCTGATCTAATACTTTAGAACATTGAGGACACTGTTTTCTCCGAGTGTAGGGGAGGAGTGTTTATTCGGTTTTTAGTTTTTCTCCAGCATCAAAAATTTTTTTAGTTGAATTTATTTATTCTAATTTATTTATTTATATATTTATTTTTTTAGTTGGATTTTATTTATTTTAATTTATTTATTTATCCGTTTATTTATTTTTCAGATTTATTTGTTTATTTATTTCATATTTTTAATTTTTAATACTTACTCCTCATTGAGTTATTTTATTTTATGATGATACTATATCATTGTTCCAAAAATTAAACATGCATTACACCCAATTGTCACTTCATTGTCGCCTATATTTTTAAATTAATTATTCCCTCTAGACATGAAGAAACACAACACTGCCATGCCCCGGTTAAACAATGAAGCTACCTTGCATGTCGGCCGTTGCAGACGCGTGAATTTTTTTCTTTGGGAAGCAAGCCTTGTAACGACCGTTACAAGGTCCTTGTATCATGTGTAACGACGGTTACACCTCCTCCCATTTCAATTTTCAAACTTCCAGGCGTTGCACCTTATTTATTTTCATTTCAAACTTCTATTTCCTATTCCACACACCACTCTATACACCATTCAATATTTCCATTAATCTCTTCTTCACCATTAAATCCTTACCTCTTTATAAACTCTAGAAGAGATTATTTCTATCACACCAACCTTCTTCAACTCTTCTACCTCATAATTTCTCACTTCCATTACCCTTCCAAAATGGCCAGAAGAGCTCAAGAAGAAAGAGAGGAACCAAACCTCACTAATATGGTATTTAGAAATGGAGCCGACGAAGTTCGTCAAGAACAACTTTACCAAAGGTTTCATCAGAGAGGTATAGTTCCAACAAAGTATATTGATGAAGATTTTCTATGCGATTTGGGATTGCTTGAAAGTGTGAAATTTATGCTCCGTACATCTGGTCTACATTACATTGCCACTATGAATCTTCCAACTTATGAATCCCTCACGTTGGAGTTCTTGATCTCTTTTTCATACCAAACACCTTTTACTTCGGAAGCCAGTCTATATCTAATCGGCGCAACGACTTTCAGATTATTCAACACGGAGTACACCATAAATCAAGAGACTCTGAGTCAGATACTCCACTGTTACCATGTTGCAGGTGTGGAATATAGAATTCCGCCTGAAGAAGATTGGGAGACAAGATCATTTGAATTATGGGAACGCTTAACTAATACTCAGGTAAACGACTGGGCCGAACTTTTATCCACTCATATCCACAACCCGTGCATCTGCTATTTCTATCGTGTTATAGCTAACACAGCGTTCGGGCGAGCAAACAACAATAAGATGAACGTAAGGGAAATTTATTTTCTACATTGCGCCCTTGATCCTGATCTCAAAATTAATGCTGCTCCATTCCTTCTAAGCCATATTAAGTCTCTATCATCAAGAAGCACCAGTGCATCACCTTTCTGCATCATAGGTTTTGTCACTGCTATTGCCAACTATCTAAATTTGCAAAACAAGTTAGTTCAACTACCTTTTTGGACCGGTGAGTTTCTTGATATTGAGTATTGCCAATTTGGCCATATTGTGAAAGCAAGAAGGGATGGAAGGTACAACCTGATGGTCCAACCCAAGGTCGTCCCAGGTATTATTCTGCCAAATCCAAATATTACTAGAATTGACATTGCTGCAAATTGGATTTATGATCTGCAAGCACCTGCCCCTAGAGCACACGAGCAGAATAATCAAGCAGGGGAAGAAAATAAAGCACCCGAAGTAAATCAACAAGGGCCACAACAAGAACAAGCGGGAAATGATCCTGAGCTATCCACCATTGAAGCCATTTATGTATCACTTTTACTTCAAGATCAGCATCAACAAGAATTGATGTAGATGATGCAAGAGCTGCGACGCGACCAACGCGATAACGCTTACCAGAACCATCGCGACATTTCTAACTTGATTGATGAAATGCGCAATTTATCATTCCGTGTTGAAGACTTGCATGCTTATGTTTACAACACTGGCGAAGAACCTCCTATACCCAGAAGAGGTGGAGTAAGGACACGTGGAAGAGGGGCACGAGGTGAAGCATCATCCAACAGAGATGTCAGAGATAAAAATGAGGAGTGATCTTTGTTTTCTTTATTCCTTACATTTCTATTATTTCTTTAAGTTTTCTATTCGTTTTCTTTTCTCACTTTATTTGTCGTATTGAGGACAATTCTCAGTTCAAGTGTAGGGGAGGAAACCTTTGTTATGTTTTCTACTTTTCTAGTAAGTTATTCAAATTTTTGTTATTTCCCTTTACATTGAATAAAACAAAAAATTCATTTTTGTAAGTTATTCGGACTTCAACACTTTTCTTGAACCATAAATTTTTTGTTACTCGATGCATTAGCTCGGTACATTCTAAAAGTATATAGGTTGCTCACAATTAGGCTACGTTAGAAATTTTGAAGTTGATTCGACAAAATTAATACCACCTTGACACCTAAATCTTCCAGATTATGTAAATAAGTTTGAGTGGTTATGATACCCAAGCCTTAAGTTTAAGTTTTGGATCGACCCAAGTAGTTTATACTAGCAGTCAGCACCGTTTTATCCATAAACTACGTAGGGAGCCGATGAATATAAGTGACTGGTCCTAATCAGAAAAAAATATCAGTAAAGAAAAAAATTCTAAATATCAAAATATAATAGGGAACGCGCTAACTAAGTTAGGTGGCCCTCACCAAGTCATTTAATCCAACGGCTGCGGTACCTACAAAAACTGATGTAAAAACCAGTTGTAAGCCTGTTCAGTGGTATCTGGTGCTGAACTTGGTAGGGAAAACTACGGTTCGATCCCTCGAGACTTATAATCTGGAAAAGAAACAAGGGTTACCAACTTACGTACCAGAAACTCGTGCATAAAGGACCAGAATCGCTAACCGGCTACCCTACTATGTGCATGCAAAAGATAAAGGGCTTAATGTGATTGCGCTTGAATGAAAGCGGATGATTCCGAACGAAAATAATTAGGTCAAGCTATGATAGCGTAATTTGGACGAGTTTGCATAGGATGGAGGATTTAGACTATGTCATATGGTTTTGTGTCATTTTTGTATCATTAGTGTCGGAACCTAGTTCCATCTTTCTAATGTATCGCCCCTTAACCACATACGATTCGATTCGTGTCATGCGATTGTGTCAGAGACCGTGCATTAAAATATTTTTACTCTATTATTTTCTTGAGGACAAGAAAAGGTTCAAGTATAGAGGAGTTTGATAACCCGGAAATGTATCGAATATTTAGGTTAATTTATATGAATTTTATCCGCATTTTAATTACCTTTATTATTCTTTATTCTTATTATGCCGGTATTTTCTATGTTTTAAGGAATTTGATGTTACAAGACACATGCAAAGAAAATCAGGAAAAGTCGTGCCATCATGCTTAAATCCATATAAAGAGTGAACAATTATGAAGCTATGAGGTGTATGACAAAACAAGGCGTATCACAAGTAAAAAGGCCCTGAAGAATAAATGAAGGAAGGTCCAAATTTCCCCAAGCCCAAGGTGTAACGACCGTTACACTCCCCTTGCCTAGGTGTAACGATCGTTACACCCTTTCCAGCTAAGCCCTTCCTACAAAATTGGGCTACAACGACCGTTGCAGCCTTCCCTTGTTAATAGGTCACGACGACCGCTTAGTCCTCCTTGAAGATAGGAGCGTAACGACCGTTACGCTGGACTAGTGGGAGGAGAAAATATCTCAACTCCCACGCGCCTCGAGGACTATAAATAATGCCTCATAATTCCTGTTTGAGGGAGTTTTCCTTTTTGAATACGTTTTTCTTCTCTTTAATTTTAGTGTTACTCTGCCTAAAATATTCTCCGCATTATTTATTTCCGCTTGTTATTTTTCACCAATCTCAGCGAGACACCTGAAGTGAGCCAAATATTCCGCCATATTATTTTCAGGTTTAATTTAAGTATTTTATTTATCTATGTCAAGATTGTTCGAAATGTTATGTTTATTTAGATTGTTTGATGATAATTATTTCTGTTGCATTGTAATTAAATTGTTTAACATGCTAGGCGAAATTTATTTATCGGTATGTAAGGTCACATAGTTGACGGGATTTTGGCAATGCCGATTGATCAGTTCCTTTTTAAAAGAATAACTTTTCGGTTTTCAATTATCAATTCTAAAAACCAACTATTTTGTTACGAGAATAAAATACAGATAGAAGTTAGGATCAATAAAATGAGAGTTTGAGATAATAACTTGACAGTGATTAGGTTTTATTTGTTTTCAAAAACTATTTTTAAACTCTATTTGAAACAGCGAGATCACTCACTTAGGTTTGATAGTAGGATCTGAATCAATAAACACGAGAGTGTGAGAAGAGGGTTTTCAAACAAATACCTCCTACTGAGAGCTATTTTATTAATCCGAATTAGGTCATCGAGTTGCTAAATCCCTAAAGTCTGACCATTACATACCAATATTCCCCCTTGAATCTAAACTAGATATTAATCAGTTAGGTTCCCAAACCCCAATTAATTATATTATTAAACTTAGATTTATGTAGTAACCTAAGATAACGGTAGTTCTATATTTAGTCCCTTGGGATTCGATAATCTTTAAAGCTACACGCAATAGGACTGTATACTTGCGGTCTAGTTTCTTTAAGACTCACAAAGTCGCGATCACATCCTCCGGATCATACACAAGCTGCAGGTATAATGGTTCTTCCCTCTTATAAGGCAACAACAACACCTTTACTCGACTCTGAATCCATTTTGAGTAAGCGTCAAGAGCCACACCTCCCACTTCTATCAAAAGAAAGCTTTCCCTTTCAATGAATGTGTTTCCAGGAGACCTTTTCCCTTTCAAACATAGCAGCATCTCCTCCTTTACCGAAATAAACGGTTTCTTTCACTTCCCGCTCAGTAGGTCCATTTGTCATTACGAATCCAAATTGATGCCGTGCCAAGATGGGATTATAGTTGATGAAACCTTTGGTTCCCATGTGTGAAACCTTTGGAAATTCACCATAACTCGTAATGAACTCCTTCAGAATTCCCGTGATGTGCCAGAAAATGTCGTAATAAGTGAGTCCCATGATCCGCGGGGCCCAAAGAGATGTCTCAGCAGTGTTGACAAACGGTCCCTTGGTAGGTAACTACATCATGAACCACTTGTAAAGTAAAGTCGTACTGTATACCACATCCCCTCTCTTACCATGCTGAGAGTGAATAGTATAGTAAGTATCATCTAACAATGTTGGTACTGGGTTGTCATTCATAAAGACACAAATTGCTGCCAAATCCACCAACCTTTCTGCCACAGGTAAGAGAACTAAACCATAAGTTAACACGGCCAATAACGCATTAAAAGTGTCCACTTTCCTTCTTCTGCAAATCCCTTAGCTTTGTTTATCATATAATCCCAAGAAATACCCTGTATGTCACATTTCTTGATCCAATTGTCGTCCACTTCGCTAACGATCAAATAAAGAGCTTTAGCGATAGACATGTAATTGGGAGTTTTAGGTACTTGAGTAAAAGGAATACTGTTCGTGACCTTTATATCAAGAATATATGTGTACTCTTCAAGAGTTGGTACTAGCTGGTAATCTTGGAAAGTAAAACAACGTAGCTGTGGATCGTAGAACTGAAGAAGCACTCTTAACTCCCATTCCTCATAAAAATCATTCACTAGTGGCAACAAGTTCCCATACCGTTTCCTGAAGATGCTTTCATTCGGACCATTCACAAGGGCTCCCAAATCTCACAATCGACCTCTATAAAACACAAACTTATAGACAACCTTCTTCCTAAGAGTTTATGCACTTGTGCTCATGTTGTTATTCATCCTGATGACAACTTCTAAGTACCCTGGAAATAACATGCATATGTGAATTAGACATACATACATTTTCTTGCATTTTTTTAAGAAAAAAATATGCCACGAGGTGATGCAAACACATAGGAATCAAGGTATTTGTTATGCTGTTTTGAATATGTCGGGAAACGAAGATCTAGAACTTTGTAAAATAATCATTCGTTCCTTTTTTAGAAACTCAGTCACCAATAGAAACGAGTCACCAACGATACTTGTAAGAATCAAAATTCCCTCCCCGCTCACAGGTCTAAACTAGGTCAGGGTGAGGCAAGGGTAACTTAGAATCATGGACACGCCTGAAGCCACTATCGTCAAAACACCGATGTGAAACGATACCGCCCCATTTGTAATCTCATCTGAGCGTGGACGACATGATCGCACTAGCAAACCAAAGTCGACTAGCTGTTCATGTTCCACTTTATTCATAAGGTTCCTATGGTTGTCACTGGGCCTGGGTATTGGTCCTTTTATGTCTTGTAACACCTACCCAAAATGATAGCAGAGCCAACACAACATATAAGCAAATATATGGAAAGCGATAAAATGCATGCACAAACATATGCAAGCAGTATATATAAAACTGGAAACAAATAAACACCCAAATAAATAAACAAACAAGAGCTAGGATTGAATCCGGGATGGACCAGCAATAGGTCAATCTTATCCCCAGTGAAGTCGCCAGCTGAAACAACCGATTGATCCGTCATCCGATATATGAAATATCAATGAAGTCGCCACCAAACGTATTTTATCCCAGCGAGAGGGAAAGGTAAACATCGAGAAAACCTAAAGATGGATAAGTCACGGTCTTGCGATCGAGAGATCGGGTAAGGGAGTCTGTTACGCGAGGGGAAGGTATTAGCACCCCACACGGCCGTAATACTCCACAATATCCACTATTGTTGTTCTAATCTAAGGGTGTGTAAAATCTATAAAAAAAGAATGCATGCAAAGAAAAGGAAAAGAAAGTGTAGGGAAAATAAAGGAATATTTATAAAGATATGCTCGATTAGGTCCCACAAAAGCCTCTGCCTATGTATCCCTTTTAAGGAATCAGAGCAGCCGTAGTTCGGCTCATATATTTTGGTTGGTTTGTGTTTTTTATTTAAGGAAAATAAAAGCAACAAACAAGATGGCAAAACATCATATAGAACAACAAAAATATCAACAATGATGATAAAATATCAAAAAGAGATGACAAGACATCACATGGCAACACAAACTCAGACAAGGCGGTAAAACTCCAGTATGATAGCAAAACATCTGACAAGACGATGAAACATTACACTTAACAATGATATTGAAAATCAAAGTAGGATAACAAACATGTGCGATGACGAAACATCGACTACAAACATGTGCGATGGTGAAACATCGACTAAGAGATAGGAAGTGTGATACGGTGGCAGAACCGACTGTTACACTGGTTTGTGTTTTGCGTTTTTTGTTTGAAAATGTCGCGGTAAGCAAGAGTCGCCACCGAATTTTATTTCATCCAATCATGGAAAAGGAAAAAGAACCGAAAAAACCTTTTTTCGAGATTTCTGAGTACGAGGGGTAGATTATTGAAAGGGAAGGTGTTAGCACCCTTTCTATCCATGGTTTTCCATGGGCTCTTAGGTACTTGCTCATCTTTTAAAAAAAATTGCTTGTGTGTGTGCTTGTTTTGAAAATGTTTTACTTCGTGATAACCCTTGTATCAGTCCTCAAGGGTGTGACGAAGTTTGTTTTGAAAATTGTTTTGAAAGGTGTTTCTGTGAAAAGTTTTGTTGAGAAAGTACTTAAGATTCTACCTACTCGAAAAAAGATTGTTCCTTCTCATTTCCTTTAGACATCGCTATCCTACTATTAAGGAGTAGGTATCCCCGTCATTGGAGTTTGTAATGGACGTTCGAAAGGGACGAGTACAATCACTAAAGCAATGGGTAGGGAATCTTAGTTGTAACCCTAGAGTCTTAAGATCTTTCCGAGGCAACATTTTCGAGGCAACATTCGAATGGGACATTTGATCTTTTAGAAAGGAGGACAACCACTGAAATCTCCTATGCTTAAATGACTATTTTACCGAAGGCAACCGAAGTGAGGCAAACCCTAGGAGTGAATATGTGCAAGTAAATTTTTTCAGTTAATTTAGTCTTTGCACATTAAGTGAGCTACCGTTTTAACTTTCAATCAATCTTTCCATACAATCCTATTAGCCATGCATCTAGACAGTTAAAGATTTGCAGAAATTTAAAAGTGCGAAAATATAAAACCTAACCATTACATGGATTTCGCAGATACAGAATTATATAACTGAAAATAAAATGCGGCAATTAAAACCCTAATTAAAATCTATTACAACCTCAAAACAGTTACATAAATAATAATCGGAACGGTATTTAAAACGCGCGACGAATTAAATGTGAAGAATTAATTAAGAGACCTAAAGTCTAATTAAAAAATTATTTGGTTATTATTTTGTAGAAAAATTAATTATTTACAACCCTAATTTCTAATTAGTTTTAATTATAAAAAGAAATTGAAATTAATCTAATTTAAACTAAATTAATTAATTAAAGAAAATAAAATATTTTATAAAAAAGATTTTTATGTTTTTTTGTGATTTTGATTTGAGAAAACAATTTAATTACAAATTTGAAACCTAATTTCTAATTAGTTTTATTTACAAAAAGAATTAAATTAACCTAGTTTCTAATTAAATTAATTAAAGAAATAAATATTTCATGAGAAAAATGATTTTTTTTTGTGATTTTTTTATTCAAATAAAAAAAATGATTTTTAGATATTATTTGTGAAAAGAAAATTAATTAAGGAAATAGATAAAATAAGTTAAAAAAAAAAGAAAGAGAGGGATTGAGCCTACTTGATGAACATCCCAAGGGGGTGTGATTCTGAATCTTGACTTTGGGCCCAAGGTTGGTGGCCCAAGTCAACACTAGATCCAGTGGTGTGGCACTTGATGGTTCACCATGGTCTCTCAATGGTAGGCGTTAGATCTGATTGATGATGAATCCACTGGATGGATGATGGAGACGCATGGAAGGTGCCTGGGCATGTGATACATCAGATATGTAGAAAGAAAAGAAAATAAAGAAACACTGGGACCTGGGATCAAACCCAGGTCCTTACGCTTACCACCACTAATGCGTTGCCAGCTACGCTACTATTTTCATTTGTTAGTATAATAAGAAGAATATATAATATATAAATCAAGACAATTTGGATCAAAAAACGCACAAAGTTCAAATGGGAAAATGAATGATTGCCACGCCACCGTCTTCTTCATTCTTCGTCGCCTTAGGTTCCTTCACCTTTACCTACAGACAAAAGTCTGTAGCTACAAACTTGTAAAACTCAAAAATCCAGCACATGCATGATAAATTAGTTGTGACTGTACCAATCAACTCGTCTTGGCCTTAAGAGCATCATGGTACCTTATTCGTGGCCTAATTTTTCCTGTGTCAAGAAGCCCCAAAACGTGGCTACAAACCCTAACTATGGCATTCATCAATATGGGCATCAAAACTTTAATTAAACCAAACCAACATATTTCAAACATGATAACAAACACGTATATCCCATTAAAACATGCTCATAATGTATAAATCATGATAGTCGAATTTGAAAAATATTGCAAACCGTAATGTTCATACAAGCTGTTTCTGAGCGTGAAAGGACTTGTAATTGATTGGGATAGCTTCCTGAGACTTCCAACAATCGACTGGCAATGCTAGGATGGCTTGAGATGACCTGTATGACTGAAACCGATTCACACTTTTCTTTGAAAATTTGGAGTTTTTTCTTCCTCTTTCATGACTGCTAGCCCTTGTCTTTTGCCTTGTACTTGTTCATTATATATGCTAGGACAAATTAGGGTTCTAAAACAGATGATATCTTTGAAAGTTTTGAAGATTTGATTTGATTTTCATGCCATATAATATCTTTCTAAATTGAGCCAAATTATCCCATCTTTGTACCAATCATGCTTGATTCGATTTGGCCTTGATATTTCAACATATTTTGATTGCAATCCTGTCAAAAAATCATATCAAACAGATCTTTGATATTATTTACCAATTATTTGATTTAATTCAATTTTTAATTAATAAAAAATCAAAATAAATTGGAAAATGAATCAAATAACATGTGGATAAGTAATTGGGTCGTGGACCATGTTATAAGTGAGGTGCAATCATGAAATGCTAGGCCCATTTGGTAAAAAATGCACTTTTGAGCATATTTGACTTTTGGCAATTTTGCAAAAAAGGTCAACTTTGACAAGGCATATATCCTCCAATTTTAACCCTAGAAAGGTGTTCTTGGACTTTTTAGAAAGATTAGGATGTCCTCTAAGCAACCCTTTTGGTCTCATTTCAATTGGGTGTTCCATGTTCATGTAAGAAGCTTTGACCCAAAAGGTGTTTTTGTTGACTTTTCAAAAGGACCTATAATGTAGAAATTCATATCTTTTGATGAGTGCATATTTTGAACTTGTGGGATAAAGATGAGTTGTATGGAATTGTATCATATTCAAAACTATCCTTGGATGGAAAATTTCTGAAAAAGTATGTGGAAGTTATGTTTGGTCAAAGTTTGGTTGACTTTTCCTAAGAAACCCTAATTTAGCAACTTTTGGATTTTGATGAATTTAGGGCATTCCTTGAAGAATCGTGATAAACCCTTGATAAAATGATGGATATCACTTCAAAATGTTGATGTTGACCAAAAATATTGAAGTTTGACTGTATGTGGGCCACAGTTGACTTTTGACCTAATATAGTCGATTCTCAAGCATCTGAGCAGTTGACTGAGCAAACTTCTTGTACAGTGCTTGAAATTTGACATGGAGGGTCTTGAGAACATATTAGGACCATGGATAGAATATGAGGTCTTTGGAGTTCACCTATCTTGATGAAAATGGAAACCCTAATTTGAGACACACTGCCTTAGGAGAGAGTTTGTCTAGTCAACTCTTGGGAAAACTTGAGAAAATTAAGGATCTCTAGGAGTATGTATTGAGTAAAATGAGAGGAAAACTTTTGGTTACAACAGATTCCCCTGTTTAATCTTCTTAAACCTGAGGATGTAGATTGACTCGTCTGCCTTTCGTGATCTGAAGGTGGAAGATGATTGAACACTAGAGTGCCCAAAAATTTGCACTCGCATGAAGTGATACTTGATTTGTGATATCGGAAATGGGCTTATAGATTCCATTTGGAAGTTTCTAGAGAATTGTCGAAGATGGGCTTAAAGATTCCATCCAAGATGTGACGGAGTACCATCGGAGATGGGCTAAAAGATGCATATAGAGGATGTTGATTTCCTAAGATATTCCTTTGATGAGAGTCCCTGCTCCTGTCGTTGAGGAGGAATCTGTTGAGGAATGTTGGTATCGGTCTTAGGAGAAATAGAATTTTAGGAGCTTCAGTTGCCCGTTACTCTACTGGGGAATTTACTCCAGAGATGAACTGCATATCGGGTCAGTGTACATACTGCATCGCGACTTACTGGGGAAAGGTGAAATTGAGCGAAACTGGTCGGTTCCAGGTTTTACCGTGTTGTAAACAGTCGTCTGAAGGTAAGAGAAAAGAAACCTGGATGGTAAGGCTGTGATAAAGAATCTGGTTAGTAGGGTTACTTCAAAATGAAATCCTGGATAATAGGGCTGTGAGAAGAAACCTGGGTCGTAGGGTTTCTTCGATATGAAAGCCTAGATAGTAGGGCTGTGAGAAGGAACCTGGGTCGTAGGGTTTCTTCGATATGAAAGCCTGGATAGTAGGGCTGTGAGAAGGAACCTGAGTCGTATGGTTTCTTCGATATGAAAGCCTGGATAGTAGGGATGTGAGAAGGAACCTGGATAGTAGGGTTACTTTGATATGAAAGCCTGGATAGTAGGGCTGTGAGAAGGAACCTGGGTCGTAGGGTTTCTTCGATATGAAAGCCTGGATAGTAGGGTTGTGACAAGGAACCTGGGTAGTAGGGTTACTTCGAAATGAAAGCCTGGATAGTAGGGCTGTGAGATGGAACCTCGGTCGTAGGGTTTCTTCGATATGAAAGCCTAGATAGTAGGGTTGTGAGAAGGAACCTGGATATTGGGGTTTCTTCGATATGAAAGCCTGGATAGTAGGGCTGTGAGAAGGAACTTGGATAGTAGGGTTACTTCGATATGAAAGCCTGGATAGTATGGCTGTAAGAAGGAACCTGGATAGTAGGGTTACTTCGAAATGAAAGGCTGGATAGTAGGGCTGTGAGAAGGAAATGGGTCGTAGGGTTTCTTAGATATTAAAGCATGGATAGTAGGGCTATAAGAAGGAAGCTGGATAGTAGGGTTACTTCAAAATGAAATCCTGGATAGTAGGGCTGTGAGAAGGAACCTGGGTCGTAGGGTTTCTTCTATATGAAAGCTTGGATAGTAGGGCTGTGAGAAGGAACCTGGATAGTAGGATTACTTCGATATGAAAGCAGGGATAGTAGGGCTGTTAGAAGGAACCTGTATAGTAGGGTTACTTCTAAATGAAAGCATAGATAGTAGGGTTGTGAGAAGGAACCTGGGTCGTAAGGTTTCTTCGATATGAAAGCCTGGATAGTAGGGTTGTGACAAGAAACCTGGGTAGTAGGGTTACTTCGAAATGAAAGCCTGGATAATAGGGCTGTGAGAAGGAACCTCGGTCGTAGGATTTCTTCGATATGAAAGCCTGGATAGTAGGGCTGTAAGAAGGAACCTGGATATTGGGGTTTCTTCGATATGAAAGCCTGGATAGTAGGGCTGTGAGAAGGAACTTGGATAGTAGGGTTAGTTCGATATGAAAGCCTGGATAGTAGGGCTGTAAGAAGGAACCTGGATAGTAGGGTTACTTCGAAATGAAAGGCTGGATAGTAGGGCTGTGAGAAGGAAATGGGTCGTAGGGTTTCTTAGATATGAAAGGCTGGATAGTAGGGCTATGAGAAGGAAGCTGGATAGTAGGGTTACTTCAAAATGAAATCCTGGATATTAGGGCTGTGAGAAGGAACCTGGGTCGTAGGGTTTCTTCTATATGAAAGCTTGGATAGTAGGGCTGTGAGAAGGAACCTGGATAGTAGGATTACTTAGATATGAAAGCAGGGATAGTAGGGTTGTGAGAAGGAACCTGTATAGTAGGGTTACTTCTAAATGAAAGCATGGATAGTAGGGTTGTGAGAAGGAACCTGGGTCGTAGGGTTTCTTCGATATGAAAGCCTGGATAGTAGGGTTGTGAGAAGGAACCTGGATAATAGGGTTACTTCAAAATGAAAGCCTGTATAGTAGGGCTGTGAGAAGGAACCTGGGTCGTAGGGTTTCTTCGATATGAAAGCCTGGATAGTAGGCTGTGAGAAGGAACCTGGATAGTAGGGTTACTTCGATATGAAAGCCTAGATAGTAGGGCTTTGAGAAGGAACCTGGGTCGTATGGTTTCTTCGATATGAAAGCCTGGATAGTAGGGTTGTGAGAAGGAACCTGGATAGTAGGGTTACTTCGATATGAAACCCTAGATAGTAGGGCTGTGAGAAGGAACCTGGGTAGTAGTGTTACTTTGCAATGAAAGCCTGGATAGTAGAACTATGAGAAGGAACCTAGATAGTAGGGTTACTTCGAAATGAAAGCCTGGATAGTAGGGCTGTGAGAAGGAACCTGGATAGTAGGGTTACTTCGAAATGAAAGCTTAGATAGTAGGGTTGTGAGAAGGAACCTGGGTCGTAGGGTTTTTTCGATATGAAAGCCTGCATAGTAGGGCTGTGAGAAGGAACCTGGGTCGTAGGGTTTCTTCGATATGAAAGCCTGGGTAGTAGGGCTGTGAGAAGGAACCTGGGTTGTAGGGTTTCTTCAATATGAAAGCCTGGATAGTAGGGCTGTGAGAAGGAACCTAGATAGTAGGGTTACTTCGAAATGAAAGCCTAGATAGTAGGGTTGTGAGAAGGAACCTGGGTCGTAGGGTTACTTCGATATGAAAGCCTGGATAGTAGGGCTGTGAGAAGGAACCTGGGTCGTAGGGTTTCAAAGAAAGGAAAGCCTGGATAGTAGGGCCGTGAGAAGGAACTTGGATAGTAGGGTTACTTCAATATGAAAGCCTGGATAGTAGGGCTATGAGAAAGAACCTGGATAGTAGGGTTACTTTGAAATGAATTCTTGGATAATAGGGCTGTGAGAAGGAACCTGGGCCATAGGGTTTCTTCGAGATGAAAGCCTGGATAATAGGGTTGTGAGAAGGAACCTGGATCATAGGGTTTCTTGGATATGAAAGCCTGGATAGTAGGGCTGTGAGAAGGAACCTGGGTCGTAGGGTTTCTTCGATATGAAAGCCTGGATAGTAGGGCTGTGAGAAGGAACCTGGATAGTAGGGTTACTTCAAAAGGAAAGCCTGGATAGTAGGGCTGTGAGAAGGAACCTGGATAGTAGGGTTACTTCGATATGAAAGCTTGGATAATAGGGCTATGAGAAGGAACCTGGATAGTAGGGTTACTTCAAAATGAAAGCCTGTATAGTAGGGCTGTGAGAAGGAACCTGAATAGTAGGGTTACTTAGAAATGAAATCCTAGATAGTAGGGCTGTGAGAAGGAACCTGGGTCATAGGGTTTCTTCGATATGAAAGCATGGATAGTAGGGTTGTGAGAAGGAACCTGGATAGTAGGGTTACTTCAAAGCGATAGTGTAGATTAACTGACCCGTTTGGTTTCGAGAACTGAGTTTCTGTTAGTCGTCTGCATATGTGACTTGCATAACTGCTGAATTTGTTGAAGCTAATCCTCTTTTCCTGGAAAGATATCAGGGTTAGTTATATGCGATGCATGAAATGCAGGGTGAGATGATGTTCTCTAAATAAATGAGATTATGTTGTATGCAATATGTGTGCGCACGTCATGATGTATGAACATGAAATTCTATTGTAACATATCCGAGTGGGAAAATAAATCCCTGACCTCTGCTGGAGAGTAATGGAAATTGAGTTCATGAACGTCGTAGAAAAAGTGGTTCTTCTACTTCCGCTGGAGATGGTGAACCAGAGATGACTTTGTTGGGGATTTGCCCCTTGTTTACGGATATTCTGCCGAGGAGAGACTCTGCTTGAGAATAACTCTGCGGGGGAATAATTCTGTTGGAGAGAGAAGCTTCCATAGCTGAAGGGATAAACTCTGTTGGGGATTGAGCTTCTGTATTCAGAGAAATAAACTCTGTTCGGAAGAAAACTTTATGACCCACTTGCGATTATGAAATTTGGTCGGGGAATATAGATGTCGATTCTTTGAAGGAACTTTGCTAGGGAACGTAGCTCCTGTTTGGGAAAGTCGATGTCAAAGCTTTAGTTTCCTCTACTCCATGGGGAGTGTAGATGTCACAGGGTCGTATGCTGAGGATACGACAATGACTTTGCATCAGGAATTTTCTGCCCCTGTACCTGCCGGAGAAAGTACCCGCGAAGGCTTTGTGGATGGCTTGAGTGTTATCCCAACTCTTGGAGTCCTTGGTGAATGTAGATTAGGGTAATAAACCTTCTACTGATTAGACAAGTGATGAGATAACAGGACGTAGTCATACTCTTCAAATCCCTAACTTTTGCCTGGACCGCCCTTTGAAGTTTTCAGTCCACCGGGATACCCTTTTTTGCTCAAGCCACCTTTTCAGGTTTTTGGCTAGCCGGGTGTACATATTTTTTTTGTTTTTATCCCTAATTTTTGCCCAAACCTTTTTTGGTTCGCTGGGATGCCCTTATTTTTGCCTAGGCCAGTCAACCTAGCGGTTCTTTGTTCATGCATAGTATTTTCTAGCTATGTCCATGTTCACCGGGTATAGAGAATTGTCACTGTCCATAGTAGTAAGTGTTGCCACACTGCCAGAAGATGCTAGTTTGATCGTACATGATTCGTTGCTGGAATCATGTCCAATGACCCAAGTGATTCAGATGGAGATTTGTCCCTGGCTACTTGGCATCTTTGAGAGATTCCTTGAATCTTGACTTGACTGCCCCAGATGATGGACAATGATCATGCCGTGCCCCTTGGTTGGAAGTGTTTTCCACTTGAGGTGATCCTTTTTATTGAGAAGGTTTTTGTTCACTAGATATTCGTCATGCGAATTTCTCTGCTGTTGAACAAATAGTCATATGCAAACAATGTTATTTTAAGAATGCAAAGCTTATGTCTGTCTTGAAGTTTAAAAATTCATTTTTTAGTAAAACAAACAAATTTTGTAAAAGTGTGATGTCAACTCAGTATTTATAGCAAACCTTATAGGAGTGAGGATACCTTTTATAACAGTATGCTTTTGAACTAACCCATGCTTCAGCTAGGACTTTTAAGGGTTATAACGTGGCCTAGTTCACGGTTTAAGAAACAAAGGATAAAGGCTCAAATTTTATTTGTACCCACCCGTTCTTCGTGATGTTCTTAGATCCCATGCTCAGATAATTGTGCATTTTGAATCCTAATTGAGTTTTGGAATATCCTTGGTATTCCGGTGATGGTTCAGAGATTGAATGTTTATTTGGAAGAGGCAGTCATTTTGTAATCTCTTTTTTTTGTCGAGGATTTATAGTAACCTTTTTTTTGTGGTTTTCGTTATCCCTTCTTTTTCTTGAACTGTTTCTTTTGTAATTACAGTCAGTGGGATGCCCCAGTTTTTTTCTTAAGTCTCCTTCATAGTTTTTTACTTAACGGGCTTTTCATTTGAAAACTAATGACTTCCTACTTTAATGATTATGCGGAACCATCACCATCTTCTGATTTGGAAGGACGTCTTCGAGGTCATTCATTGTGTGCGAAGCGGAAGATTGCGACTGAACGCGCCTCTGAATTAATTGAGAAAACTACCCTGCCCCAAGTTATGATTAAGGGTTTTAATTTGTGTGCAAAGAAAAACTCCTACTTCTTTGGCTCAAAGGGGTTGACTAAGGGTTATCTTCCTTATAACTCCACTGTTTAGGATTTTGAAACAATGCCTGTACATCGTTAGCAGGGTCTGTTCAAAAGCATACTGTAGGGATTGTGGTATCATTTTCGTCATCCTCCCTCTAAAGGCTCAGCTTTTTAATCGAGAGTTGAATATCACAAAAAGGAAAGAAGTTTAAATATAGTGAATGCGAATGAACTGATTCAAAACAGACATATGCAATGCATTGAAAAAGTAACAAAGTTTGACATGAATAAATGTTCGAACAATCAAAAGAAAATTACAAATTGAAAATTCTAATGAACGAAAAGCCCTCTTGTCAGAACTTGTCACTTCAAATGTTGGGCCTTAGAGGAATGACAAAAACATTCCAGTTGACCATCTTGTGTGAATTCCAATGTTCCTTCATCAATCAGGTCTTGAATTTTGTATTTCAAACTCCAACAGTCGTCAGTATCATGCTCCGGGCTGTTGGAGTGGTATCCACATCTTGCATCAGGATTGTAGTTAGGGGAAGAAATCTTGGGATTCAGATGAGGTCCTATCAATGTAATCAGATTCATCCTCAACAGGTGTTGCAAATCTTGAGACAACGACATGTTGAGTTTGGTAAACTGCCTTTTGGGTATATCCATCTTACTCTGATTAACCCATTGTTTTTGGCGAGGTTGTTGTTGGACCCGTGATGTGGTAGTAATTTGGAAAAGTCCACTCTTCACAAAACCAGCCTCTTGTCTTCTCGGGAGTTGATCAATGACTTGGTCCCTAAACTCAACTGTTTGCTTCATACGGCTGCAGCCGTCTTGATGAAGTTTCTTGATAATGGCTCTCAGCTTTTCTTGTCCCCGGGCTAGGCCTTGGATAAGAGACATCTGCCCCAGCATTTGGGTTCTCATCGCTTCTACCTCAGCTTGCAGTTGTTCCAACCGTTCGTCCTTATTATCTTCAGGACGTTTCTTGGCCAGGTCTCCAGTGAGGAGTGCTTTCAACTCTTCCTGCCCCTTGAATATGTTTAGGAACATTTGCATGAATTGAGCCTCTTGAGTTTAGAGATCTCTATTGTCTTGTTGGAGAGCCATTTTCCTTGCTGAAATAAACAACGAGAAAATGAGAGACCTGTACTGGAAGACCTGTTATGCAAATGACGTGCATGCAATGTTTTCAAGGATCTCGCAGGGTAAACAAGAAAATGTCAGAAGTTGAAATTTGCAGCTTTGATTGAAGAACTTTGTATTGTTGAAAGTCCTTCTACGAGATTCAAGCTCACCATATCAAGTGGATCATAGCCCCTGACTCAAGTTCTCGTGTTTTGGTCTTTTGACGGCATGGGCTAGAGGAAAATAAATCACCTTGCCCCTTGCTAGACGTCTGATTTATCATAACCTGCATCAAAGACCCTTGAGATCCTTGAAATGGTTAAGGAAATGTTGTGGCATGATGTTATGATGTGAATGCTATGCGTTAAGCGAAAATGCAGGGTAAGAAACCAATTTATTAGATTTGTACAAACAAGGTCCTGCAAGGATCACAAATAAAGCCCTGCAATGAGTTCAAATTGTTACGCAAAGAAAGCAAGCAAGTCACACAAGCAGCCTTAGGTTTAGGCTTTCATGAATTTCTTAGGTAAGTACCCTCTTGAAGTTTAGTTGGTTTCAAAACTGTCTTAGAAAAGTAATCGGGTTCTAAGGATTTTCAATATCACTGATCATCCTTTATCGGGCATTGTTTCAGCTCAAGCAATCTTTTCTTGCGGCCAAAATATCCCGAAAGTCTGATCTCAATGAGTGTAGCTTTATACCTAGGCCGACTATCTCACTACTTTCTAATGGCCAAGTTTGTTTAACTACGGTTCTAAGGTCCGTTAGTGCTTCACGACACCACGTGGCGGCCCCGTATTCTCCTCGTTTCCACACGAAGGATACCGGTACCAACCAAAGTGTCACACCAACACAACCATCGCTTAAACCATATCAGTCTACACCATACAATCTCCATGATCTATTGTTGTTTACCTAAAGAGTGTTCCCAGATCTGGGTGTAGGATCTTCAACAATACCCAAGCAAAAACCCTTAAAGATAAAGCAGTCAAAACAAACAAGAAAGCAATTTTAAAAATGACCTAGATCCTAAGGTAAACCCCACTTTATTTTAGTCCCCAGCAGAGTCGCCAGGTCTGTGATACGGTGGCAGAACCAACTGTTATACTGGTTTGCGTTTTGCGTTTTTTGTTTGCAAAATGTCGCGGTAAGCAAGAGTCGCCACCGACTTTTATTTCATCCAATCATGGAAAAGGAAAAAGAACAGAAAAAACCTTTTTTTGAGATTTATGAGTACGGGGGTAGATTATAGAAAGGGAAGGTGTTAGCACCCTTTTTTATCCATGGTTTTCCATGGGCTCTTAGGTACTTGCTCATCTTTTAAAATTTTTTGCTTGTGTGTGTGCTTGTTTTGAAAATGTTTTACTTCGTGATAACCCTTGTATCAGTCCTCAAGGGTGTGACGAAGTTTGTTTTGAAAATTGTTTTGAAAGGTGTTTCTGTGAAAAGTTTTGTTGAGCAAGTACTTAAGATTCTACCTACTCGAAAAAAGATTGTTCGTTCTCATTTCCTTTAGACAACGCTATCCTATTATTAAGGATTAGGTAGCCCCGCTGTTAGAGTTTGTAAGGGACGTTCGAAAGGTACGAGTACAGTCACTAAAGCAATGGGTAGGGAACCTTAGTAGTAACCCTAGAGTCGTAAGATCTTTTCGAGGCAACATTCGAATGGGACATTTGATCTTTTAGACAGGAGGGTGTTGTACCCTAAAATTTTCCCTCTCATTTGTCAAGTATTTGCTCACAAGATATTCTACGACGTCAAGTTTGCAGCACTAATACATCAATTTAGGCTTGAAATTGGCACAAGGGCAAAATGGTCAATTGCATACTGGAAAGTCAAACTTTGACTTTTTGGTTAACATTAAGTTTCAAATATCACAATTCATCAAGACATTCAAAAATATCAAGCTTAATCATCAAGAAGTCAAGAAAGTCAAAAGTTAACTTGAAAAGTCAAGATTTTGAAGACAGAGAAATTTTCTAAGTGTTTTTATACATGATAATTTCATCACTTCATGCCATTCTTTCACCAAGATAAAAAACGGTTCAAGGGACACTTTCAACATGAAAGTTGTAGATTTCCATGATATTCTTGAAAAGCAAGCTTTTTATACACAACTTGTCTTGATCCCATACTTTGTTTGTTTCTGATTTTACTCCACCATAAAACATGGAAATCAACCCCTCTAAATCAGAAACTTTGGTAATTCTCCTTGGGACCATGGAGTACTTGACATAGTTTGATACTTACATCCCAACCAAACCATAACATGTTGTATTGTAAACATATTCAGCCTTTGTTCACAAGTCTTTTGCCTATAAATAGAAGAAGCATTTGCAAGACAAAGAGGTTAGAAAAAATAGAGAGAGGTTAAAAAAATAGAGAGAAGGGCCAGAAAAAATAGAAGGAGAAACAAACACTCAAACTCATTTTTGCTGTCAAAAAACCAGATTTGTACACAAAACCTCCATTTTTGAGCTTTGAAGTCCAAATCTTTAAATCGCATACCTTGCAAGTTTTCTCCAAACAAACCATCCAAACACTTCATATACACCATATAGAAGTTGTTCAAACATAAGAATAACTTCTGTAACATCACTTCCACCATCTTCTAAACTCAAAAAACATACATTGCAACTTGACTTGGTTGGAGTGGTTCAACCATTTGCAGTATAAAAGGAAGGTTGGAGTTACTTCAAGAAGGTTCAAAGGAGCTCGTTCAATCACCACTTTGCACCCGAATACCTCTGTACGTGTCCTAAAGCTTCCGCTTCGAGAGGTAAACTTTTTCAAACAGTGATCTCATTGTTCATACATCATTTGCTTTTGTGCTCAAAAGATATAACAAGACAGATCAAAGAGAAAAAACTAACGAAAAGCATGACCAGAGGTTGACACGGGTGCCCTTGTCACACGACACGGCCCGTGTCAGCTTATTTGGGTTGAAAAACATAGTAAAATGCAGGTATAGAGGCTCACGCGGGTGCCCGTGTCAATCGACACGGACCGTGTCAGAGTTACTGGTTCAGACACGACCAAAAAAAGATGAACAAGGGCTGACACGGGCGCCCGTGTCAGGTGACATGCCCGTGTCAGGATGGCTAGGACAAAAAATGCATAAAAGTCATGGACAGGTCCTGACACGGGTGTCCGTGTCCCCCGACACAGCCCGTGTCAGCTCGAGCATCAAATTTCTTGATTTTTGGAGATTTTTTAGGTTCTTTTGGACATATTGCATTGTTTGGAAGTGACCTAAATTTATAAAACCTTTTTGTTCAAATGAAACCTCAAAAACACTTTTCTAAACAATTAACTTAGAGTTAAGTTTTTTTTCAATGAAATTAATTACAAAACCTTTTTTCTACAAAAAAACCTAAACAGAAATTTCTCCCACTTTACATCTTCTTGCATATTTTATTATTTTTGCATTATAATTTATGTAATTGTCAAAGCCTTGTAATAGTAATTAGGGTTTACTTTACTTGTCATCCCCATTTGTAAATTTATATCCCCCATCCTCAAAGTGATGTAATAGCGTAGTAATTTTACTTTCCTCAATTTATCGCTTTCATATAATATTAGTAATTAGGGTTTGTATGGAAAGATAAAACCAACAAGTAGATAACCCTAATTCAAGATAAACAAGCATGAAAATAACACACTTGCACACTAGCACCCTTAGGGTTACTCCACTTGGTTTCCTTATACAAAAATGGCCATATTACGCATGCGAAGTATCTTGGCAAAACAAACAAGTATAAGATCATAGTCCCTCGATGACGCTATTCAAAAGTTGCCTTACAAAATGATCTTGGTCCCTAAAAAATGCTAAGATACTTTGCAACATTGCTAATCATGGTTATACGATGACTCGCACCCGTCCCATTTACATCCAAAGATAGGGTTGCTTACCAAATCAATGGTAAGACAACAATATCAAAGGAAAAGAAAATGAACAAGAAAGACATTTTGAGTAGGTAGATTACTTTTGGTTACTTTCTCCATTTCAAACAAATCTCCTTGCTATTTTCAAAACAAACACACACATTTCAAAAACATCTTACAAACATTGAAAACATTTTCAAAAAGACAAACATCTTTGTATACCTTCTTACGAACGAGAATCATTACAAAGATTGCCTAAACAATGGCCTCTTTTACAAAAATACTTTCAAAACCACACAAAGCATAATTTCAAAACAAAAAGCAAGTGATCTAGAAAGTAACTAAGAGCCCATGGAAAACCATGGATGAAAAGGGTGCTAATACCTTCCCTTTTCATAATCTACCCCCCGAACTCAAGAAATAATCTCAAAGGTCTTTCCTGTGCTTTTTCACCTTTCCTTTTGGATAAAAGAAAAGTCGATGGCGACTCTTGCTAACCACAACATTTGTGATAAAATGCAAAACCCTCAAGTCAGTTCGCCCACCGTATCACAGAACTGGCGACTTTGCTGGGGAAAAATCATCTAAAAGTGGGGTTACCTTAGGGTTAGATCACCTTTACTCGCTTTCATTATTGGATTTGTGTGCTTTATATTCAGTTCTTTGTATTGGGTTTGCTTTGATCCTCCACCCGGATCTGGGACACATTTTTAGGTAAATAGTAATAGATTGTAGAGACAGTACATCATAGACCGATATGGTTGAAACAATAGCTATGTTAGTGTGACGCATTTGTGGTTACCGATATCCCTCGTGGTGAATCGAGGAGAATATGGGGCCTCCGAGTGGCGTCATGAAGCACTAATTGACTTTAGAACCCTAATTGAACAAACTTGGCCATTAGGACGTAGCGAGATAGCCGATTTCGGTGTAGAGCTGAAAATTGGTTGATACTCGATACTACACTCATTGAGGCTAGAATTTTGGGATATCTCGGCCGCAAGAAAAGATTGTTGTGCTGGGACAATGCCTAAGAGAAAGGTCGGTGAAATTGAGATCCTTTAGAACCCGATCACTATTGCTAGGACAGGTTGAGCCAACTAGACTTCAAGAGGGTACTTACCTACAAAAATCATGCAAGCCTAAAACATAGGGACTTGTTTGTGGTGTATGTATATATTTACTTGTACATAAACATCATAAACATCATGAACATCATATGCATGCTCAGTAACCATTTCAAGGATTTAGAAATTTATCTTTGTTTTTGTTTTGTAGGACATGAATTCCCTCCGAAGAAACACCATCTGAATCAACTTTGTAAAAGCACATCCTCAACTTCAAGAGCTAGCCTCAAGAGTGCCCGGGGATTCTCCTTTTACCAAGAAATATGGTTGACTCCTTAGTTTGGCTACATCCAACTTCCAAGAAGAGATAATGTGTGTGCTATTCCAATTCTTTGATCCCGTACATCATTGTTTCACTTTCCCAGACTATCAATTGGTACCTACACTGGAAGAGTTCTCTCTACTCTTAGGGGTGCCTGTGCTTGATCAAATACTGTTCACCGGTCTAGAAGGGATTCCAAAACCTGAAGTCATCGCCGAAGCTTTGCATATGAAGAGGGCCAACATCATAACCAACTGGGAGACAAGAAGCGGGGTTAAAGGCTTTCTAGCTATTTTTTTATTTGAAAAGGCTCGTTCATTCTGGGACGACTTGGATTTCCAAGCTTTCGAAGATGTCCTGGCTCTTTTCATTTATGGTTTGGTTCTGTTTCCTAATTCAGACCAATTCATAGACGTTAACACCATCAAAGTCTTTCTCTCTCGCAATCCTATACCTACCTTACTAGGAGATATCTTGCATTGCCTTCATACCCGCACCATGAAGAAAAGAGGTACTCTTTTGTGTTGTATCCCCCTACTCTCTAAGTGGTTCACTTCACACCTGCCTCAGTCAGCATTGAAGAACGAGCAAAGATTGACTTGGTCTCAAAGGATGATGTCTCTCACCCACTTTGATATCCGTTGGTGTTCAAGATCCTTGGAAAATGTCTCTATCATTGACCGCTGTGGGGAGTTCCCTAATGTACCTATACTTGGTATTAGGGGAGGTATCACCTAAAACCCATGCTTAGCTCTTCGACAGTTTGGGTATGCCCGAAGAGACGACCCTCATGAGATGCTCATCCAAGGTCTGGTGTTCGACTATGACAAAGAAGACCAAGGTTACCGCCAGAGGTTTACACGTGCTTGGGGAATGGTGAACAAGGTGGACAGTAGGACTTTGGGACATAAAAACTCTACCCCTCTCGAGCCTTACCTTAAGTGGGTATGGGCTCGTGCCTAGAGTATCTTGATGCCTTACCCTCCCATCCTTCCTGTCATCATTATGCCTGTTATTGAATGAGACTACCCATACACCGTTCTTCATCCCGATATGCCTACCTCTCTCGAAGACCTGCAGAAAGCTTGGGTTCAGTTGAAGGAAGAGCGAGACACCTTTGAAGCCCAGTATTACGCCAGTGAGAAGAAGGTTTTGGAGCTCACCAAACTGCTTCATGAAGAGAAAAACCTAAATGCCTACATTGCTCCAAAGAGGACGCGTTCAGTCTTTTTGTATTAGGAGTTTGGTTGTATTTTATTTCTTTCATTATAAGCCCAAGGAGGCATGATGTATTCAAACATGGAATTTTAATATGACGTGTGTTCCTTTTGGGTTTGAACAAATTTAAATCTATAATTTTCCTTGGAATCATTTGCATATTGCATCTTCATTCATCATAACATAAACAGGTCTTTTGCAACGAGTTTCCTCATCTCTCTACTGTTTATTTCAGTAAGATGGATCTCGAACAGACAGTCAAAGATCTTCAAGTTCAAAACACGCAATTTCAACAGTTACTCATGACCCTAGCCAAGGGGCAGGAAGAGTTGAAGACTCTGTTAGCTGAAGAAAGAAAGAAGAAAACAAAGAAAGCCACTGGGGTTTTGAACATGGGGAGAAGGTTTCAGGGAAAGACTAGACGGACCTTGAATTTTGCAACCACTTCCGAGGAAGGAGAAGGGAAAGGAAAAGAAACAGCGGTTCCGTCAGAATCCGAAGAGGAGGAAGAAGAGGAAGACTACTAAGAGGAACAATATTCTCCAGCAGATGATAAGTACAGACATCTTGAAGAGCGTCTGAGCGCTATGGAAATACAAAAGGTGCCAGGTCTAGACTTTGAAAAATTGGGGCTAGTATCGAGAATTGTGATCCCGTCGAAGTTCAAAGTACCTTTGTTTGCAAAATATGATGGGGTGTCATGTCCTAAGATGTACCTCCGATCATATGTGAGAAAGATCCAGCCACACTCCACCGATAAAGACTTGTGGGTACATTTTTTCCAAGATAGCCTATCTAGAACACAACTCGATTGGTTTTACCAATTGGAAAGGGCCAATGTCCACAATTGGGAAGATATTTCCACAACTTTCTATAAGAAATACCAATATAATGCAGATTTGGCGCCTACCCGTACTCAACTTCAGAGTATGGCCATGGCTTCCAATGAGGGTTTCAAGGATTACGCGCAGAAATGGAGAGATCTAGCCGGGAGAGTGAAACCCCCTATGTCTGAAAGGGAATTGGTGGACATGTTCTTAGGCACTCTATCGGGCCCTTTCTTCAACCATTTTATTGGGAGCTCATCTGCGGGGTTTACTGAGTTAATACTAACCAGAGAGAGGGTGGAAGCTGGCATAAAAAGTGGAAAGATTCAGAAGGATTCATCTGCCTCTACAGCTGTGAGAAATCCTTTTATTGGGAAGAAGGAGGTATCTGCTTTTTATCCATAAAGGAACCAAGGGAGAGCCGAACGCCGACCAATGGTAGGGGCTGTCATGATCCCAAAGCCTACATCTATCAACCAAGGAGTAATCAACCGAGGGTGGAAAGGCCAGTCCGGCAATTCACCAGAATCAATATGACTCTAGCCCAGGTTTTTCCACATCTTCTGAAATCCAATTTGACAACTCTGAAGGAAGCTCCAAAGAACCCCAACACAGCGTCCCCTCATTATCACCCAAATTCCAGATGCGCATATCATTCTGAAAGTCCAGGTCATGACACTTACAACTGTTGGGCCCTGAAAAACAAAATTCAAGACCTTATAGAGGAAAAAGAGATTGATTTTGATGCACCCGAGAAGCCAAACGTTATTTATGCTCCTATGCCTAGGCATGGTCACAACATCAATGCTATCGAAGAAGATTTGTTTTCTAACACAGTTGATGAACTCTTGACTCCACTCCCAATCATTAAGATAAACTTGTTGAAAGCCGGTGTATTCCCGGGTTGTAATAAAGACTGCCATCTTTGCTTATCCTCACCAACTGTTTGTTCTTTGTTGAAAACAGGCATTCAACGTTTGATAGACAATCAAGATATTCTGTTTGAAAGTACTCCTGTTTCACCTGTTCCTGTTGAATACATTTCAATTATAACCATCTCCGCCAATTCTTCCAGGGTCCCCAAAAGACCCGTTAGGATTACATTGGTTCCAAAAACTACTCCTCTTATAATCACAATGCCCGGGCCAGTCCGGTATGAATCAAACAAATTGGTACCATGGAATTACGGTGGAGACATCTACTACCATGGTATCAAACAAGATGGGTTGGTCGCCGAAGAGATGAGCTCCGAAGAAGAAGACTCTGACATTAGCAATATTGTCGGAACCAGTATGATTACCCGTAGCGGTAAAATCTTCTCTCCAAATATTGCCCCCCAAAGGAAATTTTTGGACCCATGGATGCTCTAAAGGTTACCTCCGTACCAATAATCATATCCACAAGTGCTCCTATTGACAAAGATGACACAACCCCTACTGTCATTCCTACCAACAATCCTACTGCTGAAACTCGAGGAAAAAGTATTCAAGTAGAGCCTGTCCAGACGAAGGTTCAACCACTAACTATTCCCGAAACCTCCAAAAAGGAAATGGAGGAGATCCTGAGAATAATAAAGAAGAGAGACTATGACGTAGTTGATAAGTTGGGACAAACTCCCTCCAAAATCTCCATGCTGACATTATTACTCTGCTCAGAGGCACATGCGAAGGCTCTGGTAAAGTTTTTGAAGACAGCCCATGTGCCTCAAGAGACATCGGCTGACCAATTTCAAGATTGTGTGGCCAGTTTAATGGCGGATAACGGCCCAGGCTTCTCAGATGTTGATCTGACACCAAGGGGAAGAAAGAACAACGAGGCATTGCATGTCTCCGTGGAATGTAGAGGAACAACTCTGGCCCATGCCTTGGTGGACACCGGCTCATATTTGAATGTTCTACCGAAGAAAGCTCTCGATAGATTAGACTGTGAATGACTGACGTTGAAACCCAGTAACATAGTCGTGAGAGCATTTGATGGCTCAAATAGGATGGTCCACGGGGAGGTGGACATCCCCATAAAGGTTGGAACTCAGACTTTCAACTCAACCTTCTATGTAATGGACATCCTCCCCTCTTACTCCTGTCTGCTAGGACGACCGTGGATCCATAATGCCGGTGTTATTACCTCTACACTACACCAGATGCTAAAATATCCGGTCCAGGGAAAGATTATCACTATCCACGGAGAGGAAGAGTATATGATTAGTCACCTCAATTCTTTCTGGTATGTGGAATTGGATGGCGAGTTCATTGAAATCCCTTTTCAACATTTCGAAGAAGTCTCTCAAGAGGTAGCAGTAACCAAGGCAGTGTCCTAGCTCCCTAAGGTTACAAGACCTCCGCTCCGGATGTCATCTCTAAAGGACGCCAAAGCAGTAATAGAGGAGGGTGGATGCACCATATGGGGGAAACTTTTGGACATTCCATATAAATCTGACAAGTTTGGATTAGGGTTTACTTCAAGTGCTCAGAAGGCTGTGCACTGTGCCCGTGCTGGAAGGCCACCCCTGAAGATTAGCAATCGAGAGGTCAATGCAGTGGAAGATGGTGAAGAGGATTGCAGCTTGGAGGATTGGATATTTCCTACTGTCAACGGAGGACTTCGCAATTGGGAAGCCAGAGACTCTGTCCCAATAACTTTCATCCCTCAGTAATTTATCTTTTACATTTCTCTTGGACTTGTAATATTCACAAACAATTCGCACATTTAAAACCTTGTGTTTTGCCCGAGGCACAATGGTCCATCTGTAAGGGTTTTTTATTTCATCTTCATATGACATTTAATGAATCATGAACGTTTTTCACATACAAACTTTTATGCTCATTTTATTTCTTTTACATTTTGTTCTTTAAGGATGCTATACCCTTACACACACCCACACTCACAAATGCAGGTACCCCTCCATTCCGGATCCCATGGGTAACAATACTGCTATGGCCTTTTGTGACTCTGAGGATCTAATCTACCAAGCTGAAGACGAAGGTGAGGAAGATTGTGAAGTACCAGGGGAATTGGCCAGACTACTACAACAAGAGGAAAGAGATATTCAATCTTATGAGGAACCGGTGGATACAATCAACATGGGTACCAAGGAGGATATAAATGAGGTCAAGGTGGGTGCCAATCTGGAGCCTAATGTTAAGGAGCGTCTGATTCAGCTGTTGCATGATTATGTTGAGATCTTTTCCTGGTCATATGAAGACATGCCGGGGCTTGATGCATACATCGTGGTACACCGTCTTCCAACAAGAGAAGATTGTCCACCAGTAAAACAAAAAGTCCGCCGCATGAGACCTGACATGTCAGAGAAGATCAAAGCGGAAGTCATGAAACAATTCAATGCTGGATTCTTGGCTGTCACTCCCTATCCTCAATGGGTAGCCAACATTGTTCCCGTGCCTAAAAAAGACGGCAAAGTACGAATGTATGTTGACTATAGATATTTGAATAGGGCCATCCCTAAAGATGATTTTCCACTCCCCCACATTGATATCCTGGTTGACAATACGACCCAACACAAAGTGTTTTCCTTCATGGACGAATTCTCAGGTTACAACCAAATCAAAATGGCACCTGAGGACATGGAGAAAATAACATTTGTCACAAAGTAGGGCACATTCTGCTACAAAGTGATGCCATTCAGACTGAAGAATGCTGGGGCAACCTATCAGCGCGCCATGGTAGATTTGTTTCATGACATGATACATCATGAAATAGAGGTCTACGTAGACGATATGATAGCTCGATCACAAACAGAAGAAGATCACCTTGATCACTTGCAAAAGTTGTTTGAGAGGTTGAAGAAGTATAAACTAAGGTTGAATCCAAACAAGTCCATATTCGGAGTATGATCCAGTAAATCCCTAGGCTTTATCGTCAGTAACAAAGGTATTGAGGTTGATCCTTCCAAGGTTAAAGCAATACAAGAAATGCCTGCTCCTCGTACTGAGAAGGAAGTCAGAGGATTATTGGGACGCTTGAACTATATCGCCATATTCATTTCTCACATAACAGCTACTTGTGAGCCAATCTTCAAACTATTGAAGAAAGATCAAGTAGTCAAATGGAATGATGAATGCTAGACTGCTTTCGACAAAATCAAAGAGTACTTATAAGAGACTCCTGTTTTGATGCCACCAGTCGAGGGAAGACCACTGATCATGTATCTGACTGTTTTAGAAAACTCAATAGGGTGTGTACTGGGGTAGCATGACGAGTCTGGCTGAAAAGAGCACGCTATTCACTACCTGAGCAAAAAGTTTACCGACTGTGAAACCAGACATTCACTGATCGAGAAAACTTGTTGTGCTCTGCGATGGGCTGCTCGCCGGCTAAGACAGTATATGCTGACTCATACTACCTTATTGATATCTAAGATGGATCCGATAAAATACATCTTCGAGAAGCCTGCTCTGTCTGGGAGAATATCTAGATGGCAGATGATCCTAACAGAATATAACATACAATATACTACTCAGAAAGCTATAAAGGGTAATGTATTGGCTGATCACCTTGCTCACCAAGATGTAGATGACTATCAGTCCATGAAGTTTGAATTCCCGGATGAAGACATCATGACATTAGACAACTGTGAAGAAATTAGACCATATGACGGACCTGAACAAGGATCCCGATGGACCCTGTTCTTTGATGGGGCATGCAATGCACTTGGTAATGGTATCAACATTGTACTCATATCTCCGGAAGGGTGTCATACTCCCTTTACTGCCAGACTTTGCTTCAACGGTACGAACAACATGTCAGAATACGAGGCATGCATCTTCGGTCTCAAGGTTGCCATAGACTTGGGGAATCAAATCTTTAGATGTGTTTGGAGATTCACCTTTGGTCATCAGTCAGATCAAAGGGGAATGAGACACTAAACACCCAAATCTTATCCCTTACAAAGAACATGTTTTGACATTGTTACCACATTTTGAGAAGATTACCTTCGAGCATTTCCTGCGAGAAGGAAATCAGCTAGCAGACACTCTAGATACAATGTCATCCATGTTTAAACTTAGTTGGGATAACGAGGCTCCCCAGATCACCATCGAACGAATGGATGAACCAACACATTGTCACAAGATTAATACTGAAGAAATAGTGGACCAACTTTGGTTTCATGAAGTCAAGAGGTATCTCGAGGTTCAAGAATATCCATAAGGAGCTTCAATCAATGATAATAAGTTCTTAAGGAGATTCTCTGCTAATTTCTTCCTTAGTAATGGCATCCTGTACAAACGCAATCATGACTCCAATTTGCTTCTGTGCGTGGATGAGGTTGAAGCTGAAAAGATCATGGCTGAATTGCATGAAGGTACTTTTGGCACCCACTCCAGTGGGCATACGATGGCGAAGAAAATCCTACGGGCAGGCTATTATTGGTCTACCATGGAAGCATATTGCTATCAACACTCTCGGACCTGTCATAAGTGTCAAATTTATGCTGACAAGGTGCACGTACCTCCAGTTCCTCTGAATGTCTTGATGGCTCCTTGGCCCTTTGCTATGTGGGGAATTGATATGATTGGGGAGATCAAGCCTACAGCCTCCAATGGACACCGCTTCATCCTAGTGGCCATTGACTATTTTACCAAGTGGGTCGAAGCGGATTCCTTTGCTTCCGTTACTAAGAATGTTGTTGTCCGCTTCATCAAGAAAAATCTCATTTGCTGGTACGGTATCCTAGAAAGGATCATCACTGACAATGGTATAAATCTTAACAACACTATGATCACCGCCTTGTGCGAGCAATTCAAAATTCAGCATCACAATTCTTCTCCCTACCGACCAAAGATGAATGGTGTTGTTGAAGCTGCAAATAAAAACATTAAAAAGATCATACAAAAGATGACAGTCATGTACAAAGACTGGCATGAGATGTTACCATTCGCTCTCCACGGGTACCGCACCACAACTCGCACATCAACTGGGGCAACACCCTATTCTTTGGTATATGGCATGGAAGTTGTTTTGACAATTGAGGTCCAAATCCCCTCTCTGAGGATTATGAAGGATGCAGGTTTGAATGAAGACGATTGGATCCAGTCTCGACTTGATCAACTGAACTTAATTGATGAAAAGAGACTTACTACTGTCTGCCATGGTCAAATGTATCAAAAACGGATGATCAAGGCTTTTAACAAGAAAGTCAGGCGTCAAATATATCAAGTTGGGGATCTAGTGATCAAACGTATCATTTTGCCACAAAGTGATCCCAGGGGAAAATGGAATCCTATCTATGAAGGACCATTTGTAATCAAAAGCATATTCTCCGGTGGGGCAATGATCTTGACCACCATGGACGGTGACGACCTGCCACACCCTGCGAACGCGGACATAGTCAAAAGATACTATGCATAAGAGACCCGCTAGGTTGACATACCTAGGAAAAAAAGGGAATCCCGGTGAACCAAAAAGGTTCAGGCAAAAATTAGGGATAAAATAAAAAAAATTGTACACCCGGTAAGTTGAAAACCCGAAAGGGAGACTTGGGCAAAAAAAGGGTTTCCCGGTGGACTGAAAACCCGAAAGGGCGGTCCAGGCAAAAGTTAGGGAATTAAAGCGTATGACTATGTCCCGTCGGATCACTTTACGGACAACCTTTGACTTCCCCTGACAAACTCGAAGTTTCTGATCAATTCAATCATCTTCGAACGAAGCAACAAATAGACAAGATATTTAGAGATATGAAGGCTATAGCAGAATGGGAACCCCATGGGATTATTACACATAACTATCTTTCTTTGTATAAATTCTTCTTGTTTTATGGCACCATTCTCTTACTAGAATGTTTGTCCCCTTTGTACAAAATACTTATTCAAAATCAATACAAAGATATCCCTTTGAAAGTATAGAAAACTATTTGTCTTTTTACATTTGTGTTTTATTTGTAAAAACGTCCAATGATTCATTGATGAACATATGCATTTGAACATAATTACTGTTTACAAATAAGCAAAATGAGAAAGACAATTACTGATAGGTTGAAAGGATAGGAAAACGTCTCTAGGCTATTCCATAAGTAATCCCCACAGTACGTCATTTAAATCCCCAGCGGAACAAATTTCAATTTATTAATCCCCGGTAGAAATCGTCAAATTCTCAGGATTCCCCAAGCAAATCTTACAAGCAGTACATGGCATTGCCCTTACAACGGAATTTACTTCTCTCAACAAGAGTTCATCAGTACTTCAACTTCAAGACATGGAAATTCAACATATCCTCAACAGCATTCAAGGATTTATTTTCCTCAATCAAACAACAATACAACAAATCGACTTACATGCGCATACATTGCATCCACATATCATAAACACTGATAAAACAACTACATTGCATCATACATTTCATGCAATATAACTTTGTTTCAGCTAACATTTTACCTTTTTCAGGATAAGATTAAGTAGCTACCATTAACAATATGCATTCAGATACAGTTCAGATACGCTCCAGATACGGATGCTATCCTGATTCTCATTCAGATTCAACCTTTTGATACAGTTCAGATACGCTCCAGATACGGATGCCATCCTGATACTCATTCAAATCCAACTTTCAGATACAGTTCAGATGCGCTCCAGATACGGATGCCATCCTGATACTCATTCAGATCCAACTTTCAGATACAGTTCAGATACACTCCATATACGGATGCCATCCTGATACTCATTCAGATCCAACTTTCAGATACAGTTCAGATACACTCCAGATACGGATGCCATCTTGATACTCATTCAGATTCAACCTTTTGATACAGTTCAGATACACTCCAGATACGAATGCCATCCTGATACTCATTCAGATCCAACTTTCAGATACAGTTCAGATACGCTCCAGATAAGGATGCCATCCTGATACTCATTCAGATCCAGCTTTCAGATACAGTTCAGAGACGCTCCATATATGGATGCCATTCTAATACTCATTCAGTTTCAGCTTACGGTTCAGCAATCATTTTTGGATGGAATCTACAAGCCCATCTCTAACACCTTTCTATCATCTCTCTGAATGGCATCTTTAAGCCCATTCCCTCGACCATCACATCACCGAGTGCAAATTTCTGGGCACTCTAGTGTCCAATCATCTTCCACCTTCGAGTCACGAATGACAGAACTCGCCAATCTAACTCTTCAGGTTTAAGAAGATTGAACAGGGGTAACTGTTGTACCCCAAAATTTGCCCTCTCATTTGTCAAGTATTTGCTCATAAGATGTTCTACGATGTCAAGTTTCCAGCACTGATATATCAATTTAGGCTTGAAATTGGCACAAGGGCAAAATGGTCAATTGCATACTGGAAAGTCAAACTTTGACTTTTTGGTCAACATTAAGTTTCAAATATCACAATTAATCAAGACATTCAAAAATATCAAGCTTAATCATCAAGAAGTCAAGAAAGTCAAAAGTCAACTTGAAAAGTCAAGATTTCCAAGACTTAGAAATTTTCTAAGTGTTTTTATACATGATAATTTCATCACTTCATGCCATTCTTTCACCAAGATGCAAGACGGTTCAAGGGAAACTTTAAACATGAAAGTTGTAGATTTCTATGATATCTACAACATTGCTTTACACAACTTCTGCTAAATATGCATGGATCTCAAGTTATAAATTCATGAAATCATGACATTTTCATTTAACACTTAGAGAAATTTTTCAACAGTTTTTGTGCAGGATTTTATCCCAACTTCTTGGAATTTTTTTCACATAGTTCCAAGATGATTTTGTCAAAATTCCCAACATGAAAGTTATAGAGGGTGTTTCAAGCTTTACAAAACATCAAAGATCATCAATTTATCATACTTGAGCTAGGAGATTCAAGGGCATGAAGTTGGGCATCCACCCTTGATTTGCAAGTCATTCTATTAAAGAACACACAACAAAACCCTTATGCTATGCTGCATAATCTTACTTTGCAGGCCTTGTGACTTGTAAATCTATACATAATTTAATGTTTACACAAGAGCTTGAGCTATTATCCAAGTGTTTAAGCCATTGTCCAAAGGATCTTTCCATTTATGGCAAAAAGGCACCATTGCTATTCTTGAAAAGCAAGCTTTTTGTACAAAACTTGTCTTGAGCCCATACTTTGTTTGTTTATGATTTTAATCCACCATAAAACATGGAAATCTACCCCTCTAAACCATCAACTTTGGTACTTCACCTTGGGACCATGGAGTACTTGACAAAGTTTGATACTTACATCCCAACCAAACCATAACATGTTATGTTGTAAACATATTCAGCCTTTGTTCACAAGTCCTTTGTCTATAAATAGAAGAAGCATTTGCAAGACAAAGAGGTTAGAAAAAATAGAGATAGGTTAGAAAAATAGAGAGAAGGGCCAGAAAAAATAGAAGGAGAAACAAACACTCAAACTCATTTTTGCTGTCAAAAAACCAGATTTGTACACAAAACCTCCATTTTTGAGCTTTGAAGTCCAAATCTTTAAATCTCATACCTTGCAAGTTTTCTCCAAACAAACCATCCAAACACTTCATATACACCATATAGAAGTTGTTCAAACATAAGAATAACTTCTGTAACATCACTACCACCATCTTCTAAACTCAAAAAACATACATTGCAACTTGACTTGGTTGGAGTGGTTCAACCATTTTCAGTATAAAAGGAAGGTTGGAGTTACTTCAAGAAGGATCAAAGGAGCTCGATCAATCACCACTTTGCACCCGAATACCTCTGTACGTGTCTTAAAGCTTCCGCTTCAAGAGGTAAACTTTCTCAAACTGTGATCTCATTGTTCATACATCATTTGCTTTTGTGCTCAAAAGATATAACAAGACAGATCAAAGAGAAAAAACTAACGAAAAGCCAGACCAGAGGTTGACACGGGTGCCCGTTTCACACGACACGGCCCGTGTCAGCTTATTTGGGTTGAAAAACATAGTAAAATGCAGGTACAGAGGCTGACACAGGTGCCCGTGTCAATCGACACGGCCCGTGTCAGAGTTACTGGTTCAGACACGACCAAAAAAAGATGAATAGGGGCTGACACAGGCGCCCGTGTCAGGTGACACGGCCGTGTCAGGATGGCTGGGACAAAACAAATGCATAAAAGTCATGGACAGGTCTCGACACGAGTGCCCGTGTCCCCCGACACGGCCCGTGTCAGCTCGAGCACCAAATTTCTTGATTTTTGGAGATTTTTTAGGTTCTTTTGAACATATTGCATTGCTTGGAAGTGACCTAAATTTATAAAACCTTTTTTTTTCAAATGAAACCTCAAAAACACTTTTCTAAACAATTAACTTAGACTTAGGTTTTTCTTCAATGAAATTAATTACAAAACCTTTTTTCTACAAAAAAAAACCCTAAAAAGCAATTTCTCTCACTTTACATCTTCTTGCGTATTTTATTATTTTTGCATTATAAATTATGTAATTGTTAAAGCCTTGTAATGGTAATTAGGGTTTACTTTACTTGTCATCCCCATTTGTAAATTTTTATCCCCCATCCTCAAAGTGATGTAATAGCGTAGTAAGTTTACTTTCCGCAATTTATCGCTTTCATATAATATTAGTAATCAGGGTTTGTATGGAAAGATAAAACCAACAAGTAGATAACCCTAATTCAAGATAAACAAGCATGAAAATAACACACTTGCACACAAGCACCCTTAGAGTTACTCCACTTGGTTGCCTTATACAAAAATGGCCATATTACGCATGCGAAGTATCTTGACAAAACAAACAAGTATAAGATCATAGTCCCTCGATGACGCTATTCAAAAGTTGCCTTACAAAATGATCTTGGTCCCTCAATAAATGCTAAAATACTTTGCAACATTGCTAATCATGGTTATACAATGACCCGCGCCCGTCCCGTTTACATCCAAAGATAGGGTTGCTTACCAAATCAATGGTAAGACAACAATATCAAAGGAAAATAAAATGAACAAGAAAGACATTTTGAGTAGGTAGATTAATTTTGGTTACTTGCTCCATTTCAAACAAATCTCCTTGCTATTTTCAAAACAAACACACACATTTCAAAAACATCTTACAAACATTGAAAACATTTTCAAAAAGACAAACATCTTTGTATACATTCTTACGAACGAGAATCATTACAAAGATTGCCTAAACAATGGCCTCTTTTACAAAAATACTTTCAAAACCACACAAAGCACAATTTCAAAACAAAAAGCAAGTGATCTAGCAAGTAACTAAGAGCCCATGGAAAACCATGGATGAAAAGGGTGCTAATACCTCCCCTTTTCATAATCTACCCCCCGAACTCAAGAAATAATCTCAAAGGTCTTTCCTGTGCTTTTTCACCTTTCCTTTTGGATAAAAGAAAAGTCGGTGGCGACTCTTGCTAACCGCAACATTTGCGATAAAACGCAAAACCCTCAAGTCAGTTCTCCCACCGTATCACATAGGGCAACCACTAAAATCTCCTATGCTTAAATGACTAATTTACCGAAGGCAACCGAAGTGAGGCAAACCCTAGGAGTGAATATGTGCATGTGGATTTTTTCAGTTAATTTAGTCTTTTCACATTAAGTGAGCTACCGTTTTAACTTTCAAACAATCTTTCCATACAATCCTATTAGCCATGCATCTAGACAGTTAAAGATTTGCAGAAATTTAAAAGTGCGAAAATATAAAACCTAACCATTACATGGCTTTCGCAGATACATAATTATTTAACTGAAAATAAAATGCGATAATGAAAACCCTAATTAAAATCTATTACAACCTCGAAACAGTTACATAAATAATAATCAGAACGGCAATTAAAACGCGCGATGAATTAAATGCGAAGAATTAATTAAGAGACCTAAAATCTAATTAAAAAATTATTTGGTTATTTTTTTGGAGAAAAATTAATTATTTACAACCCTAATTTCTAATTAGTTTTAATTATAAAAAGAAATTGAAATTAACCTAATTTAAACTAAATTAATTAATTAAAGAAAATAAAATATTTTATAAAAAAGATTTTTATGTTTTTTTGTGATTTTGATTTGAGAAAACAATTTAATTACAAATTTAAAACCTAATTTCTAATTAGTTTTATTTACAAAAAGAATTAAATTAACCTAGTTTCTAATTAAATTAATTAAAGAAATAAATATTTCATGAGAAAAATGATTTATTTGTATTTTTGTGATTTTTTGGATTAAAATAAAAAAAATGATTTTTAGATATTATTTGTGAAAAGAAAATTAATTAAGGAAATAGATAAAATAAATTTAAAAAAAAGAAAGAGAGGGATTGGGCCTGCTTGCTGAACATCCCAAGGGGGTGTGATTCTGAATCTTGACTTTGGGCCCAAGGTTGGTGGCCCAAGTCAATGCTGGATCCAGTGGTGCTGGCACTTGATGGTTCACCATGGTCTCTCAATGGTAGGCGTTAGATCTAATTGATGATGAATCCACTGGATGGATCATGGAGACGCATGGAAGGTGCCTAAGCATGTGATATATCATATCTGTAGAAAGAAAAGAAAATAAAGAAACGCTGGGACCTGGGATCGAACCCAGGTCCTTACGCTTACCGCCACTAATGTGTTGCCAGCTGCGTTACTGTTTTCATTTGTTAGTATAATAAGAAGAATATATAATATATAAATCAAGACAATTTGGATAAAAAAACGCACGGAGTTCAAATGGGCAAATGAATGATTTCCACGCCACCGTCTTCTTCATTCTCCGTCGCCTTAGGTTTCTTCACCTTTACCTACAGACAAAAGTATGTAGCTACAAACCTGTAAAACTCAAGAATCCAGCACAGGCATGATAAATTAGTTGTGATTGTACCAATCAACTCGTCTTGGCCTCACGAGCATCATGGTACCTTATTTGCGGCCTAATTTTTCTTGTGTCAAGAAGCCCCAAAACATGGCTTCAAACCATAGCTATGGCATTCATCAGTATGAACATCAAAATGTTAATTAAACCAAACCAACATATTGCAAATATGATAACAAACACGTATATGCCATTAAAACATGCTCATAATGTATAAATCATGATAGTCAAATTTAAAAAATATGGCAAACCGTAATGTTCATACAAGTTGTTTCTGAGCGTGAAAGGACATGTAATTGATTGGAATAGCTTCCTGAGATGTCCAGTAATCGATTGGCAATGCTAGGATGGCTTGAGATGGCCTGTATGACTGAAACCGATTCACACTTTTCTTTGAAAATTTGGAGTTCTTTCTTCCTCTTTCACGACCGCTACCCCTTGTCTTTTGCCTTGTAGTTGTTCATTATATATGCTAGGACGAATTAGGGTTCTAAAAACAGATGATATCTTTGAAAGTTTTGAAGATTTGATTTGATTTTCATGCCATATAATATCTTTCTAAATTGAGCCAAATTATCCCATTTTTGTACCAATCATGCTTGATTCGATTTGGCCTTGATATTTCAGCATATTTTGATTGCAATCCTATCAAAAAATCATATGAAACAGATCTTTGATATTATTTACCAATTATTTGATTTAATTCAATTTTTAATTAATAAAAATCAAAATAAATTGGAAAATGAAGCAAATAACATGTGGATAAGTAATTGGGTCGTGGACCATGTTATAAGTGAGGTGCAATCATGAAATACTAGGCCCATTTGGTAAAAAAAAATACACTTTTGAGCATATTTGACTTTTGGCAATTTTGCAAAAAAGGTCAACTTTGACAAGGCATATCTCCTCCAATTTTAACCCTAGAGAGGTGTTCTTGGACTTTTTAGAAATCTTAGGATGTCCCCTAAGCAACCCTTTTGGTCTCATTTCATGGGTCTTCCATGTTCATGTAAGAAGCTTTGACCCAAAAGGTGTTTTTGTTGACTTTTCAAAAGGACCTATAATGTAGAAATTCATATCTTTTGATGAGTGCATATTTTGAACTTGTGGGATGAAGATGAGTTGTAGGTAATTGAATCCTCTTAAAAATGAGCCTTGGATGGAAAATTTCTGACAAAGTATGTGGAAGTTATGTTTGGTCAAAGTTTGGTTGACTTTTCCTAAGAAACCCTAATTTAGCAACTTTTGGGTTTTGATGAATTTAGGGCATTCCTTGAAGAATCATGATAAACCCTTGATAAAATGATGGATATCACTTAAAAATGTTGATGTTGACCAAAAATCTTGAAGTTTGACTGTATGTGGGCCACAATTGACTTTTGACCTAATACAATCGATTCTCAAGCATCTGAGCAGTTGACTGAACAAACTTCTTGTGCAGTGCTTGAAATTTGACTTGAAGGGTCTTGAGAAAATATTAGGACCATGGAGATAATATTAGGTCTTTGGAGTTCACCTATATTGATGAAAATGGAAACCCTAATTTGATACACATTACCTTAGGAGAGAGTTTGTCTGGTCAACTCTTGGGAAAACTTGAGCAAATTGAGGATCTCTAGGAGTATGTATTGAGTAAAATGAGAGGGAAAATTTTGGGGTACAACAGGAAGATAACAAGGCGAAACATCAATAAACCAGAGGACAAAACATCACACCTAACAATGATATTGAGAATCAAAGTAGGATAACAAACATGTGCGATGGCGAAACATCGGCTAAAAGAATGTGCGATGGAGAAACATCGGCAAAAGAATATGCGATGGCGAAACATCAGCTAAAATATGGAAAGATAACATGGAAAAGATGGCGAAAAATCAATAAACCAGAGGACAAAACAACACACCTAACACTGATATTGAGAATCAGAGTAGGATGACAAGCATGTGCGATGGCGAAACATTGGCTAAAAGAATGTGGGATGGCGAAACATCGACAAAAGAATATGCGATGGCGAAACATCGGCTAAAAGATAACAGAATGTCATGGCAAGGATGGCAAGACAACACTTTGACAAGATTTTAAAATAATGCCAAAAGGCGCACAAACAAATAAGACTGGTTTGTATTTTTTACCTTGAAGAAGGATTTAAGTTTATTAGAGATATTTTATGATTTTCCAAGAAAAAGAAGTTTTAGCTTTAAGATGCAAGAATGCAAAGAAAAAGAAAACAGCTAAGGGACACTATCCTAATCTCTAGCCCTAATGTTATCATACAATAATTGACCCTAAGGTTGAGGATGAAAGAGGGAAGTTTCTACCCTATGTTAGCATACATGGATTCCTATCCTAAGGTCTAGCTCGAGGACTAACCCTACACGAGAAATCCTAAGGGAGTATGGAAAATACCAAATAAGTAAACAAACAAGTGTTTAAACATGAGTAGCAAGTAAGGTACATATGCATAATCTCCTTAAACTGGTCTTTAAATAAATCAGAGGGACTCCTGACATATATCAACAATGGAGGTCCCATCATGCAATAAAAAGCAATAAGGAGTGGAAACAATAAAAGGAAAATAGTGCAATACCAAACGGATAACTATCTGTAGTAAATGAGCAAGAAAAAAGAAACCCAGAGAACTTCAAGCAAGCTAGCATCAGTATACAAGTTAAGTCAGAAATCACGCCATCAAATATATGCACTGAGGCTTCAAGAGCAGGACTATAGAAGTCACAATCACACACACATACACACATACACACATACACACACACACACACACACACACACACACACACACACACACACACACACACACACACACACACATATATATATATATATATATATATATATATATATATATATATATATATATATATATATATATATATATATATATATATATATATATATATATATATATATATATATATATATATATATATATATATATATATATATATATATATATATATATATATATATATATATATATATATATATATATATATATATATATATATATATATATATATATATATATATATATCCTGCAAAAGAATTACAAATATACCAAGCACCGAAATAGTGCAAACACAACTGATTGTGTTCCACAAATAAAGTGGAACACTACAATACCAAGTCTAAATGAAAAAACTTTTCCTCAGAGTACCTCGCACATTCAACAGACAAATTAGTGATTTCAAAGAGAAATAATGAAACAATAAAGGATGGATGGTGATATAATCATGAGAGTGTAAAATAAACATGATGGTAAACATCAAAGGCAGTAGATGTAAGAAGCATCAAGCAAACTCAAACAACAACTAGGTCAAAACTAAAGAATTGTTGCTCCTTTTCTGTCACCATGTTGAATTGACAAGTAAATATCAATCAAGGATCAAAGGAGCAAGAGAAGAATACAATCAAAGACTTTAGAAGTCAGTAGAAAACACTTCACATCCATACTAATTCATTTCACCATGTTTCACAAGCATAACAAAAGAGGGGCACCACAAAATGCATCACAAAGCTTGGATCACAAGTTAACAAGGCAAGTAAGTCAAAAAAAGACAAAGTTATAAGACTTAAACCATTAAAAGATTTGAAATCAAGCTTCTAACATGCTATGAGGATATGATAAATAGTTTAAAATTTTAATTCTAAAGAATGTTGCACAAGTTTATTTAATATACATCAAAACATTCAAAAGGAAAGAAGAAAGGAACATCAAATTCATATATGAATGAAATTGGTTCAAGCATAAAAGTTCAAGTGATCTCAAGTATTTATGAGACTATACTTGATGTATCATTCCTCAACATGTTATCATTGGTCATTTGATGACCTCAAACCCAAGCCAAAAGTTCAAAATTCAAAGCTAAAACACAAAAAGAACATTACTTAGGAACCATGAATCAAAAAGGCTCATCAACCAATTATGGGAAATCAAGTGGATTTATTTGAATTGGTTTGAGGAAAACAGAATCAACATGATCATTAAGTTCCAAATTATAGGCCTCACACAAGTTCATTGGCCATCAAATAAATTGCAACAAGATATGCAACATCAATTGGGAACTTTCACTTTGAAAATTCATCAAAAATAGAAATGGACTTCCATAGTTCAAACAAAAATTTTCTCAGCATCTTTAAGATGTATAGAAGTCAGAAAGCAAGTCTCAAGTTTAATAATGGTTGAGGAAAGGATCAAATGAGCTTCAAACATCAAAACTAGTTGATGAAACCACCAATCTACACAAGTTTTCAAAATAAATCAATGGAGAATACCAAACCTCATAAATTAATTCAATAAAAATATTTTTGAGATCCTCAATCCATCTATGAACTTCAAACAAGAGCTTAATTCAATTGAAACTTAAGACAAATTGGTTTTTGGAATCAAATCAAACAAAGGTATTAACAAAACCCTAATTATTTAGAAAATAAACTTAATTATTGATTAATAAAGTTCCAATTCTAAGAAATTTAAACTAAAGTCATACAAAAATATATAAAACTCCAAAGATCAGAAAACTTATTTTTTCATATTTTTAGAATTAAAGAAAAGTCTGAAATAAAATCAAATTCAAGCAATTAATCAATTAAACAAATATTCACATTTTTAAAATAAAACTCTAACCAAAATAAAAAAAATATTCAACCAAAATTATATTCAAATATTATAATTAAATATAAACTTCTATGATTTTTTGTGGAATTTTTGAATCAAAGGAAATATCAAAATAAAATCAAATATCAAATAAATAATTAATTAAACACACGAATTTTGAAGCCAATCAAAACATTTTCAAAAATTCTGAAAAAAATGCAGAATGCCAGAAATATTATTTTTAGGTTTCATGAATTATTTTCAGAATTTTTCATCAAGATTTGATCAAGAAATAAAATCAAGAAAGATCAAGTTATAAAACAAAATTCAAATAAATGTGAAATTCAAATAGACCAATAGCATTGCGCCACAACATCATCTTCAACCTTTGAACAAGTTTAAAAACGCGCGTAAGAAACAGTCCTAGGGCACATGTTCAGATCCTTCATACATACTCATTTCCACACCATTTTTCATGAAATTTTATGCAAATCAAAGTCAGAAATAAGATCTACATTATGCTATTCAAATCACATTAAATGATTAACCATAGATCAAGAACGAATCTCATGAAGATTGCAAAAACACACTGAGCAAGATATTTCATAATCATCATACATGCATATTTCATCAAATAAAAAGCTCTAAAGCTGTAGAAACACTCAATGAACATCAAACAACATGATCCCAAACTCAAATCATACAATTCATGGCCTGAAATCAGGATCCAAAGTTAAGGATTCTAACCTTTGAGGCAAAAGTGTATCTACTGTCTCCTTCACTCCAGCTGCAAACTAAGCCCTGATCTACAACCCTTAGCACTTGGAGAAGAGAATGCAAGAAGAATCACTCAAAATGAACAAGAAAATTGGGAGAATCGAAGGAATGAATTTTTTGAGAGAAAAGTGGTTTTAGATATGAACTTCCTCCAATGCAGCCTTTCATTCTTCTCCTTCTGCCTTTTTTCTTTTGAATGAGAAATGTAGTGTTTATATAGAGTGTTTAAAGTGAGGGAAATAAGGTCATAACTTAGAGAAATCCGTTGGAGGGAAATTTGGCCAAAACAGGAAAGTGAAAATGTGAGAGCATGTGATTGTGCTTTGTTTGTTACTTGGCTTTTATGTTGCGTTTTGATGAGCTCAGAGATTAGTGAAATGACGTGAGTGAAGCATGAGGGGGTGAGGTGGCAAGGATTGCACATGGTGTGATTTTTTCTTGAGGTGAAAGTTACCAATTTTGGCAAAAAAATGTAGAAAGCGTGGGAAGGCAAGGAAAGTGTGATTGTTTGGCCAAAAGAAGTAAGAAATGAAGTGTGTGATTCGTGCCAAGCATGTGCATTACAACCTGAAAACAAACAGAACTGAAGGGTGCATAAAATCTGAAACTTGCATAAGCCACACGTGCACCAATAGTCAACTGACTTCCAACTGAGGACATAGAAAATTGGCTCGTGCGTTCTCAAAATTTCCTTGGGCCAAATGAAGAGCATACCCTAGGCTTCGAAACAAGCTGAGGTCCGAAAGAAATGATGGAGAGAGGAGTAAGATATGAAGCTTAGGATTCTGGGCAACTCAAGCCAACTTTCCCAAGACTATGCGCACGTTGGTTTGCCTATAAGGCAACACTTCAAATGGTCCAAATTGAGAGAATGAAGAGAGCAGGGATGAGGCTTTGACCAGCCTATAAGGTTACTTCGAATTGTCCAAACAAAGAGAAACAAAGTAAGAAGAAAGAGACTTCGACCAACCTTCAAGGTAACACTTCAAACTGTCCAAACGAAGAGAGAAGAATGAGGCTTCAACCAACCCTCAAGATGACACTTTGAATGTCCAAATAAAGAGTGAAGAATGAGGCTTCGACCAGACCTCAATATGACACTTTGAATGTCCAAATGAATAGAAACAAAGTAAGAAGAAAGAGGCTTCGACCATCCTTCAAGGTGACACTTCAAACTATCCAAACAAAGAGAGAAGAATGAGGCTTCGACCAGCCCCCAAGATGACACTTTGAATGTCCAAACGAAGAGAAACAAAGTAAGAAGAAAGAGGCTTCAACCAATCTTCAAGGTGACACTTCAAACTGTAAAAATAAAGAGAGAAGAATGAGGCTTCGACCAGGCCCCAAGATGGAACTTTGAATATCCAAACGAAGAGAAACAAAGTAAGAAAGAGGCTTCGACCAACCTTCAAGATGACACTTCAAATGTCCAAACAAAGAGAGAAGAATGAGGCTTAGACCAGCCTACAAAGCTACTTCGAATGGTACAAACTGTAGGAAATCAAAGAGATCCATTCGAATCCCTGGTTTCAATATCCAACTTCCTCAAATCATAGCCTCTTTGATTTTAAACCAAATTGATAGATTCCAAGTTTAATGAGAAGCTCTCACAACCCTCTTTAAAGTGTACGAGGCAAATTTTTGAATTATGCCTTGAATCAACAATTATAGGCATGTCACCAACTGTTTGATGAATTGCCTAGGCCAAATGCCTTGCCTTTCCTGGCCAGTTTCCCAAGATTGCCCCAAAAAATGCTCAACTTGACTTGAACTTCAAAGGCTCATAACTTTTGATTTTGAGTAAGAAGTGTGTTTTTGTCCTCTATGGGGCCTTGTAGATCCTTTTTCCCATTTTCAATTGGCAAAAAGAACCACCAAAATCCCCTGAAAAATGAGAATGTTATGCCCTTGTAAAGTCAGGCCTAAATTAATAACACTTAGTAAAATTTTCAATCACCAAGATAACTTCAAATCCAAGTAACCTCTCAAACTTGAAATTCTCATCAAAATCAATCATCAATGATCATCCCACATGAAAATACATGTCAAATTCTTCATGTTGACCAAAAGTAAACTTGGTCAACTTTGACTTAGTTGACTTTGAGTAAAATGACTATTTTCCCCCTTTGATTCAATTAAACCACTTCTCTTCAAAATTGATGATCAAAACTTAAAACATATGATATTCCAAACACATAGAGTCTATAGAAAGATTTTCCACCCAAAATTACAAAGAATCCCTGATTAAGACTCAAACCCTAGTTTTGCACCCTACACTAGGAGATAGCTGATGAAGCTTCAAAACACTAGTTCCACTAGGCTTCATGAGAGACTCTTTAAAAAAAATTGATTCCAATGATGATAAAAGAATGATTCTTCAATACTTGGCTCGTCTAGACCCCAATAACTCCAACTTGGGCAAAACCCTAATTTTGACTGATGAATCCAAAGAATGTGATTTTCCTTATAAACAACACAATACTCAATCTTTTGATGATCCAATGAGGTGGGTAAGATATCTTGAGATATGCGGTACCTTTGGGCTTGAAAGATCCAAAGGTTTAGATAATAAGGTCCTCCTTGAGCAACTTGTCAATACAATCAATCTTCCAAAGCTTGAGGGAGACTTTATAACAAAAATACTTTGATCCCTACACAATGCATGAATGCAATGCAATATGATGTTTATGATTAAACATAAGCCTAAATCAAGAGGGTAAATTTTGGGGTGCAACACATTGTCCAACAATAATTGAATACTCTTTCTCACAATGGAATAACCACACGAATCTCTACAGCAGACAATGCATGACCCATAATGGTGTTCTACTTGATCATCCATGGGACAGAAAGTAGCGTGCAGCTGTACCAAATCATCATTCATATGATTCACATCAAAGATACGGAATTCTCTGGGACATCCCAAAACCATACTCATATCCTCTCTGTACTCTGCCCTAGGCCTGATTATATGAATGAGGCCTTCGTCCATCATTTCCTAAAGATTAGCTTTTATCTTATCGCACCCTTGTATATCTGTACTTTAAATACCATAACCAGCATGGTCATGCGTATAGTAACTAAACTTGCAGAGGTCAGCATGCATTTTTACCAGATCTCCTCTAACCAGGTTGATATCAAAAATATGAAAGTCCGATGGATAACCAGTAACCATGTTCGCAGTATTGGCTCCTCCATGCTTTGGAAAAGGATTATCTTTTACGTTAGGGCCAACATCTTTAAAGGATAAAAGTCCAGATCTCACCATCTTTTGTACTTCAGATTTCAAAGGATAACAATTCTCAACATTGTGCCCTGGCACTCCCTGATGAAAAGCACACGTCTGATCTGCTTTACAATACCAAGGCATGATGGTATATCAGGGGGTGGCCTGGTCTGAACCAACTTCTTCTGAATTAACTCTGGGAGTAATTTTGCATAGCTCATGGGAATAGAGTCAAAATCCTCTCTCTTTTGATTTTACCCCTGATTTCCCTGAGGAGATGGTGTTTTACCCCAAAATTTTCCCTCCCATAATCTTCAAAGTTTTGACAAGAATCATCCACAATTGGTTCAAGTTTACTCAAGGGCCACACAGTCAAACCATCCTCCTAAGCCAGTCAAACTAGGGTTTTGGTTCTTGCAAGGAAGTTGAAGTTTTCAAGGGCTCAATCAAGTCTCCTATGCTCATACACATTGTCAAGCACCTACATGTCAACTTTCAAGGCTCACAAGGTCAAGTTGCACAGTCAAAAACCCTAATTGCTCAACAGTCAACTGTAGGGGCAAAATGGTCATTTGGCAGTCAAAAGTCAAAATTTTTGGTCAACATATTATTTTGAAGCCACAAACATCATTTGATCAATGCTTGATCATGATTCTCAAAAGTTTGGCTCAAAAAGTCTCAAGATGCAAAAGTTTCTATTTTTGGACATCTGAAAAGTCAACTGTAACTTGACCAAGGCATAACTTTTTCATGGTTCATCAGAAAAATCCCATCCAATGCTCATCTTGAAGGGGAAGAAATTTTCTACAACTCATCTTCACACTCCAAGTCCAAGAAATGCTCTCACAAAAAGTTATCAATTTCAACATTATAGGTCATTTTCAAAAGTCAACAAAAAGGGACTTTAAGTCAAAGACCATAACTTGAGATTGGTAAATCAAAATGACATGGGACCAAAGAAATTGGTTAGAGGACTTCAAGACCTTTCTAAAATGTCCAAGAACATGATCAAAGCTTAAAAATTGAGCAAAATATGCATTGGAGAAGTTGGGAAATTTTTGTGAAATGGCCAAAATCATTTATCCTTGAAATTTCATTTTTTGACAAAAGGGGCCCACTTTTTCCACTTGAATTAACTTGGCCATGCTTCCCACGTGTCCCACCTTTTATTTCAAAATTTTAAATTAATTTTTTCATTTTTAATTGATTTTATTGGATTTAAATAATTTTAAATCTTTTAAAATCAAAGAAAAATCAAGAAGTTTAATAAAGGGAGATATTTGGTCTTAACTAGCTCTGAATCATCATTATGCCACATCCCAAATTCGTTTCAAGGCCAAATGGAGCAAGAATTCAAAATTGGCTCAAAAGAGGAAGGTTTGTTAATGGAGTTATGTCAAAATCTTGAACTTGAATGCCTTGCATTATGAGGCCATAATTCCTCTCAATACATGTTACATAATACCTATGCAAGTGATCACACAGGAGATTGAGACCTAAGCTGCGCCCAAAACACATAAGCAAATTCACATTTTTGCCAAGAATTTTCAAAACTGAAAACTGCCTTAGAGCATTTGTTGAGCCCCCATTCTGATCCAAACACCTTCCTGAGGACCCAAGGAAACTCCAGCGATCAAAACCACACTCAAACGTGCAAGGAATCAGTCCCACAAAGCTACACGGTTTGTATTTTTTTCCAGAAATGCATAGCACGATTCATCCATTTTCATTGATTTTTATTGCTTGATTTGTACTAATAAGGGTTCTCTGAAGCTTTTGGTGACATCCAATTGGGATATAGGCGTCTGAATCCGAGTCTACCATGAACAAAAACTAGGGTTCATGGAATTTCAAATTAGGGCTTTGTATATCTGGAACAATTGGACTCTAAAACCAGTAGGAACAGGATTGTGGCAACATGAGGATTCCAAATCAATGGTCGCGCCTAATTTATGATTGAGCACGGCCTATTCGCTATTTTCAAAAAGCTTGCGTTTTGGGGGGGTTTAAAACCCCCGCTATTTCATTTTCATTACAGGTACATTGGGGACGAAGGCTAGCGTGGCACGGTGTGAGTGGCTGGTTTGAATCCAATGCGCTTTTTATTTTATTTTATAACACTAATGCCATTTTATTTCATATTATTTATTTTCTATTTCATGAACAAAGCGCGTTGATAGCTCACTTGGTAAAGGCTTGCATTGGTAAATACTGGGACCTGGGTTCGAATCCCAGGTCCCCTCACATTACTTCTATTATTTTGTTTAACTCGTTCCCATGCAGTTTCCATCCTAATGACCACCATACACCCAACATCTCTGCTTGCCATGTGTCTCAAATGGTCCATCCAGTGGCTACTACCTGCCATCCACCATAGGCGTCAGTCAAAGGTGCTCCACATGATCCAAAAAGTCAACAAGGGGCCTCATTCAAATGGGCCTGCTTCATCAAATCCACCTCCTCATTTGGGGTCAACACCCCCACAGTTTGCTTTTTTTTATTTCCTTTCTTTTCATTCTTTTTTTTATTTTGTTTTTATTATTTCTAATTAATTCATCAAAACAATTTTTTCATAAAACAAAAAAATCAGAAAATCATAAAAAATAAAAATATGTTTTATTTTAATTTAATTCATCAATAACTCTTTTTGTAAATAAATTCCATAATTAATTTAGTTTTAATTTTAGGTTGTTAATTTTAATTCTTTTTCTCAATAACCAAAAATATAAAAAATAGGTCTTTAGCACTTTTCATCCTTTTTAATCCAATATTTTTATTTTCTTATTAACCATTAATTAATTTTGTTAATGCTTGTAATTAATCAATTAGGTTTAAATTAGGTGTAACTTAGATAATTTTTTCTTTAATAAATTAAAAAACAATTATAACTAGAATTATTTGACTTTTAATTCCAATTTAATTTTCTTTAATGTCATAAATACAAAAACATAAAAAATAAGTCATTTCCTTTATTTAACTTAATTATCTTAATAATTTCATTTTAATTCCTTTAAAGGGTCCAACGCCCTCGCACTCGATTCTTATTTCCATTCGCGCATTTATTTTTCATTTCTTTTGTGAATATAATGTACTTGTTCCAAAGCCCTGTAATAGTTAATTAGGCATTTATTTTCTGCATTTTATTTTAAATCGGGTTTTGTATTAATTTGGCGATGTAGACCCGCGCCTTTGTAATAGCATAGGACCTTTATCTTTTCCGTGCTTTAAATTCCCGCACTTTTAACTGTTAACAATTACATGAAAGAATGAATGCCCAAAAAATAAAATCAAAACGTAGCTCACCCAATGCATGACAAGACAAATAATAACTGAAAATGACACATAATTCACACACCACTCTTAGGGTACGCCTCACTGTTGCCTTGCCCCTCGAAACGTGGTCATCGAGTATAGGACGTCTTAGTAAGTCCTTATATCCATGAACTTGGCATAAGGGTAGCTTCTAAGGTATCCTACTGTTGCTCTGGTGATCACACTGTTGCCTTGCCCCTCGAAACGTGGTCGTCGAGTACAGGACGTCTTAGTGAGTCCTTATGTTCCATTGATCTAGTTGCCTCGAATAAGTTGCCTCGGAATGGTCGCCTCGGAATAAAAAGATCAATGGCATAAGGGTAGCTTCTAAGGTATCTTACCATTGCCCGGTGACCACACTGTCCCTAACCCTCGAATTGACCCGAACACCTCCAACGGTGGTGCTACCTACCTCTCAATGGTGGGATAGCACTACTTTAAGGACATTTACACAGACGAATTCCTTAGGGTAGGTAGACGACTCTAGATACTTGCTCTAATTTCAAAACAAAATCAAAACTCTTTTCACACCGACACTTTCAAAAAGCTTTCAAAAACAACTTTTCAAACACTCTTGAGGACTGATACAAGAGTCGAACTGAAATTTCAAACGAAACTTTTTCAAACCCACTCACACTTGAAAAGCAAACAAACATTTTGAAAACACAATGAGCAAGTATCTAAGAGCCCATGGATAACCATGGATAGAAAGGGTGCTAATACCTTCCCTTTCTATAAATCTACCTCCCGAACCGAGAGCTAATCTCTATAAGGAATTTTTCTGTGCTTTTGTCCTTTCCATTTGGAGAAAATAAAATACGGTGGCGACTCTTGCTTACCGCAACATTTCGCGAACCAGCGTTAAACAGTCAGTTCCAGATCCACCGATCACAGATGGTCTTTGATAAGAAATTGTCGTCGGAGCCACATTGACAACTAGAGTTACCGAAGCTACCTATTGCTGGCGCTGATGATCTCTTCTAGGAGGATTAAACTTTCTCTCTTGAATGGCAAAATTTGTATCTCTTTCTTTCTTCTTGGCAAATCCTTATGAAGGCTTCTTCGTACTACTAGAATTTTCACCTCTTATCAAACGACCATCTCTTACAGCTTCTTCCAAATGAATGCCCATACTCACCATTTCGGTAAAATCACTCGGTGCACTTGCCACCATTCTTTCATAGAAGAAGGAACCTAGTGTCTTCACTAAAATCTTTGTCATCTCTTTATCTTCCATTGGAGGGATCACCTGGGCGGCTACCTCACGCCATCTCTGTGCATATTCTTTAAAAAATTCCTTGTCTTTTTGGACCATTGCCCTGAGTTGATCATGGCCAGGTTCCATGTCCACATTATACTTATATTGTCTAATAAATGCTTCACCCAAGTTGTTGAAAGTATGAATGTTGACACTGTCCAAACTCATGTACCACTTCAATGCAGCACCAGCCAAACTGTCTTAAAAAAAGTGAATTAACAGGCGTTAATAATCCATGTGAGTAGACATCCTTCTCACATACATCACATGGTGATCACGAGGAAAGGTATTTCCCTTGTATTTATCGAATTCCAGTACTTTGAACTTTGCAGGTATTTTCACATTTGGAACCAAACATAGATCGTTCACATTCTTCCCAAACAATTATTTTCCTCTGAGGGCCTTCATCTCTTTCTGCATCTTATCAAACTGATCCTGAAAATCTTCCATTCGATCATAGAAGCCTAAGTTTTCACGCGATGGAGGAATAGGATGATACATTTCATCATTAACAAACGACACAACATTCACCGGAGGAGGTGAAGCATAATGGGTCTCATTTCTAGTAGCAGGACTAATATGTACAACATGAGGTGCATGAGTAGTAGCATCTTGGAAAACTAGAGAAACTTGAGTGTCAATATTAAAACCTTTTAGAATGAAATTCTCTGGCATTCCCTATGGATAACCCCGAGGCATACGATTCTGAGCAACAGTAACTGGGGCAACATAAACGGGAACTGACTGACCTTTAGAAGCAAATGTTGTTTGTTGAGGCTGAGAAAGTGGTGTCTGATTCTGAGTAGCCACCAATGATTCCATCAAAGCAGTTAAATTAGCTATACCGACCTTCAGATCAGTAACCTCGTCACGCAACTCGCGATTTTCCCGTTCAAGATTCTCCATTTTCTTCATGGAATTAGCCCAAGTATTGTACTGGTGAGACAACTTGCTGAGCGAAGTAGAGAAATTCAGTAAGACACCTGGGTATGAAAAGAAATGCAAGAAATATGTACAGGATGATGCATGATATGCAATGCATATGATTTATTTTATTATTAATAATTCAAGGAACTCAAAGACTTATGAACAATTTGCGAATATTAAAGTACTACACATTTGAAATACTGAAAATTTTCATTATAATAACTTCAAAATGGATTACATCTTTTTTGTAAAGTTTCAACAATCCCAAGTACAAAAATAAGATAGAGTCTAAAAATCCTAAGAAAGAAAAGTTGATGAAGATCACTCTACACACTGACGCTTTCCCACGAGTCCTGCGATCCGAGCCTTTAATTGCTTGTTTTCTTCTACATACCTGTTAGCAACAACTTTCCAATCACCAGAGTCGGGAAGTGAATAACTAAGTCTTGACTGCGTGCTAGAGAAAAATAAATCCTCTTGCTTCTCCATCATCTCTACATCACGACTCTCGAGAATCTCAATCAAGTCATCTTTCTCCTTCAAGTCTGCTCGGTAGGATATCTATAAAGTCTGACACTTATTCTTCCAAGCTTCTTTCTCATATTGCATCATGACTAGGGCCAGCTGAAGCTCCCCCACATCATCCAAAAGGGGAGGAGTGGTCTTCACAAACATATCAGGCATAAGTGCTTCTCGGAAATATGGCATCTTCAATTGGATGGCTCTTGCTTGTCCCCACTGAAGATAAGGCTCCAAAGAAACAACCCCTCTAGGTCCCAAGTCCTTTCTACCCTTCCTGTGAATATGACGCCAAGCCTTTGCAATCTCCTCTTTAGATTCCTTATGATTCTCTCCCTCTTAAAGAAAGAAACCACTCAAATGAATACTATTTGGCTTATCCCTCATCAGATATCCAAGCTGTCGTCGTGCAAGAACGAGTTTATAGTTAATTCCTCCCTTTGTACCAAGAAGAGGTACATTAGGGAAACTACCACAACTATCGACGATCTCTACGTCATGGTAAGCCTGATGGTACCAAAAAATATCCAATGAGTGATGGCCATAATCTTCGGATCCTAACGAGGTTCCTTCCTGATATCCCAGAAAGCATCAGACTGAGGCAAGTAAGAAATAAACCATTGATACAACAAAGGCGTGCAACATATGATCATCCCTCCATGATAAGAATCCCGAATATGAATGGAGTAATAAGAATCACCTAATAATATAGGGACTGGATTCTTTATCACAAAGATCCTGATGGCATTGACATCCACGAAGTTGTCTGTGAAATCAAGCTTTCCAAGTGTTTTGATGAAGACAAACTAGCATGCAAAAACGAATGGATCAAGATAGAAGATTTATCTCAAGCAAAGATTCATTGATCAAGATTAAATTTTCAAGACTTATGGCTTAAGGTATATGAAACTTTTGATCTTATGCTCTTAGTGCTCAAAACTATTTTTAATCATGCATTTACTTTATTAAAATAATATTTTGAGTATATACTATGTATGATTGAAGAAGGATGTTTTAAATTGCTTAAAATATTTAAAAAATAGTTATTTTTCAATTTTTGTGCACAAGCAATCGATTGTCATGCTAGGACAATCGGTTGCAGTCAAAAAACAAAAGTTTATGTTTGATAACAATCGATTTTCATCTAGCAGCAATCGATTGTCATGTGTTTTGTTTTCAAATTTTTTGAATGTTGGCCTATGAGCAACCGATTGCTCCTCAATGACAATCGGTTGTCATAGTTATATTTTTCAAATTTTTTAAACGTTGCTTTTACAACAATTGGTTGTTGCTTTAGTGCAACCGGTTGTTGTGCTTCAGATTTTGAAAAATTTCATTTTTCCAGCAACTTTTTGTAACACCTTTTCATGGCAATCTTTGTATCTTTTCAAATACTTTTTTCCAGTAAAAATGGTTTAAACATTTCTATGATTCATTGAAGAGGTATTACTACACTATAAATTATTTTTTTCTTGAATTTTAAAACAACAACAATCACTAACAACTATTACTTTCTATTCTTTTGATCATACTCTCTATACTCAAGATTTATGTTCATCATTTTCATATGCATACTGAAAATTATTCTTGAGCACTTAGAAGAGTATTACATCTTAAATTTCATATTTAATAGAAAATATTAATCAAGTGATTGACATTGCTCTTTCATCTTTAAAAATCTTATACAAATCAAACAAACTATTATATCCTTGTTTTCAGGATTGTTGGAAACAAGAAAGACACTTAGGGAGGATTGTTCTCTTTGTGGTCTTAGTGAAAATCCAAGAGGATTGTTCTTGGTTGTTTGGTAGTCTTTGTACAAATTACCAACTATAAGGAAATCTATTTCATGTTGAAAGGGGACTGGAGTACTCTTGGACTGTGAGGGGAACCAGGACACATCTGTGTTTTTTACTTTCCGCATTTACTCCTTTCATCACTTATCAGAAAAAGAAAGAAAAGAAACTCGTGCAAAAATATTCATACAATTCAGAAAAAGTTTTAAAGAACCTAATTCACCCCCCTCTTAGGCGCATCTGAACTTACAATTGGTATCAGAGCAGGTTATAGGTAACATGTTCCTACTAGATCCAGAATGGCTTCCGCAAACAACAATTTTGTGTTCAGAGACGGTGGCAGTAGCAACAAGCCTCCTCTACTCTGTGGTGAATATTTTGATTTCTGGAATATCCGTATGAAGGCTCATCTAGAAGCACAAGGAGAAGAAATATGGGATGCTGTCCAAAATGGCCCTTTTGTTCCGGTAACTGCAGTAAACGGCGTTGGCTCATCAAAGCCTAAAACTACATGGGATGACGATGATAAGAAAAAGGTCTTGTATGACAAAAAGGAAATAAACCTCCTTCAAAGCACACTTAGTATGTATGAATTCCTCCGTGTCTCAGCATGCACAACGGAAAAAGAAATTTGGGATACACTGTTTGAAACACATGAAGGAACGACTGAAGTAAAGAGATCGAGACTTAATACGTTAAGTCAAGAATATGAATTGTTCCGTATGCAACCCGTAGAATCCATTCTTGATTTACAAAAGAGATTTGTGCATCTAACAAATCATCTAAGGGCACTTGGCAGAATATTGACCAATGATGAGTTGAACCTAAAAGTGCTAAGATCCTTAACTAGAGAATGGCAACCAAAAGTAACGGTAATCTCAGAAAAGAAAAGTCTCGCTACTATGACATCCACAACCTTGTTCGGAAAACATCAAGAATACGAGACAGAACTTGGTAGATTGGAAAAGCGTGAAAATCAAGAAAAGAAGGCTAAGAACATTGCCTTGAAGATTGACTCCAAGGAAGACGAAAAGAAAGATAATCATGATGAAGATGAAAAAATCATGCTTCTCGTTAGAAGACTTGGAAAATTCTTTGGTAAAAATGACAAAGCCTTCTCGCACTCAAAGAAGAAGAAACACTTCAAGAAGAAGGAAGGATCCTCATCAACACAAGAAGTTACTTGCTATGAATGTGGTAAACAAGGTCACATCAAACCGGACTGTCCAAAACTTTAAAAGAAAAGTGGCTACAAAGGCAAGAAGGAATCAAAAGATAAGAAAGCATATGTTGCATGGGAAGATGTTGAACTAAGTTTGTCATCCGACTCCGATAGCGACGAAAGTGCCATTCTTGCATTAATGGCCTCACACCACTCCGAAAGCGAAGATGATGAGGTTAGTAACGTATTCTCTCTTTTTGATAGTGATGCACAAGGTGCTATAAATGAACTGTTAAATGAATGCAAAATTCTGTACAAAACTATCTCATCATAAAAGAAACAAATTTCATCGTTGGAAGAAAATGCGGATCTATTGAAAAAGATCTCAAAGATGAAAAGCAAAAAGTTAGTGATGAAAAACAGAATTTTGTATGCACAAATTGTAAATCTCTCTCTTTCCAAATTGTCCAATTGCAAAGGGTTCTTGAAAGGTATGAAAAAGGACAAATTGGATTGGAAGGTGTTCTTATCCAACAAAGATGCTCAAATGACAAAAGTGGTCTTGGATACTCAAAATTTTCAAAACCAAGTACCAACAAAGCCATCTTTGTCAAGGCTAGCGATCAACCAACCAAAGAGAAAGAAATCACTCCCAAAATATTTCATCACTATCCTAAAAAGAAAATACCCTCTAAGAAGAAATCTTATCCTTCTAGATATAGAAGTAAATTTGAATCTACTTGTTTTTATTGTGGTATTCGAGGACACACACCTAATGCTTGTTATGTTAGAAACTTTGGCATGGCAAATGGGCATTATGTGTGAGTTAAGAAAGGAACTAATTATGAAGGACCCAAAGCAACTTGGATACCTAACAAAACCTAATCTTGTTTTGTAGGTAAGCTTGACGACCACTTCAAATCTATGGTATCTCAATAGTGGTTGTTCCAAGCATATGACGGGAGATATCGACAAATTTTCACATCTAACGCTTAAGGCCAAGAGTTATGTGACGTATGGAGATAACAACAAAGGAAAGATTCTTGGCATAGGAAAAGTTTTTGGTCCACCTTTCACATCAATTGAAGATGTTCTTTATGTCGAAGGACTAAAGCACAATCTTCTAAGTATTAGCCAACTATGTGACAAAGGCTTCAAGATCAAGTTCACTAAAGATGAATGTTTGATAGAAGATGAAGTCACACATGAGGCTAAACTTAAAGGTAAAAGAGTAAATAATATTTTTATGATTTCCCTTAACGATTTGTCTTTGAAGGTTAAATGTATCATGGCAAACAATAACGAATCATGGCTATGGCACAAAAGAATCGCTCATATTCATATGGAGCATTTAAACAAATTGATTAAGCATGACCTTGTTGTTGGATTGCCTAAGATAAAGTTCATCAAAGATAGACTTTGCGATGCATGTCAAAATGGAAAGCAAACAAAATCAACTTTCAAATCCAAGAATGTGGTGTCCACTACTAGGCCACTACAATTGCTTCATATGGACTTGTTTGGCCCTTCTAGAACGAGGAGCTTCAGAGGTAATGTTTACGCTCTAGTTATTGTTGATGACTTTTCTAGATATACTTGGACACTCTTTTTAGTGCAGAAAAATGATGCATTCAAGGCGTTCAAGAAATATGCAAAGCAAATTCAAAATGAGAAGTCACTATCTATTGCCTCCATAAGAAGCGACCATGGTGGAGAATTCTAGAATTCCTCCTTTGAAGATTTCTGTGAAGAACATGGAATATCACATAATTTCCCAACACCAAGGACTCCTCAACAGAATGGAGTTGTACAAAGGAAGAATAGGTCTCTTATTGAACTTGCAAGGACAATGCTTAGTGATTCAAACCTTCCAAAATACTTCTGGGCGGATGTTGTAAGCACGACATGCTTTGTAAGCAATAGAGTTAATATTCGACCTATCTTGAAGAAGACTCCGTACGAACTCTTTCGAGGAAGGAAACCAAATATTTCATTCTTTCATGTCTTTGGATGCAAATGTTTTGTCCTTAACAACGACAAAGACAACCTTGGTAAGTTTGATGAAAAATCGGATGAAGGATGTAAAACGGATAGAAAAAGCACAAGTGGAAATTGTCACATTTTGGGAAATGCATTAGTCTCTTGGGCATGCAAGAAAAAAGCTTGTGTGGCTCTTAGTATGGCCGAGGCAAAATACATTGCAGCGGGTAGTTGTTGTGTGCAAATTCTATGGCTCAAGCAACAACTCCATGACTACGGACTCGACCTTGGATGCATTCCACTCTGATGCGACAACACAAGTGCAATCAACATTACAAAAAATCCTGTGATGCATTCTAGAACAAAGCATATCGACATTCGACATCACTTTCTTCGTGATCATGTACTTCAAGGAGATGTCGAAGTCACCTTCCTGGATACGCATAATCAACTAGCAGATATCTTCACTAAACCGTTGGCAAGAGAACCATTCTTCAAGATCCGAAGAGAGCTAGGTATCTTGGACGAAAATGACATTATCTAATTAAGGTACATGGCTATGATCTTAATCTTAAATTTATGGTAATATATCATGATCCATGTTTTTATTACTAAATGTTTGATATATGACCATGAAATCCCCAAAAATTAAGTATTTTTTCACTTTTTCACTAATGACAACCGGTTGTTGCTAAAATTTTTTAGTTTCTGTTTTCACAACAATCGGTTGTCACTCCACGTCAACCGGTTGCTCTCTCAATTTTTCGCCCCTGTTTGAATTTTTCAAAGGGTGCAATCGGTTGTCATCAAATAACAATCGATTGCACAGTTCAAGATTTTGAATTTTTTTTATTTTTTTTCCAGTTACACTCTCTTTTATTATTTCTCTTCCATTGCCATTACTATTATTTATTTTGTACCATATTTTTATTCTCTTTTTGAATGTTTTAAGTGTTTGGTCAACAACTTTTTAATGCTTAGTCTTTTCAATGACACAATATTTTGGATAGTCACACACTCAAGAATCTCTATGCCACAAGTCTTTATTGTCTTGACTAAACCATTGAATTCCTATCTATCTATAAAAGCCCAACCAAAACCTAAAAACTTCATATATCCCCTTTTGTCTCAAGAAACCCTACAAACACCAAATACCCTTTTCCCCTTCCAATTCTCTCATCCCTCACCATGTCAACATCAAAGAAAGGCAAGGGAAAAGCTTCTTCCTCATCTCAAGGTGATGATATCTCAAAACTCATTCCATCAAGAACCCAAAGGGAAAGATTTGTGTCTCACTTTCAGAAGATGACGGTTCTTCTACCAAGGTTCGGTAATCTTGACAACTTCTATTCCGAATTCTTCAATTTTCCAGCATTCTTTAGATCTCAAGGGATATACAAGTTAATTGCTGTTAATGGACCCATTTACCCCACTTTGGTTAAGATTTTCTACATCAATCTAACCATTACTAGAGGATGCATGATTTCAAATGTCAAAGGGGTTCCTATAGAACTCATAGTGCAGAATTTTGGTGAAGCTTTGGGTATTCTACATGATGGTGCTTGCATTAAACTTCTGTCAAATGCAAATCTGCCCGCCTACAGCAAAAGAGACTTCTACTATGGAATTGCAAGAATTCCCGAGCGTGAATTTATTCAAAAAAGGCAAAGGCTTATTGGTGGAACTCCAGAGAGGAACTCTTGGTCTGCAGGAATTCTCACTATTAATGATCGTTTGATCCACCACTTTTTGGCGTATGTGGTTATGCCAAAGTTCTCAAACATTTCCAATGTCAATGATTGTGAGATGCAGATTATGCATGCGATGAAGAATTGGATTCAAATCAACTGGTCTTATGTGATTCTACATCACTTGGAACTCCATAATGAAAATGCTTCTGCTTTGCCCTATGGCTCCTGGCTTACCCTTTTTTTTTAGAAGTTCAATGTTCCCTTGTCTGGTGAATACAAGGTGCCTATGACTAACCCCAAACATTAAATCACTCCGAAGAAAGTATGTAATACCAAAACCGGCGTCAAATTTGATCCGATTAATAGAACCATCACATAATTCATACTCCTCCATAAAACCAACCTCCACAAGAACAACCACTTCAAAACCAACCTCCACAACCAATGGAAAACTCTTTCAATCAAGTTTTTGACTACCTTCAATACATGAACAACAACATAAACAATCAATTTGCTCATCTCTATGCCCATACAAATATCCCTCCTTATGAAGCTCAACCCTATCATTACCCTTTCATTCAACCTCAAACCAATGAAGGCAATGGTGGTGAAGATCAAGATGATGAAGACTTTGTTGAAGGCATGGATGATTAGTTTTTAAGTTATTATATTTTGTAGTACTTTATGTTCTTCTGTTTTATGTTGTTTTTTCTAGTTTCGTTTAAGACACTTCATGTATTGTGATCCCTTTCGTTTTGTGCACTTTGTTTCTGTTATATCTATGTATGCAAACCTTATTTATGCTATGTTGTTTCTATGTGCAAAATTTTTATGATCTTCTTTTCCATTCCTTTTTGCTAATGACAAAGGGGGAGAAGACTTTGTAGTTTCTTTTGTGTTTCTCTAAACCAAATTGCAGCAAGCAAGCAATCTTCAAAACCCTCATGCAATAGATCAAGGGGGAGTCTTTGACTTAGGGGGAGTTTTTAAACAACTTGATTAGAGAAAACCAAGATGCACTCCAAACTTCAAGCAATGGTTGTCATCATAAAAAAGGGGGAGACTGTGAAATCAAGCTTTCCAAGTGTTTTGATGAAGACAAACTAGCATGCAAAAATGAATGGATCAAGATAGAAGATTTATCTCAAGCAAAGATTCATTGATCAAGATCAACTTTTCAAGACTTATGGCTTAAGGTATATGAAATTTTTGATCTTATGCTCTTAGTGCTCAAAACTATTTTTAATCATGCATTTACTTTATTAAAATAATATTTTGAGTATATACTATGTATGATTGAAGAAGGATGTTTTAAATTGCTTAAAATATTTAAAAAATAATGATTTTTCAATTTTTGTACACAAGCAATCGATTGTCATGCTAGGACAATCGGTTGCAGTCAAAAAACAAAAGTTTTTGTTTGACAAGAATCGATTGTCATCTAGCAGCAATCAATTATCATGTGTTTTGTTTTCAAATTTTTTGAACGTTGGCCTATGAGCAACCGATTGCTCCTCAATGACAATTGGTTGTCATAGTTATATTTTTCGAATTTTTTAAACGTTTCTTTTACAGCAATTGGTTGTTGCTTTAGTGCAACCGGTTGTTGTGCTTCAGATTTTGAAAATTTTCATTTTTCCAGCAAATTTTTCTAACACCTTTTCATGGCAATCTTTGAATCTTTTCAAATACTTTTTTCCAGTAAAAATGGTTTAAAAATTGCTATGATTCATTGAAGAGGTATTACTACACTATAAATTATTTTTGTCTTGAATTTTAAAACAACAACAATCACTAACAACTATTACTTTCTATTCTTTTGATCATACTCTCTATACTCAAGATTTCTGTTCATCATTTTCATATGCATACTGAAAATTGTTCTTGAGCACTTAGAAGAGTATTCCATATTAAATTTCATATTAAATAGAAAAGATCAATCAAGTGATTGACATTGTTCTTTCATCTTCCAAACTCTTATACAAATCAAACAAACTATTGTATCCTTGTTTTCAGGATTGTTGGAAACAAGAATGACACTTAGGGAGGATTGTTCTCTTTGTGGTCTTAGTGAAAATCCAAGAGGATTATTCTTGGTCCAAGAGGATTGTTCTTGGTTGTTTGGTAGTCTTTGTACAAATGACCAACTATAAGGAAATCTATTTCATGTTGAAAGGGGACTGGAGTACTCTCGGACTGTGAGGGGAACCAGGACACATCTCTGTGTTTTTTACTTTCCGCATTTACTCCTTTCATCACTTATCAGAAAAAGAAAGAAAAGAAACTCGTGCAAAAATATTCATACAATTCAGAAAAAGTTTTAAAGAACCTAATTCACCCCCCCCCCCCCCCCTCTTAGGCGCATCTGAACTTACATTGTCGACGTTCGGAAATAAGAACAACCCATAGGCAAGTAGAGCAAAGATGTCCTCAAAAGCAACTGTACTTTTCATCTTATAAAAGTAGCGAGCTTTCTCTAATAAAAATTGAGCGGGTAATCCTCTAATCCCTCCTTTGGTAGTCATATGGGCTTCAACCTCATACTTCCCCAAATGAATCAAAGCAAAAATCTCATGAGATTTTGGCTCCCCCTTCAAACTGGTGAAAGGAACACAATTAGTAACAGGTAAACCCAGTAGATAAGAATACCCCTCTAAAGTAGGCATGAGCTGATAATCAGGGAAAGTGAAACATCAATACATTGTATCATAGAACTGGACCAAAGGCGAGAGAATACCCTCCTTCATCCTAAGCTTCATGAGAGACACGATGGATCCATACTTCTTCCGGAAATCTGCAAAACTCTCGTTCTCGGGAATTAGACTCAACAAATCATCTATCTTGGGATTCTTGAAAATGTACTTCCGAGTCTTTCTTTTTCCAGAATCCATGGTTAAAAAGCACCTGAGATATTCACAAAGATCAACTTTAAGTCCCTTGAACCAAAAATGTCTTAAAAGAAGCTCATGGGTGCATGAATGCATGATGCAACAATCACACACAAGATCACAAACATGGGGGGGGGGGGGGGGTCATAAGTTTGACGTCACAATCATGGAGTCAAATGTACTACCCACAAGGTATGGTTAAATAGTTTATCACCTGCCGACCATGGTTCTAAGAGGTTCCCAGAGTCTACATCCTTCCTTCGGATATTACCAATGTCCCAATTGACTCGGTAATTAGTAATATTCTCAAGAAAAACTCGTCCAAGCATAGTACCGCGTTACAACCATTTCTAGATTACTCCGTCGTAGCTTCCGCACTACACCTAAACGGCCAAGATGGGTTAAAGGTTTTACAGTCCTCAATTTCAGTAGGCTCCCAGGTTGAAAGCAGTACGTCTTCTCGATTACTCGTTAAACGACACTACAGTCAAAGGGGCCTACACTGAGTGGGGGATCTCATGTCTCCTTTTTTGGGATTACTCTCTCAAAGTTAACATGACTATACCACTCGTCCTATCTTAAGTTTTCCCAAGTCTGGGTATAGGACTTATGAGAAATCACCAAGCACCCTGAAAATCAGGAAAATCTAAACAAATATATATGCAACACATAATATACAACAAGTAAAAACACATACACAAATAGAAACAAAGATAGGATCAGCCCACTTAGGAATAGACCAAAAATAGGTAAATCTTTCCCCAGTGAAGTCACCATTCTTTTTGTAGCGGTAGAAGTGTTGATACTAAGCCATTGGATTGACTTGACTCGCACAGATCAAAATAAAAATTGCCACTGTGCTTTATTATTTCCAAAGGAATGGGAAAAAAGCGAGTAACCCAAAAAGAGGGGGAGAGAATCTAGGTAAGGGGGTTGGTTATGCAAAGGGAAGGTATTATCACCCTAAACATCTACGGTACTCCGCATGAACCTCTTTGAAAACTTGTGTATTTTGGCTATAAATGTTGTATAAAAATAGATTGTGGGGATAAGAAAAGAAGTATTTTTTATGATTTTTGCACCCGCCGCGGTTATGAACCTTTAGTGCCTATGTACCACCTACCGTGCAATAGGGGATCCGGGTACTCGTAGTTCACCTTTAAAAATTTTAAAACACAAGTGTGTTGGTTAATTTTAAGAGAGAAGACATCATCGTCTTATCCGAGTGGAAGAACATACTTACTACTCACAATTATGAGAAAGGAGAATTTGCATCATCTCAAAGTGGAGGATATAGCTTGGATTTAAAAATAAACAAAGCCTTGCTCAACACCTAAGTGGAAAATATCTCACTTCACTACATATCATAGAAGTATAATATCTCACATCACTATAAGGATTGACAAGAGTCTGATTATTTTGAGAAAAACATTTTAAAGTAAAAAGCAAAGGTGGAAAAATGATTTGAATGAGGTTGATTGACAATTAATCTTCTTACAAAAATGTCAGAGTATTATTGTGATATGGTGGCAGAACCGACTGTTATATACTGGTTTTGTGTTTTTTGTTCGCAAATGTGCGGTAAGCAATAGTCGCCACCGTCTTTTCTTTTATCCAAATTCAAGAAAGGGTGAAAAGAACAGAAAAAGACCTTTTTGAGAGTTTTCTGAGTAAGGGGGGTAGATTATGGAGAGGGAAGGTGTTAGCACCCTTTCCACCCGTGGTTTTCCTTGGGCTCTTAGAGGTTTTCTCATTTTGAAATACCTTTGTGCTTTGTGTGTTTGAAAATGTTTTGAAAATGCCTTAGTACGGCGAACTTTGTAATGTTTCTCGGAATAGTGGAGAAAATATACAAAGTGTTTGAAAATGTCTTTTGAAAAGAATAGTATTCATGTGTAAGTGCAAAAATAGTTTGAGCAAACTTCTAACAGCTATCTACTTTTGTACTCGAAAAGGTTGTGCTTTTACTCTTTTTCTTTAGACAGTGCTATCCTACTATTAGTGAGTAGGTAGCCTTGTCGTTGGATGTTTTGAGGGACCATTGGAGGGAAGGTTTACAGTCATAAAGGCAACATATGGATACGCTTTAGAAATTTCGTTTAAGGGAAAAGATCATTTACCGAAAAGGCAACTGTTGGGTCATCAAGGGACTATGATCTTTTGATTTTACGGGTCTTTGCTAAAGCATTTCTGCCCCAAGACTATTTTTTAAAGGCAACCAAAGTGGGATACCCTAGAGGTTCTTGTGTGCAATTGTGTTTAATTCAGTTACTTATTTTTGTCTTTTTGTTAAGTTTGCTAACATTTGATTATTAGTCTTTTCATACACGCCTAGTTACTAGCAGTTAATATGAAAAGCAGTAAAACAAATGCAGAAAATAGAGGTCCTACACTATTACAACCAAATAGAAAGACAAGTAAAAAATAAAAAATAAAAAAGATATAAGACTTCTTCGATCCATGCCATGGACTCCTTCGATTCACCCTTCTTTGGCCTTCTTTCGATTGGGCTTGAGAATTGATGTGGGCAAGCTTCAATTTGCACCTTCTCCAATTCTTTCGATTGAGCTAGGGAGTGGGCGTGAATAGCCTTCGATTGGGCTTGAGAATTTATGGGGAAAGCCTCAATTTGCACCTTTTCCCGCCCTCTTCGATTGGGTTTGGGAAGGATATGGGTACACTTCGATTGTAGGGAGAAAGGGGGGCTTCGATTTAGAGGAAGAAGGCTGCCTTTCGATTCTATGAAGGGTGTTGCTGGAAAGGCCTGAAGGATCACCTGTGGAGGGACCGCATCTGCAAAAATATGTTAGCAAAATTAAACGCTGGACATGGGTATCGAAACCCAGGTCCTTCGATCCTACGCGCGCTGGGTCTTTTCAAGCTATATCTGCAGCGAGTGTTAGCAAACGAAAAACATGACCTGGGTGCCAAACCCAAGCCATTTGATTCTATATAGAATGACAAATCAAATGAAACAACAAATATGGATGTGTTATGCAAATACAAAGTTTTACATTTTACCCTCTCTTACCAATAGTTAGAACCTTCGATTTGACACTTTTTGGATGTGGGTACCTTCGATTTGGGACTTCTGGGAGTGGATAATTTTGTTGAAGGGTTGCCTTGGCTTGGATTACTTATGAAAATTTTGACAAACTTTGGTGGGTTTTTGGGCAGCGTATATCTAATCTCTTTCTTCTCCCCCTTTTGGCTTGCAAGCACGCTGCTTATATAGAGTATGAGGGAGGGGAAAAAAGAAGTAATGTTTGTAAAAGCCATTTGAATGCCACGAATACCCATATGTAACCTTGGCCAAAGTTAAGGGATTTTTACCATTTTGGAATTTGGCATAAATGTGGACACACAGGCCTTCAAATTCTCTCTTTCGAATGGGTTGATGGCCTTCTTCGAATGGCCCTAATTCAGCTCCTTCAAACGGATCTGATTCATTTCCTTCGAATGGGTCTGATTCAGTTCCTTTGAATGGTTCTTTTGAATGCTTCTTCGAATGGGTCATTTACATGTTCTTCGAATGGGCCTATTGTTACTTCCTTCTAATGGATTTCTTTCAACTCAAACCAATCGAAACATCAACTCTCCCTTTTAACTGGTCGAAGTTTACTTCAGCTCTCTATCAATCAAAGGATTTGAACTTAATTCGAATGGCTCATATTCTCAGCATCAGAGTTTCTTCGATTAGCCCCTAAACATTATTTTTCTTGATGGCGCTGAGTCCCGATTCGAATTGCTCAAGGCTCCCCTCAACAGAGCTTCTTCGCTTGAGCCATGGTTTGAGATGCTAAATTAAAGAATCCCTTGCCACGCCAATCAAAAGCCTTGGCCCAGGGTGCCAAACGAAAGGTCTTTCAGAATGCCAATCGAAGGCCTTGACACAATGCCAATCGAAAGGCTTGTATTGAGGCCAATCGAAAGGCCTTGTATCCATGCCAATCGAAGGGTTCTTCAGAATTCCAATCAAAAGGTACTTAAAACACCACTCAAAAATTTTCTTTTTCCTTAGGCAAGGGTTTGTGGTCAACCATGTAGGGGTAAGACCTTGGAAAACATGAGAGGGCAAATTTTGGGGTACAACAGCTGCCCCTGTTCAATCTTCTTAAACCTGAAGATGTAGATTGGCTTGTCAACCTTTCGTGATCTGAAGGTGGAAGATGATTGAACACTAGAGTGCCCATAAATTTGCACTCACATGAGATAACACTGATGGTTGACGATGTCGAGAATGGGCTTACATATGCCATTTTGAGAAGATGACAGAGAGTCGTCGGAGATGGGCTTAAAGATGCCATCCAAAGTAGATGCTGATTTCACACATGGTCCCCTTGGTGATTCCTGTTCCTGCTGTTAGATGAGGAATTTGCTGGGGAATGTGGGTTTTTGTTGTTCTCCTGCTTGAGGAAAACTTTGTGGGGAATAGAGTCTAGGAACTTCAGTTGTCTAAGGCTCTGCTGAAGAGTTATCTTTGGAGGGATGACAGTTTGCTGTATTCTGGCTGAAGTCCAGGCTTCCAGTGACTTGCTGGAGATAATGGAATTAACCGTTATCTGGAAATGTATTGGCAAGAGCCTGTGTAGGGTTGTTCTAGGATGAGTCTGTGTTGGACTGCCTCTGGAGGGTTATGTGAAGGAATCCTTGACGATTGCTACCTAATATATGATGAAGGAATCTTTGATGATTGCTACCTCAATGGATAATGAAGGAATATTTAACGATTGCTACCTCGGTAGATGATGAAGGAGTCTTTGACAATTGCTACCTCAATAGATGATGAAGGAATCTTGGATGATTGCTACCTCAATGGATAGTGAAGGAACCTTGGAAAATTGCTACCTTAATGGATAATGAAGGAATCTTTAACGATTGCTACCTCATTAGGTAATGAAGGAATCTTTGACGATTGCTACCTCAATGGATAGTGAAGGAATATTTGACGATTGCTACCTCAATGGATAGTGAAGGAATCTTGAATGATTGCTACCTCAATAGATAATGAAGGAATCTTGGACGATTTCTACCTCAACAGATGATGAAGGAATCTTGGACGATTTCTAGCTCAATGGACAATGAAGGAATCTTTGACGATTGCTACCTCAACAGATAATGAAGGAATCTTAAACAATTTCTACCTCAATAGATAATGAAGGAATCTTGGGCGATTCCTACCTCAACAGATGACGAAGGAATCTTGGATGATTGCTACCTCAATGGACAATGAAGGAATCTTTAACGATTGCTACCTCAGTAGATGATGAAGGAATCTTGGACGATTTCTACTTCAACAGATGATGAAGGAATCTTGGATGATTTCTACCTCAATGGATGATGAAGGAATCTTGGACGATTGCTACCTCAGTGGACAATGAAGGAATCTTAACGATTGCTACCTCAGTAGATGATGAAGGAATCTTGGACGATTGCTACTTCAATAGATGATGAAGGAATCTCCGACGATTGCTACCTCAATGAATAACGAATGAGTATTTGACGATTTCTACCTCAAAAGACTACCAGAAATTCGTCTGGTCAGACGAAAATTCGTCTGTGTATAGACTTTACCTAAAAAGATAAAGGTTTAGCTACATGCAATGTCATGATGCATGAAGTGCAAATGGCGTCCTTCAAAAAATGAGATTGTGATATATGCATTCGTACTACGTATGTTATGACATCTGTAAAATGATGTATGAATGCAATGTATGAACGTGTCAGTCATTCCATTATTGTATTGTTGAACTGGGGAAAATGAATCCATGATTGTTACTGGAGAGTACCAGGAAGCTGAATCCTGGACTGCTGTTGGTGAGTGAAGAAAGTGATTCTTCAATTTCTGCCGGGGATAAGGAATGGAGATAGTTTTATTGGCGATTCCCTTTCTCTGCCGAGGATCTTCGACTTCTGTTTGAGAATGATTTCGACGTGGGGAAGAGTTCTGTTGGGAGACTTCACCAATCTGGAGAACAAACTCCGCTGGGGGATGAACTTCCACAGCTAGAGAAATAAACTCTATTGGGATAAGGCTTTATAAACTACTTGAGATTTATAAAACTCTGTTGTGGAAGGTGAAATCCATAAACTGCTTTGGGGATTTTGTTGAAAATCCCGTAGGGTAATCTTGAGAAGCTTGGCGACTTCACTAGGGAATTTGGAGCAGTAATTGGAGATCTTTTCTCTACCGGGGATGTGAAAACAACTGACATCATAAAGATGCATGTTGAGAATACGACAATGACCCTTTTTAGGAGGATTCCCCTGCCTCTGTACCTGCCAAAGAAAGTATCTGATGGGGAAGGTATCAGCTGGGATTTTATAGACGGTTTTGACTATTATCCCAACATTTGGAGTCCTTGGTGTATGTTGATCAGGGAGTGTTCTTCTGATAGACCAATGACAGGATGAAGGGACATAATCGTATGTTTTAATCCCTGACTTTTTCCTGGACTGTCCTTTCAAGTTTTCAATCCACCGGGATACCCTTTTTTTGCCCAAGCCTCCTTTTCAGGTTTTCGAATTGTCGGGTGTACAATTTTTTTAATATATCCCTAATTTTTGCCCGAACCTTTTTTGGTTCGCCGGGATGCCCCTTTTTTCCCAGGCCAGTCAACCTAGCGGGTCTTTATTCATGCGTAGTATTTTCCCACCATGTCCATGTTCACCGGGGATGGAGAATTGTCACTGTCCATAGTAGTAAGTGTTGCCACACTGCCAGAAGATGTTTGTTTGATTGCACAAGATTCATTGCTGGAATTCATGCCCAATGCCCCAAGTGACTCAGATGGAGATTTTCCCTTGGCTATTTGGCATTTTTAAGAGATTCCTTGAATCTTGAATTGACTTCCCCAGGTCAGATGGACACCATGTCATGCCCCTTGATTACAAAAGGCCTATCACTGAAAGTCTTTCCATCTGAGGTGATTCTGCTCATTGAGAGGATTTATGTTCATTGAATATTCGTCTGTGAATTTCTCTGCTGTTGAACAAATAGTCATATGCAAACAATGGTATTTTAAGAATGCAAAGCTTATATCTGTCTTGAAAAAAAATTTCTTTTTGAAAATGCATTTTTTGTAGTAAAATAGAATATGATATCAACTCAAGATTTATAGCAAGTCCTACAGGAGTCAGGATACCTTTTGTAACAGTATGCTTTCGAACTAACCCATGCTTCAGTTAGGACTTTTAAGGGTTGTAGCATGGCCTGGTTCACGGTTTAAGAAACAAAGGATAAAGGCTCAAAGTTTATTTGTACCCACCCGTTCTCTGTGATGTTCTTCAGTCCTATACTCAGTTAATTGTGCGTTTAAATCCCGATTGAGTCTGGAATCTTTGCTCTGATACTTGGTGATGGTTCAGAAAATTAACTTTTGTTTGAGAAGGCAATCATTTTTGTAATCTTTTTTTTTTGTCGAGGATTTGTAGTAACCTCTTTTTTGGTTTTCATTATCCTTGTCTTTTGCTTGAACTATTTCTTTCGTGATTACAGCCAGCGGGATTCCCCAGTTTTTTTCTTAAGCCTCCTTCATAGGTTTTGACTTAATGGGCTTTTGTTTTGAGAGGTAATGACTTCCTGCTCTTAATGATTATATGTAACCATCACCACATTTTGGAAGGTATCTTCTACATTATTTGTCGTGTATGAAGGATGAGCTACCGACTGAATGCACCTCTGAATTAAATGAGAAAACTACCTTGCCCCAAGTTATGATTAAGGGTTTTAATTTGTGTGAAAAGAAAAACTCCTACTTCTTTGGCTCAAAGGGGTTGACTAGGGATTATCTTCCTTATAACTCCACTATTTGGGATTTGAAAAAACGCTTGTACATCGTCAGCAAGGTATGTTCAAAAGCACACTGTAGAGATTATGGTATCATTTTCGTCATCCCCCCTCTAAAGGCTTAGAACTTTTAATCAAGAATTGAATATCACAAAAAGGAAGTAAGAAAGTAGTTTAAGCATAGTGCAAACAAATTAATTCAAGACAAACATTTGTAATGCATTTAGGAAATAACAAGGTTTGATATAAATAAATGTTCAAACAATCAAAAGAAAATTACAAATTTAAAATTCTAATGAACAAAAGCCTCTTTGTACGATATTGTCACTTCAGATGGTGTGCCTTGGAGGGATGACCGAAAAATTTTAATTGACCATCTTGTGCGAATTCCAATGCTCCTTCATCGATCAGGTCTTGCATTTTGTATTTTAATGTCCGACAACTATCAGTATCATGCCCTGGACTGTTGGAGTGATATGCAAACCTTGCATTTGGATTGTACATTGGAGAGGTAGTATTGGGATTTGTAGGAGGATCCCTCAACGTGACCAAATTCAACTTCAACATGTGTTACAAGACTTGCAACATTGGTATGCTGAGTTTGGTATATTTCCTAGTGAATGAATCCCGCTTATGTCGATTACCCCGTGGTTGGTGGAGAAGTTGTGGTTGGGTTTGCAACGTAGCAACAATTTGGAAAACTCCAACTTTCTGTCCCAACAGGGGTTGATTAGTGACTTGATCCCCAACCTTTACTGTTTGCTTCATACGGTTGTATCCGTCTTGATGAAATTTGTTGATAATGGCTCTTAGCTCTTCTTGTCCCCGAGATAAGCCTTGGATAAGATCCATCTACCTTAGCATCTGAGTTCTCATTGCTTCTACCTCAGCTTACAGTTGTTCCAACCGTTCGTCCTTATTATCTTCAGGACTTTTCTTGGCCAGGTTCCCAGCGAGGAGTGCTTTCAACTCTTCCCGCCCCTTGAATAGGTTTAGGATCATTTATATGAACTGAGCCTCTTGAGTTTTTAGATCTCTATTGTCTTGTTTGAGAGTCATTGCTGAAATAAACAGCGAGAACATGAGAGACCTGTATTGGAGCCTACCTGTTATGCAATGACATGCATGATATGTAAATGTTTTCAAGGATCTCTCGGGGTAAACAAGAAAATGTCAGAAGATGAATTTTGCAGCTTTGATTGAAGCACTTTGTATTGTTGAAGGTCCTTCTACCAGAGTCAAGCTCATCATATCAAGTGGGTCATAGCCCCTGAATCAAGTTGTTGAGTTTTGATATTTTAATGACATTGGCTAGAGGAAAATAAATCCCCTTGCCCCTTTCTAGACGTCTGATTTATCATAACCTGCATCACAAACCCTTGAGATCCTTGAAATGGTTAAGGAAATGTTATGGCATGATGTTATGATGTGTAAACTATGCATTAAGCAAAAGTGTAAGGTGATGAAGACAAGTATGTCTGAGATGTCAAGGTTATTGGATAATGATTGTAAACAAATCCTACAAGGAGATCATGTTGTTAGATAAAACCCTGCAAGTATCTCAAGTTGAAAGCAAACAAATCACACAAGCAGCCTTAGGTTTAGGCTTGCATGGGGTTTGTAGGTAAGTACCCTGTTGAAATTTAGTTGGCTCAACCCGTCCTATAAATAGTAATCGGGTCTAAGGGATCTCAATATCACTTACCTTACCTTCAGAAATTGTTTCAGCTTTGCACCGAAGTATTGCGGCCAAAAAATCCTGAAAGTCCAGCCTCAATGAGTGTAGTATCGAGTATCAACCAATCTTCGGTCGGAACCAAAGCCGGTAATCTCACTACTTCCTAATGGCTAGGATGAGTCAAAAGGTTCTAAAGGCCAGTTAGCGCTTAGTGATACTATGAGGAAGCCTAATGTTATCCTTAACTTACTCAAGGAACATTAGTACAATCCAAAGTATCGCACTAACGTAGCCACCACATTGTCGGTATCGGTCTACGCCGTACAACCTCCATGATTTATTGCTACTTACCTAATAAGGTGCCCCAGGTCCAGGTGAAGGATCTTTTAGTAACAACCCAAGCAACCCTCAAAGATAAAGCAAAAAAAATACACAATGTAAAGCATTTAAAAAATGAACTAAATCTAAGGTAAACCCCACTTTTCTTATTCCCCAGCAGAGTTGCTAGTTCTATGATATAGTGGCAGAACCGACTATTATATACTGGTTTTGTGTTTTTTGTTCACAAATGTGTGGTAAGCAAGAGTCGCCGCCGTCTTTTCTTTTATCCAAATTAAGGAAAGGGGGAAAAGAACAGAAAAATACCTTTTCGGGAGTTTTCTGATTAAGGGGGGTAGATTATGGAAAGGGAAGGTGTTAGCACCCTTTCCACCCGTGGTTTTCCACGGGCTCTTAGAGGTTTGCTCATTTTGAAATACCTTTGTGCTTTGCGTGTTTGGAAATGTTTTGAAAATTCCTTAGTACGGCGAACTTTGTAATGTTTCTCAGAATAGTGGAGAAAATATACAAAGTGTTTGAAAATGTCTTTTGAAAAGAATAATATTTATGTATAAGTGCAAAAATAGTTTAAGCAAACTTCTAACATCTATCTACTTTTGTACTCGAAAAGGTTGTTCTTTTCCTCTTTTCCCTTAGACAGTGCTATCCTACTATTAGTGAGTAGGTAACCTTGTCGTTGGATGTTTTGAGGGACAATTGGAGGGAAGTTTTACAGTGATAAAGGCAACATATGGAGACTCTTTAGCAATTTCGTTTAAGGGACGAGATCATTTACTGAAAAGGCAATTGTTGGGTCATCGAGAGACTATGATCTTTTGATTTAACGGGTTATTGCTAAAGCATTCCTGCCCCATGATTGTTTTTTAAAGGCAACCAAAGTGGGATACCCTAGAGGTGCATGTGTGCAATTGTGTTCAACTCAGTTACTTATTTTTGTCTTTTTGTTAAGTTTGCTAACGTTTGATTATTAGTCTTTTCACACACGCCTAGTTTCTAGCAGTTAATATGAAAAATAGTAAAAAAATGCAGAAAATAGAGGTCATACGCTATTACAACCAAATCGAAAGATAAGTAAAAAGTAAAAATGAAAAAGAGAAAAGACTTCTTCGATCCATGCCATGGACTCCTTCGATTCACCCTTCTTTGGCCTTCTCTCGATTAGGCTTGAGAATTGACGTGGGCAAGCTTCGATTTGCACCTTCTCAAATTCTTTTGATTGAGCTAGGGAGTGGGCGTGAATAAGCTTCGATTGGGCTTGAGAATTGATGGGGCAAGCGTCGATTTGCACCCTTTCCCGCCCTCTTCGATTGGGTTTGGGAAGGATATAGGTACACTTCGATTGCAGGGAGAAAGGGGGGCTTCGATTCAGAGGAAGAAGGCTTCCTTTCGATTCATTGAAGGGTGTTGCTGGAAAGGCCTGAAGGATCACCTGTGGAGGCACTGCATCTGCAAAAATATGTTAGCGAAATAAAACGCAGGACCTGGGTATCGAAACCCAGGTCCTTCGATCCTGCGTGCGCTAGGTCTTTCCAGGATATATCTGCAACGGGTGTTTGAAAACGAAAAACATGACCTGGGTGCCAAACCCAAAACGTTTGATTCTCTCTAGAATGACAAATCGAATGAAACAACAAATATGGACGTGTTATGCAAATACAAAGTTTGACACTTTACCCTCTCGTACCAGGAGTTTGAACCTTTGATTTGGCACTTTCTGTATGTGGGTACCTTCGATCTGGGACTTCTCGGCGTGGATACTTTTGTTGAAGGGTTTCCTTGTATTGGATTACTTATGAAAATTTTGACAACCTTTGGTGGGTTTCTGGGCAGCGTATCTCTAATCTCTTTCGACTCCCCCTTTTGGCTTGCAAGCATGCTGCTTATATAGAGTAGGAGGGAGGGGACAAGAGTAGTAATGTTTGTAACAGCCATTTGAATGCAATGAATACCGATATGTAACCTTGGCCAAAGTTAAGGGATTTTGTCCATTTTTGAATTTGGCATAAATGTGGACATACCGGCCTTCGAATGCTCTCTTTCGAATGGGCTGATGGCCTCCTTCGAATGGCCCTGATTCAGCTCCTTAGAACGGCTCTAATTCATTTGCTTCTAATGGGTCTGATTCAGTTCCTTTGAATTGTTCTTTTGAATGCTTCTTCGAATGGGTCATTTACATGTTGTTCGAATGGGCCTATTGTTACTTCCTTCGAATGACTTTGTTTTAACTCAAACCAACCGAAACATCAACTCTCCCTTTTAACTGGTCGATGTTTGCTTCAGCTCTCTATCAATCGAAGGCTTTGAACTTGATTCGAATGGCTCATATTCTCAGCATTAGATTTTATTCGATTAGCCCCTAAATATTCTTCTTCTTGATAGCGATGAATCCTGATTCGAATTGCTTAAGGCTCCCCTCAATAGAGATTCTTCGCTTGAGCCATGGTTTGAGATGCTAAATCAAAGAATCCCTTGCCATTCCAATCGAAAGGCTTGTCCCAGGGTGCCAAACGAAAGGTCTTTCAGAATGCCAATCGAAGTCCTTGACACAATGCCAATCGAAAGTCTTGTCATGAGGCCAATCGAAAGGCCATGTATCCATGCCAATCGAAGGGTCTTTCAGAATTCCAATCGAAAGGTACTTAAAACACCACTCAAAAATTTTATTTTTCCTTAGGCAAGGGTTTGTGGTCAACCATGTAGGGGGGAGACCTTGGAAAACATTAGAGGGAAAATTTTGGGGTACAACAATTATTAAGTTGTTTAAAGTTTGATTAAGAAAAGATTTTAGAAAATGCATGGACATAAGTCCAAGTTTATTGTGAAAGCGGTTCAAGTTTAAAAACAAGAATAGTTTTCAAAGGAGGGAGAAGATTTTTGAAATTAAAGAAGATGGGAGGAGATGAAGGGACTATCCTAAAGCATAAGGTAAAAGCTAGGGAAAAGAACCGTCTAACCAACAAGAATCCAACACTTGACATAATGAGTCAATGTAGAATTCCCATTCTTTGGATTGAAACAAAACAAGCAAGGATAATATAACCTCTTTCAAAATCAAGCTTCAAATGCATTAGGTCTTCATAAAAATTATGCAGAGTAACAACTGTATACAGATGAATTCCCAATCACAGACAAAATATATATCAAAATAACCTGCACACAAAGAAAATAAATAACCCAATGTCTTGTGGTAAACCCCAAGAACTCTAAACAAAATAGAAATGAAAGTTACAAGGTCCCAAGGAAGGTCAAGGTCTCTAATCCTAAGTCCAATAAATCCATCACTCCATAATGTCAAGGATAGTAACCAACAAGTCCAAGTAACATTAAAGTTTTTTTATGGTTTAAGTTGATTATTAGGTATCTTCAAAAATAAATGAGAAACTCAACTGAGCAAAATAAAAATGATATCAAAATTAAATGCTCAAGTGAGCAAAGATGAAAATAGTATGGAATGTAAATGCTAAAATAAAATGGTGCATAAAGTAAAGGCATAAAATAAAAGCATAAAATAAAGGAATAAGATAAAAGTAAAATGCTAATGAATTAGTAATTAGAGGTTAGTTGAATGACCATCTTGAAACTTGCATTAGAAACTCATTAGAGGATTGATAAAATCAAAGCCTCTCAACAACAACTTTCATTTGCTTTTTGTCAAGTATATGATTCATTTTTTAAAATCTCAAGGAAACAATAAATGATCAATGATGTTTAAGTGATTCACTTTGACCAAAGCTTATAAAGTTTCATTAGAGGATTAATAAGACCAAAGCCTCATAACAATGAATCTCAAGATTATTGGATCAAAGGTTTCAAGTAAATATATTTGGGCTTGCAAACATAGGTTTGGGCTACGAATGATCATTTCTCGAATTGGGACAAAATTTAGCACTATGTTAAGCAATCGTAAGTGGACTTATATAGAAGTTGCACCTATTTTGAGGTCGGTCAATATCAATTTATGTACCATATGCTTAGAGAAATGATATGTAAATTATTCTCCAACAACATGTAGTACAAGTAAGAAGGGGATAGGATGAAGCGGGGGGGGGGGGGGGGGGGGGGGGGATAAGAATTAAACCACATTTGAACCAAAATTTAATCAAGCTATCATTAAAATCATTCATCCCTTTTTGTGGAGTTGAACTCAACACCCAAGATCCAATGATGTTAATGAAGCTCATGATCAAAATCTCATAGTCAAGATCAACCAGAAGATATACAAGAATTAAATTGTATTTAAAAAATAAAGAAAAAAGATTTTTTAAAATGGTTTTAAATGAGAATAAAAGGGGAAAATAGCAACTATACTCAAAACATCACAGAAAAATTCAATGAGACCATAGAAAAATCAGAAATGAGCTTAAATATTTTTATAGAATTTTTGGTAAGTTTTTAAAATCAGAAACTATTTTTTAAATTAAAATGAAGAGGAAAAATAAACCCAAAATTATGAAAAATAGTAAAGTCAGAAATAAAAATAAAATAAGGTCACCAATATTTGTCAAGAGGTCATTGGATCCTTCCATATTTTTTTCCAGAATTTAAAAATTAAGAAAAGTGTTTTTAAACATTTAAAACGACTCAAATAAAGTGAAAAAATATAAAAAAAATATTAAAACACAAAATAAAATTGTAAAAAAATAATAATCAGAAAGAGAAAAATCAAATGTACTTTTAAGAATTTATTTCAGATTTTTTTGAAGTTAAAATGAATTTTTTAATGAATTTTTGAAGTTTAAAACAAATAAAATATAAAATCAACAAATAAAATAAAAACCAAAAAGATCTAGACCATTGGATCAATGTCAAAACGTGTTAGTAATCAAATCCAAGGGATCTAGCACGCTGTGCACATCATGGACATTAGTAAATAAAGCACTGAATAAATTATTAAAATCATAATTAAAAAAAATAAATGACACGATATCATTGGTTAGGAAATGACACGTTGGTCTTCTTCAACCTCCAGCCACGTGAATTGCAGGTCCCTGAAATGGAAAAATTAGAGCTCGATACCAGTACCATTTGCTTCGTCTCTTCAAGACGATTCCAATGGTACCTTTACGAAAAATTTATATAAGGTGTAGCTCTGTCATTTTGGAAGAAAATATTTGAAAGGAGATTTGAAAATTCATGGCAAAAACTCACTTCCAATTGAAAACAAATGTTGCGACTAGGATCAGAATGATGAGAGCTTCAATACAGTACCAATGTTTTAGAAAATTGATGAAGGAATCTACCTATTGAAGTTTAAATTCAGAGCTCTGAAACTTGACTTGGCTAGCACGATTTAGGAAGTCTTAGAGCTTGGTTCTTCTTCTGTTAGCTTCACTGAAGTTCAAGGATGAAGAATTGACAAAGAAAATGGATTGAGGAAAGCTAGAAAACCAAATTCAAAGTTGCATAAAAGTGGCTTCAAGAGAAAGTTTAGCTGGGTGATTCTGGCTTTCTAAGCTCGCAAAAATGAGTGGGATAGAACTTGTATTTATAGGAGAAGTGAATGGAATCAAGAGGAGGGGTAAATGATGCAATTTGGAGGGAGACTGTACACACCTGTTTTTATGAAATAAGTGTGATCACATGTGCATCAAAACTCATCCAAATGATGTGTTTTGACACTCTAAATCATCCACACCTTTATGCTAATCATGTTTAAGTAGAAAACACACACAAATTTGGTGATTAGAAGTCAAATTATGGAAATTGTATTCCGACTGTTTGAGAAACTTTAGTTCCAAGCTACCAACTTTGAAATCATGGTTTGCACAATTCAGGAAGCTTTATGACTTAATTCTTGATGTGTTGGAAATATGAGATCACAAAATTCACAATGTGCAAAGAATGGAATCAAATGGATGCTTGAGATGAAAGTTGTGATGAGTCAAAGTTGAGAAAAAGATGCTGAGTTTTATACTTAGAAAAAAATCAAGTTTTTTCTTCAAAAATGACCTATAATGTTTTGATTCCAAACAAGGCCTTCCTCCAAAATACTGCTTTGATCAATGCTTCTAGATTGAGATAGACTTCCCAAAGTGAATTGTGGTACTTGAATCACTAAAAAAAATACCAAGTATTGAAAGAGTTATGGTCTTGAAAAATTGGTGAAAATTCATGAGATGACCTATAATCTTTTGCATCCTTAGGGCATCTTCCATTCATTTTCAAACTTTGTACATACAATAAGAGTTAAATTTCACATCCTTAAGATCATTATGGAAAAAGAATGGGCTCTAGGAGATAAAAATTTGCCAAGTTATTCCATTTTGAAGTCACATAAGGGAATTTGATGGCCTATCTAGAGGACTTATAATATTTCTCAATCATTAGGCATCTTCCACATAATATTTTCTTGAAAATTTTGAAGTGATTTATTGATAACCATTTAAAGAGAAGAATGTCCTTTAAATCACTTAAAAATACCAAAATATGAGAAAGTTATAGCCCTTAGAAGTTCAAAACCCTAGCTCCTAGAGCAACAAAATGCTTTGGAAATCTCTTTCAATTTTTACAAACTTTCTTGCACAAATACTTTTGTCTTGTAAATAGAAGTTGTTGAGGATGATAATGAGAAATCATAACATCAAAAACCAACTCCAAATATTAAGAATTGAGGGAAATATGCACTTGTGAACAAGAAAGCAAGAACTTGTCCAATTAGGTCAAACTTCTTCAATCAAATCTTGCATCCTTTGACTTTATTTGACAAGTTAAGGCATGATGAAACATGGTAGTTCTTTTCATGATATCACTTCAAATAAAATTCAATGGTGAATCTTGAATCTCAATGAAGCTTTGTTGAGGAAGGCATGGAAATAGACTCACGAACCTATAGATCCACTTGATGGAATGTGTTGTGCTTTCACCTATAACATCATAAATTAGGGAAAACATTCATTGTAGTTATTAGTTAAAAGTTAATTAATACAAAACATAGATGATTATAATATACAAGTCAAGGTGCTTGGTGATTCCCCATGAGCAAACCCAAAGGTAAGGAGAAGGACCAAACCCTATTATGATCTTGTTGTGATTGAGTTGACATGAGATGATAGAGGGATCTTAGGGGAAACATTATGGTAGAACAGAGAGGAGGTGTTGGGATTTTGAGGAGGATCCCTTAATATTATTTACTACGCCTTCAAAAGATTTTGCAATGCCTAAGACAATGGCATGCTGATCTTTGTAAACTGTCTTCTAGGTGCATCTGACCTATGCTGGTTGTTTTGCTGATGTTGTTGCACAAGTGCCAGATTAGAAATTATCACAACTCCTACAGACTAGTTATGGTTGACTCGAGCACGACCCTTTTGGCCATAGACAACATTAGTTTCCTTATTTCCGTTGAACGTCTTCTTAATAGTACTCGAAGATACAACCACTTGAATTTTCCCACTTCTAGTTCCACCTTCGAAATGTTCCACTGTTAGTATCAATTCGATAAAACTAGATGAAGAACTTCCGATCAGATGATTAAATAAAGGTCATGTCAAAGTTCCCATAAATATATCAACCAACTCCCTATTAGACAGAGGAGGTTAAACCCTTCCATCTAAATCTCTCCACTTCTGTGCATACTCCTTAAAGCCTTTGTGAGAGCCCATAGTCATACTTTGCAACTGAACACAGGTTGGTGCAAGATCAGCATTGTATTGGTATTGTTTGTAAAAGGAAGCAACCAAGTCTTCCCAAGTACGGATGTTGATTCCTTCTAGTTGGTAGAACCATTCTAATTGTGTCCTTGATAAGCTTTCTTGAAATAAGTGTACCCATAACTTCCTATCAGCAGTATGCGGTTGGATCTTTTGGACATAAGACCACAAATGCAGTTTAGGACAGGAAACATCGTCATATTTAGCAAAAGTAGGGACCGTAAATTTGTGAGGGATAATAACCCCCGAGACTAATTCCATCTCTTCAAAATCCAATCCAGGCACCCTATGTATTTCCATGGTATTCAAACGATCTTCCAACTGTTTGTATCTGTCATGAGCGGGAGGATATTGTTCAGCGGAGTAATCTTCATCAGAATATTAGCCAGAATCAAGGTTACTTCCTCTCTCAGCCTTCACACTCTTGTCTTCTTCACCCTGATTGTCGTCTTCATCAGAGGGAATATCAAAATTTTGAACTTGTTTGGGAGGACCTTTGAATCTTCTTCCCATGTTGAAGATACCAACCGGTCTTCTGGTCTTCTTTTTATTCCATTTTGTGATGAGGGTCTTTAGCTCGTCTTGTCCCTTAGCTAAGTCCAGGAACATTTATTGAAACTAAGCATTCTGAGCTTGAAGTTCTTTCACGGTTTGTTCGTGAGCCATCTTTACTGAAATAAACAGCAAGAAGATGAGAAAACCTATCTTGGGAACATGTTATGTAATGACGTGCATGATATATGAATGCGATGTTTTCAAGGATCTCTCGAGATAAACAAAAATGAGATGTTAGAAGTTGAGTCTAGCTGCAGCTTTGACTGAAGAACTTTGCATCTTTGAACGTTCTTCTATGAGAATCAAGCTCACCATGTCAAGTGGGTCCTAGCCTTTGACTCAAAAGAACACACTCCGGTCTTTAACGCCATCTGGTTAGAGGAAAATAAATCCCCTTTCCCTTTTCTAGGAGTCTGGTTCTTGATAAATCTGCATCACAGGCCCTTGAGATCCTTGAAATGGTCAAAAAAAGATATGGTATGATGTCATGATGTCATGTTTGAACATATAACAAACAAAAACAAAGCACACAAGAGCCTTAGGTTTAAGGCTTGCATGGGGTTCATAGGTAAGTACCCTTTTGAAGTTCAGTTGGATCTACCTGTCCTAAGAATAGTAACCGGTTCTAGGAGCCTCATATTATCGTCTTTCTCGCAGATCTTGTTTCAGTAGAGCAACTGACTTGCCACCGAAATATCCCGAGAGTCGAATCCCAATGAGTGTAGCATTGAGTATCAAACAACTTTGGACTTCACCAAAGCCGATGATCTCAATACCTTCTAATGGCCAAGTTGGGTCAATTAAGGTTCTAAAGGTCAGTTAATGCTTATGACACCATGCGGCAACCTAGTGTTATCCTCGACTAACTTAAGGAACACCACTACAAACCAATGTGTCACACTAACGTAGCCATCACTTCAACCATATCGATCTATGCAGTATAATTTCCATGATATATAGCTACTTACCTAAGGTCCCTAGATCTGGGTGTAGGATCTTTGCAAAAAAAATTAAAACCCGAGCAACCCTGAAATTTAAAGCAAACAAAAAAAACAATTTTAAGTGATCTAACTCTAAGGTAACCCCTCCTTTTTTTAAGTAGATCCCTAGCAGAGTCGCCAGTTATGTAATACGGTGGGAGAACTAACTTTTTTTTTGCATTTTATCACAAATGTTGCGAATAGCAAGAGTTGCCACTGACTTTTCTTTTATCCAATAAGGAAAGGGTGAAAAGAATAGGAAAGACCTTGATATATTTTGAGTTCGGGGGTAGGTTATGAAAAGGGAAGTGTTAACACCCTTTTCATCTGTAGTTATCTACAGGATCTTAATCGCTTAACTCACTTTTTGAAAATTGCTTGGTGTCGTGTGTTTGAAAATATTTTGGAAAGTTGCCAATGTAAGGAGAAACTTTGTAATGATTCTAGTATCTGTCCTCGAGAATGCATACAAAGTGTTTGTTTGAAAATATTTATTTAAAACTATGATTGTGAGAAATGTTTTGTTTTTGTGAGAAAGCAATTAAGATCTACCCCTCTCAAGGTTGTTCTTGTATTTTCCTCCTTCTTTAGATAGTTCTACATGTACCATTAGTTAGTAGGAAGCCCCATTGTTAGATGTCAAGGGACAAACGTGGGTCATCGTACAGTCGTCGAAGGTAACTGGTAAGGTCACTTTAGCAATTTTTCATAAGGGACTAGATCATTTACCGAAAGGCAACGTCAAAAGGGGCATCGAGGGACTATTATCTTTGTATCGATGGACTTTTCTAAAGCGTCCCCACATTCGAGGGACATGACTGTTTTCCGAAGGCAACAAGGGAGGTTACCCTTAAGGTGTAAGTGTGCAAGTGATTTGTGTTCAGGTATTTTTATCTTTGAGATTAGGTTATCTACCGTTTGATTTTAGTCTTCCCATACAATCCTAGTTACTAAGCAGTAGTAGCAAATATGGAATACAAAAAATGTAAAGTGCGAAAAATAAAGGCAGAAAGTAAACCCTAACCTATTACATCATTTGGGGCAGATGCATAATAATAAAGGGAAAGGTAAAAAAACCTAAGCTATTACAAACCGAGAAACAATTACATATTAAGGAAAAGGAAAGCGATAAGATAAAGATGTGAAACCTATACAGTTTAATTTATGAAAATAAAATTAAGATTGAAAGAAAAAGAAATGTTTTTTATGCTTTATGAAAAACGGTTTTTTGATGATGGTGATTAAAGAAACCTAAAAAAACTAATCTATTTTAATTTGAAAAAAAGATTGATTAATTAAACTAATTAAAAAAACCTAAAACCTAATTTGATTAGGGTTTATAAAAAAAGGGTTTTGAAAAATTAGGTTTGTTAAAAAAAGGTTTATGGTTTTAGGAATTTAGGGTTTTTAAGGGAAAAGAGGAAACAAAGTTAGAAAATAGGAAAAAAAATACAAAATGCCAGAGGTGGGTGTTGAACCCACACCCTCAACTCTTCTGCCCAACATGTTCACCACTACATCAAGCGCTTGTTTGTATTAGTAGGGTGGAACCAACCGCGCTACATGTTATACCTACAAAACATGAAAAAATGTGAAAAATCCCAAAACATAAAAAGGCAGGGATCAAACCCACACCCTGGTGTAGTAATGACTTAGAGGAAAGCATGCTACCACTGGGGATGGTGATGATATAAATGAAAACAAATCAAAATATAATAAAACAAGATAACTAGATCAGAGAAGCGTTAGAGCCCTAGCTCCGGTCGTCTTCTCCGGTGACTATTTTTTTGTCCCTACAAAAACAACAAATATTAGGGATCCAAAGTGACCCTACCCCCTTAAATCAAGTCTCGTGATCTCAATGGAAGTGTTATCTTGGGCTAAAACGCATTGGTTAAGAGATACGAAGAAAATAACTCAGATCAGTATGAGTATGGCAAGCTTCGATTTATCCATTATAGGGATCGTGCTTTGGGTTATTCCTGCATTTGTATACCTCATGAACATGTTAGCGTAGTTAGTATGCGTTAAAACATAAAGAAACACAAAGATATGAATTCATGCAATAACAAAACCGGTGAGGCGCGTATATGAGTTTTTATTCCTTTTTGATCATTGCAATCGATCTAACCTGACTGTTGTACCCCAAAATCTGCCCTCTCCTTTCTCAAGACATTTCTCACCAATATCTTCAATGGCTCAAGTTTGCACAAGTGTTGACTAGGTCAAACCACCTCCTAAACACTAATGCCCCAAATTGGGGTTTTGATTTTCACATGTACAATTGGACTTCTAATGCCTCAAATGAATTTCATGGATCGTTATAGACCTCCAAGAATACTCATGTCAAGTTTCAAGTCTTGGATCAAAACTTTGCTCAATCAATTGACCAGATGACTAGAAATCAGTTGTATTGGGTAAAAAGTCAATTGTTACACCAAAAGTTAAACTTTGACTTTTTGGTCAAAATTGAGTTTCAAAGATCAAAATTCATTAAGATATTCAAAATACGAAGCTTGGTCACCAAGAAATGAAGAATGTCAAAAGTCAATATGAAAAGTCAAACTTTTCAAGACTTAGAAATTTTTCTTTGTTTTTGTACATGATAATTTCACTACTTCATGCCAATTTTTCACCAAGATGCAAGATGATTCAAAGAAAACTTATAACATGAAAGCTGTAGATCTTGATGAAATATAAAATTTTGCTTTGCTGGTCAAGTCCTAGAAGTTCTTGGATTTTGGCTTATAAATTCATGAAGTCATGCACTTTTTCTAAAAACACTTAGTGAAATCAACTGGAACTGGAAACGTGCAAAAGCAGGAGGACAAAGGCTGACACGGGTGCCCGTGTCACACGACCCGGACCGTGTCAATTTGGCTGGAATAAAAACATTGTGCAGAGGCGTGGGCAGATCCTGACACGGGTGCTCGTGTCTGGTGACACGACCCGTGTCAGCCTAGGCATGAGAAATCCTTATTTTTGACATTTTTTACTATGATTTTGGATCATTAAAGGTGCACTAGACATATTACATTGCTTAGAGATGACCTAAAACCATAAAACCTTTTTCCAAATGAAACATCAAAAAATATTTTTCTAAAAAATTAGTGTTCTTTTTAAGTTAACTTAGACCTAGGTTTTTCTTCAATTATATGAACAACAAAACATTTTCTATCAAAAAACCATAAAAACCAATTTCTTTCAGTTTACATTTTCTTGCATATTTTACTATTTTCAATTATAAATTATGTAATTGTCAAAGCCTTGTAATAGTAATTAGGGTTTACTTTACTTGTCATCCCCATTCATAAATTTGTATCCCACATCCTCTCAAGTATTGTAATAACGTAGGACATTTAATTTCCGCAATTTATCGATTTCCATATTATTGCTAGTAATTAGGGTTTGTATGGAAAAACTTAAAATCAACAAGTAGAGAACCCTAAATTCAAGACAAATGCATGAAAATAAAAACACTTTGCACACTTGCACCTCTAGGGTAACCCACACTTGTTGCCTTGAATTAAATAGTCATGTCCCTCAAACGTGGGATACTTTAGCAAAGACCCTTGATTACAAGATCGTAGTCCCTCTATGACCCTTCGATGTCGCCTTTGATAAATGATCTTAGACCCTTACGAACAAATTGCTAAGGTATCCTACAATATTGCCTCCCATGACTATACGATGACCCACGCCTGTCCCTTCACTTCCAATGATATGGCTTCTTACCAATCAATGGAAAGATAGCACTATCTAAAGGAGGAGGAAAAGATCAAAAACTTTCTTTTGAGTAGGTAGAACGCTCGTAGTTGCTTGCTCACAAACATTTCAAAACAAAACATATTTCAAACACACCAACACTTTTCATGAAATATTCTCAAAAGTCAACACTTTGTATACATTCTTATAGAGACGAGAATCATTACAAAGTTTGCCTAAATAAAGGCACTTTTCAAAAATAATTTCAAAACATATTTCCAAAAGTAAACATCTCTTTGAACTATTTTCAAAACCAACACTTTGTATACATTCTTATAGAGACGGGAATCATTACAAAGTTTGCCGAAAGAAAGGAGTTTTTCAAAATATTTTCAAACTCACACGAAACACAAACACATTTACAAAGAATTTCAAAAGTGAGCTAGAAACTAAGAGCCCATAGATAACTACGGACGAAAAGGGTGATAACACCTTTCCTTTTCATAACCTACCCCCCGAACTCAAGAAAATTCTCAAAAGGTATTTCCTTTTCTTTTCACCCTTTCCTTTATTGGATAAAATAAAAGTTGGTGGCGTCTCTTGCTATCGCAAAAATTACGATAAAACGCAAAACACCCAAGTCAGTTCTCCCACCGTATTATAGAACTAACAACTCTGCTGGGGAAGATACTTAAAAGTGGGGTTACCTTAGAGACTAGATCACCTTTAAATGCTTTCATTGTTTGACTTGTTTTCTTTACTCTTAAAAGGGTGTTTGGGTTTTGTATAGATCCTCTACCCATATTTAGGGGCATTATTAGGTAAGTAGCAATAGATTATGGAGATTGTACGGTGTAGACCGATATGGTTGAAATAATGGCTATGTTAGTGTGACACATTTTTGGTACCGATATCCCTTGTGTTGAATCAAAGAGAATACGGGGCCGCTGTGTGGTGTCATGAAGCACTAACTGACCGTATAACCTTTAGTTGAACAAATTGGCCATTAGGAAGTAGTGAGATAGCCGACTTTGGTCTAAAAGGGTGATGTCACTTTCTCACTCGAATATTCATTGGTGTTCCTGATCTTTGGAGGATATTACCATCATTGACAGTTGTGGGGAGTTCCCTAATGTTCCACTCTTGGGCATTAGGGGAGGTATTACCTATAACCCTTCTATTGCATTACGATAGTTTGTGTGTACATGAAGAGATGGTCCCCATGACGCGCTAATCCAAGACTCAGTATTCAATTACAAAGGCGACGTTTAAGGCTATCATCAAAGGTTCATACGAGCTTGGAGAATGGTAAACAAGGTGGATAGCAAAACCTTGGGGCATAAAAATTACATCCCTCTTGAGCCTTACCTCAAGTGGGTACGAACTCGTGCTCAAAGACTCATGATGCCTTACCCAACCATCCTACCTGTGATTATGGAGCCCATTGCTAAGGGAGACACCCCTTACACTCTTCTCCATCTTGACATGCCTACCGACTTTGAGGAATTGCAAAGATTGTGGATTCAACTCAAAGGGAAACAAGACACCTTTGAAGCTCGACTTTATGCCAACGAGAAGAAGGTGCTGGAGCTCACAAAGCAACTTTATGAAGAGCGGAGCCTGAATGCCTACATTGCACCAAAGAGGATGCGCCCATGGAAAGCTTGAGTATTTTTTGTTTTAGGAGTTTATTTTGTATCATTTTGAACCCTTTTTGTTTCTTCCATTATAAGCCCGAGAGGCATTTGTAATTCCTGAATTTATTAATGCATTTAATGTTTGTTGTCTTCTCTTTGTCCAATAAATTTATATTTCTTAAAATCCTTGAAAACATCGCATTAGCATAACATGCATCATATCATAAGCAGGTTTTTTGACATAGATTTCCTCATCTTTTTACTGTTTATTTCAATATAAGATGGATCTCGAGAAAATTGTCAAGGACTTGTAGACTCAATACTCTCAATTCCAAGAGACTCTGCTCAACTTAGCAAAGGGGCAACAACAAATGATGGCTCTTCTTGTTACGAAGAAAAAGACAAAGAAGAAAGCTTTAATCAACACGGGAAAAAGGTTTAAAGGGCCTGCCAGACAAGTCCAAGTTGAAGAGGATTCCTCCTCCGAGGATGAGAATCAAGATGAAGATGCTAGGAGCACCCATACTGGGGGTGTAAACAATGAAATCTCTGAAGACAAGGATTATTTTGACGAGCAATATCCATCGGCCGACGACAAGTATAAGCAACTAGAAGATAGATTGAAGGTTGTAGAAATCTAATATGTGTCTGGCTTGGAATTCAGTGACTTGGTTTTGGTTCCTGGGGTAGTCATTTCCCACAAATTCAAGATCCCTGTTTTTTCCAAGTACGATCGTGTCTCAAGTCCGAAGCTTCACCTAAGATCTTACGTCCGCAAAATTCAGCCGCATATCGCTGATAAGAAATTATGGGTGCACTTTTTCAAGAAATTCTATTTGGGATGCAGTTGGAGTGGTTTTACCAATTGAAAGGGATTAACATACATACTTGGGAGGATTTGGCCACTGCCTTTTACCGCCAATATCAATATAATGCTGATCTTATGCCAACTAGGGTAAAATTACAAGGAATGACCATGGGTTCTAACGAGGGCTTCAAATAATTCGCTCAAAAATGGAGAGACCTGGATGGAAGGGTGCAACCACCCTTAACTGATAGAGATTTGGTAGACATGTTTATGGGAACATTGACTGGACCATTTTTCAACTTGCTGATTGGAAGTTCATCATCAATATTCATTGAATTGATCTTGACTGGTAGAGGGTTAAAAGTGGGATTAAAAGAGGAAATATACTGTTGTACCCCAAAATTTTCCCTCTCACTTATCAAGAATTTACTCACAAGTTCTCCTTGGGCTCAAGACTGCACTAGGGATTGATCAGCTCCAGACACCTCCTTAAGCACTGATGACCAAAATTAGGGTTTGAGTTTGCACAAGGATTTTTGGACTTCCAATGCCCCATATGCTTTAATGGATCATTATGGATCCTCAATATTGATCATGCCAAGTTTCAAGCCTTGAATCACATTTTTGCTCAGTCAAGAGCAGTTGACCTAAAAATCAATTGTGTTGGGGAAAAAGTCAACTATGGCCAATTTACAGTCAAACTTCATAATTTTTTATCCACGTCAACATTTTAAACTCATATCTATCATTTGATCAAGTTTTGACCATAATTCCTCAAGAAATTTGATCAAATCTTCAAAAGGGCAAAATGGTCAAAATTAGGGTTTTGATTGGGAAAGGGCAATTTCTGATTTTTGACCTAGCAAATGATCAATTGGTTTAAGGCATGATCTCAAGGGTCAAATTGAATAATTTTGAGCTATTTACATGGCTCAAAACATTGCTCAAGTCCAATGGATTGACAGATGAATTTCCAGTCAACTGATCAAAAGTCAACTATATACTAAAAAGTCAAACTTTGACTTTTTGGTCAAATTCAAGTGCCAAGGATCACAATTCATCAAAACATGTCAAAATATGAAACTTATTCATCAAGAAATAAAAAATTCAAGATTTCATTTTGAAAAGTTTAAAATTTCTAAACTTAGAAATTTTTCTAAGTGTTGGAAATTTCATATTTTTTTATAACTTTGAGCCAAATTTTCACCATGATGCAAGATGATTCAAGAGAAACTTCCAACATGAAAGTTGTAGATCTCCATGAAATATAAAACTTTTTTTTACACAACTCCTTCTAAAAATTCTTAGATCTCAAGTTATAATTTTATGAACACGTGGTCATGAAACTAAACACTTAGTGAAATTTTCCCCTAATTTGGTCAGGATTTTGACCTAACTTCATGGAACTTTTTCATATAGTTCCAAGGGGAATATTCAAAATAAATTCAAAGATGGGTTGTATAGCACATTGCAAGCTTTCCAAAATGTCTAATAACTCCTTGAGATCATTCTTTAGGAGGGAGAATCGAAGAGATGAAGTTAAGATTTTGTCACTTGAATTACAAGTCATTTTTGATGAACACGTGGACAAAATCCATTCTAGGTTGCATAATCCTTGCTTTGAAGGCCTCAAACTTTTTTGTCACTCCATAATTAATGGTTTATACAACTCATTATGCCCTTATCCAAGTGTTTCAAGCTTTGTCCAAATCAATTTGCCATTTTAGGGAGAAAGTAACATATCCATTCTTGTAAAGCAAGCTTTATGCACAAAGTCAGCTTCTTGAGCTCCCAACTTGTTTTCCTTGATTACACTCCATCCATAAAGTCATAAGAATTGTGTTTAAAGTAGTTAACAACTCTATGAACCAAGTACAAAGCATTGAAACTTGTTTTCTCAAAAAATCACATGTTATACATAAACTTGTGATTTTGAATTCTGATCAACTAAAGCATTCCAAACTTATTGCTCATAGAGTCACTATTTGTGAGCTAGAGGACGTGCTTGAACACCCTAAAATACACCAAAACTCTCTCAAATCAGAAATTACCCAAAAACTTCTTTGTTGTATAGTTTCTGACCTTGAACTTCAAACTCACATTTCCCTCTTGTGTTTCTTGGCCTTTTAGTTTCTAAAGCATCCTTACTTCAAGTGTAACCTATCCTTGTCCCTGTTTCATTACTGTAACATCATTTACCATATCCTCTATAACCAAAAACAGAGCATTTCACATTGACTTCTCCAGGTAATTTTAGCCACTCTCAACTCAAGCAAACCATTGTATTAGCTTCCAAGGACCTCAAGGAAGCTAACCTGATCATCACCACTGCCTGAAACAAGCTCAAACTCCAAACGCAATTTCCCTTTTTGAGGTAAGTTTTCTCAACTTGGAAATCTTCATACAGGCATCATCAATAGTTTATTTGTGAATAAAACATGTAGATATCATTGCCCTGAAGCTAACCATGTCCATAGTTTCCATTAATTTGGCTTGAGCTTAGAGAATTTTGAAACTGAAATTTCTTAAATTTTTAGGGTTCAGATTAGGGCCATTAAAATTCATGCTTATCTTTGATTTATAGTTTTAATGCTTTACATTTCTGGAATCGTGAGAAAATTTTCTACAAGTTTGATGTTTATAGTTTTCCTTTTTGATGAGAAATGAGAAAGTTACAGTTGGTATGGCTGGAGGTTGAAGATGAAGTCTTCATGGCATATTTTTCCTTACATATTTATTATTTTACTTGTATTAACGAATGTATAGCCACCCCAGTGGTAGAAGCGCGCGCTTGTAACCTATGGGACCTGGGTTCGAGCCCTATTGGTACCCTTTTCATTTTTCACATTTTTACTTTTCTGATTTTTGTTGTTTTTGGCAGGCGATGGGCCCTTTGGGCCTAGTTTGTTTTTGTTTTTGCTAGTTGACCTCCATGCTGACTAATGGCACCCCTGGCCCAAGTTCATTTATTTTTTATTTCATTTTTATTTTCTTAAATATTTTTCCAAATGTTAAAAATCATAAAAATACAAAAAAATGATATATTTATATTTTGACTTAGTTTATTTTATTTTTATAACAAAAATATTTTTATTAATTATACTTTATTTATTTTGTACTTATTATCTTGTAAATAAAAATAAAAATTAGGTTATTAGTTATTTTATTTCATACTAATTTAAATACATTATTTTTTATATAAAAAAGACTAAAAATATTTTATAATGTTATAAATATTTTCAAGACATAAAAAATATATACTAAAAAATACCTTTTAAACTTATTTTCTTTTGATTAATAGAACTACGGTTTTATTCAAAATCATTCCTTAAACAAATTCTTTTTTTTATTAATTATTTTTCTTTAATTTAAATATATTAAGACAAAAATCCTTTTCTCTAAAAAAATCAAACAAATATTCATTTTTCTTCACCTTCACATTATTGCATACTTGTTCATTTTTGTACATTATTTATTTTAATTCCTTGTACATTAATACCCATTCAATTTGGTTGTAATAGATTAACTAGGTTTATATTCTTGCAAATCCCCATTGAATTTGTATACGTCCTCCCCACAAATGTTGAAATAGCGTAGTAACTTTAAATTTCACAATTTATCGCTTTTATATAGCATGCTAGTAATTAGGGTTTGTATGGAAAGACTAAAACCAATATCTAGAAAACCCTAATTCAAGACAAAAACAAGCATGAAAATGATGCACTTGCACAGAAACACCCCTAGGGTTATTCCACTTGGTTGCCTTATACAAAATGGCCATATTACGCATGTGAGGTATCTTAGCAAAAACAAGCAAATACAACATCATAGTCCCTCGATGACGCTATCTAAGTTTCATTACAAATGATCTTAGTCCCTTCAAAAGAATGCTAAGATACCTTGCAACATTGCTAATCATGGTTATACGATGACCAACGCCCGTCCCGTTTACATCCAAAGATAGGGTTTCTTACCAAATAATGGGAAGACAACAATGTCAAAGGAAAAGGAAATGAACAAGAAAGACATTTGAGTAGGTAGATTGCTCCTAATTACCTGCTCCATTTCAAAACAAATATCCTTGTTATTTTCAAAAATAATCACCTATACTTTCAAACATCTTACAAACTTGAAAACATTTTCAAAAGATCAACATCTTTGTATACATTCTTACAAACAAGAATCATTACAAAGATTGCCTAAACAATGGCCTCTTTACAAAATACTTTCAAAAACCATACAAAACCCAATTTCAAACAAAAGCAAGTGATCTAGCAAGTAACTAAGAGCCCATGGAAAACCATGGATGAAAAGGGTGCTAACACCTTCCCTTTTCATAATCTACCCCCCGAACTCAAGAATTAATCTCAAAGGTCTTTCCTGTGCTTTTTCACCTTTCCTTTTGGCTAAAAGAAAAGTCGGTGGCGACTCTTGCTAATCGCAACATTTGCGATCAAACGCAAAACACCCAAGTCAGTTCTCCCACGGTATCACAGAACTGGCGACTTGTTGGGGACAATTCTAAAAGTGGGGTTACCTTAGGGCTAGATCACATTTATTTGCTTTCATTGTCTGACTTGTATGCTTTACATTATGGTTCTTTGTTTGGGTTTGAATCCTCTACCCGGATTCGGGATACATTATAGGTAAGTAGCAATACGTTGTGGAAACTGTACGGGGTATACCGACATGGTCTAAGAAATAACTATGTTAGTGTGACATACTTGTGGGTACTGGTAGCCTTTGAGTTAATCAAAGAGAATACGGGGCCACTGAGTGATGTCATAAAGCACTAATGAACTTCTAGAACCTTTACTTGACCAACTTGGCCTTTAGGATGTAGTAAGATGACCGACTTTGGTGCAGTTCGAAGTTGGTAGATACTCGATACTACACTCATTGAGGTTTGGTTTCTTGGGATATTTCGGTCTCCATTAAAGAGGCTTGTGCTGAAACAATGACCAAGGAAACAAACTAGTGATATTGATCTCCTTAGAACCCATTTACTATTACTAGGACAGGTTGAGACAACTAAACTTCAAGAGGGTACTTACCTATAAGACTCCATGCAAGCCTAAGCCTAAGGACTTGTTTTCTTTGTTTGTATATACATACTTGTACATAACATCATGAACATCATAACATCATACACATTCACTAACCATTTCAAGGATTTTTGGATTCATCTTTGTTCTTGTTTTGTAGGATATGGATTCTCTTCGCAGGAAAATTATTCAAGTCAACCTTGTAAGAATCCCTCCACAACTTAAGGAGCTAGCTTCAAGGATTCCTGAAAACTCTCCATTCATTGAGAGACATGGTCGCCTACTCAACTTGGTCACCTCCAACACAGATAAAGACATGATGAAGGTACTCTTTCAGTTCTTTGATCCTTTACATCATTGCTTCACATTTCCTGACTATCAACTTATGCCTACTTTAGAAGAATTCTCCTGACTCTTGAGAATTCCCATTCTCAATCAACTACTTTTCAAAGGTACGAAAGGAGATCCAAGGCCGGAAGATATTGCTCAAGCTCTACACTTGCAATCATCTGATGTCACAACTAATTGTGAAGCAAGGAGTGGTGTCAAGGGTTTCCTAGCAAAGTTCTTGTTTGAGAAAGCAAAAAATTGTTGGAATTCCTTAGATTTGAAAGCCTTTGAGGAAATTGTGGCTTTCCTCATCTATGGGATGGTTTTGTTTCCAAATCCTTACCAACTCATAGATGTGAACGCCATCAAAATCTTTATATCCCGCAACCCGGTGCCTACATTTCTAGAAGATATCCTACACTCTTTTCACACCCGCACAATGAGGAAAAAAGGTTTCCTTATGTGTTGCACTCCTCTCTTGGTAAGATGGTTTATTTCGCATCTTCCCCAATCTGTATTAAAGAATGAGCAAGGTTCAAGGTGGTCACAAAGGTTGATGACGCTCAAACATTCAGACATTCATTGGTGCTCCCGATCCATAGAGAATGTTACTATCATAGACCATTGTGTAGAATTTCCTAATGTCCCTTTACTTGGCATTAGGGGAGGTATCACCTACAACACCTACTTAGCCTTAAGACAGTTTGGTTACGCCCGAAGGGATGGCCCACACGAGATGCTAATTCAAGGTTTGGTATTTGACTACGACAACGACGATCAAGGTCTTCGCCAGAGATTTATCCGAGCTTGGAGAATGTTGAACAACGTAGATAGAAAGACTTTGGGGAATAAAAATTCCATCCCTCTTGAGCCTTACCTCAAATGGGTACGAACTCGTGCTCAGAGTCTTATGATGCCTTATCCTTCCATTCTCCCGGTAATTATTGAGCCTGTCATGGAAGGAGATGTTCTATACACTATCCTACATCCTGACATGCCCATCTCTCTTGAAGACTTACAAAGAGATTGGATAAAACTAAAGGGGGAGCAAGATGCTTTTAAATCCCAATTCTACGCAAGCGAGAAGAAGGTTTTGGAACTCACTAGGCTACTTCATGAGGAGCAGACTCTGAATGCCTACATTGCACAAAAGAAGATGCGTACTACCTTTCTATCTTAGAGTTTCTTGTATTTGTTTTTCCCAAGAAGGCATTGATGTACTTAAAACTTTAAATTATTAATATAACGTGTGTTTCCTTTTTGTCTAAAACAAATTTGAATTTTAAAATCCTTGAAATCATTGCATACGCATTTATCATTCATCATAACATAAACAGGTTTCTTGCAACAAGTCTCCTCATCTCTCTACTATTTATTTCAGTAAGATGGATCTCGAGCAAACGGTGAAGGACCTCCATGATCAGAATGTACAGTTCCAACAATTGTTCTTAACTTTGGCCAAAGGACAAGAAGAGTTGAAGACCTTGCTGGTTGAGGAAAATAAAAATAATACGAAGAAGATAACTGAAATTATGAACATGGGAAGAAGATTCCAAGGGCAGACAAGAAGGGCCTTAGACTTCGCAACGACATCCGGCGAGAAAGACAATCAAGACGAGAAGGGCAAGGAAACATTTGTTCAGTCTGATTCAGAAGAGGAAGAGGAAGAAGAAGACTATTATGAAGAACAATACCCTCCAGCCGACGACAAGTATAAGCTTCTAGAAGAACGGTTGAGTGCAGTGGATATCCAAAAAGTGTCTGGGTTGGACTTTGAGGAGTTGGGTTTAGTGTCAAGGATTGTCATTCCTCCAAAATTCAAAGCACCTGTGTTCGCCAAATATGATGGAGTCTCATGCCCCAAAATTCATCTCCGGTCCTATGTAAGAAAGATCCAACCCCATACCGCTGGCAAAGATTTATGGGTACACTACTTCCAAGACAGTCTGTCTGGAACTTATCTTGATTGGTTTTATCAGTTAGAAAGAGCCAATGTTTATAACTGGGAAGATCTTGCTGCATCCTTTTACAAACAATACCAATACAATATTGATCTTGCGCCTACCCGTACTCAACTCCAGAGTATGACCATGGTTTCGAGTGAAGGCTTCAAGGACTATGCACAAAAATTGAGAGACTTGGCTGGAAGAGTTCAACCTCCCCTATATGAAAGAGAATTAGTAGACATGTTTTTGGGAACCTTGTCTGGTCCCTTATTCACTCACCTAATTGGGAATTCATCAGCATGTTTTACTGAATTGATATTGACCGGAGAGAGGGTAGAAGCCGGGATAAAGAGTGGAAAGATTCAAAAAGATACATCCTCTGCTGCTGTAAGGAAGCCATTTATTGGAAAGAAAGAAGTGGTTGTTATTTATCCTCAGAGAAATCAAGATAGGGCCGAATGCTGTCCAATGGTGGGGACTGTTATGATTCCTAAACATGCGCCTGATCAGCAAAGAAACAACCAACAAAGAATGGAAAGACTAGTCAGACAATTCACCAAAATTAATATGACCCTATCTCAGGTTTTGCCACATCTGTTAAGATCCAATCTAGTGACCTTGAAAGAAGCTCCAAATAACCCTAACACAACATCTCCTCACTATCATCCTAATGCCCGTTGTGCATACCATTCTGAGAGTCCCGACCATGATACTAATAACTGTTGGGCTCTAAAAAACAAAGTACAAGACCTCCTTGAAGCCAAAGAGATTGAATTCGATGCGCCAGAAAAGCCCAATGTCGTTTCTGCCCCTTAGTCCAAACATGGCCATAATGCCCATGCTATTGAGGAATATATGTTTGTTACTTCAGTTGATGAACTTATGACCCCACTCCTGACTATCAAAAAGAACTTATTGTATGCTAGTGTTTTCCCGGGCTGTGATGAAAGTTGTCGTTTCTGTTTGTCTCCACCAACCAGCCGTCCTTTGTTGAAACAAGGTGTTCAGTGCCTAATAGATAACAAGGAGATTTTGTTCGAAAATACTTTTGTTCCACCCGTTTCTTATAATGATGTTTCCATTGTGACCATTTCCGACAATTCTTTCAGGGTCTCCACCAAAAGACCCATTAGAATTACATAAGTTGCAAAAGTAGCTCCTTTGATAATTACAATGCCTAGACCAGTCCCGTATTTTTCAGACAAAACCGTACCATGGAATTATGGAGGGGACGTCTACTACCACGGTATCAAGCAAGATTGGCCATCTACCTAAGATTCAAGTTCTGAGAAGGATGACTCTAATATCAGTAACATTGCCGGGACTAGCAAGATTACCCGAAGCGGAAGGATATTCTCTCCAGAAATTGCTCCCCCAAAAAAAGTTTCTGGACCTGTAATCATTCATGTTGTTGTTTCTCCTCCGAAGGCTATTCCCAGTCCCACAATCATCTCCACCAATGCTCTAACTGACAAAGTTGTTACAATCCCTACTATCACTCCTACTGACATTCCTGCTTCCAAGTTCACCGAGACTCGAGGTAAAAGTATTCTGATTGAGCTTGTCTGGATGAAGGAACAATCATTAGCTATCCCTGATACCTCCCAGAAAGAGATGGAGGAAATTCTAAAGATCATAAAAAGAAGCGACTACGATGTAGTTGAGCAACTGGGGAAAACTCCATCCAAAATTTCCATGTTGGCTTTACTACTATGTTCCGAGGCTCAGGAAAAAGCCTTGGTAAAATTCCTGAAAATTGCTCATGTACCCCAAGAAACATCTGCCGATCAATTCCAAGACTGCGTAGCCAACTTGACTGTAGATAATGGTCTAGGTTTTTCAGATGTTGATTTAACGCCAAGAGGAAGGAAGCATAATGAGGCATTGCATGTCTCAGTGGAATGCAGGGGCACAACCTTGGCTCATGTTTTGGTTGACACCGGGTCGTCTCTGAATTTATTGCCTAAAAGGCTCTTGATAGGCTTGACTGCGAGGGATTGACATTGAAGCCAAGCAACATAGTATTTAGGGCCTTTGACTGCTCAAAAAGGATGATGCATGGGGAAGTGGATATCCCCATAGAGGTTGGAACCCAAACATTTGATTCAACTTTTGATGTAATGGATATCCGCCCTTCATATTCCTGCTTGCTAGGCAGACCATGGATTCACAATGCTAGCGCTGTCACTTCTACGTTGCACCAAATGCTGAAGTACCCGATTCAAGGAAATATTATCACCGTTCATGGAGAAGAATAATATATGATCAACCATCTCAATTCCTTCAGATATGTGGAGTTAGATGGTGAATTTATTAAAACTCCATTCCAACATTTTGAAGAAGTACCACAAGATGTGGCAGTAACCAAGGATGTGTCTCAAGTTCCCAAGATCACAAGGCCTCCACTCAGGATGTCATCGTTGAAGGATGCCAAGGCAGTGATAGAAGAAGGTGGGTGCACTATTTGGGGATAACTCCCAGATATCCCATACAAGTCTAACAAGTTTGGCTTAGGTTTCACTTCAGGTGCTCAGAAGACTGTACGCCGCGCTCGTGCTGGATGACCACCTCTAAAGATAAGCAACCGTGAAGTCAACACGGTGGAGGATGATGAAGATGGCTGAAACCTGGAGGATTGGATCTTCCCAACTGTCAGTGGAAGGCTCAGCAACTAGGAGGCTAGAGATTTTGTCCCGATCACTTTTATCCCACGGTAATTTGTCTTTACATTTTGTTGGATCTGTAATATTAAAACAATTCAAACTCTTAAAACCTTGTGTCTTACCCAAGGGACAATGGTCCATTTGTAAGGGTTATTATCTCATTTCCATATGACATCAATGAATCATGGACATTTTGCATCCAAACGTTGTGCTCATTGTTTTTCTTTTTTACATTTTCATTTCTTTCAAAGATAGTTATACCCTTACACACACTCACACTCACAATGCAGGTCTACATCCATTCGAGATGCCATGCATAACGGTTCTTCTATGGCCTTTTGTGACTCTGAAAATATAATCTACCAAGCCGAAGACGAAGGTGAGGAAGATTGTGAAGTACCAGGGGAACTTGCCAGATTGCTACAACAAGAAGAGAGGACTATTCAGCCGCACGAGGAACCCGTGGATACAATTAACCTAGGTACCGAGGAAGACAAAAGAGAAGTCAAGGTGGGTGCCAATCTGGAAATCCGTGCCAAAGAGCATCTGATTCAATTCCTACACGAGTATGTTGAGGTCTCTGCCTGGTCGTATGAAGACATGCCAGGACTTGATGTAGATATTATGGTACATCGTCTACCTACAAAAGAGGATTGCCCACCAGTAAAGCAAAAGGTTCATCGTATGCGACCAGATATGACAGAGAAGATTAAAGCAGAAGTCATGAAACAATTCAACGCTGGATTCTTGGCAGTCACCTCCTATCCGCAATGGGTTTCCAATGTTGTTCCTGTGCCCAAAAAGGACGGCAAGGTACGAATGTGCATGGATTACAAAGATTTGAATAGGGCAAGCCCTAAAGATGATTTCCCACTTCCCCATATTGACATCCTAGTTGACAATACGACACAACACAAAGTGTTTTCCTTCATGGACGGTTTCTCAGGTTACAACCAAATCAAAATGGCACCTGAGGACATGGAGAAAAAAACATTTGTCACACAATGGGGCACATTCTGCTACAAGATGATTCCATTCAGACTGAAGAATGTCGGGGCAACCTATTAGCATGCCATGGTCGCTCTATTTCACGACATGATACATCACGAAATAGAGATCTATGTGAACGACATGATAGCTAGATCTTAAACAGAAGAAGAGCATCTTGATCATTTACAGAAACTGTTGAGAGACTAAAGAAGTACAAGCTGAGGTTGAACCCAAATAAGTGCACATTTGGAGTAAGGTTTGGTAAACTCCTAGGCTTTATTGTCAGCAATAAAGGTATTGAAGTAGATCCTGCCAAGGTGAAAGCTATACAAGAGATGCATGCTCCTCAGACTGAGAAGGAAGTCAGAGGATTCTTGGGACACTTGAACTACATTTCCAGATTCATTTCTCAATTGACAGCTACCTGTGAACCAACATTCAAACTACTAAAGAAAGATCAGGTAGTCAAATGGAATGATGAGTGCCAAATTGCTTTTTGTAGCGATAAACAATGTAGCGGGGTAAATCGGAGATCGAATTATTGATTAATTCGTCTCACAAAATCAAGAGTCGCCACCGCTCTTTATTATTTCCAAGGGAAAAGGGAAAAGAACGAAATAAAACCCTAAATATGCAATGTAAATAATACTTTTTAAAAGTAATAAAAATACAAGGTGTTTTTGAAAAGAGATCTATGGTTCGGGGGTTGGTTATACAATGGGAAGGTATTAGCACCCAATGTATCTATAGTACTCTATAGGAACCTTTTGAAATATCTGTTTATTAAAATGTTCGTTTGATTTAAGAATAAATTGTTTTGGCCGAAAAGGGGTACGGACGGGTTTTTTGAAGGTACGACAACCTAATGTCGATGTTTTGGCTTAAAAGGTATAAGTTTTGAAAAGATTGAATATTTGAGGAAAAAATTGTCTTAAGTTTTAATGAGATGAAAAATTTCGCGTGATCGGACTTGAGGACATGAAGTCAACAAATTTAATCGTTTTTTCCCTTGGATTTAGACGTAAACGGAATAAACAAACAAAGACAAAATAATTAACAGAAAATTATGCAGATAATGATTAAATTATATATGACTACAACAATGATTAAATAAACAGATTAAATGGCGCGAAAATGTATTTTTATATTTTTGTTTAATAGATATAACGCAAGAGAATTAATTAAAGAAAAGATGAAATGTTTTAATTCTTAAATTCTATTTTTTATATATTTTTGTATTAATATTAACTAAAGCGAGGGAATTCTATTTTTTATATATTTTTTAGAGTTTTTATTTTTATATGTTTTTTTTAATATTAATATAAAATGTTATTTTAAGAATTATTAAATAATTCTAAACTAAATTAAAACTTAAAAAAAGCTATTAACTTAAATCTAATGAGAATAACATTAAAATTTCTAAATTAATTCTAAAGTTAAACTAATAAAAAATGATCAAACTACTTAAAATTGTTTAATTAAATATATCTCTCTTTTTATTAGATTTTACTAATCAACTAAATTAATAATAATTCTAAAAAAAAAGGCAAAGGAAATCAAAATATAAAAAGATGTATCAAAAGAAAAAAAAAAGTGGGCAAGTAATTATGTGGGCCAAAGGGGGTTTTAAGGGGGCCCAAATTAGAAAACAAACAGAAATGGGGGATGCTTAAGGAATTCGCATGGGCCTAAGGGCAGGAACTGGGTCAAGTCCAAATATTATTCCAAAATTGTTTTAGGGTTAAACCATGTTTTAGTTGAATTAGGGATTGGGGTTAAGGCTTCAACGGCGCTCACTTTGCTCGTCTTCTTCGTCTTTGCCTCTGAGTCCCTTGCCACGGCCACCAGCATCTCAACACTTCTTCTTCCCTCCAACGAGAAAGCTAGGGGGCGAAGGATTCACGGTACAATTTTGTTTTCTTATTTCGTTAGGGTTTGTTGATTACTGCATGTGTTGATTTGTGTTCATTCTTGATTCTGACTTCGAAATTTAATGGTTATTATTGAGGTATTTTTGAGAGAAAGAGAAAAGTTACCCTCGGAGACAGAGGAGGGAGGTTGGGGCGTGCGTAGGAGGCTTCGGCGGCGGATGGTGCGTGATACTGTGAGCTTTGCTTCTGACTACTGGTACTCTGTATTTGTATCTTTCTTCTTCTTCCTTTGGTTCGCTTCTGTATGCTTCAATGTTGCCTTCGAATAATTTTTCTTCTGCTTCACTGTGACTCTGTTGCCTTTTGCGTTTGTCTATGATGGAGTTTCTGAAGACCTTTTGGTTGCCTTGAACATGCTACTGTTGAAACGTTTTCGTTTTGATTAGCTTCCCTCTTCTTCTTCTGTGATTTTGTTGCCTTGAATACTTTTCTCTCTTCTTCTTCTGTGATTTTGTTGCCTCGTAATTGGCCTATGATGATGTAATTCTGAGGCTTGATGGGTGTTTGGACATTGGTTGATACAGTCGTGTTATTTGATATTCTGGCTTTTCTGGTTTTGATAAGGTTTAAGGTTTGATGATGCTTTTATTGGTTTCGCTTTAGGCTTGGTCTGGTTTTGGTTTGTGGCCTTTAACAGGTTTTATGGTTTAGGATGGTACAGGTTTTATGGTTTATGGCCATAAGGTTTATGTTACAGGTTATCACTTTTGAAAAGGGATAAGGTTTTGAAAATGGTTATGGTTTTATGGTTTAGGCCATAAGGTTGAGGCTTTGAAAATGGTTATGGTTTTATGGTTTAGGCCATAAGGTTGAGGCTTTGAAAATGGTTATGGTTTGGTCTTGAATGCAGGTTATATGTTTTTATGGTTTATGCTGGTTTATTGCCATGGTTACTCCGGTTTATGCAGGTTTAGGCCATGGTTTTGATATTTGGCTTGGGACTTTGAGAATTGGTTTTGGTATTTTTTTGTTTTTGACAGTTTTGTTTCTAGGCTTCAAAACAGGTTCGTGAACTCTTCTCCTTTTTTCTTGAAGTGTTTGTGTTATATCAGTTGGTTGGCCCCTTAGGAGTGTTACAGGTTTGGTATATTTAAACTATATTTTGCCTTTGACCTCTGCACATTACTGTTACATCAGTTTGTCTCTATCCTTTTTCCATGTTTTCTTTTTCTTATGGGATGCTGCTACAGTTTTGTTTCTATTCCTTTTCTGCCTAAACCAAAAACCTGTAAACCACACTCTTCCTCTCTTCTCTCTCTCAAGTACAATTGAAACACCAAAATGTTGTTATGTACTTACTTGTTCTGAAAAAGCACAATGCTGGAAAATGATGAGAATAGAAAATATATTTTGCTTGCATAGTTGGTTTTAAACCGCATGCTCTCTTTGTCTACTGCAATGTAACAATAAGGAGCCTTTGATTTTTGGCCTCTTCCACCATGTTTGCATGTTTACGTTGGAATTTTGCTTGTGTTGAAAATGCATATGCTGTTTGTTTTCTTTTGAAATATGCAGTGGACTTTGAAAATGTGTAATTGATTTTTTTAATTATGCAGTTTATAATGAAAATGTGCAATTTGACAAAAGAATGAATTTGTGCATGTTTTTAAATTGTGCATTCATTTTTATCAATAAAAATTCATCCCTTTTTGTGAACCGGGAGAAATCCCGTGATTTGCAAAAAGGGTAAAAACTGATTCCAGCCGTTTGCTTTTAATGATGAACACTAAAATTACTTTTTTTGCTTTTAATTATCTATTTATTTCTGACTTTTTTCTTTAATTCTTTTGCAGGTAAAAATCAAATGATCATCAAAGAAGTATTGGATAGAAGATGAAGATTTAGAATTTAGGAAAAAATTAGGATAGCTTTTATTTCATTTTAAACATTGTAAAAATTATCGTTGTAAATACGTTGTAAATAAATACGGTATTTAAACAACAATTGTAACAATTAGAATAAAATGAATAAAATTCTATTATTTTCCAGTTAATTATTTTCTTCTTTCCAATTATTTATTTTCTCATTTATAATTCTTTAAATTATATAATAACTGAAAATCAAATTCCAATTATTTAAATTTAGAATGATAAATAATTAAACAAACATCATTGACCAATTAACTTCTCTTCAATTAATTATTTCATTATTTATAATTCTTCCAAATTATAATAACTGAAAAATAAAATTTCAATTATTTAAACCTAGAATAATAAATAATTAAATAACATTGTTTGATCAATTAATAACCTTCTTTTCAAATATTTATTTTATTATTTATAAATCTTTAAATTATATAATAATTAAAAAGAAAATTCCAATTATTTAAATTTAAGATAATAAATAATCAATAAACATTGTCTGATCAATTAATATACCTCTTTTCAAATATTTACTTTATTATTTATAAATCTTTAAATTATATAATAATTGAAAATAAATTCCAATTATTTAAATTTAAGATAATAAATAATTAATAAACATTGTTTTAGCATTGATCGATTAATAAATTTAGCGTTCAACAAATAAACAACTCTCGACTTGAAAAAGTTATGAACTTTAAAACTGCTTTGAAAATTGATAAAAATATGTCAAAACCCTTGCAATGTAATGATGCGGATGGGAGATGGTATCTTAGGTCAAAATTTGGGGTACAACAGCTGCCCCTATTTAAGTTTCTTCTATCCGGAGATATGAAGATTAAAATCTTCGTTTCGACGAGATTGAAGGTACTTAAATACATAATACGCAAATTTTTGCCCTAAGATACCGCCATTACGTTTGATATGAATGTAGTGATTGAATTCGCAGAGGAAGATATTGTATGAAACAAGACAATGTTGGAGGTATCAAACACCAACAAAACACAGAGACATGGACTATACACTACTGGGGAAATGAGCCATCGACTTCAAATGACAGACTCTTGACGGCGAATAAAATTGAGGGAATACAACCTCTGACCCTAACAAAGAAGGCATCTTGCATAGGCCATAAAACAGATTATCGACCCAAAAACAGTGAGTTCACAACTCAAAGTCAAAGATAGACAGAGAGTATCAAATTTGCTGGCACGGACTACCAACTTCTGAAGGTAAAGATTCACAACAAACTTCTCTGCGAGATTTCCCGAGATATACTCATTAATGCTGAGATAATAGTAAGATTGTAGATACGCAAGTTGCCTCAAATAAAGAAGCTGCCACTTGCTGCCCTCCAAAAAATATTATGACATACAAGCTGCTCAAATAAAGAAGCTGCCACTCGCTGTCTTCCAAAAAATACTATGACATACAAGCTGCTCAAATAAAGAGGCTACCACTTGCTGTCGTCCAGGGGTGTCGATAACATACAAGCTGCTCAAATAAAGAAGCCGCCGCTTGCTGTCTTCCAAAAATACTATGCCAATAACATACAAGCTGCTCAAGTAAAGAAGCTGCCACTTGCTGTATTCCAGAAAAATAATAACGTACAAGTTGCTCAAATAAAGAGACTGCCGCTTGCCGTTTTCCAAAAGATAATAACGCACAAGTTGCTCAAATAAAGAGACTGCCGCTTACCGTTTTCCAAAATAATAATAACGTACAAGTTGCTCGTGAAAAGCTGCCGCTTGTCATTTTCCAAACAAATAATAATAACGCACAAGTTGCTCGTGAAGAGATGCCGCTTGTCGTTTTCCAAAAATGATAACGTACAAGTTGCTCGTGAAGAGCTGCCGCTTGTCGTTTTCCAAAAATGATAACGTACAAGTTGCTCGTGAAGAGCTGCCGCTTGTCGTTTTCCGAAGAATAATAACGTACAAGTTGCTCGTGAAGAGCTTCCGCTTGTCATTTTCCAATAATAATAACGCACAAGTTGCTCGTGAAGAGCTGCCGCTTGTCGTTTTCCAAACAAATAATAATAACGCACAAGTTGCTCGTGAAGAGCTGCCGCTTGTCGTTTTCCAACGATGTCTATAACGTACAAGTTGCTCATGAAAAGACCGCCGCTTGTCGTTTTCCAATAATAATAATAACGTACAAGTTGCTCGTGAAGAGCTGTCGCTTGTCGTTTTCCAAAAATAATAATAACGCACAAGTTGCTCGTGAAGAGCTGCCGCTTGTCGTTTTCCAAAATAACTCAGAAGGAAATTGCGAGGACACTGGCAGAGAATAAAATCTTCGTTAAAGAGAATCATGAATCAATCCTTCCCGAAGAGATAACAGACTTAAATGTGAAAAATAAATGCACCATTCATCTAGGTCGCAACTTCACTGGGGAAAATCATGAGATAGCCTACGCAAGAGACAACAACTTCATCCAGGAATAACTAGATAGAAAACAGTCAAACAAGACTCCACCCAATGAGAAAGTAACTTGATTGGGGATTCATCCTATCCAGAAATGGACAAGGTAAACTGGATCAAAAATCATCCACGAGGATTAGCTCAGTTGGGGAATTTAGAAAGGAAGCACATTTTCTGCCTAAGCTAACCTTCTACTTGGAAAGAGACATATACGTTGTTTGAATAAAAAAAGTACAACCCAAAATCAACGGCAAATGTGAATATGCATGCGTGATATAAGTGTAAATGAATAAATGAATGCTATGCTGACAAAACGAACAGATGGAATATCTTGAAGACGATAAGATGTCACGGCATAATAGATACTTGGCCAATCTTGAAAAAGACGGAAAACAACTGGAACTGGAACCACAAAGCAACGTCGGAGCATAACACGCCACAAGGCTCAAGTCTTCTGAGGAGAAAAGTATTCAAATCCAATCTTCTAATACCAATAGACCACTGGCAAGAGGCAAAGCGTACCACACTTCAGGAATCTGTTCAAATAAAGATAACCAAAACGATGCTTAACCGGAACAACTGGGGAGTCACCAAACTCAGTACCACGAGAAACGCAAGTTTAGCACAACCAACACCTCATGACGATTTTGAAATAAAACGTGTTCATCATGCAAGGATAAATTACTGTATTGTTTTGCATTTCATGGCTTGACCATCCTCGGAACAACTGTTAATGTTCCTTTCATTACACACATTTTTTTAAAAAAAAAATAAGGATACTTTAAATAACTTTGTTTCGAATATTTCCGTAAAAATTAAAATTTTGCCCGCAAAAGGTAAATGCTCAAATTTCATTAATAAGATGGTAGTTCGCTAACAACGCGACTCCAACGGTTTACAAAAGTTTGGGAAATAGTACATGAAAGAAAAGGGATACACAAAAACAATGATCACTATTCTCCCTAACAACTTCGAATTCCAAAATGTGCTCAAATTCCAAGACCGGTCTGACCAAAAGCTTGCCTAAGCCGCCCCTTCGGGTTTTCAACTTAGCAAACTGTCAACTCAAACCTAAGCGAAATACTTCTTGACTGCATCGGCGTTCATGGGACGCGGGAGCTCTTCACCGTCCATATTGGTGAGAATCAAGGCACCTCCAGAGAAAACTTTCTTAACGACATACGGTCCTTCATAATTCGGAGCCCATTTGCCCCTAGAATCAGGTTGGAAAGATAATATCTTCTTGAGCACAAGGTCACCTTCTCTGAACTCGCGCGGTCGAACCTTCTTATCAAAAGCCTTCTTCATCCTCTGCTGATACAATTGACCGTGACACAAAGCTGTCAATCTCTTCTCTTCAATTAAATTCAACTGATCATATCTACTTTGACACCATTCAGCCTCAGAAAGTTTAGCTTCCATCAACACTCTCATAGACGGAATCTCAACCTCCACGGGGAGTACGACTTCCATACCGTAAACTAGGGAAAACGGGGTTGCGCCCGTTGAAGTTCGAACTGAAGTACGGTATCCATGCAGAGCAAACGGAAGCATTTCATGCCAATCTTTATAAGTTACCACCATCTTCTGGACAATCTTCTTGATGTTCTTGTTAGCAGCTTCAACAGCCCCATTCATCTTCGGTCTGTAAGGAGAAGAATTATGATGTTCGATCTTGAACTCTTCACAAAGCTCTCTAATCATCTTGTTATTCAAATTTGAACCATTATCAGTGATGATCTTGCTCGGGATACCGTATCGACAAATGATCTGATTCTTGATAAATCTGACTACCACCTGTCTGGTTACATTAGCATAAGATGCTGCTTCCACCCATTTAGTAAAATAATCGATCGCTACCAAGATGAAACAATGACCATTTGAAGCTTTGGGTTCAATCATTCCAATCATATAAATGCCCCACATAGAGAAAGGCCAAGGTGAAGAGATAACATTGAGGAGAGTCGGTGGCACATGCATCTTGTCCGCATAAATCTGGCATTTATGACATTTCTTCACATGTTTGCAGCAATCAGATTCCATTGTCATCCAATAGTAACCAGCTCTCAACATCTTTCTAGCCATCACATGTCCGTTGGCATGAGTACCAAAGGATCCTTCATGTACTTCTTGCATCAGCATGTCTGCTTCACGTCTGTCTACACATCTGAGCAAGACCATGTCGTAATTCCTCTTATACAAAACTTCTTCATTGAGGAAGAAACTGCTTGCTAATCTTCTGAACGCCTTCCTATCTTTATTGGATGCCCCAGGCGGGTACTCTTGAGTTTGAAGAACACGTTTAATGTCATAGAACCACGGTTTGTCGTCGGTAACCTCTTCTACTGAGAACACATGAGCAGGTCTGTCAAGGCGCATAACCCAGATTGTAGGCACATCGTTCCAACCATTCACTTGAAACATTGAAGACAAAGTAGCTAAAGCATCAGCCATTTGGTTTTCATCTCTAGGGATATGGTGTAATTCCACTTTGTTGAAGAAAGTTAACAATCTTCTAGCATAGTCTCTGTAAGGGATCAAACCAGGATGACGAGTCTCCCATTCTCCTTTGATTTGATTAATTACCAATGCCTAATCTCCGTAAATATCAAGAATCTTAATCCTTAGATCCACTGCTTCTTCGAGACCCATAATACATGCCTCATACTCAGCCATGTTGTTCGTGCAGTCAAACTTCAATCTCGCCGTGAACGGGATATGAGTACCTCGGGGAGTGACGATGATTGCCCCAATTCCATTTTTGTAAGAGTTCACAGCTCCGTCAAATATCAAACCCCAATGCGATTCGGGATCAGGTCCTTCTTCAGGTAACGACTCTTCACAATCTTTAGTTTTCAAGTACATAACATCTTCATCTGGGAAATCAAACTTGATGGATTGATAATCGTCAATTGGTTGGTGAGCCAAATGATCGGCTAAAATACTCCCTTTGATTGCTTTCTGAGTGTGATACTCAATGTCATATTCAGATAACAACATCTGCCAACGAGCTATTCTTCCAGATAAGGCGGGCTTCTCAAAGATATACTTGATCGGATCCATTTTGGAGATCAACCAAGTGGTGTGGTTAATCATATACTGGCGCAGACGGCGAGCAGCCCTAGCTAAAGCACAACAGGTTTTCTCAAGAAATGAGTAACGAGACTCACAGTCTGTGAATTTTTTACTCAAATAATATACGGCATGTTCCTTTCTTCCAGTCTCATCTTGTTGACCAAGCACACATCCCATGGAATCTTCCAATATAGTCAGGTACATAATCAAAGGTCTTCCTTCCACCGGAGGAATCAAAATGGGAGGTTCAAGCAAATATTCCTTGATGCTATCAAAAGCTCTCTGACAATCTTCTGTCCACACACATCCTTGGTTCTTTCGGAGAAGCTTGAAAATTGGCCCACAGGTAGCAGTCATATGAGATATAAATCTAGAAATATAATTCAGTCTCCCAAGGAATCCTCTTACTTGTTTTTCCGTCTTGGGTGCGGGCATTTCCCGAATAGCTTTGACTTTATCAGGATCTACCTCAATACCTTTCTGACTGACAATGAAACCCAGAAGTCTTCCAGAATGAACACCAAAAGTGCACTTGTTGGGATTCAGACGGAGTTTATACTTTCTCAAACGCTGGAATAACTTCAACAAATGTTCCAAATGATCTTCTTCAGTTTGTGATTTGGAAATCATGTCATCTACATACACTTCTATCTCTTTATGCATCATATCATGGAACAAAGCGGTCATGGATCTTTGGTATGTTGCACCAGCATTCCTCAAACCAAACGGCATAACCCGATAACAAAAAGTTCCCCAAGGTGTAATGAAACCTGTCTTCTCCATATCTTCTGGTGCCATCTTGATTTGATTGTAACCCAATACGTCAATGTGCGGTAATGGGAAGTTATCCTTTGGGCTAGCTCTATTCAGATCTCTATAGTCTACACACATTCGAACTTTACCATCTTTCTTAGCAACAGGCACTATATTGGCTAACCACTGAGGATAGACAGATGTAACAAGGAAACCTGCATTAATCTGTTTCTGAACTTCTTCTTTGATCTTGTCAGCCATATCGGGACGAGTTCTTCTCAACTTCTGCTTAATCGGCGGACATTCAGGTCTCAACGGTAAACGATGCTCCACAATATCGTTGTCCAAACCTGGCATATCTTGGTAGGACCAAGCAAACACATCAACATACTCTTTGAGAAGCTCCAACATTTTCTCTTTGACTTCTGGGATAAGCAATGCTCCGACCTTAACTTCCTTTGTATCTTCCTCATCACCCAAATTGATCAACTCTACAGGCTCTTCAAACGGTTGAATAATCTTTTCGTCGTGCTCAAGTAAACGGGAAATTTCAACAGGAATCTCTTCACCATCCTCTTCTTCGGCTCTGAACACAGGGAATTCAAAGTTGGGAGAGGGCATAGGATCATTGTTTTCAATGGTTAAGTCATGGATTAATCTGCACATATGATTATGCTTTATTTTAGAAATCGATTAATATGAATGAAACAAAAGTTATTATATTTTCCTATTACTACCAATTAATTTTCATTACTATTTCCCAAAAAAAATGAAAAATAAAACAGTAGTGGACAAAATAACATTTTTATTTATTGAAGGGAAATACTTGAAACAAAGAGCCCAGACATTTCTCTTTTGCCTTGGGCAGAGCAAAAGGATTTATTTTCATCATAGCCCGACACAAATACTTTTCGCCTTGGGCAGAGCGAAATTTTTTTTTCAAAAACAAAGCAAAACATTACTCAGAAATGTGCATCACAACAGGAACATCAACAGCAATCCAGTTCTGGCAAACCACTCCATGCGTCACGAAATCGGGTAAATCCTCTTCAGAATCGTCTCTTATTACAGCATCAACCTCAGGAGGAGTCGGATGGATAAAACCTGCACTTCGGAAAACCTCTTGAATCGGACGAGTAACCACTTCCTGCTTGACTCTCGCAGACACGGGACGAAAACCAAGACCTTCTCCAGACTTGTTCTCGGGCAAAGTCAACACCTGGCCCCAACCCTCAGCCGAACCACTTTCAACCACTCGTCGCGCATCATCAAAAGAAGAAATAGATGTCCCTTGCTTCTTCACTTCTTTCTTAGCAACATATAGAGCTTGGAATTGGGTTCCAACATCCTCATCAGCATCAATAAAAGAGAAAGATGACAAATGGCTTACCACCATAGCCTGCTCTCCACCAATCATTACCAGCTTTCCATGCCTTACAAACTTCAATCTCTGATGGAGCGTGGAAGTGACTGCCCCTGCATCATGGATCCATGGACGACCCAATAGGCAACTGTAGGCGGCACGAACATCCATTACTTGAAAAGTGATCTGAAAAGTATGAGGACCAATTACTATAGGAAGATCTACTTCACCAATGACAGTCTTCCTAGAACCATCAAACGCTTTGACAATTACCCCACTAGGTCTCATAGGAGCACCTTGATATGAGAGTCGAGACAATGTAGTCTTAGGCATTACATTTAACGACGAACCTGTATCTACCAACACACTTGATAAAGTATCATTTCCGCAACTTATTGAGATATGCAAAGCCATATTATGGTTCCTTCCCTCCTCCGGGAGCTCTTCATCACTGAAACCAAGATTGTTACACGAAGTAATATTTTCCCACGATTCCATCAAATTGGTCAACCGTCACATCATGATCCATGAACGCCTGGTCCAAGACCTTCATCAAAGCTTCTTTATGGGCACCAGAATCTCTCAGTAAAGAAAGCAAAGAAATCTTGGGAGGAGTTTGCAAAAGTTGGTCCACAATCTTATATTCACTTCTCTTGATAAGCTTCAGAATCTCATCATCCTCAGGATGAGGGATAGGTTCATTGGATCGGCCTATCTCAACCCTTGGTTCAACATTTCTCGCTGGAATCTCTGCCGGTATGAGCCTCCTGACTTGAACTTCTGGTCTCTTCAAAGGTACTGCTGCAAAGACACGTCCACTTCTCGTAACTCTGCTTACATCAGCGATGTTAACAAAAGACGGCCTTGTTGGTATGGGGACTTCTACCCCATTCTGAATCATTGTGGCATTATACTTATACGGTACAGCTTGGTCTGAGTTGTAAGGCACATGACCAGGTGGATAAATGGTCAAAGGAGCAACAGGTGCAGTCTGACTGTCGTAAACGATCTCTACTGATTCAGGCAAATTGAATTGTGGTATTATAACATTCACTTCATCCTGCGGATCTCTGTCATATGTAATAGCGATAACTCTCTGGTCTAACAACTTTTGAATATCCTCCTTCACAATAGGGAAATCAACCTCTCTTGAACAAAATTCACAAACATCATAAACATGCTGATGCCTAACAAAGGCAAGTCTTCTTAAACTCTGATGTAACCTGATCAACGACTCTCTTATGTGTTCAACTTGAAAAACTCGAAACTTTCCCGGACAACCTTCCACCATATTCATTGATGCTGCCCCATGTCGAGGCAAAGGATTATCTCTAACATTTGGGTTAACATCCTTGAAAGACAAGATACCATTCTTAATCAATCTCTGCACGTCCGCCTTTAGAGCAAAACAATTTTCAAGATTGTGCCCCGGCGACCCTTGATGATATTCACAAAACTGATCCGCGTTGTACCACGGAGAAGTACTGTTTGGTGCGACAGGAGGAGGCTTCATCGTTATGAGGCTCTTTCTGATAAGAGCAGGGAACAATTCAGTATAAGTCATAGGAATGGCATCGAATTGCGGTTTTCTTGGTGAACGGTTCTGATTGTTGAATGGATAAGCCTGTTGTCGAGGCTGCTGCTGAAATGACCGTTGTTGAGTTGGTGGGGTTTGATTAGCTGGGGTCATCAAAGCTGGGCGGACAGCCGGAGTGACTGCCGCAACGTGTGAGTAACCTCTCCTTGGTCTCCCTGGGAACAATGCGCTGACATCCTTCTCTTTTCTTTTCGGGAAAACACTTCCAAACTTCTTAGTACTGCTAGACGGACTTCCTTCTTTAACCAAACGCCCTTCACGAATCCCTTCCTCTAACCGCATGCCCATGCTTACCATTTCGGTGAAGTCACTGGGTGCGCTGGCAATCATTCTTTCATAGTAAAAGGAACCTAAAGTCTTCAAAAATATCTTCGTCATCTCTTTCTCCTCAAGAGGAGGATAGATTTGAGCAGCAATTTCACGCCACCTCTGGGTGTATTCCTTAAAAGATTCTCTATCTCTCTGGGACATCGCCCGGAGTTGATCCCTGTCCGGCGCCATGTCAACGTTGTACTTATACTGGTGAACAAAGGCTTCGCTAAGATCGTTGAAGTTGCGGATCCGAATACTGTCTAAACCCATATACCACTTTAGAGCAGCACCCGTCAAACTGTCTTGAAAATAATGAATCAACAAGTCATGATCATCAGAATACGTAGACATCTTTCTCACGTACATAGTCAAATGACTTCGAGGACACGAATCACCCTTATATCTTTCAAAGTCTGGCACTTTGAATTTTGCTGGAATCTTGACATTCGGAACTAAACAAAGGTCATGCGTGTTCTTTCCAAACAAATCCTTCCCCTTTAACGCTCTGAGCTCCTTCTGCATTTCTTGGAATTGGTCTTCAAATTCTTCCATTCTATCAAAAAGACCCAAACTTTCAGCAGGCTCGGCAGGATAAGTAGGTTCATTCAAGTATGGCACAGAGTGAACCACAGGAGCGACAATTGTCATTACTGGTTTCGGGAAAGGTGTCATAGACGGGATTATTGGCGGCATGGCAGTTGTCTCTGGTTGAGGAAGAGACAAAGCAGGTTGAAACAAAGGTTGTACAACAGGCTGATACCCCTCTGGCACAAAGTTTTAAGGCATTCCCCACGGAAAACCCTTTGGCATCTGATGTTGAAGCGGAGAGTTGATCTGAGTCACAGATGTATGAACGGTGACTGTTGTACCCCAAAATTTGCCCTCCCATATTCTTCAAAGAAATTGCCAAGTCAAGCCTCAAGATTCCCCAAGGGTTGCACAGTGCAAGGGCCTCCTAAACAGTCAAAATTAGGGTTTTGGTTCTGATCAAGAAAATGAAGTTTCCAAAGGTCCAATCAAGTCCCACATGCCAATAAATATGGTCAAGCATCCTCATATCAAGTTTCAAGACTTTCAGCACAAAATTGCACAGTCAAAACCCTAATTGCACTACAGTCAACTGTAGGGGCAAAATGGTCATTTGACAGTCAAAAGTTCAAATTTTTGGTCAACATCTCATTTTGAAGCCACAAACATCATTTGATCAATGCTTGATCATGATTCTCAAAGCTTGGCTCAAAAATCATAAAGATGCAAAAGTTTCCTTATTTGGACAGTTGAAAAGTCAACTGTAAATTGACCAGGGCATAACTTCCACATGGATTATCAGAAAAATTCCATCCAAAGCTCATTTTTAAGAGAAAGACATTTCCTACAACTCCTCTTCATACTTCAAGTCCAAGAAATGATCTCACAAAAAGTTATCAATTTCAATATTATAGGTCATTTTCAAAAGTCAACAAAAAGGGACTTTAAGTCAAAGGCCATAACTTGAGATTGGTAAATCAAAATGACATGGGACCAACGACATTGGTTATAGGACTCAAAGACCTTTCCAAAATGTCCAAGAACATGAGCAAATCTTAAAAATTGAGCAAGTTATGCCTTGTGGAAGTTGGGAAAGTTTTGGATATTTTGAAAAGTCAACATTGATTAAAATGACCTAAAATTGCTAATGGGCCTATTTTTATTCCATAATTCATTATCCAAGGCATGTGCACGACCATTAGGCCCAAAGGGAAGTTTTTCTCCATTTTTATTTATTTATTTGGATTTTTTATTATTAATAATTCATTTAATTAAATAAAATACATGAAAAATACAAAACTAATGAAATCAAATCTCTTTGTGCAGAAAATACTCTCATTGGACATTCAAGATTCGTGCATGATCATTTTTGGAAAGTTTTGGCATGATTTGGTATCAAATGGCATGAAAAAGATTGGAAAAACTAATGCTTGCAAAATCAAATATTGAACAATCAAATCTTGGATTCTTTTGGTCAGATTTTTGACCTAATTCACTCATACTTATACAAAGAACACAAACCTAATGCAAGAGACCACTCAGCTGCGCAGAAAAGTATCCAAAGAACTTGAAATTTTTGCTTGAAAAGTGAATTCTGAAAACCTAGTCCTAGGGCGATTCAAGGCAAGATTTTCATCTCATTAGCTTCCTGAAGCTTCAAGGAGAGTTTTCCAATCAAAACCAATCGTTCTAACACCCTAGATTGGTAACATGACCTCTCCCTGTACAGAAAAAATCTCATAATCTTGCATCTCGATTCATGCACTTTTAATAATTTTTGATGCTTGATTCATATTCAATATTCAATTCTGAAGCTAACCCATATGTTTGATTGAATTTTTATGCACCCTACGCGAATCTACCATTATCGTTTTTTAGGGTTTGAAGAACTTTGAATTGGGGTTTCCCAGTTCAGGAAAAATTAGAACCCCACAGTACCATAACTGGATTCAGCATGATTGGACGATCACAAGGCCACCCTCGCGCTCAATTTATGAGCATCCATGGCCTAATCGTTATTTTCTGTAATGGTGTCTTAGGGAACGGGTTAAAACCGTTGCCAATGTTTTGATATTTTCAAGAAAACAAATAAGCGAAGAAGAAGATGATGCATGGAAGGGCACCATTGGAGCATTCAAATTTCGCGCCCTGACTTTCCATTAACCATTATTTTCTCATTATATTATTCTTTAGTTATTTAATATACAAGAAGCGCGTTCAGTACGATTGGCAAGGCATAAAACTGGTAACCTCTAGGACCTGGGTTTGAGCCCCAGGTCCCCCATCCCTTTCATGTTATTTTTACTAACGCGTTTGTATGTAATTTCGTGACCAAGGAACACCGTGCATCCTCCAAATCAAGCTTGCCACGTCTATCTCAAGATCAATCAGAAGGCTAGAATCTGGAGAACACCATAGGCATAAGTCAACGAAGCTACACGTGGTCAATAAAGTCAACAAGGCCAGGACCTTAATGGGCCAGAATTACCACAATTTCACCTCCACTCTGGGGACAGAGACCCCCTAGGTTTGCAAGTTTTTATTATTCTTCATTATTTCTATTTTCTTTTTAATTATTGCTTTTTTAATTAATTTATTATTTTCATAATATATAAAAAACACACAAAAAAATCAGAAAAGACAAGAAAAAATAATAAATATTTTTATTTTTAGTATTTTCATAAATAAATTGTATTAATTCATTTGGTTACTAAATTAGGGTTAATTATAATATTTTCATAATAAAATCTAAAAAATGGTAGAATTAGGGTTCATGATAATTTTTATTCCTTTTTATTTTTCTTTCATAAATTAAAATATTAAATATTTATTTTTATAATTAAAATTGCATGTAAATTAATTAGGGTTAATATTAGGTTAAAATTTAATTCTTTCATAATAAAAAAAAAAATTGTAGAATTAGGTTTAAATGCAATTAATTCTTTTTTCATTAAAACCAAAAATACCAAAAAAAACAATTTCTTTTCCTTTTTAATTAATTAATCAATTTCATCATTTAATTTAATTTTGCAAAAGGGTCCAACGCCCTCGTTTTAATTCTTATTCGCATATTTATTTTATTTCTTTATAATATTTATGTATCTCCCCCAAAGCCTTGTAATTAATTCCTCGCACTTTTAATTCTTTATTTTCTTTACTTTCTTTATTTTTTTCTGTCAAATCGGGTTCGAGAAATTTTGGCGATGTGGACCCGCGCCTTTTGTAATAGCTTAGAATTTTTACTTTCTCGCAATATTTTAACTGTTAAAAATGGCATGAAAGAATGTATGGACAAAAATAAAAACAAACGCTAGATCACCAATAACATGAATAAGACAAAAATAAATGAAAACGACACACAAATCACACACCACCCCTAGGGTACGCCTCACTGTTGCCTTGCCTCGAAAGGTGATCGTCGAGTAGAGGATGTCTTAGTAAGTCCTCATGATCCGGGAACCTGACATGAGGGTAGCTTCTAAGGTGTCTTCCTATTGCTCTGGTGATCACCATGTCCCGAACCTCGAATTGACCCAAACACCTCCAACGGTGGTGCTACCTACCTCTCAATGGTGGGATGGGACTACTTTAAAGGACATTTACACAGACGAATTCCTTAGGGTAGGTAGACGACTCGTGGATACTTGCTCTAATTCAAAACAAAACAAATCAAAAATACTTTTCACACCAACACATTTTCAAAAAGCTTTCGAAAGCAATTTTTTCAAACACTCTTGAGGACCGATACAAGAGTCGAACTGAAATTTTCAAAGCAACTTTTTAAAACCCACGGTTGAAAAGCAAACAAACCATTTTTGAAAACAAAAATGAGCAAGTATCTAAGAGCCCATGGATAACCATGGATAGAAAGGGTGCTAACACCTTCCCTTTTTATAACCTACCTCCCGGACCGAGAGCAATCTCTTTAAGGAATTTTTCTGTGCTTTTGTCCTTTCCATTTGGAGAAAATAAAAGACGGTGGCAACTCTTGCTTCCACGATATTTCGCGAACCAGCGTTAAACAGTCAGTTCCAGATCCACCGATCACAGAACTGGCGACTCTGCTGGGGATAAACTTAAAGTGAGGTGTACCTTAGGGCTAGTTCATAACTGTGTTTTCAATTGTATTGATTTGTGTGCTTTATTATTGTGGGTTGCATGGGAGTTACATAGATTCTAACCCGGATCTGGGGATACCCTGTTTAGGTAGCATAAGCTGTGAGGGACCTGTCCGGCGTAGACCGACACGGGTGAAGCAGTGGCTACGTTGGTGTGGCACCTTGGTCTGTACCGATATCCCTTGTGTCGCAACAAGGAGAATATGGGTCTTCTAAGGAGTCATTAAGCACCAACAACCTTAGAACCTTAATTGACACAACTTGGCCTTTAGAATTGTAGCAGTATGCTACGCCCATTGAGGCTAAACTCTCGTGATGGTTCTGGCCGCAAGAAAAGATTGCGATGCTGGAGTTATGACCAATTGAGGGTAGTCAATGATATTGGGATCCTCTAAGAACCCGGTTACTTTTGATTAGGACAGGTATGAACCAACAAACTGAAAGAGGGTAGTACCTAGACCTCATGTTGGCCTAAACTTTAGGGGCTTGCCTTGTGTGACTTGTGTGCCTTACCATGTTTGCCTTTGTATCTATTTGTGGTGTGCTTTATCATAACATCATAACATCATGAGCATTGCATGCATCCTGCATAAGGACTGACCATTTCAAAGACAAGAGGGTTTCACCTTTGCTCTGTTTTGTAGGACATTATGATGCCTGTGCGAAGGAATACTATCCGGTTCAACTTTGTTCGTTCACCTGAGTTGCTTGATGAGTTGGTTAGCAGAATTCCAAATACCACTTCCTTCATTCAGAGGCATGGCTCTCTTCTCAGTTTAGTCACTGCAAAGCGGGATCAACAGTTGATGAGTGTTCTGACCCAGTTCTATGACCCTCTGTACCAGTGCTTCACCTTTTAAGACTTCCAGCTGGTCCCTACCCTGGAAGAGTTCTCTAATTTGCTTGGTATCCCTATTTTGGATCAGACTCCCTTTACTGGTTGGGAAAAGACCCTCAGACTTGAGGATGTTGCTGCAGCTCTTCCTTTGACCCATCAAGAGGTAACAGACAACTGGGTAACTAGAAGCGGAGTTAAGGGTTTCTTGGCCAAGTTTCTGATCGGTAAAGCTAACAGTTTCTGGAATGACCTGGACTTTAGGGCATATGAAGACATCTTGGCTCTCCTAATCTATGGGTTAGTCCTGTTTCCTAATCCTGACAACTTCATCAATGTCACCGCCATAAGGATCTTTATGTCTCAGAATCCTGTGCCCACTTTCTTGGGTGACATCTTGCAACAACTTCATGCCCGTACTACCCGAAGACGAGGAACCCTATGGTGCTGCATCCCTTTGTTGGTAAGGTGGTTTATTTCGCACCTCCCTAAGTTCATACTGAAGAACCAAGAAGGAAGAGGATGGGCTCACAGGTTAATGTCTCTCACCGACAAAGACATCATTTGGACTTGCAGAGGTTTGGATGAGATAGCTATTATTGATCGATGCGGGGAATACCCTAATGTTCCTCTGATTGGTACCCAAGGAGGGATCTCTTACAATCCATGTCTAGCACTCCGTCAGTTTGGAAGAGCAAGAAGAGCAGGCCCCCATGAGATTTTGGTGCCTCACATCAGTTTTGAGTTTCAGGTGGATAGTGACGAGCTGCGTCGTAGGTTCATCAAGGCTTGGGACAAAGTTCATAAAGCTGACCCACAAGAGTTAGGGCCAAAGACTTCTTTACCTATGGAAGCCTACTACAAATGGGTTCGCATCCGTGCTCAGAAGTTAGGTATGCCGTACGAAGCTGTCAGACCCGTCATTCTTGAGTGTCCTGACAAGGATGGTATTCCTCCAACTGTCCTTCCTCCTCAGATACCTACTGATTACGAGACGTTGAAGAGATCTTGGTCGCAACTACGAGAAGAGCGGGATTCTTACCGGGAAAAGTTCAACGAGCAGGAATTAAAGATCCAGAAGCTGACAAAGCAGTTGGAGAATGAGCGAGCCTTGAATGCTTACATCCGTACTGAGAAGAGGAGACCATGGGATCAATAAAGAGCTCTGGATATTCTTTTACAGTTTTATTTCGCTTTTCAGTATTTCCTTTCATGTAACGCCTAAGGGCAACCTGTTGAATAATTTCAGTTTCAAAGTTGAATCTAATAAAGTGTGTTCCTTTTTGTTTACAAAGTTGATTCCCGATTGTCTTTGAAAACATAAATCATACGCATTCCATTCATCATGTGCATAGCAGGTTTTCTCCTTTTCAGGTTGCTTACCGTTCTTCGCTGTTTATTTCAGCATCATGAATCCCGACTCGTCATCAACTGAGACATCCATCAAGGTTCTTCAGGCGCAGAATGCGCAGTTTCAGGAATTAATCAAGGGTTTGGCTCAAGGCCAAGAAGAGCTGAAGGCTCTGCTCCTGAAGAAGGAGAAGAAGAAGAAGAGAAGAACTGTTCTGTTTAGCTCGGGCCGAAGGTTTGGCAACATCTTGCAGAATGAAGAGGCTGGTTCTTCCGTGGGCAAGGGTACTCCTCAAGAGGCAAGGGTTCCTAGTCCGGTAGTCTCCGACAACGAGACTGATTTTGATGAAGAGCAGTATCCTCCGGCAGAAGACCGTTACAAGCAACTGGAGGATAGGTTGAATGCTATGGAAATACAACAGGTACCTGGGCTGGATTTTGGAGATCTGGGTTTGTCTACTGGTGTGATCATTCCTCGGAAGTTCAAAGCACCATCTTTCACTAAGTACGACGGGGCGTCTTGTCCCAAGCTACATCTCAGGTCCTATGTTCGGAAGATTCAACCGTACTCCGCGGATAAGAATTTCTGGATCCACTTCTTCCAGGAGAGTCTTTCAGGGACTCATCTCGAATGGTTCTATCAGCTGGATGGGACCAAGGTTCGTAACTGGGAGGAGTTGGCTACTGCTTTCTATAAGCAGTATCAATATAATGCTGACCTTGCCCCTACACGTACCCAACTCCAAGGTATGTCATTAGGTTCAAGTGAAGGTTTTAAAGAGTACGCTCAGAAGTGGAGAGACCTGGCTGGCAGGGTGCAGCCTCCATTGACTGATCGGGAGTTGGTAGACATGTTCTTGGGGACCCTATCTGGGCCGTTTTTCAACCATCTTATCGGGAATTCGTCTGCAGGGTTCACTAATTTGATTCTGACTGGAGAAAGAATTGAGGCTGGGTTGAAGTCTGGAAAGATTCCGAAGGGTGCATCGTCTAGTTCTGAGAAGAAACCCTTCAAAAAGGAGGCTAGTGCTGTATATGGCTCCCGGAGATCAGAAAGATTTGAGCGCCTCCAATCTGTCAGTGCGATAACGATTGCCAAGCCTGCTGCCGCTCCTCGGCCAACCAATCCTCAAAGGGCTGAAAGACCCCGGAGAGAGTTCACCCGTTTGAGCATGACTTTATCACAGATATTTCCACAGTTGCTCTCAACCAACTTAGTGACTGTCAGAGAGGCGCCGAAGTTTCCAAATACTACATCTCCTAAGTACAACCCGAATGCTCGTTGTGCTTACCATTCTGATAGCCCGGGGCATTCCACCGATGATTGTTGGGCATTAAGGAGTAAGGTGCAAGACCTTATCGACGCGAAGGAGATACAGTTCGAAGCGCCTGAGAGGCCAAATGTAGTTACTGCCCCTATGCCTCAGCATGGGGTAAATGCTGTTGACGAAGATGTTTACGCTGTTTCTGTGGAGGATCTAGCCACTCCTCTGAAGACTGTCAAGAGGAACCTACTGCTGGCCGGTTTATTTCCGGGTTGCAGTAAGGGTTGCCTGTTCTGTGCTGTTTCCCTATCTGGTTGTCCCTTGCTGAAGTTAGGCATCCAAAGCCTAATGGATAGCAAGGAGATTCTGTTTAAGAAGTCTGTTGTTCAGTTGGTTCCGGTGGAAGAAGTTTCTGTGGTTACCATATTCAATAATCCAATCAAGGCTCTCCCGAAGAAGCCTATTCAAATCATGACTGTTGCACCTGTGGTTATCACTGTTCTGGGGCCTCTTCCCTATGTATCTGATAAAGCTGTCCCCTGGCATTATGGGGCCGATGTGTATGTAAACGGGATTAAACAAGAATTCAACACTGGCGCCAGTATCTGTGATATCACTGGCCCAGCCAAAGTCACCCGCAGTGGCAGGCTCTTCTCGCCTGACATTGCACCGCCTGCTGCTCGAAGACCACTTCTTATAACTCCTACAAGCATACCTGTTCCTGTAGCTGATCAAGTTGTTTCCCCTGCTGCCGAGTCATCCAATTCTCGGGGCAAAGGAATTGAAGTTGAGCCTGCCCAGATGGAGGCACCTATACCTGTAACTGCTGAGGCCTCCCAACAAGAGATGGAGGAAATTTTGAAAATTATAAAGAAGAGCGACTTCAATGTTGTGGAACAGCTGGGGCACACGCCCTCCAAAATCTCCATGCTCTCTTTATTGCTGTGCTCCGAGGCCCATGCTAAGGCCTTAATCTCATTCCTCAAGACGGCCCATGTGCCACAGGAGACATCTGCTGTCCAATTCACTGACTGCGTAGCAAATCTGACAGCGGATAATGGCTTGGGTTTCTCAGATGCTGATCTGACTGCGAAGGGAAGAGACCACAATGATGCCCTGCATGTCTCTATCGAATGCAGGGGCACTACTCTGGCACATGTATTGGTGGATACTGGTTCTTCTTTGAATGTGCTGCCCAAGAAGGCTTTGGACCGTTTAGATTGTGAAGGCCTGGAACTGAAACCCAGCAATATCATCGTCAGAGCCTTTGACGGTTCAAAAAGGATGGTTCATGGAGAGGTTGACCTTCCCATTCGTGTGGGTTCTCAGGTGTTTGACTCTACTTTTTATGTGATGGATATCCGTCCATCGTACTCTTGTCTACTGGGTCGACCTTGGATACATAAAGCTGGGGCAGTGACCTCTACCTTGCACCAGAAGCTGAAGTACCCCGTCAGAGGGAAGATCGTCACTGTGCAAGGAGAGGAGGAGTATATGGTAAGCCACCTGAATTCCTTCAGATACATTGAGATGGACGGGGAGTTTATTGAAACCCCCTTTCAGCATTTCGAGGAGGTGCTTCCAATTGCAGCAACAGCAGAAGAATTTGTTCCTTTGAAGATGGCTTCCCTGAAGGATGCCCGGGCTGTGGTTCAGAAGGGTGAATGTGCTAACTGGGGCAGGCTTCCAGACTTTACACAGAAGACTGACAAATTTGGGCTGGGTTTTACTGCAGAGGGCCAGAAAGCTATGCGGAAAGCGAAGACCGGAAGACCTCCTGTGTTCATTACAAATCCAGGAGTGAATGCTGTTGGGGAAGACAACGAAGTGGACGAAGCTGAGTTCAATAGCTGGATCTATCCAACGACTGAAGGCGGATTGACCAATTGGATTGCCAAAGACCATACTCCTATTACCTTTGTGACACAGTAATAAATTTCTTTGTTTCGTTATTTGTAATAAACAATAAATAAACTCTATGGCCCGGTGTCTTACCCGAGGCACCGTGGTTTCATTTGTGAGGGCATATAAATTGTCATTTCATAGATCATAAATGAAAATCTTGGACGTTTTCTCGCATTTCAAATCTTATGCTCCTTTTCTGTCTTTCTTTCCTTTACATATATTTCAAAACAGCTGTATTTACACACACACTCACTCATACAGGTTTCAATCCACTCTGGATCTCACTGGTAACGACTCTGCTACTGCCAGTTATGACTTCGAAAATCCGATCAACTTAGCCGAAGACGAAGGTGAAGATGATTGCGAAGTTCCTGGTGAGCTTGCAAGACTGTTACTTCAGGAAGAGAGGGCAATTCAACCCCATGAAGAGCCAGTGGAAACAATAAACCTGGGTACCGAAGAAGACAGGAAAGAGGTAAAGATTGGTGCCAACCTAGAGCTCAGCGTGAAGCAACGGTTGACTCAGATGCTGCATGATTATATGGAGATCTTTGCCTGGTCCTACGAAGACATGCCCGGGTTGGATACCGATATTGTGGTACACCACTTACCTACTAAGGAAGACTGCCCTCCAGTTAAGCAAAAGGTCCGTCGTATGCGTCCAGAGATGTCTGAGAAGATTAAAGCCGAGGTTATGAAACAATTTGATGTCGGGTTTCTTGCAGTGACTTCTTACCCTCAGTGGGTTGCTAATGTAGTGTCGGTACCTAAGAAAGACGGTAAGGTCAGAATGTGTGTCGACTACAGGGATCTGAACAGGGCCAGCCCCAAGGATGACTTCCCTCTACCTCACATTGATGTCCTTGTTGATAATACAGCTCAGCACAAGGTATTCTCTTTCATGGATGGCTTTTCAGGTTACAATCAGATCAAGATGGCACTTGAAGACATGGAAAAGACTACATTTGTTACTCAGTGGGGCACCTTCTGTTACAAGGTCATGCCATTCGGGTTGAAGAACGCTGGGGCAACCTACCAACGTGCCATGGTTGCTTTATTTCATGACATGATCCATCATGAGATAGAAGTGTATGTTGACGACATGATCGCAAGGTCCCAGACTGTGGAAGAACACCTAGATCATCTGCATAAGTTGTTTGACCGTTTGAAACTGTACAAGCTGAGGTTGAACCCGAACAAGTGCACCTTCGGGGTAAGATCAGGAAAGCTGCTAGGCTTCGTGGTAAGTGACAAGGGCATTCAAGTGGACCCTGCTAAGGTTAAAGCTATTCAAGAGATGCCAGTCCCTAAGACAGAGAAAGAGGTCAGAGGCTTTTTAGGACGTCTGAATTACATTGCTCGATTCATCTCACATCTGACTGCTACCTGTGAGCCAATCTTCAAACTACTGAAGAAAGATCAAGTAGCACGTTGGAACGATGAATGTCAGGCTGCTTTTGACAGAATCAAAGAGTATCTCCAAGAACCACCTATCCTTATGCCACCGGTTGAAGGGAGACCTCTGATATTATACCTGACAGTACTTGATAATTCAATGGGGTGTGTGCTGGGGCAGCATGACGAGTCTGGCCGAAAAGAGCATGCCATTTATTACCTTAGCAAAAAGTTTACCGACTGTGAGACCCGATACTCACTGCTCGAGAAAACTTGCTGCGCTTTGGTATGGGCTGCTCGCCGGCTGAGACAGTATATGCTGACTCACACTACCTTGTTGATCTCAAAAATGGATCCTATAAAGTACATATTCGAAAAGCCTGCTCTGTCTGGGAGAATTGCAAGATGGCAAATGATCTTGACGGAATACGACATTCAGTACACGACCCAGAAAGCCATCAAGGGAAGTGTGTTGGCAGACCACTTGGCACATCAGGCCGTAGACGACTATCAGTCAATGAACTTCGAGTTTCCGGACGAAAGCATCATGACAGTGACTGATTGTGAAGTACCTGGACCGGATGAAGGACCTGAGGAAGGATCCCGATGGTCTATGCACTTTGACGGAGCCTCCAATGCTTTGGGTAACGGTATCGGCGCCATCATCATATCTCCTCAAGGTACTCATACTCCACTCACTGCCCGGCTGTGTTTCAACTGTACCAACAATATGGCGGAGTATGAGGCGTGCATCATGGGTCTTCAAGCTGCGATCGACCTACGGATTAAGTTTCTGAGTGTCTTCGGAGATTCCGCTCTCGTGATCAATCAGATCAAAGGAGAGTGGGATACGAAACATCCAAACCTGATTCCTTACAGAGAATGTGTGTTGACCTTGATCCCCCACTTTACAGAGATAACCTTTGAGCACTTTCCAAGAGAAGAGAATCAGTTGGCGGACGCGTTAGCTACAATGGCTTCTATGTTCAAAGTTAAATGGGATAATCATCTGGAAACTAGACGAATCGGCATACTGTTGTGATCTCGAGACTGAATTGGTAACTGAGAAGCCTTGGTACCATGAAGTAAAAAGATATCTGGAAGCTCAGGAATACCCTGAAGGTGCATCTGTCAACGATAAGAAGTTCCTGAGAAGGTTCGCAACAAAGTTCTTCCTTAGCAACGACATCTTGTATAAACGAAACCATGATTCAACCTTACTGCGTTGTGTGGATAAGACTGAAGCAGAAAGAATCATGGAAGAGCTACATGAAGGGACCTTTGGTACACATTTCAGTGGACATACGATGGCTAAGAAAATCCTACGGGCAGGATATTACTGGTCCACAATGGAAGCTGACTGCTACCAACATTCTAGGACATGCCATAAGTTCCAGATTTATGCAGACAAGGTACATGTTCCTCCAGTTCCCCTGAATGTTCTGACTGCGCCTTGGCCGTTTGCAATGTGGGGCATAGACATGATCGGTGAGATTAAACCTACGGCATCTAATGGGTATCGCTTCATCCTAGTGGCGATTGATTATTTTACGAAGTGGGTCGAAGCAGCATCCTATGCTACGGTATCCAAGACTGTTGTGGCACGGTTCATTCGGCATAATCTGATCTGTCGATACGGCGTCCCTGAGAGAATTATCACAGACAATGGTACCAATCTGAATAAAAAGATGATCACTGAGCTCTGCGAGCAGTTCAAGATACAGCACCACAATTCTTCTCCTTACAGACCGAAGATGAATGGGGCTGTAGAAGCAGCAAATAAAAACATCAAGAAAATCGTGCAGAAGATGACAGTGACTTATAAAGATTGGCACGAGATGTTACCGTTCGCTCTACATGGGTACCGTACCTCAGCTAGGACGTCAACCGGGGCAACTCCTTTCTCTTTGGTTTATGGTATGGAGGCAGTCTTACCGATTGAAGTGCAGATACCATCTCTCCGGATAATGAAGGATGCAAATCTGAACGAAGATGATTGGATCCAGACACGACTTGATCAGCTCAACCTCATTGATGAAAAGAGACTTGCTGCTATCTGTCATGGTCAGACGTATCAGAAACGGATGATCAGGGCATTTAACAAAAAGGTCAGACCACAGGAATATCAAGTTGGGGATCTGGTAATCAAGCGAATCATCCTTCCTCAGAGTGATCCAAGGGGCAAATGGACCCCTACATACGAAGGGCCATTTGTGGTTAAACATGTGTTTTCAGGAGGAGCCATGATTCTAACCAACATGGATGGTGACGACCTTCCTCACCCCGCCAATGCAGACATAGTAAAAAGATACTACTCATGAAAAAAAGACCCGCTAGGCTGACATGCCTAGGCAAAAATTAGGGCTTCCCGATGAACCAAAAGGGTTCAGGCAAAATGAAGGGATGAAATGAAAAAAAATCTGTACACCCGGCAAGTCGAAAACCTGAAAAGGCGGCTTGGGCAAAAATGGGTATCCCGGTGGACTGAAAACCTGAAAGGGCGGTCCAGGTAAAAGTTAGGGATAAAAGCGTAATACTATGTCTCATTGGATCACCTCGCATCCAGAATCCGGTATCTACATCAAGTTCAGACGGCATCGATCAGTCAGCTTCATCTTCAACCAAGGTCATCAAGTGATGAGACACTCGGAGTTATAAAGGCAATAGCAGAGTTGAAACCCAGTGGGATCGTTCATTTCACACAGCTGTTTTATTTTCATTTGTACAAAATTTGTATAAATTCTGTTGTTCGGCGGCGTTCTCTTACTAGGACGTCAGCCTCTTGTACATAAACGCCTATTTACAGGCCATTCAAAATCAATACAAATATATTTTCCAGTTAAAAGTGCCAATTGTTTTTCTTTTTCTGTTTTGTTTTGCGAAGAACGTCCAAGGTTCAATTTGTGATATATGCATTGACAATAATTTGCTAACTCATGAATATTTGCATACGAAACAAAGAATTAACTACAGGTAACATTAGAAACAGGGGCAATAAAAGAGCTGTCTAAGCAATCGAATTGTTCTATCCTCCAAGGTACCAAGGTAGGTTCAGCTAAAGAACATGACCAGTGCATCTTAATTCCCCAGAGAGTAAGTCAGCAGTCAGTGCATTCTTCTCCAAGCAGAGTTATCAAGTCTCAAGGAAGTTGAGTATCCTCCAGCAGATATCAACATTCCCCAGCAGCATATATTCTTCACAAGCATCCCCGGCAGTCTTGGCCTAAAGATTGTTCCCCGGCGGCATATCAACATTCAAAGGAATCACGTCCCCAGCGTATCAAAACTTCCCCATAAGAGTCCAATCTAGTTCCCCAGGAAAGTTGGAATCCATCTCCCCAAGCAGCAAGCTTATCCACAGTAGATTCTGGAAGCTTATCCCTCGCCAAGCACGAACGCGTCGTCCGGCTTTATTTAAAGAGTTATTTCCTTAACAGGATATAACTGGGTTATCCTCAGCCAAAAGCCACGGAAAGAGCGTCCTCGACGAAGTCTTCTTATCCCCAGCGAAGTTTATTAGCACTTCCAATACAACAAGGGTATCCCCAGCAAGTTATTATCAACGACTCAACAGAGTATCTCTCTCCCCACAGAGTATTACTTCCCAGCAAGATCGTTAGAGTGCTTTTCTCCCCGCAGAGTTATCCATTCGCCAAGTTTATTCCCCAATGGAACTATCTTCTCCTATCGGTATTCTTGCAGCTATCATCCCCATCGGAAGCGAAATCTATTCTCCAACATCAGCCCAGGATATGACTTCCCGGCACCCGTCAAGGATTTACTTTCCTAGACGAAACATACATTCCTAAACATCACATACATCATTATAGCATGCATAAACGCATCACATCTTACAAGTCTCATTTATATTGAGAACATCATTGCTTGGTCCATATCATGCATTGCATATGACTGACCTCTACCTTTCAGGAAAGATTCAGCTAAATTCTCAATCATCTTTCAAGACCTAGACCGGTTCAGTTAATCGACTCCAAAGATTTCTTATCCAGTCCAAGGCCTTCTCTAGTCCAGCTAAATCGACCCTAGACAGATTTTTCTGATGAAGACTCAGTAGAAGTTATCAAAGGTTTTTCTCAAACGTCCGCTTTTGAGATTATAATTTCCTATGGTTCTCTCCCCAGCGGTGCGGAGATGATAATTCCATTCCAGGTTTTTCTCAAACGTCCGCTTTTGAGATCATAATTTCCTATGGTTCTCTCCCCAACGGTGCGGAGATGATAATTCCATCCCAGGTTTTTCTCAAACGTCCGCTTTTGAGATTATAATTTCCTATGGTTCTCTCCCCAACGGTGCGAGATGATAATTCCATCCCAGGTTTTTCTCAAACGTCCGCTTTTGAGATTATAATTTCCTATGGTTCTCTCCCCAACGGTGTGGAGATGATAATTCCACTCCAGGTTTTTCTCAAACGTCCGCTTTTGAGATTATAATTTCCTATGGTTCTCTCCCCAACGGTGCGGAGATGATAATTCCATCCCAAGTTTTTCTCAAACGTCCGCTTTTGAGATTATAATTTCCTATGGTTCTCTCCCCAACGGTGCGGAGATGATAATTCCACTCCAGGTTTTTCTCAAACGTCCGCTTTTGAGATTATAATTTCCTATGGTTCTCTTCCCGATCCTGCGGAGGTGGTAATCCCAATATTTGCTCAACGATTGTTGTTGATGGTTCTCTTCCCGATCCTGCGGAGGTGGTAATCCCAAGATTCTCTCAACAATTTCTGTTGAAGTTGAAGTCATCCAAGGTTCTCTCACCGTTCCTGTTGAGGTAGTAACCACCCCTGTTTCCTTCATCATCTTTTGAAGATCCAGACTCAGCTCCTGTAACCAGTCAGGACACATCTATACCAAGCATCTGAAAACCAGCTCCTGCAACATGTCAGGTACTCATTTTTCCTTTTGCAGGTATGCAGGTTCTCGTTAAGGAATCTCTTACGCGATCAACATCCAGATGGAATCTATAAGCCCATCATCCTATTCATCAACCTCTAAATGGCATCTATAAGCCCATTCCATCATCACTGCTACTATGTGAGCGCAAATTTCTGGGCACTCTAGTGTTCAATCATCTTCTACCCTCGGATTACGAAAGGCACGTCAGCCAATCTGCATCCTCAGGTCTAAGAAGATTGAACAGGGGCAACTGTTGTACCCAAAAATTTGCCCTCCCATATTCTTCAAAGAAATTTCCAAGTCAAGCCTCAAGATTCCCCAAGGGTTGCACAGTGCAAGGGCCTCCTAAACAGTCAAAATTAGGGTTTTGGTTCTGTTCAAGAAAATGAAGTTTCCAAAGGTCCAATCAAGTCCCACATGCCAATAAATATGGTCAAGCATCCTCATATCAAGTTTCAAGACTTTCAGCAAAAAATTGCACAGTCAAAACCCTAATTGCACTACAGTCAACTGTAGGGGCAAAATGGTCATTTGACAGTCAAAAGTTCAAATTTTTGGTCATCATCTCATTTTGAAGCCACAAACATCATTTGATCAATGCTTGATCATGATTCTCAAAGCTTGGCTCAAAAATCATAAAGATGCAAAAGTTTCCTTATGTAGACACTTGAAAAGTCAACTGTAAATTGACCAGGGCATAACTTCCACATGGATTATCAGAAAAATTCCATCCAAAGCTCATTTTGAAGAGAAAGACATTTCCTACAACTCCTCTTCATACTTCAAGTCCAATAAATGATCTCACAAAAAGTTATCAATTTCAACATTATAGGTCATTTTCAAAAGTCAACAAAAAGGGACTTTAAGTCAAAGGCCATAACTTGAGATTGGTAAATCAAAATGACATGGGACCAAAGACATTGGTTATAGGACTCAAAGACCTTTCCAAAATGTCCAAGAACATGAGCAAATCTTAAAAATTGAGCAAGTTATGCCTTGTGGAAGTTGGGAAAGTTTTGGATATTTTGAAAAGTCAACATTGATTCAAATGACCTAAAATTGCTAATGGGCCTATTTTTCTTCCATAATTCATTATCCAAGGCATGTGCACGACCATTAGGCCCAAAGGGAAGTTTTTCTCCATTTTTATTTATTTATTTGGATTTTTTATTATTAATAATTCATTTAATTAAATAAAATACATGAAAAATACAAAACTAATGAAATCAAATCTCTTTGTGCAGAAAATACTCTCATTGGACATTCAAGATTCGTGCATGATCATTTTTGGAAAGTTTTGGCATGATTTGGTATCAAATGGCATGAAAAAGATTGGAAAAACTAATGCTTGCAAAATCAAATATTGAACAATCAAATCTTGGATTCTTTTGGTCAGATTTTTGACCTAATTCACTCATACTTATACAAAGAACACAAACCTAATGCAAGAGACCACTCAGCTGCGCAGAAAAGCATCCAAAGAACTTGAAATTTTTGCTTGAAAAGTGAATTCTGAAAACCTAGTCCTAGGGCGATTCAAGGCAAGATTTTCATCTCATTAGCTTCCTGAAGCTTCAAGGAGAGTTTTCCAATCAAAACCAATCGTTCTAACACCCTAGATTGGTAACATGACCTCGCCCTGTACAGAAAAAATCTCATAATCTTGCATCTCGATTCATGCACTTTTAATAATTTTTTATGCTTGATTCATATTCAATATTCAATTCTGAAGCTAACCCATATGTTTGATTGAATTTTTATGCACCCTACGCGAATCTACCATTATCGTTTTTTAGGGTTTGAAGAACTTTGAATTGGGGTTTCCCAGTTCAGGAAAAATTAGAACCCCACAGTACCATAACTGGATTCAGCATGATTGGACGATCACAAGGCCACCCTCGCGCTCAATTTATGAGCATCCATGGCCTAATCGTTATTTTCTGTAATGGTGTCTTAGGGAACGGGTTAAAACCGTTGCCAATGTTTTGATATTTTCAAGAAAACAAATAAGCGAAGAAGAAGATGATGCGTGGAAGGGCACCATTGGAGCATTCAAATTTCGCGCCCTGACTTTCCATTAACCATTATTTTCTCATTATATTATTCTTTAGTTATTTAATATACAAGAAGCGCGTTCAGTACGATTGGCAAGGCATAAAACTGGTAACCTCTAGGACCTGGGTTTGAGCCCCAGGTCCCCCATCCCTTTCATGTTATTTTTACTAACGCGTTTGTATGTAATTTCGTGACCAAGGAACACCGTGCATCCTCCAAATCAAGCTTGCCACGTCTATCTCAAGATCAATCAGAAGGCTAGAATCTGGAGAACACCATAGGCATAAGTCAACGAAGCTACACGTGGTCAATAAAGTCAACAAGGCCAGGACCTTAATGGGCCAGAATTACCACAATTTCACCTCCACTCTGGGGACAGAGACCCCCTAGGTTTGCAAGTTTTTATTATTCTTCATTATTTCTATTTTCTTTTTAATTATTGCTTTTTTAATTAATTTATTATTTTCATAATATATAAAAAACACACAAAAAAATCAGAAAAGACAAGAAAAAATAATAAATATTTTTATTTTTAGTATTTTCATAAATAAATTGTATTAATTCATTTGGTTACTAAATTAGAGTTAATTATAATATTTTCATAATAAAATCTAAAAAATGGTAGAATTAGGGTTCATGATAATTTTTATTCCTTTTTATTTTTCTTTCATAAATTAAAATATTAAATATTTATTTTTATAATTAAAATTGCATGTAAATTAATTAGGGTTAATATTAGGTTAAAATTTAATTCTTTCATAATAAAATAAAAAAAATTGTAGAATTAGGTTTAAATGCAATTAATTCTTTTTTCATTAAAACCAAAAATACCAAAAAAAACAATTTCTTTTCCTTTTTAATTAATTAATCAATTTCATCATTTAATTTAATTTTGCAAAAGGGTCCAACGCCCTCGTTTTAATTCTTATTCGCATATTTATTTTATTTCTTTATAATATTTATGTATCTCCCCCAAAGCCTTGTAATTAATTCCTCGCACTTTTAATTCTTTATTTTCTTTACTTTCTTTATTTTTTTGTCAAATCGGGTTCGAGAAATTTTGGCGATGTGGACCCGCGCCTTTTGTAATAGCTTAGAATTTTTACTTTCTCGCAATATTTTAACTGTTAAAAATGGCATGAAAGAATGTATGGACAAAAATAAAAACAAACGCTAGATCACCAATAACATGAATAAGACAAAAATAAATGAAAACGACACACAAATCACACACCACCCCTAGGGTACGCCTCACTGTTGCCTTGCCTCGAAAGGTGATCGTCGAGTAGAGGATGTCTTAGTAAGTCCTCATGATCCGGGAACCTGGCATGAGGGTAGCTTCTAAGGTGTCTTCCTATTGCTCTGGTGATCACCATGTCCCGAACCTCGAATTGACCCGAACACCTCCAACGGTGGTGCTACCTACCTCTCAATGGTGGGATGGGACTACTTTAAAGGACATTTACACAGATGAATTCCTTAGGGTAGGTAGACGACTCGTGGATACTTGCTCTAATTCAAAACAAAACAAATCAAAAATACTTTTCACACCAACACATTTTCAAAAAGCTTTCGAAAGCAATTTTTTCAAACACTCTTGAGGACCGATACAAGAGTCGAACTGAAATTTTCAAAGCAACTTTTTAAAACCCACGGTTGAAAAGCAAACAAACCATTTTTGAAAACAAAAATGAGCAAGTATCTAAGAGCCCATGGATAACCATGGATAGAAAGGGTGCTAACACCTTCCCTTTTTATAACCTACCTCCCGGACCGAGAGCAATCTCTTTAAGGAATTTTTCTGTGCTTTTGTCCTTTCCATTTGGAGAAAATAAAAGACGGTGGCGACTCTTGCTTCCGCGACATTTCACGAACCAGCGTTAAACAGTCAGTTCCAGATCCACCGATCACAATGACAATCTCGGAAACATCAATAGTTGAAGTCTGAATCTCGGCAACTGTAGTTGATGGCTGATTCTGAACAACCACCAAACTTTTCACTAGCGCAGTTAACTTTTCCATACCGACACGAATGGTAGCGACCTCCTCACGAAGCTCATGGTTTTCCTGTTCCAGATCTTCCATCTTCCTCTGACGATTGGCTCGAGTATCGTATCTATGAGACAGCTTGACAACCTTTGGAGTGGAAAGAGAAACAAGGATAAGACTCTAGAAAACACGTGAAGTGGAATGTTGAATGATGCATGATGTGTGATGCAAATGATGATTCATTTTAATAGTTTTTCAAGGAACTTCGATAATTTTGCACACATCAATGGTAAAGGAATTTGGAACGACAAAAACTTAATCCATTAATCAAAAGCGGTAAATTACAACTTACAACTTTGGAACAGTCAAAACAATAAATTACAACTTTGGGATAACAACCCGATAATAAAGCAGTAAACTACAACTTTGGAACATGAAGCCCATAATAAAAAGCAGTAAATTACAACTTTGGAACATGAAGCCCATAATAAAAAGCAGTAAATTACAACTTCGGAACATGAAGCCCTTTTACAAAGTTTTACAAAATGACATCAGTAAAATAAAACTAAAAGCTAAAGATCACTCAGAATCATCAAATGAAGGACCAAACACCAACTGTAACCAGAGCTTCTTGATCTTCACTTCATAAAAGTCTTCCATCTCTTTCTTCTCAGCTACCAGTCGATTAATGATTTCCTTTTGTGGATTGGGAACAAGAGCAACGCTTATCGAACCTTCCTTCTTTCTCTTCCTTTCACTAGCATACTTCTTCAGTAAAGCATTCTTTTGACGAAGTTTCTCATCATGATCAACAAACCAGCCGTCTTGAATAAAGAGTAAATCCTCCTTTTCCTTTAGCTGTCGAGTCAGGACCCGATTCTCATATTCAGACATATTATACTTTTCTTTCCAAGCATCTCTCTCGGACTTCATCCTAGCCAGATTTCCTTGGTATTCCCCCATATTCTCGATAGGGATATCAACAGATGACGATGCAACAGTAGGGAATAAAGGTTTCTCAGGTTTGTAGGGCATCTTGAGAGCACAAGCCCTAGCACGGACCCATTGTAGATAAGGCTCCAAAGAAACGGCACCCCTAAGTCCTAACATGTCTCTCCCTTTCCTATGGATGTGGCGCCAAGCTCTTTCGATCTCCTTCTTAGCTGCCTGATGATCTTGTCCTTCCCGTAGAAAGAAACCACTCACATGGATGTTGTTTGGCTTGTCCCTCATCGGGTACCCAAACTGACGGCGCGCGAGAACATGGTTATAGTTAATTCCACCTTTCGTACCAAGAAGAGGCACGTTAGGAAAAGCACCACAGCTATCGATGATCTTCACGTCATAGTAAACTCGATTATACCAATCAATGTCGAAATGAGTGAGAGCCATAATCTTTGGCGCCCATCGCGGCTCCTTCTCGAGATCCCAGAAAACATCAGACCCAGGTAGATGAGAAACATACCACTGATACAGCAACGGTGCACAACAAATAATCATCCCTCCTTGATAAGAGTTTCGAAGATGGATGGAGTAGTAGGTATCTCCTAGCAGCGTAGGGACCGAATTTCCAATCAAGAAGATTCTGATGGCGTTGATATCCACAAACTTATCAACGTTAGGGAACAAGAATAGACCATAAGCGAGCAAAGCAAAGACGTCTTCAAAGGTAAAAGTATCTTTTATCTCAGCGAAATGATGAGCTTTCCTCAACAAAAACTGCGCAGACAAACCTCGGATTCCCCCTTTTGTAGTTATGTTCTCCTCTATCTCTGATTTCTTCAAGTGGGTGATGGTCGCTATCTCGTGAGATTTGGATTCCTCTTCTAATCCGGAAAAAGGAACACAGTCGGTGATCGGCAAACCAAGTATGTAGGAGTACTCTTCTAAGGTGGGCATCAACTGGTAATCCGGAAAGGTGAAACATCGATATAAAGGATCGTAGAATTGGACCAACATATTAAGGATGCCTTCTTTCATCTTGCGCTTCATGAGAAGTATAATGGACCCATACTTTTTCTGAAAATCCGCCGGGTTCTTGATCTCAGGAATTAAACTCTTCAGTTCTTCAATCTCGGGCTCCTTAAAACTAAAACTTTGAGTGTTTCTCCTTCCAAATTCCATAATAATAGTGCCTGAGATGTCTGCAAAAATCATTCATAAGTTCCTTGAAAAACAAGTTTTTTACAAAAAATGTTGATGAATGCATGAATGAATGATAATGCAACAGTTACACACAAGTTCACAAACATGGGGTTCAAAGGTTCAACGTTTCAGCATGGAGTCGAGGGTAAAGCCCACCCCAAGGTATGTACTAACGGTTCAATCACACCTGTAAGACAAGGTTCTAAGAGTTCCCAGAGTCTACATTCCTCCTTCGGATATTGCCAACGTCTTGATTACTCGATAATTAGCAATATTCTCAAGAGAAACTCATCTGAGCGTAGCATCGCGTAACAACTACTTCCGAATTACTCCGTTATAGTCTTCGCGCTACACCTAAAAGGCCAAGATGGGTTAGGGTTCTACGATTCTTAATTTCTCTGGCTCCTAGGTCGAAAATAATAATGTCTTCCCGATTACTCGGTAAACAAATATTAAGTTCAAGAGGGCCTTCCATTGAGTGGGGGATCTCATGCCTCCTTCTTCGGGATTACTCTCTCAAAGTTAACATGACTGTATCGCCCGTCCTATTCCTTAAGTGTAACTTAATCCGGGTATAGGATTCGACCTTTGCAAAAAACCCAAACAACCCCAATTTAAACACATAATCAAACAAATCAAATAATAATAAAACAGATAAAACAAATTAGGCTTAACCCACTTAGGGATGGACCAGCAAGAGGTCAATCTTTCCCCAGCAGAGTCGCCAATTCTGTAGCGATAAAAAATGTAGCGGGGTAAATCGGAGATCGAATTATTGATTAATTCGTCTCACAAAAGCAAGAGTCGCCACCGCGCTTTATTATTTCCAAGGGAAAAGGGAAAAGAGCGAAATAAAACCCTAAATATGCAATGTAAATAATACTTTTTAAAAGTAATAAAAATACAAGGCGTTTTTGAAAAGAGATCTATGGTTCGGGGGTTGGTTATACAATGGGAAGGTATTAGCACCCAATGTGTCTATAGTACTCTATATGAACCTTTTGAAATATTTGTTTATTAAAATGTTCGTTTGATTTAAGAATAAATTGTTTTGGCCGAAAAGGGGTACGGACGGGTTTTTTGAAGGTACGACAACCTAATGTCGAAGTTTTGGCTTAAAAGGTATAAGTTTTGAAAAGATTGAATATTTGAGGAAAAAATTGTCTTAAGTTTTAATGAGATGAAAAATATTCGCGTGATCGGACTTGAGGACATGAAGTCAACAAATTTAATCGTTTTTTCCCTTGGATTTAGACGTAAACGGAATAAACAAACAAAGACAAAATAATTAACAGAAAATTATGCAGATAATGATTAAATTATATATGACTACAACAATGATTAAATAAACAGATTAAATGGCGCGAACATGTATTTTTATATTTTTGTTTAATAGATATAACGCAAGAGAATTAATTAAAGAAAAGATGAAATGTTTTAATTCTTAAATTCTATTTTTTATATATTTTTGTATTAATATTAACTAAAGCGAGGGAATTCTATTTTTTATATATTTTTTAGAGTTTTTATTTTTATATGTTTTTTTTAGTATTAATATAAAATGTTATTTTAAGAATTATTAAATAATTCTAAACTAAATTAAAACTTAAAAAAAGATATTAACTTAAATCTAATGAGAATAACATTAAAATTTCTAAATTAATTCTAAAGTTAAACTAATAAAAAATGATCAAACTACTTAAAATTGTTTAATTAAATATATCTCTCTTTTTATTAGATTTTACTAATCAACTAAATTAATAATAATTCTAAAAAAAAGACAAAGGAAATCAAAATATAAAAAGATGTATCAAAAGAAAAAAAAAAGTGGGCAAGTAATTATGTGGGCCAAAGGGGGTTTTAAGGGGGCCCAAATTAGAAAACAAACAGAAATGGGGGGTGCTTAAGGAATTCGCATGGGCCTAAGGGCAGGAACCGGGTCAAGTCCAAATATTATTCCAAAATTGTTTTAGGGTTAAACCATGTTTTAGTTGAATTAGGGATTGGGGTTAAGGCTTCAGCGGCGCTCACTTTGCTCGTCTTCTTCGTCTTTGTGTTCTTCTTCGTCTTTGCCTCTGAGTCCCTTGCCACGGCCACCAGCATCTCAACACTTCTTCTTCACTCCAACAAGAAAGCTAGGGGGCGACGGATTCACGGTACAATTTCGTTTTCTTATTTCGTTAGGGTTTGTTGATTACTGCATGTGTTGATTTGTGTTCATTCTTGATCCTGACTTCGAAATTTAATGGTTATTATTGAGGTATTTTTGAGAGAAAGAGAAAAGTTACCCTCGGAGACGGAGGAGGGAGGTTGGGGCGTGCGTAGGAGGCTTCGGCGGCGGATGGTGCGTGATACTGTGAGCTTTGCTTCTGACTACTGGTACTCTGTATTTGTATCTTTCTTCTTCTTCATTTGGTTCGCTTCTGTATGCTTCAATGTTGCCTTCGAATAATTTTTCTTCTTCTTCACTGTGATTCTGTTGCCCTTTTGCGTTTGTCTATGATGGAATTTCTGAAGACCTTTTGGTTGCCTTGAACATGCTACTGTTGAAACGTTTTCATTTTGATTAGCTTTCCTCTTCTTCTTCTGTGATTTTGTTGCCTTGAATACTTTTCTCTCTTCTTCTTCTGTGATTTTGTTGGCTCGTTATTGGCCTATGATGATGTAATTCTGAGGCTTGATGGGTGTTTGGACATTGGTTGATACAGTCGTGTTATTTGATATTCTAGCTTTTCTGGTTTTGACAAGGTTTAAGGTTTGATGATGCTTTTATTGGTTTCGCTTCAGGCTTGGTATGGTTTTGGTTTGTGGCCTTTAACAGATTTTATGGTTTAGGATGGTACAGGTTTTATGGTTTATGGCCATAAGGTTTATGTTACAGGTTATCACTTTTGAAAAGGGATAAGGTTTTGAAAATGGTTATGGTTTTATGGTTTAGGCCATAAGGTTGAGGCTTTGAAAATGGTTATGGTTTTATGGTTTAGGCCATAAGGTTGAGGCTTTGAAAATGGTTATGGTTTGGTCTTGAATGCAGGTTATATGTTTTTATGGTTTATGCTGGTTTATTGCCATGGTTACTCCGGTTTATGCAGGTTTAGGCCATGGTTTTGATATTTGGCTTGGGACTTTGAGAATTGGTTTTGGTATTTTTTGTTTTTGACAGTTTTGTTTCTAGGCTTCAAAACAGGTTCGTGAACTCTTCTCCTTTTTTCTTGAAGTGTTTGTGTTATATCAGTTGGTTGGCCCCTTAGGAGTGTTACAGGTTTGGTATATTTAAACTATATTTTGCCTTTGACCTCTGCACATTACTGTTACATCAGTTTGTCTCTATCCTTTTTCCATGTTTTCTTTTTCTTATGGGATGCTGCTACAATTTTGTTTCTATTCCTTTTCTGCCTAAACCAAAAACCTGTAAACCACACTCTTCCTCTCTTCTCTCTCTCAAGTACAATTGAAACACCAAAATGTTGTTATGTACTTACTTGTTCTGAAAAAGCACAATGCTGGAAAATGATGAGAATAGAAAATATATTTTGCTTGCATAGTTGGTTTTAAACTGCATGCTCTCTTTGTCTACTGCAATATAACAGTAAGGAGCCTTTGATTTTTGGCCTCTTCCACCATGTTTGCATGTTTACGTTGGAATTTTGCTTGTGTTGAAAATGCATATGCTGTTTGTTTTCTTTTGAAATATGCAGTGGACTTTGAAAATGTGTAATTATTTTTTTAATTATGCAGTTTTTAATGAAAATGTGCAATTTGACAAAAGAATGAATTTGTGCATGTTTTTAAATTGTGCATTCATTTTTATCAATAAAAATTCATCCCTTTTTGTGAACCGGGAGAAATCCCGTGATTTGCAAAAAGGGTAAAAACTGATTCCAGCCGTTTGTTTTTAATGATGAACACTAAAATTACTTTTTTTGCTTTTAATTATCTATTTATTTCTGACTTTTTTCTTTAATTCTTTTGCAGGTAAAAATCAAATGATCATCAAAGAAGTATTGGATAGAAGATGAAGATTTAGAATTTAGGAAAAAATTAGGATAACTTTTATTTCATTTTAAACATTGTAAAAATTATCGTTGTAAATACGTTGTAAATAAATACGGTATTTAAACAACAATTGTAACAATTAGAATAAAATGAATAAAATTCTATTATTTTCCAGTTAATTATTTTCTTCTTTCCAATTATTTATTTTCTCATTTATAATTCTTTAAATTATATAATAACTGAAAATCAAATTCCAATTATTTAAATTTAGAATGATAAATAATTAAACAAACATCATTAACCAATTAACTTCTCTTCAATTAATTATTTCATTATTTATAATTCTTCCAAATTATAATAACTGAAAAATAAAATTTCAATTATTTAAACCTAGAATAATAAATAATTAAATAACATTGTTTGATCAATTAATAACCTTCTTTTCAAATATTTATTTTATTATTTATAAATCTTTAAATTATATAATAATTGAAAAGAAAAATCCAATTATTTAAATTTAAGATAATAAATAATCAATAAACATTGTCTGATCAATTAATATACCTCTTTTCAAATATTTACTTTATTATTTATAAATCTTTAAATTATATAATAACTGAAAATAAATTCCAATTATTTAAATTTAATATAATAAATAATTAATAAACATTGTTTTAGCATTGATCGATTAATAAATTTAGCGTTCAACAAATAAACAGCTCTCGACTTGAAAAAGTTATGAACTTTAAAACTGCTTTGAAAATTGATAAAAATATGTCAAAACCCTTGCAATGTAATGATGCGGATGGGAGATGGTATCTTAGGTCAAAATTTGGGGTACAACACTTTTGACAAAATCAAAGAGTATTTACAAGAGCCTCATGTTTTAATGCCACCATTGATCATGTATCTGACCGTTTTGAAAAATTCAATGGGGTGTGTGATGGGGCAGCATGACGAGTCTGGTCGAAAAGAGCACGCCATTTATTACATGAGCAAAAAGTTTACCGACTATGAAACAATATATTCACTTCTCGAGAAAACTTGTTACGCTCTGGCATGGGATGCTCGCCGGCTAAGACAGTATATGTTGACCCATACTACCTTGTTGATATCTAAAATGGATCCAATAAAATACATCTTCGAGAAACGTGCTCTCTCTGGGAGAATAGCGAGATGGAAGATGATCCTAATAGAATATGACATACAATATACTACCCAAAAAGCTATAAAGGGAAGTGTACTAGATGATCACCTTGCTCACCAAGTTGTGGAAGACTACCAGTCCATGAAGTTCGAATTACCGGATGAAGACAACATGATGGTAAACAACTATGAACAATTCAGACCATATGAAGGACCTGAACAAGGATCCCGATGGACCCTGGTTTTTGATGGGGCATCTAACGCACTCGGAAATGGTATTGATTCAGTACTCATATCTCCTGAAGGGTGTCATACTCCATTTACTGCAAGACTCTACTTCAATTGTACAAATAACATGGCGGAATACGGAGCGTGCATCTTTGGTCTCAAAGTTGCCATAGACTTGGGGATCAAATCGTTGAATGTATTCGGAGATTCAACTTTGGTTATCATCCAGATTAAATGGGAATGGGACACCAAACTCCCTAACCTTATCCCTTACAAAGAAAATGTTTTGACATTGATCCCACATTTTGAGAAGATTACCTTCGAGCATTTCCCGCGAGAAGAAACTTAGCTAGCAGATGCACTAGCCACAATGTCATCTATGTTTAAACTTAAATGGGATAATGAGGCTCCCCAGATCACCATTGAACGAAGGGATGTGTAGCGGTAGAAATGTGCAAGACTAAGCCATTGGATTGACTAGACTTTATACAAATCAAAATAAAAATCGCCACCGCGCTTTATTGTTTCCAAAGGAATGGGAAAAGAGCGAATAACCCAAAAAGAAGGGGAAAGATTCAAGGTAAGGGGGTTTGTTATGCAAAGGGAAGGTATTAGCACCCTAAACATCTACGGTACTCCGCATGAACCTCTTTGTAAAATCTGTATATTTTGTCTATAAAAATGTGTTATATAAAAAATGGATGGTGGAGGCGAGAAGAGAAATATTTTTTTTATGATTTTTGCACCCGCCGCGGTTGTGAACCTTTAGTGCCTACGTACCACCTTCCATGCAATAGGGGATCAAGTTAACGTAGTTCCTCTTTTAAAAATTTGAAACACAAGTATGTTGGTTGATTTTATGAGATAAGACATCATCGTCATTGTCCGTGTGGAAAACATACTTACTACCCACAATCATGAGAAAGGAGAATTTGCATCATCTCAAAGTGGAGGATATGACTTGGATTTCAAAATCAACAATGCCTCACTCAACACCCAAGTGGAAAATATCTCACTTCACTACATATTATAGAAGTATAGTTGTTTGCATCACTATAAGGATTTACAAGAGTCTAATCTTTTGAGAAAAGTTTAAAGATAAAAGCCAAAGTGGAAAAATGGTTTGAAATGAGATTGATTGACTTTTAGTCTTCTCACAAAAAGTCAAGGTATTATTAAATTGATTGAAATTTATTTATGAAAATGTTTTAAAGATGCATGGACCTAAGTCCAAGTTTATTATGAAAATGTTTCAAGTTTCAAAACAAGAAGAGTTTTTTTTAAAGGAGGGAGAAGATTTTTGAAATTAAAGAAGATAGGAGAAGATGAAGAGGCTATCCTAAAGCATAAGGTAAAATCTAGGGATAAGAACCATCTAACCAACAAGAAGCCAATATTTGATATTATGAGTCAATATAGAATTCCCATTCTTCGGATTGAAACCAAGCAAGCAACTATACTAGACCTCATGAGAGAACCAAACTTCAAGTGTTTTAAGTCATCGCAAAAATTGGGCAGAGTAACGGCTGTATACGGGTGAATTCCAGATTACAAACAAAGATCGTAATCTCAATAACCTACACACAAAACAAACAAGCAACCCAATGTCTTGAGGTAAACCTCAAGAACTCCAGACAAAATATTAAATAAAGTCACAAAGTCTCCAAGATAGGCCAAGGTCTCTAATCCTAAGTCCAAGAAGTCCATCACTCCATAATGCAAAGGATAGTAACCATGTAGTCCAAGTATCATTAATGATTTTTATGGTTCATGTTGATTATTAGGTGTCTTTAAAAAGAAAGAAAAGCTCAAGTGAGCAAAATAAAAATGACATAAAAGTAAATGCTCAAGTGAGAAAAGATGAAAATAACATGAAATGTAAAATGCTAAAAGTAAATGGTACATAAAGCATGAAAATAAAATCGTAAAGTAAAGTTAATTGTTAGTAATTAGTGGTTAGTTGGATGACCATCTTGAAACTTGCATTTGTAACTCATTAGAGGATTTGTAGAACCAAAGCCTCCGCACAACAAGTTGCATTTGCTTTTTGTCAAGTATATCATCCATTTTGTAATTCTCACAAGGCAACATGTAATGATCAATGATGTTTAAGTGATCCGCGTTGACCAAAGGTGTTGTAGACCCATTAGAGGATTGGTAGAACCAAAGCCTCCACACAATGAATCTCAAGGTTATTGGATCAAAGAGATCAAATTAACATACTTGGGCTTGCAATCATAAGTTTAGGCCACGAATGATCATTTATTCGAATCGGGACAAAATTTAGCGTTATGTTAAGCAATCGTAAGTGGACTTGTGTAGAAGTCACACCTAGTTTGAGGCCGGTCAATAGCAATCTATGTGATTCATGTTTGGATAAATGATATAGAGATCACCATACCTTAACATGTAGCACAATTAAAAAAGAAAGGGATAAGATGAAGAGGGAGGGGAATGATAAGCTAATTTGGATCACCATTTCAAAATTCATTCATCTTTAAATTTAACCACTCCTCTAGATGGATTAAAGCACTAAACATATCATTAATCCAAAGCACCAAAAATGAATTAAATAATTCACTCTTAGGTAGATTTGAATTGATGAACATTTATCCAACTTCATCTACATCACAAAGTACATTGAGTTTAAAGACAAATTGGACATTTAAAATTGCAATCCAAACCAACAATCAAAAGGAGTGAGTAGAAAAATCATTTTGGATCAAAGCTGCCCCAAAACAAGGCAAAAAAGTGCATTCTGTCCCTGTGCAGTAGATTGTAGTAACTGTGCAATCAATTGCACACAGTGTTATTTTAAATTTTTTTTGTGTGAAACGCTTCTGTACAATCGATTGCATAGTTACTGCAATCGATTGCACACTGTTACAGTAGCAAAAACAGCATTTAAAAGGCCAATTTCTTATTCAAAATTTCCATCAAACACCTTATGATCATGGATCCAATTGAGCACGAAAATTCCATCAAATTATGAGAAAATAACACTATTGGAATCACAAAATAATGCTCAAAGAATCAAACCCAAAGATCAACAAGAGATCACATTTTGAAAGATGAATTATCCAACTTACCAAAGGTAGATCTAGAGAATTATCAAAACAACTTCAAGAATTTGCTTCAATTCAACCACAAGAATCAATTGACCAAGCTTGGATGTAGAGAATTGATGAAGAAAAAGTGTTTGGATGAAGGTTTAGCTCAAAGATTAGTAAGTTTCAATGCAAAGCTTACTAACTTTTTGAAAATGGAGCTTTGAGTGAATTTGGTAGATGGAGAGAATTGAGAGATTTTTTAGCAAGCTGGATTTGGCTATCAAAAGCTTGAAATTTGAATGAAATGAGAGCTCTATTTATAGAGTTTAGGATTGGGATTAGTGTTAATTTGGTAATTGATTCTTGGAGCCAAAATTTGAATTAATGATAACTCTTTCAAAAATTAGAGCCAAAATTTGAATTAATGATAATTCGTTCAAATATTAGAGCCAAAATTTGAATTAATGATAATTCTTTTTAAAAATGAAAGATTGGAACTAAAATTTGAATTAATGATACATCTTTCAAAAGTGAAGTAAAATTGGAGCCAAAATTTGACAAGTTTAAAATGGTGATATTTTTTTTTAAATTTTCACGCTGTGCAATCGATTGCACAGTGTATTTTTTTTCAAAAATGGCGCAAAATGCACTATGTGCAATCGATTGCACTTTAAGAGCAATCGATTGCATCAGTGAAAAAAAAGAATTTTTGTTAATTTTCCTTTGCAAATAGAGATTTTAGGAAAATAATACCAGAAATCCTTATTTGTCAGATGCTTCGACTTGGTACCTACAAAACAAAAATATACAAAGACAAAGACAAATATTATTTTTTTTGTATTTGATTAGAAGTTAGTCAACAACACATATACAAAATACACAACCAAGGTGCTTGGAGATTCCTCAAGGGCAAACTTAAAGATAGGAGATAGAAAAAGAGGAAGAACCAACCCTAATGTGATATTGTTATGATCGAGTTGATATGATATGATAGAGGAATCTTAGGGGAAAAAATTAGGGTACAACAGCTGCCCTTATTTAAGTGTCTTCTATCCGGAGATACGAAGGTTACAAATCTTCGTGTCAACGCGATTGAAGATACTTAAATATAAAACAAGCCCTGTTTTTGTCTCTAAGATGCCATGCAATGCTTATGATTATGGATGCATATGAACAGAACAAAAGAGACGCAAAGTAACACTGGGGATGCCACAAAAATGAAGAAACAAAGGAGCAACCCCACCAGGAAAATAAATCACTGGTGGACCAAAAGAATAGAACCAGAGAGGAGGATAACAAGCATCGACGTTCACTGCCGATGTCTACCAACGTTCACTGAAGGTAGAGAGAAGAAGATATACTGACTCACAGATGACGGTAAACTACCAACTCAATAGTTGAAGGTAGAAGAGAAAATATATCATGCCATCACCGTTCACTGACAAGGAACTATCACCGTTCACTGATGATAGCAAAAAGATAAGAAACACTGACGTTCACTGTCGATGCACTACCAACGTTCACTGAAGGTAGATTTTGAAAATATCATACCATCGCCGTTCACTGAAGAGGAACCACCACCATTCACTGATGATAGCAAAAAGATAAGAAACACCGACGTTCACTGCCGATGCACTACCAACGTTCACTGAAGGTAGATTTTGAAAATATCATACCATCACCGTTCACTGACGAGGAACCACCACCGTTCACTGATGATAGCAAAAAGATAAGAAACACCGACGTTCACTGCCGATGCACTACCAATGTTCACTGAAGGTAGATTTTAAAAATATCATACCATCGCCGTTCACTGACGAGGAACTACCACCGTTCACTGATGATAGCAAAAAGATAAGAAACACCAACTTTTACTGCTGATGCACTACCAACATTCACTGAAGGTAGATTTTGAAAATATCATACCATCGCCGTTCACTGACGAGGAACTACCACCGTCCACTGATGATAGCAAAAAGATAAGAAACACCGACGTTCACTGCCGATGCACTACCAATGTTCACTGAAGGTAGATTTTGAAAATATCATACCATCATCGTTCACTGACGAGGAACCACCACCGTTCACTGATGATAGCAAAAAGATAAGAAACACCGACGTTCACTTCCGATGCACTACCAACGTTCACTGAAGGTAGATTTTGAAAATATCATACCATCGCCGTTCACTGAAGAGGAACCACCACCGTTCACTGATGATAGCAAAAAGATAAGAAACACCGATGTTCACTGCCGATGCACTACCAACGTTCACTGAAGGTAGATTTTGAAAATATCATATGTTCCCCAAACTTCTGGTGTTTCACCTAGAACGGGTCTCAACTTCTTCCTTAACCAAGGAATTCCGCCTGGAAAGGGTAATATATAAGCTGTCTCAAATAAAGAGACTTCCACTTGCAAAGATTTCACAACGAGCAATTTCTGTGAATTTGAAAGTCTTGCCATCCACTGGCGTAAACTGATGACGGACTGCAAGCTAACCACTCATAGAGGAAATAGCAAAATAAGTTACGTCGACTTGTATAGGGAAGCACGAGTTGCTCAAACAAAGATACCTGTTGCTTGTTATCATGGAGGATTGCAAAAAGAAACGACTTTCTGGGGATAGAAATGTGGCTTCCTGGGGAAAGAGATATGACTTCCTGGGGAAAGAGATATGACTTCCTGGGGAAAGAGATATGACTTCCTGGGGAAATGCCACGATATTCCTGCTGAAGAGATAAAGTCTTCTCGTGCAAAATAAATGCACAAACCAAAACTCGAAGTTCTCGGAAATCCAAAGTAATTAATTTCATCATGCAACCACGAATCCAATTAGAAACACGCTGGAGCAAGATGGCCAACGAAGATACATCCTTTGAGAAATAAACTCAAGAGGGAAAACTGAATCCACCTAAGCAAGGAGCGCTGCAGGAAGGTTAGAACACAATGTCAATAAAATGATTTGTAGCAATGCATGATGCATGTATGAATGTATGAGTGATATCATGCATATGTTGGTAAAAGGATACATAATCAGTACAAACAAACAAAACCGCCTCAGGTACTAACAACATTGGGCTAAACTTCAACCAGAAAGATCAATCCAAGAAAGGTAAAAGCAACTGCGGAAACCAAACCTATTGCTTGTCCTAACTTCACTGAGGATAAACATAATCCGGATGTAGCTAAATCAAAAAGATACCGGGATAGAACAACCTTCTTCCAGTTTCATCGGAGAAGCAGTTTTCCAAAAACAACGTGCCTACTGAAGATTGCAAAACTAGTCACAAATAAAGCAGACTGACGCCGAGACAACCAAACCTCACTGAGGAATTCAAACCCACTTCCCTGGAGAAAAAAAATGAGGATTGAAAACTTTTCATCCTGAATACTCATTCCAACGGGAGATGCTCTAGGATAACCTTCCCAGGGAATAACACACTGACTTCCATGGGGAAAACAAATGTTTCACAGGCCATACTCCTACTGGGGATTTCGATACTGATTGTGAATAAGGAAAATGGAAACCAAATTGTCAAAACATTCACTGGGGAAATCAGGCCCACTTTGAAAGAAGAAAAACATACGGACTTCACTAAGGGAGACAATACTTCATCATCGAGACATCTACCGGGGACTTCATGCTGACTTCATTGGGGAGGTCGACACCACATCATCGAGGGGAAACCAATATACGTTCTTCACTGGGGAAAAAGGACTTCTATCAAATAAATAAGGCCTTCACTGGAAAATACTGGATTGAGTCTTCATATCAACCAAACCTATTCCAACAAAAGATGCCCTGGTGTAGTCTTCTTGGGAAATCAAGAAGTCAACACTAATGCCAATACTGCAAAAAGAGCGATATCTTAGCACACCAAGGGAATAAAACCTTTCATCATATGAGGGAAAACTTCGCTGGGGAATCTTGGGACGGAGGCTTCTGACCATGCAAACCCAAAATCAAAAGCGAACCAAGACTTGGCCGGGGATCATGGGATCACAAACCTAATATTGTACCTTACGCCAACTGGTATCGTCTTTAATTATCTGAGAAACACATAAAGATTGCGCATATACCGACAAGATGACCTGAGAAAAACCTTCACGAAGGAAGTAAATATTCTTAAAACAACCGGAGTTTGTTCATTCCAAGGATCGCCATTTTTGTTGTCATTGTTTCATCACAAATCCCAAAGTAAATTGAATTGTAAAGATGTCTTTCTTTTTGAAAAGTGAATTTTGTTTTTTTAATCTTTTTGCTTTGAAAGTTATTATCAGTAATAAATGAAGTCTTTGCAAGCTAAATAAAAATAAGAACACAAAGAATTGGGTAAAAGCTCGAATTTTATCAATAGAATGGTAGTCTGCGAATGGCGAGACTCCATGGATGATTACAAAGTTTGGGAAATGGTAATGTATAATGGAAAAGATACATTGAGATACAATGACCACTATTCTCCCTAACAACTTTTGAAATCCTGAGCAGCAGCTTTTGTTGAAGTATGATGAGGATCTGAGAAGATTGTTGCTTCAATGATCAAGTCTTGTCTGATGTAGTTACTTGCCAAGAAAAATCCCTAACTTTTTCCTAAGCTGCCCTTGCGGGTTTTTAACTTAGCGGGAAATTCATTCTGTTTATGTCTCTAATTTTTTCCTAGACCGCCCTTTCGGGTTTTCAGCCTACCGAGACGCTCTTTTTTGCCTAAGCCGCCCTTTCGGGTTTTCAACTTAGCGAGCTATTCTTTTATTTCTTTAGGCGAAGTATTTCTTGACTGCGTCACCATTCATGGGACGTGGGAACTCCTCGCCATCCATAGTTTCAAGAATTAATGCACCACCAGAGAAGGCTTTCTTGACAACATACGGGCCTTCAAAATTAGGAGTCCACTTGCCCCTAGAATCAGTGTTAAAAGACATGATCTTCCTGAGCACGAGGTCACCTTCTCTGAATTCACGAGGTTTAACCTTTTTATCAAATGTTTTCTTCATTCTTTTCTGATATAACTGCCCATGACACAAAGTTGTCATTCTCTTCTCTTCAATCAAATTCAATTGGTCAAACCTGTTATGGACCCATTCAGCCTCTGTCAACTTGGCTTCCATTATCACACGCAACGAGGGAATCTCTACCTCAACAGGGAGTACAACTTCCATTCCACATACCGGGGAGAACGTGGTTGCTCCTGTTGAAGTGTGGACAGATGTTCGATATCCATGCAGAGCAAAAGGGAGCATTTCATGCCAATGCTTATAAGTAATAACCATTTTCTGGATAATTCTCTTGATATTCTTATTAGCAGCCTCAACAGCCCATTCATCTTTGGCCTGTATGGAGACGAATTGTGATGGACAATCTTGAATTCTTCACACAATTTTGTCATCATTTTGTTGTTCAAATTTGAGCCATTGTCAGTGATGATTCTACTCGGCACACCATACCGGCATATCAGATTGTTTTTGATGAAACGCACAACCACCTGTTTGGTAACACTGGCATAAGAAGCAACCTCTACCCATTTGGTAAAGTAGTCAATTGCTACCAAGATGAAACAGTGTCCATTCGAAGCTTTGGGTTCTATCATCCCGATCATGTCTATACCCCACATAGAGAAAGGCCATGGGGAGGAAATCACATTGAGCAATGTCGGAGGTATATGGATCTTATCTGCATAAATCTGGCATTTATGGCACCTCTTTACAAATTTGTAACAATCAGATTCCATTGTCAACCAATAGTAACCTGCCCTTAGCATCTTTTTAGCCATCGAATGTCCATTAGCATGAGTGCTAAATGAACCTTCATGAATCTCATGCATTAACATGTCTGCTTCGTGTCTATCCACGCATCTGAGCAAGACCATGTCATAATTTCTCTTGTATAACACATTTTCACTAAGGAAGAAACTGCCTGCCAATATTTTCAATGTCTTTCTATCTTTCCTCGATGCACCAATCGGGTATTCCTGAGTCTGAAGAAAATGCTTGATATCATAATACCAAGGTTTTTCATCTGGTACCTCCTCTGTCACAAACACATGAGCAGGCCTATCCAGCCGTCGAACTGTAATACGGGGTATATCATTCAAAGAATTCACTTGATACATGGAAGCCAGAGTTGCCAGAGCATCCGCCATTTGATTTTCATCTCTAGGGATGTGATGGAATTTAACTTTATTGAAAAAGGGTAGAAATCTTCTAGCATAATCTTTGTAAGGGTCAAGCCAGGGTGACGAGTATCCCATTCTCGTTTAATCTGATTTATTACCAAAGTTGAATCACCATACACATCTAGAATTTTGATTCTGAGATCAATAGCTTCCTCAAGACCCATGATGCAAGCCTCATATTCCGCCATATTATTAGTGCAATCAAATGTTAGCCTCGCAGTAAAAGGAATGTGCGATCCATGAGGAGTGACAATCACAACACCAATTCCTTTACCATAAGCATTCACCGCTCCATCAAAAATCATACTCCAATGAGATCCAGGGTCAGGGCCTTCCTGAGGCAATGGTTCATCACAATATTTCACTTTCAGGAACATCACATCCTCATCAGGGAATTCAAATTTTGCAGACTGATGATCTTCCACCGGTTGGTGAGCAAGGTAATCTGCCAACACACTACTTTTAATATATTTTTGAGTGCGGTACTCGATATCATATTCAGACAACAACATCTGCCAGCGGGCAATTCTCCCAGTAAGAGCAGGCTTCTCAAAAATATACTTGATTGGATCCATTTTGGAGATCAACCAAGTGGTATGATTCAACATATACTACCGCAAACGCTTTTCCGCCCAGGCCAAAGCACAACATGTCTTTTCTAGCGTGGAATACCGCGACTCACAATCAGTGAACTTTTTGCTGAGATAATAAATGGCGAACTCTTTCTTTCCCGTTTCATCCTGTTGTCCGAGAATACAACCCATGGATTTATCTAACACCGTTAGATACATAATCAGCGGTCTTCCTTCTACGGGAGGGAGCAAGATAGGAGGTTCACGCAGATACTCTTTAATACTCTCAAATGCCCTTTGGCAGTCACCCCTCCATACACAACCTTGATCTTTCTTTAACAACTTAAAGATCGGTTCACACTTTGCAGTCATGTGGGAAATGAATATGGAAATATAATTCAAACGCCCGAGGAAACCCCTGACTTGCTTTTCAGTTCTTGGTGCTGGCATTTCTTGAATTGCTATGACTTTATCAAGATCAACTTTAATTCCTTTATGGCTAACAATAAAACCCAACAATTTCCCCGATCTAACTCAGAAGGTTCATTTATTTGGATTCAAGCGGAGACGAAACTTCCTCAAACGCTGAAACAACTTCAACAAATCTTTTATATGCCCTTCTTCAGTTTGGGATTTGGCAAACATATCATCAACATATACTTCAATTTCCTTGTGCATCAGATCATGGAATAGGGTTGTCATAGCCCTCTGGTACGTTGCACAAGCGTTTTTCAACCCAAAGGGCATCACTCTGTAACAGAATGTTCCCCAGGGTGTGATAAACGTTGTTTTTCCATGTCCTCTGGAGCCATTCTTATTTGATTATACCCGGAAAATCCGTCCATGAACGATAATACTTTGAATTTTGCTGTGCTATCCACTAACATATCAATGTGAGGCAATGGAAAATCATCTTTTGGACTAGCTTTATTTAGATCTCTGTAATCTACGCACATGCGGACTTTTCCGTCTTTTTTCGGTACTGGGACAATATTGGCAATCCATTGAGGATACACTGACGTCACTTGAAAACCAGCATTAATCTGCTTTAGGACCTCCTCTTTGATCTTTACTGCCATATCTGGGTGGGTTCTTCTCAACTTTTGTTTAACTGGCGGACACTCTGGTTTCAATGGCAAATGATGCTCAACAATGTCTATATCTAGACTAGGCATGTCTTGATAAGACCAAGCAAAAATATCCACATACTCTTTCAACAGCTCAATCAACCCGCTCTTCACATCAAGATGCAACGATGCTCCAATCTTAATCTCTTTTGGATCTTCTTCTGAACCCAAATTAATCACTTCCAAAGGCTCCTTATATGGTTGAATGGTATTATCCTTGTGTTCAAGCAATCGTGAGACCTCTTCTGGAATCTCATCATAATCTTCTTCTTCAGCCCCAAACACAGGACATTCAAAGTTGGGAGAGGGTGCAGGGTCATTGTATTCAACAGGTTTTTTAATTAATCTGCACATATGATTTATGATTGCTTTTAGAAACTGACACATATAACAAGTGATCATGCAAATTAATTTTCAGTTATTATTTATTTTGAAAGGGTTTTTTTCTGATTACCATTTCCCAAGAAAAAGCAGAAAATAAAGACATATTTTTGGAAGCAAAGACAACTTTTATTAATGATCTTAACAATCAAAGCAAACGGATAAGCCCATACAATACTTTCACCTGGGGCAGAGTGAAAGCTTTTCAAAGAAAGAAACAGATTAACAAAACAAATTACTTTGAAATATGTATGCAAGAAGGAACATCAATGGTGACCCAGTTCTGAACTCAGACTCCATGCGTCACAAAATTCGGTACTTCCTGCTCTGCTTCATCTTCTTCAACAGCATTGATTCCAGAACCAATTGGATGGAGGTAGCCTCCACTGCGGAAAACATCATGATAACTGTTCACAGGAGACTTTGACTTCAAACTTTCTCCTTTGCCATTCTTCGAAGAAAAAACCAAACCAGTTCTGTTCTTGTTCACGGGTGGATCCACCAGTCGTCCCCAAACTGCATTATGACCATTGCGCACAACCTGCTGCGCGTCCTTCAGGGAAACCAAATAATTCTCATTCCTCCTTATGTTGTCAATGGATAGGGCTTGGAAATGGGTTCCAATAGCAGCCTCATCCGCTTCTACAATACTGAAAGAGGATAGATGGGATATCAACAACGTCTGCTCCCCATTTATGATCACTACCTTCCCCTCACGCACAAACTTTAGCTTCTGATGTAGAGTTGAAGTGACAACCCCTGCTTCATGTATCCATGGTCGTCCAAGCAAACAACTATATGCGGGAATAATATCCATAACCTGGAAGGTTATCAAGAACAAATGTGGTCCTATATGGATGGGCAGGTCCACTTCACTGATGACAGATTTCCTCGACCCATCAAAAGCCTTCACAATGATGCCACTCGGGCGCATAGATGTTCCTTGATACTTTAACTTCAAGAGGGTACTTCTCGGTATGACATTCATCGCGGATCCGTTATCAATTAGCACATTGGACAGCGAATCATTCTTACAGTTCATGGATATGTGGAGGGCCAGGTTGTGATTCCTCCCTTCATCTAGTAACTCATCATCACAAAAGCTCAAATTGTTACATGACGTAATGTTTCCAATTACGCTGCTGAATTGATCTAATGGCATGTCATTCTCTACAAAAGCTTGGTCTAGTACTCTCATCAGCGATTCTCTATGAGCAGAGGAATTCATCAATAAGGCTAGAATAGATATCTTTGAAGGAGTCTGCAATAGCTGATCTACAATTCTGTAATCGCTCATCTTAATTATCTTCAAGATATCATACACTTCTTTCTCTAATGTAGCTCCATTAGTCCCTCCTGCAGACTTCTTAGGCTCATCATTCTCAGCAATCTTCTTTCCAGCAACAACATCTCTTCGAATGACCGGCGCAAATACACGACCACTATGGGTCACTCTGCTATCATCAGCTATATTTCCAACATCTGGCATCGACTGGATGGGAATCTCCACCCCATCTTCTAAGATCGTAGCATTGTATTTGTAAGGCACAACCTTATCTGATTCACAGGGAACATGACCTGGCAGACTAATTACCAATGGGGCAACAACTGGTTTGCTATGGTACTCCACCTCAAGATGAGTGGGTGCACCAAAACAAGGTACAATGACATTCACCCCTTCCTCAACACAATCAGCCATCAAAAATTCATTTCTGGCAAACAAATATTCGTCTGAAGAGAAATACTCATCTGCGGAGGCATACTCTTCCTCTAACTCTTCCATCAAACAAACTTCAACCATATCAATCTCATGATAATCATCTCTCTGACCTGTGATCTTGATGGTCCCATTGTCTAACAGCAAATGAACACCTTCCATCACAACAGAACATCCTCGGGGATTTCGACAACAAATTATGCAAGATCCATATTGGTGTTCCACCTGACCAGCAGTATGGCAGAAGGTAGCATGTAACTGCACTAGATCCTCATTCAAATGATCCACATCAAAAATTCTGAATTCACCCGGACATCCAGAAACCATATCCACTTCCTCTTCATATTATGTCCTAGGCCTGATTATATGGATTAAACCGTCATCCATCATCTCCTGCAAATCAACATTTATCTTCTCGCAACCCTGTATATATGTACTGCAAACAGCACAACCGGTATGGTCATGCGTATAATAACTGAATTTACAGAGATCTGCGTGCATCTTCACCAAATCCCCTCTAACTAGATTAATTTCAAAAATTCGAAAGTCGCCTGGACAACCGGCCACCATATTCACAGTATTCACTCCCCCGTGCTTGGGTAGGGGATTGTCTTTCACATTAGGTCCCACGTCTTTGAAAAATAAAATTCCAGACTTCACCAACCTTTGAACTTGAGTCCTCAAAGGATAACAATTCTCAACACTATGCCCTGGTGCTCCCTGATGAAAGGCACACGTCTGGTCTGCTTTGTAATACCACGACAATGGTGATGGTACAACAAGAGGTGGTCGTGTCTGGACCAACTTCTTCTGAACCAATGCTGGTAATAGCTCTGCATAGCTCATGGGAATAGGATCATAGTTCTCCCATCTCTAATTATACCCTTGATTCCCCTTCTTGGATGGTCTCTGATAAGCTACGGTAGTTGGAGCGGCATTCATAACAGGAATAAATGAGGCCACTTGCTGATGATGCTGATAATTCTTTCTAGGAGCGTTTACTCTCCTCTCTTGCATAACAACATTTGTATCCCCCTCTTTCTTCTTTGTAAACCCATAAGTTGGCTTCTTCACACCTCCAGATCCTCCACCCTTTGTCAAACGGCCTTCTCTTACTGCCTCTTCTAGGCGGACACCCATTCCTACCATCTAATCACTTGGGGAACTTGCTACCATTCTTTCGTAGTAGAAAGCTCCCAGCGTCTTTAGAAAAATGTTGGTCATTTTTTTCTCTTCCATGGGCAGAATCACTTGTGCAGCCACTTCGCGCCATCTCTGCATATACTCTTTGAACGATTCTATGTCTTTCTGAACCATGGACCTAAGCTGGTCACGGTCAGGCGCCATGTCCACATTGTACTTGTATTGTTTAATTAATGCTTCTCCCAAATCATTAAAAGTATGGATGTTGACGCTGTCTAAACTCATGTACCATTTCAACGCAGCACCGGTCAGACTATCCTAGAAAAAATGAATCAGCAGACGCTGATCATCAGTATGGGTAGACATCCTTCTCACATACATCACCAAATGAGCACGAGGACAAGTGTTGCCCTTGTACTTCTCAAATTCCGGGACCTTGAACTTAGCAGGCACTTTAATATTCGGGACCAAACACAGCTCATTCACATTCTGCCCGAACAACTCTTTTCCCCTAAGAGCCTTCATCTCTCTTTGTATTCTATCAAACTGCTCTTGGAAATCATCCATTCTGTCATAAAGACCCAAGTCTTCACTCGGCGGAGGGAAAGGACGACACACATCTTCATTAATAAACGAAACCAAATTCACCGAAGGAGGTGCAGCAGGAACAATATGCACCACAGGAGTTGCAGGAGTAACAACATTTGGAACCACTGGGGCATCTTGAGGACCAAGATTGAAACCTTCAGGTGCAAAATTCTCTGGCATTCCCCACGGATAACCCTGAGGCATACGGTTTTGAACAACAGCCGGAGTAGCGGATACAGGAACAGTCAAAACTTCAGTACTTGCCCTTGTTGGTTGAGGTTGAACACTCGGTGGCTGATTCTGAGCAGCCACCAGAGTTTCCATCAGAGTAGTCAAGTTGGCCAAGCCAGCCTTCAAAGCGGAAACTTCTTCGCGCAACTCGCGATTCTCCTGTTCTAAGTTGTCCATCTTCTTTTTGAAATTAGCCTGAGTGTTGTAGTGATGAGTCAGCTTGCTGAGTGAAGCAAAGAAGCTGGGTAAGACACCTGGATATACGTGCAAGAAATATGTGCAATATGATGCATGATATGCAATGCACATGATTATTTTTACTTCATTATTTAATATTTAAAGGGATTTAAGATTTATAGACATATTGCAAACTTCCAAGTAATAAAGCTTTTGAAATACTGAAATTTTTTATTATAATAACTTCAAAATGGATTATAAGTTTCAATGATCCCAAGTACAAGATTAAAATACAATCTAAAATCCTGAGAAAAGGAACTAATAGAGATCAATCTGTACGCTGGCGCTTCCCTGTGAGCCTGGAAATCTGAGCCCTCCACCTTTGGTTTTCTTCCACATGTCTGATGGCAACCTCCTTCTAATCATCTGAAGCAGGAAGTGAGTAATCAACACCTGTTTGAGGCTTAGGAGAAAATAAATCTCCTTACCTCTCCATAGACTCTACTGCTCGACTCTCAAGGATCTTGATCAAATCATCTCTCTCCTTCAGGTCTGCTCTGTAGGAACTCTCTAAAGTCTGGAACTTGTTCTTCCTAGCATCTCTTTCCTATTGCATCCTAACCAAAGCAAGCTGCAGCTCTTCTAGATCATCTAATAAGGGAGGAGTGGTCTTCACAAACAAATCAGGCATGGGTGTCTCTCGAATATACTGCTTCTTCAACTGAATGGCTCTCGATCGGACCCACTGAAGATATGGCTCCAAAGAAACAGCACCCCTAGGTCCCAAATCCTTCCTACTCTTCTTATGAATGTGACGCCAGGCCTTCGCAATCTGCTCCCTAGCTTCCCCGTGGTCTTCTCCTCCCTTCAGAAAGAAACTACTCAGATGAATATTGTTCGGTTTATCCCTCATCGGATAACCAAGCTGTCGCCGTGCAAAAACAGGGTTATAGCTAATTCCTCCCTTTGTACCAAGAAGAGGAACATTGGGGAAACTACCACAACTGTCAATAATCTCCACAGCCTGGTAAGGTCGATGATACCAATCATATTCGAGTGAGTAAGTGCCTTGATCTTAGGAGCCCAACAGGGTTCCTTCTTGACATCCCAAAAAGCATCAGACTGAGGCATATGAGAGGTAAACCACCGGTACAACAAAGGCGTGCAACAGATAATCATTCCCCCATGATAAGAATTCCGAAGATGAACAGAGTAATAAGCATCACCCAACAGTGTAGGAACCGGGTTTCCAATCATGAAAATCTTGATAGCGTTAATGTAGACAAACTTGTCCACATTAGGAAATAAGAATAATCCAAAGCAGCAATCTCATGTGGTTTTGGCTCACCCTCCAAACCAGTAAAAGGAACACGATCGGTAATAGGTAAATCCAATATATAGGAATACTCTTCCAGTGTTGGAATCAACTGATAATCGGGAAAAGTAAAGCAGTGATACACCGAATCATAGAACTGGACCAAAGTTGAGAGAAAACCCTCCTTCATCTTCAGCTTCATGAGAGGAATAATGGATCCATAATTTTTCCGAAAGTCTGCAGAACACTCGATCTCGAGAATTAGACTGATCAACTCAACTATCTTAGGATCCTTGAAACTGTATTTCCCGGTCTTTCTCTTTCCAGAATCCATGGTTTAAAAGTACCTGAGATATTCACAAATAGTCAACCTTTAAATCCCTTGAAATATTGTTTTTTCAAAAGATGCTTATGAGTGCATGGATGCATGATGCAACAATCACACACAAGATCACACATATAGGGTTCATAGGTTCAACGTCACAAGCATGAGGTCGAAGGTACTACCTATAAGGTATTGGTCTAAAAAGTTATCACCTGCCGAACAAGGTTCTAGAGGTTCTCAGAGTCTACATCCTTCCTTTGGATATTACCAACTTCCCGATTAACTCGGTAATTAGTAATATTCTCAAGAAAGACACGTCCGAGCGTAGTATCGCGTGACAACTATTTCCGGATTACTCCGTTATAGCTTTCGCACTACACCTAAAAGGCCAAGAGGGGTTAGGTAATCTACGGTCCTCAGCTTCGGCAGGCTCCTAGGTCAAAAGTAGTACGTCTTCACGATTACTCAGTAAACGAAACTACAGTCAAAGGGGCCTCCACTGAGTGGGGGATCTCATGCCTCCTTTTTTGGGATTACTCCCTCAAAGTTAACATGACTATACCGCCCGTCCTATCTTAAAGTTTGCCCAAGTCCGGGTATAGGACTTATGAGTAATCACCAAGCACCCTGTAAACCAGGAAAATCCAGACAAACATATATACAAAATATAACACATAAACAACAATAGCACATATACAGATATAAACAAAGATAGGCTCAACCCACTTAGGGATGGACCAGCAAGAGCTCAATCTGTCCCCAGTGAAGTAACCATTTTTCTGTAGCGGTAGAAATGTGCAATACTAAGCCATTGGATTGACTAGACTTTATACAAATCAAAATAAAAATCGCCACCGCGCTTTATTGTTTCCAAAGGAATGGGAAAAGAGCGAATAACCCAAAAAGAGGGGGAAGATTCAAGGTAAGGGGGTTGGTTATGCAAAGGGAAGGTATTAGCACCCTAAACATCTACGGAACTCCGCAGGAACCTCTTTGTAAAATCTGTATATTTTGGCTATAAAAATGTGTTATATAAAAAATGGATGGTAGAGGCGAGAAGAGAAATATTTTTTTTAATGATTTTTGCACCCGCCGCGGTTGCGAACCTTTAGTGCCTACGTACCACCTTTCGTGCAATAGGGGATCAGGGTACACGTAGTTCCTCTTTTAAAAATTTGAAACACAAGTGTGTTGGTTGATTTTATGGGATAAGACATCATCGTCATTGTCCGTGTGGAAAACATACTTACTATCCACAATCATGAGAAAGGAGAATTTGCATCATCTCAAAGTGGAGGATATGACTTAGATTTCAAAATCAACAATGCCTCACTCAACACCCAAGTGGAAAATATCTCACTTCACTACATATTGTAGAAGTATAGTTGTTTGCATCACTACAAGGATTGACAAGAGTCTAATCTTTTGAGAAAAGTTTAAAGATAAAAGCCAAAGTGGCAAAATGGTTTGAAATGAGATTGATTGACTTTTAGTCTTCTCACAAAAAAAGTCAAGGTATTATTAAATTGATTGAAATTTATTTATGAAAATATTTTGAAGATGCATGGACCTAAGTCCAAGTTTATTATGAAAATGTTTCAAGTTTCAAAACAAGAAGATTTTTTTTAAAGGAGGGAGAAGATTTTTGAAATTGAAGAAGATGGGAGGAGATGAAGAGGCTATCCTAAAGCATAAGGTAAAAGCTATGGATAAGAACCATCTAACCAACAAGAATCCAATACTTGACATTATGAGTCAATATAGAATTCCCATTCTTCAGATTGAAACCAAGCAAGCAAAGAAACTAGACCTCTTGAGAGAACCAAACTTCAAGTGTTTTAAGTCTTCGCAAAAATTGGGCAGAGTAACGGCTGTATACGGGTGAATTCTAGATTACAAACAAAGATCGTAATCTCAATAACCTGCACACAAAACAAACAAACAACCCAATGTCTTGAGGTAAACCTCAAGAACTCCAGACAAAATATCAAATAAAGTCACAAAGTCTCCAAGATTGGCCAAGGTCTCTAATCCTAAGTCCAAGAAGTCCATCACTCCATAATGCAAAGGATAGTAACTATGTAGTCCAAGTATCATTAATGATTTTTATGGTTCATGTTGATTATTAGGTGTCTTTAAAAAGAAAGAAAAGCTCAAGTGAGCAAAATAAAAATGACATAAAAGTAAATGCTCAAGTGAGCAAAGATGAAAATAGCATGAAATGTAAAATGCTAAAAGTAAATGGTACATAAAGCATGAAAATAAAAGCGTAAAGTAAAGTTAATTGTTAGTAATTCGTGGTTAGTTGGATGACCTTCTTGAAACTTGCATTCGGAACTCATTAGAGGATTGGTAGAACCAAAGCCTCCACACAACAAGTTGCATTTGCTTTTTGTCAAGTATATCATCCATTTTGGAATTCTCACAAGGCAACATGTAATGATCAACGATGTTTAAGTAATCCGTGTTGACCAAAGGTGTTGTAGATCCATTAGAGGATTGGTAGAACCAAAGCCTCCACACAATGAATCTTAAGGTTATTGGATCAAAGAGATAAAGTTAACATACTTGGGCTTGCAATCATAAGTTTGGGCCACAAATGATCATTTATTCAAATCGGGACAAAATTTAGCGCTATGTTAAGCAAATGTAAGTGGACTTATGTAGAAGTCACACCTATTTTGAGGCCGGTCAATAGCAATATATGTGCTTCATGTTTGGATAAATAATATAGAGATCACCATCCCTTAACATGTAGCACAATTAAAAAAGAAATGGATAAGATGAAGAGGGAAGGGAATGATAAGCTAATTTGGATCACCATTTCAAAATTCTTTCATCTTTAAATTCAACCACTCCTCTAGATGGATTAAAGCACTAAACATATCATTAATCCAAAGCACCAAAAATGAATTAAATAATTCAGTCTTAGGTAGATTTGAATTGATGAACATTTATCCAACTTCATCTACATCACAAAGTCCATTGATTTTAAAGACAAATTAGACATTTAAAATTGCAATCTAAACCAACAATCAAAAGGAGTGAGTAGAAAAATCATTTTGGATCAAAGCTGCCCCAAAACAAGGCAAAAAAGTGCATTTTGTCCCTGTGCAGTCGATTGCAGTAACTGTGCAATCGATTGCACACAGTGTTATTTTCAAAAACATTGTGTGAAACGCTTCTGTGCAATCGATTGCACACTATTACAGTAGCAAAAACAACATTTAAAAGGCCAATTTCTTGTTCAAACTTTCCATCAAACACCTTATGATCATGGATCCAATTGAGCACGAAAATTCCATCAAATTATGAGAAATTAACACTATTGGAATCACAAAATAATGCTCAAAGAATCAAACCCAAAGATCAACAAGAGATCACATTGTGAAAGATGAATTATCCAACTTACCAAAGGTAGGTCTAGAGAATTATCAAAACAACTTCAAGAATTTGCTTCAATTCAACCACAAGAATAAATTGACCAAGCTTGGATGTAGAGAATTGATGAAGAAAAAGTGTTTGGATGAAGGTTTAGCTCAAAGATTAGTAAGCTTCAATGCAAAGCTTACTAACTTTTTGAAAATGGAGCTTTTAGTGAATTTGGTAGATGGAGAGAATTGAGAGATTTTTTAGCAAGCTGAATTTGGCTATCAAAAGCTTGAAATTTGAATGAAATGAGGGCTCTATTTATAGAGTTTAGGATTGGGATTAGTGGTAATTTGGTAATTGATTCTTGGAGTCAAAATTTGAATTAATGATAACTCTTTCAAAAATTAGAGCCAAAATTTGAATTAATGATAATTCTTTCAAATATTAGAGCCAAAATTTGAATTAATGATAATTATTTTTAAAAATGAAAGATTGACACTAAAATTTGAATTAATGATACATCTTTCAAAAGTGAAGGAAAATTGGAGCCAAAATTTGACAAGTTTAAAATGCTGATTTTTTTTTAAAATTTTCACGTTGTGCAATCGATTGCACTATAGTACAAATCGATTGCACAGTGTATTTTTTTCAAAAATGGCGCAAAATGCACTATGTGCAATCGATTGCACTTTAAGAGCAATCGATTGCATTAGTGAAAAAAAGAATTTTTGTTAATTTTCCTTTGCAAATAGAGATTTTAGGAAAATAATACCAGAAATCCTTATTTGTCAGATGCTTCGACTTGGTACCTACAAAACAAAAATATACAAAGACAAAGACAAATATTTTTTTTTTGTATTTGATTAGAAGTTAGTCAACAACACATATACAAAATACACAACCAAGGTGCTTGGAGATTCCTCAAGGGAAAACTTAAAGATAGGAGATAGAAAAAGAGGAAGAACCAACCCTAATGTGATATTGTTATGATCTAGTTGATATGATATGATAGAGGAATCTTAGAGGCAAAAATTGGGGTACAACAGGATGAACCAGTACACTGTCACAAGATTAATACTGAAGAAGTAGTGGACCAGCCTTGGTTCCACCAAGTCAAGAAGTATCTCGAAACCCAAGAATATCCAAAAGGAGCTTCGGTAAATGATAAGAAGTTCTTAAGGATATTCTCTGCTAAGTTCTTCCTTATTAATGGCATTCTTTACAATCGCAACCATGACTCTGTGTTACTTTGGTGCGTGGACAAGGTTGAAGCTGAAAGGATCATGATTGAGTTGCATGAAGGCACTTTTGGCACCCATTCCAGTGGGCATACGATGGCAAAGAAAATCCTACGGGCAGGATATTATTGGTCTACCATGGAAGAAGATTGCTATCAACACTCTCGAACCTACCACAAGTGTCAGATTTATGCTGACAAGGTGCATGTACCTCTGGTTCCTCTGAATGTCTTGACGGCTCCTTGGCCCTTTTCCATGTGAGGGATTGATATGATTGGGGAAATCAAGCCAACAACCTCCAATGGACATCGCTTCATCCTAGTGGCCACTGACTATTTTACTAAGTGGGTGGAGGCAGTTTCTTTCGCTTCCGTTACCAAGAATGTTGTCGCCCAGTTCATCAAGCAAAATCTCATGTGTCGTTACGGTATCTCGGAGAGGATCATTACAGACAATGGTACTAACTTGAACAATACTATAATCACCGCTTTGTGCGACCAATTCAAGATCCAGCATCACAATTCTTCCCCTTACCGGCCAAAGATGAATGGTGTTGTCGAAGCCGCGAATAAGAACATTAAAAAGATCATACAGAAAATGACAGTCACATACAAAGACTGGCAGGAGATGCTACCATTCGCTGTCCACGAATATCGTACCACATCTCGCACATCAACCGGGGAAACACCCTATTCTCTAGTTTACGACATGGAAGTTGTCTTGCCTATTGAGGTCCAGATCCCCTCTCTGAGAATTATGAAGGATGCAGGGCTGAATGAAGACGATTGGATCCAGACTCGAATTGATCAACTAAACTTGATTGATGAGAAGAGGCTTACTACTGTCTGTCATGGTCAAATGTATCAAAAATGGATGATCAAGTCTTTCAACAAAAAGGTCAAACGCCAGGTGTATCAGGTTGGGGATTTGGTGATCAAACGTATCATACTGCCGCAAGGTGATCCCAGGGGCAAATGGACTCCTACATACGAATGACCATTTGTAATCAAAAACATTTTATCTGGTGGAGAAATGATCTTGACCACCATGGATAGTGACGACCTGCCGCACCCTGCGAATGCAGACATAGTCAAAAGATACTACGCATATGAGACCCGCTAGGTTGATACATCTAGGCAAAACAAAGGCATCCCGGCAAACCAAAAAAGTTCGGGCAAAAATTAGGGATAAAACAAAAAAAATCTGTACACCCGGCAAGTTGAAAACCCAAAAGGGAGACTTGGGAAAAAAGGGTTTCCCGGTGGACTGAAAACCTGAAAGGGCGGTCCAGGCAAAAGTTAGGGAATTAAAGTGTATGACTATGTCCCATTGGATCACCTTATGGACAACCTTTGGCTTCAACTGACAAACTCAGAGGTTCTGATCAATTCAATCATCTTCGGACGAGGCAACAAATAGACAAGATGCTCGGAGATACGAAGGCTATAGCAGAATGGGACCCCCATGGGATTATTGCACATAGCTATCTTTTCTTTGTATCAAAATTTTCATTTTGACAACAGTATTATCTTACTAGAATATTTGTCTCATTGTACAAAAATACTTAATCAAAGTCAATACAAAGATATCCCTTTGAAAGTGCAAAACTATCTGTTTTTTCTTTACTCTTGTGTTTTGTTTACAAAAACGTCCAATGATTCATTTTTGAACATATGCATTTGAGTATAATTATTGCTTATAAAGAAACAAAATAGAAAGACAATCACTGATGGCTTTAAGAAGTAGGGAAATCTCTCTATTCTATTTCCATAATCCCCCGCAGTGTGCAGTTCAATCCCAGTGGAACAAAGCTTCCAGTTATCAAATCCCCAGTAGAAGTCGTCAAATTTCTCCCAATTCCCCAGGCAGGATTTTTCAAGTAGTACACGACATTTCCCTTACAACAGAGTTTATCTCTCCAAGCAGAAATTCATCAACACTTAGAATTCACAACATGAAGACTTACACTACATATCCTCAGCAGTAGTCAGGGATTTATTTTCCCCAAATCCAACAAATAGCGTAACATATTAGCTCACATACGCACACATTGCATCCATATATCATAAACATTGATAACACAAATGCATTATACCATGCATTTCATACAACATGACTTTGCATTTTTGCTAACATTTTACCCTTTTCAGGATAAGGTTAACAACTACCATTGGCATTGTTCAAAGTTTTCAGATACAGTTCAGATACGCTCCAAGACACGGATTCCATCCTGATACTCGTTCAGACTCAAGTTTTGATACAGTTCAGATATGCCCCAGACACATATGCTATCCATAAACTCATTCAACTTTCAGATACAGTTCCGATATGCTCCATATATGGATGCCATTCTAATACTCGTTCAGTTTTCAACTTCCAGATACAGTAAAAATACACTTCAAATGCATATGCCATTCTGATACTTATTCAAAATCAGCTTCCAGATACAGTTCAGATACGCTCCTAACACTGATGCCATCCTCAAACTCATTTACAATTCAGATACGCTCCTGACACTGATGCCATCCTCAAACTCATTTACAGTTCAGATACACTCCAGACGTGGACGCCATTCTGATACTCATTCAGACGCAATTCTCAAGATACAAGACAGATACGATCCAGACACGGACGCCATTCTGATACTCATTCTTTCAGCTTACAAATTATAATTCAATAATCACTCTTGGATGGCATCTACAAGCCCATCTCCAACAACTTTCTATTACCTCTCCAAATGACATCTTTAACCACATTCCCTCTACCATCACATTGCCAAGTGCAAATTTCTAGGTACTCTAGTGTCCAATCGTCTTCCACCTTCGAGTCACGAATGGCAAAACATGTCAATCTAACTCTTTAGGCTTAAGAAGATTGAACAGGGGCAGCTATTGTACCCCAAAATTTTCCCTCACTTATCAAGAATTTACTCACAAGATCTCCTTGAGCTCAAGACTGCACTAGGGTTTGATCAATTCAAGACACCTCCTCAAGCACTGATGACCAAAATTAGGGTTTTAGTTTGCACAAGGATTTTTGGACTTCCAATGCCCCATATGAATTTCATGGATCATTATGGATCCTCAAGAATTATCATGCCAAGTTTCAAGCCTTGAATCACAATTTTGCTCAGTCAATTGAGCAGTTGACCTAAAAATCAACTGTGTTGGGGAAAAAGTCAACTATGTCCAATTTACAGTCAAACTTCATAATTTTTTATCCACATCAACATTTTAAACTCATATGTATCATTTTATCAAGTTTGGACCATAATTCCTCAAGAAATTTAATCAAATCTTCAAAAGGGCAAAATGGTCAAAATTAGGGTTTTGATTGGGAAAGGGCAATTTCTAATTTTTGACCTAACAAATAATCAATTGGTTTAAGGCATGATCTCAAGGGTCCAATTGCATCATTTTGACCTATTGACATGGGTCAAAACATTGCTCAAGTCCAATGGAATGACATATGAATTTTCAGTCAAATGATCAAAAGTCAACTATATACTAAAAAGTCAAACTTTGACTTTTTGGCAAATTCAAGTGCCAAGGATCACAATTCATCAAAACATGTCAAAATATTAAAATTATTCATCAAGAAATCAAAAAGTCAAGATTTTATTTTGAAAAGTCAAAATTTCTAAACTTAGAAATTTTTCGAAGTGTTGGAAATTTCATATTTTTTTATAACTTTGAGCCAAATTTTCACCATGATGCAAGATGATTCAAGAGAAACTTCCAAAATGAAAGTTGTAGATCTCTATGAAATGTACAAATTTGATTTACACAACTCCTTGCAAAAATGCTTGGATCTCAATTTATAATTTTATGAACATGTGGTCATGAAACTAAACACTTAGTGAAATTTTGCCCTAATTTAGTCAGGATTTTGACCTAACTTCATGGCACTTTTTTATATAGTTCCAAGGGGAATCTTCAAAAGAAACTCAAATATGGGTTGTAGAGCACATTGCAAGATTTCCAAAATGTCCAATAACTCCTTGATATCATTCTTGAGGAGGGAGAATCGAAGAGATGAAGTTAGGGTTTTGTCACTTGAATTACAAGTCATTTTTTATGAACACATGAACCAAATCCATGCTAGGCTGCATAATCCTTTCTTTGCAGGCCTCAAAATTGTTTGTCACTCCATAATTAATGGTTTACACAACTGATTATGCCCTTATCCAATTGTTTCAAGCTTTGTCCAAATCAATTTTCCATTTTAGGGAGAAAGTAACATATCCATTCTTGTAAAGCAAGCTTTATGCACAATGTCAGCTTCTTGAGCTCCCAACTTGTTTTCCTTGATTACACTCCATCCACAAAGTCAGAAGGATTGTGTTTAAAGTAGTTAACAACTCTATGAACCAAGTACAAAGCATTGAAACTTGGTTTCTCAAAAAATCACATGTTATGCATAAACTTGTGATTTTGAATTCTGATCAACTAGAGCATTCAGAATTTGTTGCTTATAAATAGAGTCACTATTTGTGAGCTAGAGAACGAGCTTGAACTCCCTAAAATACACCAAAACTCTCTCAAATCAGAAATTACCCAAAAACTCCATTGTTGCACAATTTTTGACCTTGAACTTCAAACTCACATTTCCCTCATGCGTTTCTTGGCCTTTTAGTTTCTAAAGCTTCCTTACATCAAGCGTAACCTACCCCTGTCCCTGTTTAATTATTGTAACATCATTTACCATATCCTCCATAACAAAAAACAGAGCATTGCACATTGACTTCTCCAGGTCATTTCAGCCACTCTCAACACAAGAAAACCATGGCATTAGCTTCCTAGGACCTCAAGGAAGCTAACCTGATCATCACCACTGTTTGAAACAAGCTCAAACTCCAAACGCGATTTCCAGTTTTGAGGTAAGTTTTCTCAACTTGGAACACTTCATACAGGCATCGTCAATAGTTTATTTGTGAATAAAACATGTAGATATAATTGCCCTGAAGCTAACCATGTCCATAGTTTCCATTAATTTTGCTTGAGCTTAGAGAATTTTGAAACTGAAATTTCTGAAATTTTTAGGATTCAGATTAGGACCATTAAAATTCATGCTTATATTTGATCTATAGTATTAATACTTTACATTTCTGGAATCGTGAGAAAATTTGCTACAAGTTTCATGTTTACAGTTTTCATTTTTGATGAGAAATGATAAAGTTACAGTTGGTCTGGCTGGAGGTTGAAGATGAAGTCTTCAGGGCGCATTTTGCCTTACATATTTATTGCTTTACTTGTATTAACGGATGTATAGCCACCCCAGTGGTAGAAGCGCGCGCCTGTAACCTATGGGACCTGGGTTCGAGCCCCAGTGGTACCCTTTTCATTTTTCACATTTTTACTTTTCTGATTTTTGTTATTTTTGGAAGGCGCTGGGCCCTTTGGGCCTAGTTTGTTTTTGTTTTTGCTAGCTGACCTCTCTGCTGACTAATGACACCCCTGGCCCAAGTTCATCTATTATTTATTTCATTTTTATTTTCTTAAATATTTTTCCAAATGTTAAAAATCATAAAAATACAAAAAAAATGATATATTTATATTTTGACTTAGTTTATTTTATTTTTATCACAAAAATATTTTTATTAATTATACTTTATTTATTTTTTACTTATTATCTTGTAAGCATAAATAAAAATTAGGTTATTAGTTATTTTCTTTCATACTAATTTAAATACATTATTTTTGATATAAAAAAGACTAAAAATATTTTATAATGTTATAAATATTTTCAAGACATAAAAAATATATACTAAAAAATACCTTTTAAACTTATTTTCTTTTGATTAATAGAACTAGGGTTTTATTCAAAATCATTCCTAAAACAAATTCTTTTTTTTATTTATTATTTTTCTTTAATTTACATATATTAAGACAAAAATCCCTTTCTCTAAAAAAATCAAACAAATATTCATTTTTCTTCACCTTCACATTATTGCATACTTGTTCATTTTTGTATATTATTTATTTTAATTCCTTGTACATTAATACCCATTCAATTTGGTTGTAATAGATTAACTAGGTTTATATTCTTGCAAATCCCCATTGAATTTGTATACGCCATCCCCACAAATGTTGTAATAGCTTAGTAACTTTAAATTTTGCAATTGATCGTTTTATATAGCATGCTAGTAATTAGGGTTTGTATGGAAAGACTACAACCAATATCTAGAAAACCCTAATTAAAGACAAAAACAAGCATGAAAATGATGCACTTGCACACAAACACCCCTAAGGTTATTCCACTTGGTTGCCTTATACAAATTGGCCATATTACGCATGTGAGGTATCTTAGCAAATACAAGATCATAGTCCCTCGATGACGCTATCTAAGTTGCCTTACAAATGATCTTAGTCCCTCCAAAAGAAGGCTAAGATACCTTGCAACATTGCTAATCATGGTTATACGATGACCCACGCCCGTCCCGTTTACATCCAAAGATAGGGTTGCTTACCAAATCAATGGTAAGACAACAATGTCAAAGGAAAAGGAAATGAACAAGAAATACATTTGAGTAGGTAGATTTCTCCTAATTACTTGCTCCATTTCAAAACAAACATCCTTGCTATTTTCAAAATTAATCACCTACACTTTCAAACATATTTCAAACTTGAAAACATTTTCAAAAGATCACCATCTTTGTATACATTCTTACAAACAAGAATAATTACAAAGATTTCCTAAACAATGGTCTCTTTGCAAAATACTTTCAAAAACCATACAAAACACAATTTCAAACAAAAGCAAGTGATCTAGCAAGTAACTAAGAGCCCATGGAAAACCATGGATGAAAAGGATGCTAACACCTTCCCTTTTCATAATCTACCCCCCGAACTCCAAAATTAATCTCAAAGGTATTTCCTGTGCTTTTTCACCTTTCCTTTTGGATAAAAGAAAAGTCGGTGGCGACTCTTGCTAACCGCAACATTTGTGATCAAACGCAAAACACCCAAGTCAGTTCTCCCACCGTATCACAGATACCCATGTCCTCCACCTCTAATGTTGTGAAAAACCATTTATTGGTAAAAAAGAGACTAATGTTGTGTATGGGTCAAGAAGTCGTGCTAAGACTGACCTCCATCACTCAGTGGTAGCAATATTAATTTCCAATCCAACTCCAACTCAACAACCGCGTCAATCAAATTGTTAGAACAAAGTTTGAATCTACTACCCTAAGTTAAAGTTTTGATGATAACAAAATGCAAGAATATATAAATTGTATTATTCATATAAGACATATATGCTATCTAAAAATTATGTTTTGTTTTACAAAAACTCTGATGAGTATCAGCATAAGAATATCATCATCAGCATCAGAAGATGAATTATCAACATCAGCATCAGAGGATGTTATATCAGATGCCAGAATCAGAAGATCAAAGCGTGTGCTTACACTGAAGCTTGATGAACAGATCTGCGCGTAACAATCTAAACTCTGATCAAGACAACAACAATTCATCATCACCTAGCAGCGTCAGAATAAGCCAAAGCCAGAACACGCTTAATTGCCAACGGTACTGTGCATTCAAGATTCTTTATTATCAATGGCATTATTCCAGACAAAGATCTGCTTAATATGGAAAGAATGTAATTGGCATTGAAACGGAATAACTGACTCCAACGTACCATTTTCCAATGCTATATAAACAAGCAAGTGAGGAACAAATTGGCTAATGCTCTACAACTCTCTACACGCCTAAAGCTATTCATATTCATCCTCATTCCCAGTTTGCTAAAATCTCTCAAATTACCTATTCTATTATGTTAGCATTCTAGTTCTCATAAGCTTAATTTGTGTAATATCACAGTTGTGATAAATAGTTTTGTAGAAAACATTCAACACACTTAGATTTCATTTCTTTGTAAGAAAGTATTTCCTTGAGAAACCGGCTTGTGGTTTTGACTCAAGAAGGCTTTAGCAGTTGTTAAAGCAAGTTGTAATATTCAGTTGAATATAGTGGATTAAGACCTCGTTGGAGAGAGGCGAAATCACCTTGACGGGTGGACTGGAGTAGTTTGAGATCAAATGAACCAGGATAAAAACAACGTGTTGTCTGCAATTGATTTCCAGTTTTACAATTCAACCCCCCCTTCTTGTGTTTTTCACTTCTTCAATTGGCATCAGAGCGCCTGGTTCTGAGCTAAAACACTTAACCGCGTCAGTACAAGATCCAGCGTTAGAAAAACACAATGGCAGGAACATATCAACACAACAACAATGACCACAATGAAGATAGAGACAGATTCAGCGGCAAACCTACAGTCTTTGATGGAGAGAATTTTGATTACCGGAAAGACAGAATTGAAAGCTTCTTTCTGGCACATGATGCTGATCTGTGGGACATGGTGACAAATGGATACACGCACCCAGTGAATGCTAGTGGTCAGAAGATTGACAGGAAGGCAATGTCTGATCAACAAAAGCGTGACTTCAAAAATCACCACAAGGCCAGAACCATTCTTCTCAACGACATCTCTTACGCTGAATATGAAAAGATATCCAACAGAGACACAGCAAAGAACATGTTTGACTCACTAAGAATGACGCATGAAGGCAACATTCAGGTCAAAGAAACTAAAGCTCTTGCGCTGATTCAGAAGTATGAGGCATTCAAAATGGAAGAAAGTGAATCCATTGAAACAATGTTCTCAAGATTCCAAATTCTGGTGGCTGGTCTCAAGGTTCTGGACAAAGGATACTCTACTGCTGATCATGTCAAGAAGATCATCAGAAGCTTGTCAAAACAGTGGAGGCCAATGGTTACAGCGCTGAGATCTAAACAAAATCTCTCTGGAGGAACTTGTCAGCTCCCTCAGAAGTCATGAGATAGAGCTAGAAGCTGATGAACCTCAGAAGCAAGGTAAGCCTCTAGCATTAAAATCTAACAAAAAATATGACTCTAAAGTTTTGCAGGCAGTTGAAGAAACATCTGATGGGTCCTCATCAGAAGAAGACGAACTTTCCCTCCTCTCCAGAAGAGTGAACCAACTATGAATGCAGAGGCAAAGGAAGTTCAGGAATCCCAGAAGATCTGATCAGAATGAGTCCTCTTCCAGATACAGAAGGTCAGACTCTTCCTCTGGATACAGAATATCTGAAGGCTCTTCAGGAAGCATAAAGTCAAACACCAAGGACATCACTTGCTATGAATGCAACGAGCAAGGACACTATAAGAGGGACTGCCCAAAGCTTCAGAGGGAAAAGCCCAGAAATAAGTTTGGAAGAGAAAAGAAGAAAAGTCTCATGGCTACATGGGATGACTCTGACTCGTCTGAAGCTGATTCAGAATCAGATGATGAGAGAGCAAACATAGCTCTCATGGCCAACATATCAGAAGACAGTGAAGCTTCTGAATCAGACTCAGAATCAGACACCGAAGAGGTATTTCCTGATTTTGCAATTAATTTTACTAAGGCTGAACTTGCTGAAAGACTTAACGAAATTCTGGAAAGATATCAGCAGATCAGAGTTAAATTCAGAAACCTGAAAAGGAATCTTAAATCTGACTCTGATAAAACTGAGAGTCTTAAATTGGAAAACTCTGAGCTGAAAAATAAAATTTCAAAATTAGAAAATGTTTTACAAAACTCTCAGAAGGAAACAATTTCTGAAACTCCCAGCAGCGCTGATGAGATCATCAAGGAGTATGATCATAGCTTTCAGAAGTTCCTTGCTAAAAGCATAGATAGAAGCAAAATGGCTTCAATGATCTATGGAGTTAGCAGAAACGGCAGAAAGGGAATAGGATACCAAGGTAAGGTTCCTACACCAAAGAATATCATAGATTTAACTATTAAACACACTCCTCTGAATTCACACTTTGTGTATGGTCACACACATGACATAAAATATACTAGTAGTATTTATTCTGTGAAACCAAAATTCAACCAGAGTTTTGGTAAAGCTAACAAATCAGGACCCAAGAAAATATGGGTACCTAAGGATAAAATAATACATGTTGCAGATATCTTTAGCAGCAAATCAGAAACACCAGTCATGGTACCTAGACTCTGGCTGCTCAAGTCACATGACGGGAAGAAGGCATATGTTCCAAAGCCTAGAACTTAAGCCTGGAGGCCACGTAGGCTTTGGAGGCAATCAGAGGGGAAAGATCATTGGCTCTGGAACTGTAGGTAATGGAAATCTTCCCTCTATAAATAATGTTCTGTTAGTAGATGGATTAATGCATAATCTGTTATCCATAAGTCAATTAAGTGATAACGGTTATGATATAATCTTTAATAAAAAATCATGTAAAGTTGTTAGTCAGAAAGATGGGACTATCCTATTTAATGGAAAGAGGAAAAACAACATTTATAAAATCAAACTTTCTGAACTAAAAAGTCAGAATGTAAAGTGTCTTCTGTCTATTAACAACGAGCAATGGATCTGGCACAGAAGATTGGGGCATGTTAGTATGAGAAGAATATCTCAGATTAACAAACTCAATCTGGTCAGAGGACTTCCTAATCTGAAGTTCAATTCAGATGCTCTGTGTGAAGCATGTCAAAAAGGCAAGTTTGCAAAACCTTCTTTCAAATGTAAAAATGTTGTTTCTACCTCTAAGCCATTAGAACTTCTGCACATTGACTTATTTGGACCAGTTAAAACTGCTTCAGTCAGTGGCAAGAAGTATGGGTTAGTAATCGTAGATGACTATAGCAGATGGACATGGGTAAAGTTAAGACACAAGGACGAGTCACACTCTTTGTTTGTCACCTTCTGTAACCAAGTTCAGAATGAAAAGGATCTTAGAATCGTTAAAGTCAGAAGTGATCATAGTGGAGAGTTTGAAAACAAAGATTTTGAGTCATTCTTTAATGACAGAGGTATTCTGCATGATTTCTCTTGTCCTAGAACTCCCCAACAAAATGGAGTTGTAGAACGAAAGAACAGAACATTGCAAGAAATGGCCAGAACCATGATCAATGAGACAAACGTTGCTAAGATCTTCTGGGCAGAGGCAATAAACACAGCGTGCTACATTCAGAATAGAATCTCCATAAGACCTATTCTGGAAAAGACTCCATATGAATTGTGGAAGAACAGAAAGCCCAACATTTCATATTTTCATCCATTTGGATGTATTTGTTTTATATTAAATACAAAAAATTATTTGAACAAGTTTGACTCTAAAGAACAGAAGTGTATTATGTTAGGATACTCTGAACGCTCAAGAGGGTACAGAGTATATAATACAGAAACACAGATTGTGGAAGAATCAATCAGTGTTCGTTTTGATGATAAGCTTGACTCTGAAAAGTCAAAGCAAAATGAAGTATTTGCAGGTATGGAAGTAAAATTCACAGGTTCTGAAGACAAGTCATCAGGAGCTCTCAACAAAGACACTCCTTCAACATCTGAAAGGAGCACTGCAAGCAATCCAGCAACAGCTGCTGATCAACCTCAAAAGAGACTACCCAGAAGCAGCATGGATCACCCAGAAGAAACTATCTTAGGAAGAAAGGAAGATCCAATCAGAACAAGAGCCAGCTTCAGAAACTCTGAAGAATCCCTCATGGGACTTGTGTCTCTGATTGAACCTTATTCTATTGATGAAGCACTTCTGGACAACGACTGGATTCTAGCAATGCAAGAAGAGCTGAATCAATTCACCAGAAATGACGTATGGGATCTTGTTCCCAGACCAAAAGGATTCAACGTCATTGGAACAAAATGGGTGTTCAGAAACAAGCTGAACGAACAAGGTGAAGTTATCAGAAACAAGGCACGACTGGTAGCACAAGGTTATAGTCAGCAAGAGGGAATAAACTATACAGAAACCTTTGCTCCAGTCGCCAGGTTAGAATCTATCAGACTTTTAATTTCGTTTGCTGTTAATAAAGGCATCACTCTGTATCAGATGGATGTCAAGAGTGCATTCTTAAATGGATATATAGAAGAAGAGGTTTATGTGCACCAACCCCCTGGTTTTGAAAGTACAAAAAATCCAGAATATGTTTTCAAACTAAAGAAGTCACTATATGGTCTGAAACAAGCTCCTAGAGCTTGGTATGAAAGACTAAGTAACTTTTTGTTAGAAAAAGAATTCACCAGAGGGAAGGTGGACACTACCTTATTCTGTAAGTCAGTTAAGAATGACATCTTAGTTTTCCAAATTTATGTTGATGATATTATTTTTGGATCTACTAATCCTTCTCTTGGAAGAAAATTTGCTAAGTGTATGCAGGCAGAATTTGAGATGAGCCTCATGGGAGAACTGAAATTCTTTCTGGGAATTCAGATCAATCAAAATCCAGAGTGAACTTACATTCATCAGAGCAAATATGTTAGAGAACTTCTGAAGAAATTTGACCTCTCAGAATGTAAGTCATCAAAGATTCCAATGCATCCCACGTGCATTCTGGAAAGAGAAGAGGTAAGCAAAAAGGTAGAACAGAAGGTCTACAGAGGTATGATTGGTTCTCTCCTTTATCTGACGGCTTCAAGGCCTGACATTTTATTCAGCGTATGTATTTGTGCAAGATTTCAATCAGATCCTATAGAATCTAACTTAACAGATGTTAAGCGAATTTTCAAGTATCTGAAAGGTACTACTAATCTGGGTTTATTTTATAGAAAATCTAGTGATTACAGCTTAGTAGGTTACTGCGATGCTGACTTTGCTGGAGACAGAGTAGAGCGTAAAAGTACTTCTGGAAGCTGCCAGTTTCTGGGAGAAAATCTGATCTCTTGGTCCAGCAAAAGGCAATCCACAATTGCGCTATCAACAGCAGAAGCTGAGTACATAGCATCAGCTGGATGCAGCACACAAATGCTCTGGATGAAAAGTCATCTTGAAGACTTCTAGATTTTTGAGAGTAACATCCCTATACTCTGTGACAATACTTCTACCATTTGCTTAAGTAAAAATCCTATTTTGCATTCTAGGGCTAAGCATATAGAGATAAAACACCATTTCATTAGGGACTATATTCAGAAAGGAATTTTGAACTTAAAATTTATTGATACAGACCATCAATGGGTTGATATCTTCACTAAACCACTTTCTGAAGATAGGTTCAACTTCATTCTGAAACATCTCAGCATGAAGCTCTGCCCAGAGTGAAAATTTTTTAATTTTATATATTAACCTTCAGAATGTGTTTTCTGTTTACTGTGAACTTCTGATCAATCTTCTTTCAGAAAGATAGACATGCAGATTGTATCAGATTCTATTCCTAAAGATCTGAGCGTTTCAGCTCAAGGATAGACGTGCTGCTCACTAAATCAAACAAGTGTCATCCAATCATCAGCAAATCTCTAAATTAGAACACGCGTGCACGCTTCTGAGAAGGCAAAAAGCTGATTGGATGCATTGAGACACATGTCTGGTAACCGTTCCAAGTATCTTTCTCAAATCTCCCAAAATTAGCAAGCATTAAATGCGCGTAATCATGAGTTAAACTGTAATCATGAATTAATTCTCTTTCTTAAAACCTTTTACGTTTTAAAAACACATTTTGAAATCTATTTAAGCACATTAACATCATTCATTAAATCTTTACCGTCTCTTACAATCATCCAAAAATTTCTCTGCATTCTTACTTGTGTGTTCATCTTTTTCAAAGAAAACCCTTTTTCAAGCTTTTCTCAAAGAAACCCTAAGTGTGAACATGGAAACTTCTAGCAATGTTTCTGCAGGTTCTCAGCAAGAGGCTTCATCTGAACAATACCAGATTCCCTTCAGAACTCTACTTACTCTGGTGAAGAACTTGGAAGTTCTGTCTGAACTGATCATTGATTTCACCAGTTTGAAAGACAATGGCTTCGATTTGACTGAAGAAATTAGGGCACAAGGATGGGAGAAGTATTTGACAAGTTGGTGGGTCCAACATTCCCCATTCTGGTTAAGGAGTTATGGATTCATGCATCTGCTTCAACGCATTAGGTTACATCATACATCATGGGGAAGAAGATAGTGATCACTGAGGATCACATTGCTAGGCTGATTGGATACAACGGTGGTGGCATCCGCTGTATTGACATGGAAGAAAGATCTGGAAACACTGGCTTAGTGGCTAGACAGATTTTCACTCATGGGGTTCCCAACAGCAAGATCAGAGATTTGAAGGATCAACACAGAATCTGGGCAAAGATCATCTTGGGTTGTTTCAACCACAGGAAGCCCACAAGCTCTCCTGACTACATCAACATAGATCAGCAATATCTGCTCTATTTCATTGCTAAGAAGACCAAGATCAACCTTGCCCATCTTCTGTTCAATCATTTGAAGACCAACGTCAAGGAGACAAGAGAAGAAGAGAAGACTAAAAGGGATTGGATACCCTTCGGAAGATTAATATCAGATATTCTAACTGAGAATAGGCTGATAGAGCACCTTACAGAAACACAGGAAATAAGTTCTCTGGAACCAGCGGTTGGCAAGCAGCTGAACGCCAAGAATCTGAAAAAGATGAAACTGATAGAGAATATCATAAAGGAGCCCAGCGTCACTCCTCTCGCTGACATCACCAGCAGAAGAGTCCCTCTGAGCGACTTTCCCATATTCTCTGAGATTGACTCTAAACCAGTCATTGTTCTCAGATACTTGGATGCGTGCAAAGCTGATGGCACAGATCCTGATCTGAACATCAAAGATCTGCACCAGCAAACACCAGAGGTTACTTTGAAGAAGACGAAGAAGAGGAAGGCTACTTCAGAAGGACCATCCCAGCAGACACCAAAGAAGAGAGGTAATCTATCTGCTGTTAATGTTTTAAATTCATCTGTTGTTCCAACATTGATCCCAACCCCAGCTTCATATGAACTCCCAATTCCCATACCAACTATTGATGACACCGAACTAGAGTTTGACCCTTCTGAGTCACTAACTCTCAGGAGATCCCGCACCAAAAGTCCAAAACCCACAACATCAACAGAATCAGAACTTGATAAAGTTCTTTCTGAAATTGATCAACGTTCTTCCGCTCCCCTCTCAAAAAATCCAAACACTCAACCACAAACTGCCCACTCACCTCAACGAGAACATCCACTCTCACCCATACCAGAAATTCCACAACCTCCCTCTCCACAACCAGAACTTAATCCACCTTCACCTCAACCATCATCTCCACAACCTGAGTCTCAACACTCTGAGTCTCACCACTCTGAGGCTCAAACATCTGAACCTCATTCACCTCAAACCCCTGAACCTCATTCTCCTCAATCCTCTGAACCACAACCCTTGGCAATTCAAATACCTTGTGGTACAACTGTAAACATACCCCAACTGCCATCCTCACCAGAAACTACCCCTCCAAATACTCCAAATAGTCCAATAATCATTTCTGATTCTCCCACTCCATCTCCCAAACAAAATACAGATGACCACAAAAAGAACTTCATTGACCTCACAGTCCTTGACCGCCTTGCTGATCGTAAAAACAAAATAGCCATTCCCAAACCCAAACAACTAGATGTTGGTTCTGGCATTTTGAATTTTGAAACAGGAATGCAGAATTGGATTGCTTCTCTAAAGCAGGTTTGTCTTGGAATGATTGATCCTGCTGCCTCAGACCAACTCTGGAGACAATTCAGAATGTGGGTACGCGCTGAAGCCCTCAAGCTGCAAGACATAAACTATGAACAGGCTCAACAGAACTTCAGCAAACTACTGAAAGAAGTTGAAGGTCCAGTCACGAGTCAGCTGTTGAAAGAGGAATTGCTCCTTCTGGATAGTGAGCCATGGTCTGAAAAGCGTCCAGCTTCAAAAGTTCAGCCATCAGAAGATCAGACAATTCAAGCTGAAGATGTTAGTCAAGCAGAAGATGTTGCAGAAAGCTCTCAGAAGCATCCTGTTTTTGACGTCTCTCAAGCTGCTTTGGATAGGCAGACTCTTGAAGAGCTGAAGCAGAATGATATTCGTCTGCAGCAAAGAATGGATGAGAATGATCAAAGAATGAAGGAAAGGATGGATGTGCAAGATGGCAAGATTGATACAGTAGTCAGCATGGTGCATCAGCAGAAGGAAACTGCTGATCAGATCAAGAACATGCTAGAAGCTCTGTTCACACGCTTTCCACCCCAACCTTAGATTTTCATTCATGATGTTTTCATTGTTTTCTTTCCATGTTTTCTGTACTATCTTCTATGCTTTTAATTAAATACAACAGTTTTTCTGCTCTGATCGTTTTAGCTTATATTACTTGCACTTTTTGATTGCTGACAAAAAGGGGGAGAAAAAGAATGATATTTTTCAATAACGGATTACTGAGACAAAAGTCTCAAACATTCTAACACTCTGATATTCTTGAATGTTTTCTTGTTTTGCATAAGCTTACAGGTACAAGAAGTTAATTATCTCTGATACACTGAAGCTCTGCTCGAGTAAAAGAAAGATCTGATGCTCAAAGAAAGTTCAAGAAAGATCTGATGCTAAAGGATTCAAGGAATTAAAAAGGGAAGTAATAAACTCAGGGGGAGTTTTTCTGATCATAACTCTGATAGTTGTTTTCTTATCCCCTTAAGCTCCGATACCTTTTATTCCTCCTTATCTTTGATACTATTTAATTCTGATACAATTTATTATTTGGTTATCTCTGCTACTTTTCTCGCTAATTTTCAATTGAAAAATTCTAGTTTTTGTCATCATCAAAAAGGGGGAGATTGTTAGAACAAAGTTTGAATCTACTACCCTAAGTTAAAGTTTTGATGATAACAAAATGCAAGAATATATAAATTGTATTATTCATATAAGACATATATGCTATCTAAAAATTATGTTTTGTTTTACAGAAACTCTGATGAGTATCAGCGTAAGAATATCATCATCAGCATCAGAAGATGAATTATCAACATCAGCATCAGAGGATGTTATATCAGATGCCAGAATCAGAAGATCAAAGTGTGTGCTTATGCTGAAGCTTGATGAACAGATCTGCGTGTAACAATCTAAACTCTGATCAAGACAACAACAATTCATCAGCACCTAGCAGCGTCAGAATAAACCAAAGCCAGAACACGCTTAATTGCCAACGGTACTGTGCATTCAAGATTCTTTATTATCAACGGCATTATTCCAGACAAAGATCTGCTTAATATGGAAAGAATGTAATTGGCATTGAAACGGAATAACTGACTCCAACGTACCATTTTCCAATGCTATATAAACAAGCAAGTGAGGAACGAATTGGCTAATGCTCTACAACTCTCTACACGCCTAAAGCTATTCATATTCATCCTCATTCCCAGTTTGCTAAAAGCTCTCAAATTACCTATTCTATTGTGTTAGCATTCTAGTTCTCATAAGCTTAATTTGTGTAATATCACAGTTGTGATAAATAGTTTTGTAGAAAACATTCAACACACTTAGATTTCATTTCTTTGTAAGAAAGTATTTCCTTGAGAAACTGGCTTGTGGTTTTGACTCAAGAAGGCTTTAGCAGTTGTTAAAGCAAGTTGTAATATTCAGTTGAATATAGTGGATTAAGACCTCGTTGGAGAGAGGCGAAATCACCTTGACGGGTGGACTGGAGTAGTTTGAGATCAAACGAACCAGGATAAAAACAACGTGTTGTCTGCAATTGATTTCCAATTTTACAATTCAACCCCCCTTCTTGTGTTTTTCACTTCTTCACAAATAACCAACAAAGACCAAATGCCCCAAGGAGGCAATTCACCAAAATCAACATGCCGCTATCACAAGCTATCCAACATCTACTGAAAGCGGATTTGGTGACCTTGCGAGAACCTCATCCAAACCCCAATATTACTTCTCCAAAATACAATTTGAATATGAAATGTGCTTAACACTCAAATAGTCCTGACCATGATACAAACAACTGTTGGGCATTGAAGAATAAAATCCAAGACCTAATTGATAACAAAAAAAATTTAATTTGACCTTCCACCAACTCCCAACGTGATCACCGCACCCATGCCAAATCATGGTAAGGGTGTCAGTGCTACTGAAGATTTTTCTTTTGTTTCCTCCGTCAATGACTTGACCACTCCTTTGAAGACTGTTAAAGAGAATTTGTTGAAAGTCAGGGTATTCCCTGGCTGACTTGAAGACTGTTGCTGTTGTGCTGTATAAATTAATGGTTGTGAATGGCTGAAAAAAGGTGTCCAACACCTGATAAATAGCCATGAGATTCTATTTGAGAAAATTCCATCCGTGAAAAGTCTGACCAAAAGTGTATCTCAAGAGCTTGAAGAGATTTCCATTATTACTATATCAAACAAACCTATTAGGATCACCTCCAAAGGTCCTATTAGGATTCCCGTTGAACCAAGAATAGCTCCACTAATTATAACCACACCAGGGCTAGTCCCCTACTCTTCTGATAAGACTGTGCCCTGGAATTATGGGGCGGAAGTGTATTACCATGGTATCAAACAAGATTCATGGATTGATGAAGATGAAACTGCTGACATTACAAACATTGATGGATCATGTAAAGTTACTAGGACGGGGAGGATCTTCTCTCCAGATATTTCACCTCCGACAACCACAACTACACCTATTCACACTACTATTGTTAAACTTGTTGCTGACACTAGAGGAAAGGAAAAAAAGACTGAGCCTGCCAGGACAAAGGTGCCCACAAAATATATTACCATTGAGGATCCATCTACCCAAGAGATAGAGGAGATTTTAAAAATTATTAGAAAAAGTGATTACAAGATAGTGGAACAGTTTGAGAAAACACCCTCGAATATTTCTATGTTGTCTTTGTTGTTATGCTCCAATGTGCATGCTCAAGCGCTGATAAAATTCCTGAAAAAGGAACATGTCCCTCAAGAAAATACGGACGAGCAATTTGAAAACTGTGTAGCCAGTTTGACTACTGACAATGGTTTGGGATTTTCGGATGCGGATTTGACCCCAGCCAGGAAAAATCACAACAAAGCTTTGCATGTGTCCATAGAGTGTAAAGGAACCACTTTAGCCCATGTGTTGGTGGATACCGGGTCCTCCCTCAATGTGTTAGCTAAAGGAATGTTGGATAGGATAGACTGTGATGGACTGCTTTTAAAACCCAACGACATTATAGTAAGGGCTTTTGATGGCTCGAAAAGAATGGTCCGTGGAGAGGTTGATCTCCCTATCAAAGTTGGGTCTCAAGTCTTCAACTCAACATTCTATGTGATGGATATCTGCCCTACTTATTTTTTCCTGCTTGGGCACCCATGGATACTGGAGCAGGTGCGATGACTTCCACCCTACATCAAAAGCTGAAGTATCCGGTCAAGGGGAAAATTGTCACTGTATGCAGAGAAGAAGAGTTTATGATCAGTCATCTGAATTCATTCAAGTATATTGAAATGGATGGCAAGTTCATCGAAACTCCTTGTAAATCCTTTGAAGTGGTCTCTCTCATGGTTGTTATTGCCAAGGCCACTCCTGACGCTCCCAAAGATGCTAAAGATACACCGAGGATGGCCTCTCTCAAAGATGCTCGTGCTTTTATTGAAGACAGAGGCTGCACCATTTGGGGACAACTCCCTGATATCCCGTTCAAGTCAAAAAAACTTGGTTTGGGTTTCACTTCCAAATCTCAAAAGGAGGTTCAACGTGCTCGTGTAAGGAAACCACTGCTCCGCATTAGTAACCATGAGGTTAATGCTCTTGAAGACTTTGATGCTGATTATGACTTTGATGACTGGATCTACCCGATTGCTGGTGAAGGACTCAACAATTGGTAGACCAAGGACTTCATCCTAATCTCCTTCAGCCAGGAGTAACTACCATTTCCTATTTTTATTACTTTGAGAACTTTGTCTGTAATTTCCACTAAAACAATGACTTTAAGCCATGTGTCTTGCCCGGGGGAAAATGACCCATTTGTTAAGGGTTTCTCATTTTCATATGCCATATGCTCATTCTAATGAAAAACATAGGACTATTTTGCATTCAAATTTTGCGCTCATTGTCTTTTTCTTTACTTTATTGCATTTTTAAATTATCCACGTGACCTTACATGCACACACACACACACATTTGCAGATTCACGTCCACTCCGGATCTCATTGACAATGATTCTTCTATTTCCATCCATGACTTTGAAAATACAATCTATTAAGCCGAAGATGGAGGTGAAGAATATTGTGAAATACCTGGGGAACTCGCCAGAATTTTGATGCAAGAGGAAAAGGCCATTCAACCACACGAAGAGCCAGTTGAAGTGATAAACCTGGCTACTGAGGCATACAAAAAAGAAGTCAAGATCAACACAAATTTGGAAGACAATGTCAAGAGAAGATTGGTCCAGATGTTGCACGACTATGTTGAAGTGTTGGCTTGGTCATATGAAGATATGTCGGGGCTTGATATTGATATCATAGTTCATCGTATGCTAATGAAGGAAGGTTGTCCTCCGGTTAAGCAAAAGGTTCGTCGTATGCGGCCAAATATGTCTGAGAAGATCAAAGCTGAGGTAATGAAATAGTTCAATGCAGGTTTCCTAGCAGTGATGTCATATCCCCAATGGGTTGCAAATGTGGTCCCAGAGCTGAAGAAAGATGGAAAAGTCTGTATGTGCATAGACTACAAGGATCTGAATAGAGCAAGCCCAAAAGATGATATCCCGATACCACATATCAGTGTCTTGGTTGACAACACTGCTCAACACAAAGTTTTCTCCTTCATGGATGGCTTCTCCGGATACAACCAAATCAAAATGGCACCCGAAGACATGGATAAACCACCTTTTTCACACAGTGGGGCACCTTCGGCTATAATTTCATGCCTTTCGGTTTGAAGAATGCAGGCACAACCTATCAACGGGCTATGATAGCTATATTTCATGATATGATTCACCATGAGATAGAAGTCTATGTTGATGATATGATTGAGAGGTCACAAACTGAGGAAGAACACATTGATCATCTTCACAAGCTATTTGAAAGGTTGGAGAAATACAAGCTGAGGCTGAATCCCAACAAATGCACCTTCAGGGTGAGGTCTGGAAAACTCCTAGGTTTCATTGTCAGTGGAAAAGGTATTGAAGTAGACCCTGCAAAAGTCAAAGACATACAAGAGATGCCAGCTCCCTGTACCTAGAAGGAGGTCAGGGGTTTCTTAGGTTGACTTAACTACATCGCCCAATTCATCTCTCACTTAACTGCTACCTGTGAGCCAATCTTCAAACTGTTGAAGAAAGATAAAGTAGTTAGATGGAATGACGACTGCCAAGCAGCTTTTGACAAGATCAAAGAGTACTTACAAGAACCTCCAATTCTGATGCCTCAAGTTGAAGGAAGACTTATGTTATGTACTTGACCGTATTAGAGAATTCGATGGGGTGTATGCTAGGCCAACATGACGAGTCTGGTCAAAAATAGCATGCAATTTACTACCTTAGCAAAAAGTTTACCGACTGTGAAACAAGATATTCACTGCTCGAGAAAATTTGTTGCACTTTAGCATGGGTTGTTCGCCATCTAAGACAGTATATGTTGACTCATACTACCTATTGATTTCTAAGATGGATCCCATCAAGTATATCTTCGAGAAACCAACTCTCTCCGGACGAATAGCTAGATGGAAAATGATCTTGACTGAATATGACATCCAGTACACTACACAAAAAGCAATCAAGGGAAGTGTGCAGCAGATCATTTGGCTCATCAAGTTGTTGATGACTACTAATCCATGAACTTTGAATTCCTGGACGAGAATATCATGCTGATAAACGACTACGAAAAGCCTGGACCGTATGAAGGACCTGAACAAGGATCCCAATGGACTATGGTTTTTGGTGGAGCATCCAACGTGTTGGGTAATGGAATTGGTGTTGTGATCATTTCTCCTAAAGGTTTCCATACACCTTTCACTTCTAGACTCTTCTTCGATTGTACAAACAACATGGCCGAGTATGAAGTGTGCATCTTAGGTCTAAAGGCTGCCATTGACCTAAGAATCAAATTCTTAAGCATATACAGAGATTCAGCCCTGGTAATCAGTCAAGTTAAAGGAGAATGGGATACCAAGCATCCAAATATGATCCCCTGCAAAGAGCATGTGCTAACCTTGATCCCTTACTTTGAAGAGGTCACCTTTGAACACTTTCCAAGGGAAGAAAACCAGTTAGCAGATGCCTTAGAAACCATGCCGTCTATGTTCAAGGTTAAGTGGGACAACGAAGCCCCCAAAATTACTATCGAAATATTTGACGGACCTGTGCACTGTTATGAGATTGGCACTGACGAGGAGAAGCCTTGGTATCATGAAGTGAAGAGGTACCTTGAAGCACAAGAGTATCCTGAAGGAGCTTCAATCAATGATAAAAAATTCCTATGAAGGTTCTCAGCCAAATTCTTCCTAAGCAATGTGATCCTATACAAGCGCAACCATGATTCTACTATGCTCCGTTGTATGGACAAGAAGGAAGAAAAAGAGATCATGGAAGACATGCATTAAGGTATCTTCGGAACTCACTCTAGCAGGAACACTATGGCCAAAAGATTTTGAGGGCTGGTTACTATTGGTCGACTATGCAAACGGATTGTCACCATCACTCGAGGACTTTCCATAAGTGTCAAATCTATGCTGACAAGGTTCATGTGCCTCCCATACCCTTAGACTTCATGACTGCTCCGTGGCCATTTGCAACGTGGGGTATTGACATAATTGGAGAGATCAAGCCCACTGCCTCCAATGGACATCATTTCATCCTTGTCGCCATTGATTACTTCACCAAATAGGTCGGAGCTGCTTCATTTGCCTCAGTTACTAAGAACGTTGTAGCCCGGTTTATCAAGCATAACCTCATCTGCTGGTATGGCATCCCTGAAAGGATCATGATTGACAATGGTACCAACCTCAATAATGCCATGATTACTGAACTCTGCACACAGTTCAAAATCAAGCGTCATAACTCTTCTCCATACAGACCTAAGATAAATGGCACGGTGGAGGCCGCCAAAAAAAATATAAAGAAGATTCTACAAAAGATGGTGGTGACCTATAAAGACTGGCATGAGATACTACCATTTTCTCTTCATGGCTACTGTACCTCGGCGCGAACATCAACTGGGGTAACCCCATTCTCTTTAGTTTATGGCATGGAAGCCATCCTGCATGTCGAAGTTCAGATTCCTTCCTTAAGGATTATGAAATAAGTAGACCTAGACGAGGATGAATGGATTTAGACTAGATTGAATCAGTTGAACTTGATCAATGAAAAGAGACTGACTACTTTCTGTCATGGTCAAATGTATCAAAAGCGTATGATCAAGGTATTCAATAAGAAGATCAAGCCTCGAGTATACCAGGCTGGTGACTTGGTAATAAAGCACATCATTCTACCACAAGGCGATCCCGGGGTAAAATGGACTCCCACATACGAAGGGCCATTTGTTGTCAAGAAATTATACTCTGGCGGTGCTATGATGCTAACCACTATGGACAGCGAAGATCTCCTACATCCCGTGAACGCGGACATAGTTAAAAAATACTACGCATAAAGAATGACCCACTGGGTTGACACACCTAGGTAAAAATAAGGGCATCCTGGCGAACCAAAAGGTTCGGGAAAAATTTAGGGATATATACAAAAGATTGTACACCCGACAAGTCGAAAACCCGAAAGGGCGGTTTGGGCAAAAAAGGGTATCCTGGTGGACTAAAAACCTGAAAGGGCGGTCCAGGAAAAAGTTAAGGATTAAAGAGTATGACTATGTCTCGTCGGATCACTAACAGTCAGCTTTATTACCAAGGTCAAAAGTTCAAATGGTACAATATCAGTTCAATCAACTTTTTCCAACAGCAAGAGAGGATGTTCGAAGACATAGGGCAATAGCAGAGTTGGAACCCAATGAGATCACTTCCATATGGCTATACATTTTTGTTCTCACTTTGTATTCTTTTTCATTTTTCGACGACTTCCTCTTACTAGGATTTCCATCTCTCTGTACAAAAATGTCTGTTTATAGGCAATTTATCAATACAAATATACTTTGAAGTGCAAACTTTTTGTTTTTCTGTTTTGATTGCAAAAGCGTCCAATGACTAAAATTGAATGAACATATGCATATGAACATGATTAATTGTTAATAAATATACATAAAAGAACAATGATAAACATTTATTTAAGGTTCTAGAAAATTGGATATCCCCATAGAGTCACTTCAATAAGATTATCGCCACAGAGTAAATTCATACATTCTCCACAAATCCCAATCAACATATCTTCTGGAAATTCTCTTCCCCAGTTGAGCTTGGCCTTCAAAAAATGAAAGAGAAACCTTGCATAGCTCTTCTAGAAGAATTTGTTTCCCAAGTGAAGTCACTAGAGCCACCTCTATAAGGTTATCTCCACAAGATAATCTTAACAGATAAGGGTGCAATCCTCACAATCTCCCCGATAGATTATTTTTACAAACAAAAGAGCATAACATTTTCCCCGTTAAATCCTTCCATGGAGTCTTAATCAGTACAATTTGTAGAAGTTCTCTTCCCTAGTCGAGTTTGGACTTCCAAAACTGGAGAAGAAACTTCGTAAAGTTCTTTCCCAGATGAATTGATTTCCCCAGTAAGGACGCTAGAATACTTTCCTCAACAGAGTTTTACTTCCTCAATGGACTACAATCTCCCCAGCTTGAGTCTATTACTACAAATCACTGACAAAACTCCTCTTCCCCAGTAGAGTTGATACTACCCCCAGAGAGTTGCTGTAAAGCCTGGAATTCGACCATATACCAGTTAACTTCATCCTCCCCAGACAATCATAAGTTTAATCATCTCTTTTATCCCTATTCAGGGTATATAAGAATTAAATTCCCCAGTAGAATAATGGTCAAACTAAGTTTCCCTAATTCTACTCCCCAAGCAGAAATCAACATTCCCTATAGAGTTTCCTCAAACAGCAAATAGGAATTCCTAGCGAAAGCACTTTAAACAAAATTAAAGATACACATACTCCTCGTCTCCAGCAGTAGTCTGGGATTTAGCTTCCCAAAAATTCCCAGCAAGTAGTCAGGGATTTATCTCCCCAAACAAAGATACACACTTAAATAACATTTCATATTCATACATCATAGCATATGCATACGAAAAACGTATAACATAATCTCATTTATTTTGAGAACATCATTAAGCAATGCATTACATAGATCATGGAGTTGCATACAACTAACTCTTTACCTTTTCAGGAAAAGATCAATCAACAAATGAATGTCATCAACTATCTATGTGAACAGATTGAAGATTAACTCCCGAAATAGGACGAGGAAACTATCTTTCTTTCTATTTGGTCATATTGAAGATTAATTACCGAAACAGGACGAGGCGACTATCTTTATCACCAATGGTATGAACTTCCAAAATAGGACGGGTTTACTAGCAAGTTAATTATAGATCAATTCCGGAAATAGGACGGGGTGACTATCTACGTGAACAAATTGAAGATTAACTCCCGAAACAGGAAGAGGAAACTATCTTTATTTTTCTTTGGTCAGATTAAAGATCAATTCCCGAAATAGGACGAGGCGACTATCTTTATCACCAATGGTATGAACTTCCGAAACAGGACGGGTTTACCAGCAAATTGATTGTATATCAATTCTCGAAACAGGACAGGGCAACTATCTATGTGAACATATTAAAGATTAACTCCCGAAATAGGACTTAGAAACTATCTTTCTTTCTCTTTGGTTAGATTAATGATCAATTCCTGAAACAAGACGGGGCGACTATCTTTATCACCAATGGTATGAACTCCCGAAGCAGGACGGGTTTACCAACAAACTGATTGTAGATCAATTCCAGAAACAGGACGGGGTGACTATCTACGTGAACAGATTAAAGATTAACTCCCGAAACATGACGGGGAAACTATCTTTCTTTCTCTTTGGTCAGATTAAAGATCAATTCCAGAAACAGGACGGGGCGACTATCTTTATCACTAATGGTATGAACTCCCGAAATAGGACGGGCTTACCAGCAAACTGATTGTAGATCAATTCCCAAAGCAGGACGGGGAGACTATCTACATGAAAATAAGCTATTCAAACACTTTTCCTAGAGGTTCATTCTGGAAAGCACTCTTCAGATACAGTCGAGCGTAGACTCATTCTGATACTTCTATCAACAATTACTTCTGGATTGCATCTATAAGTCCATCTCCGATAAACTCTCTATCATCTCTCCAAATGGAATCTTCAAGCCCATTCCGGATACAATCAACCAACACATTACTTCGTGCATCAACGAGTGCAAATTCCGGGGCACTTTAGTGTTGAATCATCTTCCACCTTCAAGTCACGAATGGCGGACCTGCCAATCTAACTCTTCAGGTTTAAGAAGATTGAACGGGGGCAGCTGTTGTACCCCAAAACTTTCCCTCTCCTTTCTCAAGACATTTCTCACAAATATCTTCAATGGCTCAAGTTTGCACAAGTGTTGACTAGGTCAAACCACCTCCTAAACATTAATGCCCCAAATTTGGATTTTGATTTTCACAAGGACAATTGGACTTATAATGCCTAAAATTAATTTGATGGATCATTATAGACCTCCAAGAATACTCGTGTCAAATTTCAAGTCTTGGATCACAATTTTTCTCAATCAATTGACCAGATGACTGAAAATCAGCTGTATTGGGTAAAAAGTTAACCGTTACACCAAAAGTCAAACTTTGACTTTTTGGTCAAAATTGAGTTTGAAAGATCAAAATTCATCAAGACATTCAAAATACGAAGCTTGGTCACCAAGAAATCAATAAAGTTAAAAGTCAATATGAAAAGTCAAACTTTTCAAGATAGAGAAATTTTAATAAGTGTTTTTGTACTTGATAATTTCACTTCTTCATGCTAATTTTTCACCAAGATGCAAGATGATTCAAAGAAAACTTCCAACATAAAAGCTGTAGATATTGATGAAATATACAATTTTTCTTTGCTGATCAAGTCCTAGAAGTGCTTGGATTTTGGGTTATTAATTCATGAAGTCGTGCACTTTTTCTAAAAACACAGTGAAAATTTTGATCAATTGGGTCAAGATTTTTCCCTAATTTCCTGGCTAATTTTCACCGAGTTCCAATCTGATTTAACGAAATTGGAAAACATGAAGGTTGTAGAGGATGTATCAAGCTTTCCAAAACACCCAAGGGCATTAATTTATCATACTTTAGCTAGGAGATTCAAAGGCATGAAGTTGGACATCCATTCTTGAATTACAAGTCATTTTGGTGAAGAACACATAATCCAATCTATATGTTATGCTGAATAATCTTGTGTTGCAGGCCTTCTAACTTTCAAATCTCACCATAATATAATGCTTACACCTACTCTTGAGCTATTACCCAAGTGTTTGAGCCATTTTCCAAAATATCTTTCAATTTATGGCATAAAGGTACCATTGCCATTCTTGAAAAGCATTGCTTTAACCACAATGTCAACTCCTTGAGCCTCTCAATGGTTTCTTCTGCACATAGACAATATCAAAGAAAGAAGCAACCATCTACAACCTATAAAGAACTCCTAAAAAACAGGCCATGTGTTGTATCCCAAAATTTGCCCTCTCATTTCTCAAGAAGTTTCTCACAAGATTACTATTGGGTCAAGACTGCACAAGGTTTGATCAACTCAAGATACTTCCTCAACACTGATGACTCAAAACTAGACTTTGAATTTTCACAAGTACAATTGGACTTTTATAGCCCCATTTAGTTTCCATGGATCATATTGGACTCTCAAGCATCAAATCAAAGAATAGCAAGTTTACTTTGGTTCAGAGGCTTCGATTGAGCATTTGGCCTCCTTCGAGCAAGCTTTGGTTAACAAGCTTCAATTGGGAATTTGGCCTCCTTCATGCAATATTTGGTTCATAAGCTTCGATTGGGCATTTGGCCTCCTTCGAGCAAGTTTACTCCACAAGCTTCGATTGGGCATTTGGCCTCCTTCGAGCAAGCTTGGTTCACAAGCTTCAATTGGGCATTTGGCCTCCTTCGATGCAAGCTTGGTTCACAAGCTTCGATTGAGCATGTGGCCTCCTTCAATCAAGTTTAACTCACAAGCTTCGACTGGGGCATTGGTTTCCTTCGAAGCAACCTACTTCAAATCCAACTCTAAACCCTTCAAGCAACATGCTTTGAAGAACATTGATCAAATCTCATAACCTTATCCTCCAAATCTCAATTGTCAGACTATGTTGCTTCTAAATCTTTACATAATCAGAGGCTTACACAAAGATTCGAAGCTTTATCCACTGGATTATACCATTTTTGGATGAAATCTACGTATCTATTTTTCATAAAGATTACTTTAATCACAAAGTCAGCTTTTTGAGCTCTCAACCTGATTTTATATGAACACAAGCAATGTCAAAAGCATAAGTCAAATCTCTTGCACCCAACAAACGTCAGCCCACGTTTGTACTTGAACTTGGAAACCATGAAACTTCATTTAAATTGATTTTTTTGTTTTCAACCAAATCATAGTTTGTTATCATACAAATCTGGTTACTCCAACGTCTCTTAACTTTTCTCTATAAATATAGAGACCACTTGCAAATCTAAGGGTCCAGACTCTTGTTGTATTGAAAAAATCTTCAAACACTCTCAAGATCTCAACAACTCAGAACCTTCCCACAAACATAAAGCTAAGCATAAAACTTGGCACATCCTGACCTTACCCACAAAAATCTCAAATCCCTTCATGCGTTAGCCAAACTTTCGATAAACTCCATATACCATTCTTTCCATTCACCCCCTAACTTCCATATATCAGCCTTTCGATTCACCCCCTAGATTCCATATACCAGCCTTGGGACACTCCCAAAGCCTTTAAAAAACCCACTCAAGTAAGTTAGTGAGCCCTTTGATTCACTCCTAACTTCCATATACCAACCATCGATTTAGTGACTTTCAAAATAAAGCAGCAATTGAAATAGCCTCATAGAGGTCGAAGCAAGCTTAGTCCATCATCAAACTGTTCTTGGAGGTTCTGTCGAAGTCCCTCAAGTCTCACTCCTAGAGGTAAGTTTTCTAAAACTCAAAACTCTTTAATCAAACATCATTTGTATATACATTTATAAATAAAAAATATAGACATCGTGTCTAAAAAGCTGACCATGCCCATAGTTTTGATTATCATTGCTTGTACATTAAAAATTCCATCTCTAAACAGCTAGGTCTTAGTTTTGGTGTTTCCTGCTAACTTTCGACCCATATCTTTTTAAAGTCATATGGTTAGATTCATTTTAAGATCTTGCATAAGTTTGATGTTTAGAACCTTTCGATTTGGCTAAAAAACGAAGCCTTTCGAAGCTCAAACAGTGGAGTCATGCATCCCTGCGCTCGAAGGAATAAGATGAAGCCATGTTCAAACATTCATAACTAAGTTCATTTTATATTTAGTGCAAGCTGTATAACCAACAGATGAAACAAACCACCCCAGTGGTACAAACAGTACGTGCTGAAAGCCTTTCCATGTAGAAGGTCCTGGGTTAAAGCCCCATCAAACCTTTTGTTCATTTTTTCATATCTTCTCACTTTGTCTTGTTTGCAGGAATCATACCTAGGCCTCCAGAGTTGGGCTTCAACCTTTTTTATGTTTCTGACCACCTTTTTACTAATAAACAAACAGACCCTGAGCCCAAGCATAAAACTGTTTTTCTACCCAAAAAACTATTTTAAATACAATAAACTGTTTTAAATACAAAAAATTGTTTTCTACACAAAAAAACCAAAAATATATTCAAGTTATTTAGTTTAGTTTATTTTATTTAACTTCTTACAATGAAAAATACCAAAAACATATTCCTATTTGTTTTCTTTTCTTTAACTTAATTAAACTTCCTAAACAAAATCCAAACAAAATTTCTTTTCTTTTCATTCATGCCTTATACATTATATTCCTTTCAATTCTTGTACAAATTCAATATGGTTGTAATAGATAATTAGGATTTAATTTCTTGCAAATCCCTATTTGTAAATTTGTACACCCCATCCCCAAATGATGTAATAGTGTAGTAAATTTACTTTCCATAATTTATCGCTTTCATATAAAATACTAGTAACTTAGGGTTTGTATGGAAAGATAAAATCAATGCTTAGAAAACCTTAATTCAAGAAAATAAAGAATGAAAAAATAAAAACCTTGCACACTTGCACCTCTAGGGTTAACTCCACTTGTTGCCTTGAGAAAATGGCCATAATATGCATGTGAGACATCTTATCAAAAATAGTAAAAAAATACAAGATCGTAGTCCCTTGATGAAGCTTCGAATGTTGCCTTACAAGTGATCTTAGTCCCTCAAGAGAAATGTTAAAATATCTTACAACATTGCTATTCATGACTATACGATGACCCACGCCCGTCCCTTTACATCTAAAGATAAGGCGTCTTACGAATCAATGGTAAGATAGAAATATCAAAGGAAGAAATAAACAAAAAGACTTTTGAGTAGGTAGAACGTTCTTAGTTGCTTGCTCACAATCCATCTTCAAACACACCATACACTTTAAAAACATGATATATTTTCAAAAAGTCCAACACTTTGTATGCATTCTTATATAGACGAGAATCATTACAAAGTTTGCCTCAACGAAGGCGCTTTTCAAAAATACTTTCAAAACCCACTACAAAGCACATTTTTAAACAAATCATTTTCAGGTGATCTAGCAAGCAACTAAGAGACCATAGATAACTATGGATGAAAAGGGTGCTAACACCTTCCCTTTTCATAATCTACCCCCCGAACTCAAGAAAATATCTCAAATGTCTTTCTTATTCGTTTCACCCTCTCCTTATTGGATAAATGAAAAGTCGGTGGCGACTCTTGCTATCCGCAACAATTGCGATCAAACGCAAAACAACCAAGTCAGTTCTCCCACCGTATTACAAAACTGGCGACCCTACTGGGGAAGTACTTAAAGTGGGGTTACCTTAGAGTTAGATCACATTTACTCGCTTTCGTTCTTTGATTTTTTGCTTTTCATTTTTGGTTCCTTGTTTGTGCTTGCATTGATCCTCTATGCGGATCGGGGAACACCTTTTAGGTAAGTAGAAATAGATTATAGAAACTGTGAGGGGTATACCGACATGGTTGAAGCGATAGCTACATTAGTGTGACACATTTGATTGTACCAGTAGCCCTTGAGTAGTCAAGGAAAATACAAGGCTGCTGTGTGGTGTCATGAAGGAAGTAGTGAGATAGCGGGATTTGGTGGATCCAAAGTTGGTTGATACTCAATGATACACTCATTGAGATCTGACTTTTGGGATATTTTGATCGCCAATAAAGAGGCTTGCGTTGAAACAATTCCCAATGAAGAAAGATCAATGATATTGAGATCCCCTAGAACCCGATTACTTTCTAGGACATGTTGAGCCAACTAAACTTCAAGAGGGTACTTACCTATGAACTCCATGCAAGCCTAAACCTAAGGAATTGTGTGCTTTGTTTGTATATGATTATTTGTATATAAATACTTGTTTGCTTTGTTCACTTGTACATAAACATCATGACGTCATACCATAGCATTGTTAATAACCATTTCAAGGATCTCAAAGGGCCTGTGATGCAGGGTTATTTTGAATCAGACGTCTATCATGAGGCAAGAAGATTTATTCTCCTCTAACCAAATGTTGTCAAAGACCAAAACATGGTAACACGAGTCAAGGGTTATGACCCACTTGACATGGTGAGCTTGATTCTCGTGGAAGGACATTCAACGATATGGGGTTCTCCAATCAAAGATGTGATCAAATTTCAACTTCTAACATCTACTTGTGTTTACCCTGTGAGATCCTTGAAAACATTGCATCCACATATCATGCATCATATCTTGACAGGTTCTCCCCAGACAGGTTTCTCATCTGCTTACTGTTTATTTTAGTAGAGATAGCTCTAGAATAGACTGTCATAAATCTTCAGACCCAAAATGTTCAACTTCAAGATTTGTTCTTGAACCTATCCAAGGGGAAAGAAGAGGTGAAAGAACTCCTCATTTAGAGTTGGACCAAGAAGAATCCTGAGGACAACAAGGATGACCAGTTGGAACAACTACAAACTGAAATGGCAACCATGAAAGTCCATATGATGGGGAAAATGGTGGGTCAGATGACTCTTATCCAAAACTTAGCTCGGGGACAAGAAGAACTGAGAGCCCTCGTCAACAAGCTTCATGAAGACAAATGCAACCATATGGGGAAAACAACTAGAATTGGGGATTGAGTCATTAATCAGCCTCCAATGAGACAAGAAGTTGGCTTGGTCGAGAGAACACCCTTCAAAATGGCTACTACATCATGAGCTCAACAAAAACCTCTCCAACCACGACAAGGTGGTCGACATAAGCAAGGAAGACAATTTGTTGAGGTCAACATGCCCTTGGCTCAATCATTGCATCATATGTTGGAAGCCAAGCTGATTACATTAAGGGAGCCTCCTCAAAAACCTAACACTTCTGCTCCCAACTACAAAGACAATGAAAAGTGCGTATACCACTCTAACAGTCGGGGACATGACACTAACCACTGCTGGGTATTAAAGAACAAGATTCAAGACCTGGTCAATGAAGGAGTGTTGGAGTTCACACAATATGGTCAAATGGAGTTCTTCTGTCGTCCCTGAAAGACACACCATCTGAAGTGACAAATTTAGGCGGAGAAATTTTTAGTTCATTTTGAATTTTCAATTGTAATTTGTTTGTTTGCTTAAACACTTATCTTTATGTCAGACTCTTGTTATTTTCATTAATGCATTGCATATTTTTGTCTTGAATTAATCCATCCATTTTCATTATATTTAAACTGTGCTTTTTACTCCCTTTTGTGATATTCAACTCTCGTTAAAAGTTGTAAGCCTTTGGAGGAAGGATAACAAAAATAATGCCATAATCTCATACATTATGCTTTTGAACAGACCTTGCTGACGATGTACATGTGTTCTTTCAATTCCTAAATAGTGGAGTTATAAGGAGGATACTCCCTAGTCAACCCCTTTGAGCCTAAGAAATAGGAGTTTTCCTTTTTCACACAAATTGAAACCTTTAATCAAAACCTGGGGCAGGGTAGCTTCTCAGTTAATTCAAATGCGCGTTCAGTTGCAAGCTTTCACTTCGTACACAACAAGTGACATCAAAAACATACTTTTGAATCAAAAGACAGCGATGGTTCCCTGTAAAATAGGCAGTCTTTATCTCTCAAAAGAAAAGCCCACTGATTCAAAACCTACGAAGGAGACTTAAGAAAAAAAACCTGGGGCATCCCGCTGACTATAATCTCAAAACAGTCAGGCAAAAATTAAGGGTAATAAATCAAAAGAAGTCGCTAAAAATCCTCGACAACATGAAAAATATTGCAAAAATGACAGCCTTCTCAAATAAAATTCCAAGTTTCCGAACCATCACCAAAATAACATTCCAGATTCAACAGGAATTCAAACGCACAATTAACTGAGTATAGGATTGGAGAACACCATGAAGAACGGATGGGTACAAATAAACTTTGAGCCTTATCCTTTGTTTCTTAGACCATGAACCAGGCCACGCTACAACCCTTCAAAAGTCCTAATTGAAGCGTGGGTTAGTTCAAAAGAATATTGTTACAAAAGGTATCCTGACTCCTATAAGGCTTAAAGTAAATCCTAAGTTGAATTCATATTCTTACAAAATTCTTTTATTTGCTAAAACACATTTTCAAACTTCAAGACAAACATAAACTTTGCATTATTTGAATATCACTATAGTTAATTGTTTGACAACGGAGAAATTCACATGATGAATATCTAGTGAACAAAAACTCTCTCAATGAACAAAATCACTTCAAATGGAGAGACGCTTCCAATGACAAATCTCTCATAATCAAGAGGCATGACATGATCTTTGTCCAACATATCTGGGGCAGTCAAGTCGAGATTCAAAGAATCTCTCGAGAAATGTCAGATAGCCAGGGGAAAATCTCCATCACTTGGGGCATCGAGCGTGGTTTCCATCAAAGGGTCACATACAATAAAACAAAATTGTCCGGTAGTGCTACAACACTTACACAGTCCCTTTCATAAGGTGATCCCTAGTGAAGTCTCCAGAGCCACCTCTATAAGGTTATCCCCACGGAATAATCTTCACGGATAAGGGTACAAACCCCATAAGGCCAAACTCACAGAATTATCCCTAAAAATTTAGATTCATGTAATCCCCATCCAGAGTTTCAATCTCCGGAAGGTCCTCTCCCCAACTGAGTTTGGTCTTAAAAGGAAGTCTTATGGAATTATTCCTAAAGAATATCCTCTCCAGTATTTTGTCAAATTTTCTCTTCAACAGGGTTTATTTCCCCAACAAACAGCAAAATTCACCAGCTTAAGTTTTCCTCTCAGACTGTCACAAATTAAGGGACCACAACCCCTAATCCCCAGTGAAGTCATCAACGAAGTCAATGTTATCTCTGAAAGTTACTGCAAAGCCTAGACCCAACAAGATAATAGTTTAAAAGCTCCTCTTCCCCAGTAAAGTTTTCCACTATCCCCAGTGAGTTTCCGCGAAGCCTGGGATCTGACCAGATAAAAGTTAACTTATTTATCCCCAACAAGTTGTTAACTTCCATTCTCTCCAATCAAGAGATAACTCCCCAGTAGAGCAACAGACAACTAAAACTCCTGAACTCTTTTCCCTCAAGCAGAAATCAATACTCTCCATAGAGTTTTCCCTTAAGCAGAAGTCAATATCCTCCAGTGGAGTTCTCCTCAAACAACAAAACAGGAATCCTCAGCAGAAATATTCTAAAACAAGGTCTGAAGGTGTGCATACTCGTCATCCCCAACAGTAGTTCGAGATTTAACTTCCCAAAACTCCCCAACATTTGTCAAGGATTTATTTTCCAAGACAAAGATACGTTTCAAAAACATTCATAGCATATGCATAAGAAACACATATAGCATAATCTCATTTATGTTGAGAGCACCATTACACAGTGCATCTCATACAACATGACATTGCATACAACTAACCCTTTACCTTTTCAGGAAATATCAATCAATAGATAATTATCATCAACAATTTTCAACAGGTCCAAGATTAGTTCCTGAAACAAGGCAGAGCAATTATCTACATGACCAGATGAAGCAACCCTACCCGGGTTCCTTCTCATATATTTCAAGATGAAGTTTCACACGGACTCATCCTGAAGCAACCCTACCTAGGTTCCTTCTAATGAATTTCCAGATTAAGTTTCACACAGACTCATCCTGAAGCAACCTACCCAGGTTCCTTCTCATATATTTTCAGATGAATTTTTACATGGACTCATCCTGAAGCAACCCTACCTAGGTTCCTTCCAATTTCTAAATGTAGCTCTACACATGAAGCAATCTTACATGGGTTCCTTCCCATCCTGAAGCAACCCTACCCAGGTTTCTTCTCGTATATTTCCAGATGAAGTTTTACACTGAATCATCCTGAAGTAGCCCTACCCAGGCTCCTTCTCATACATTTCCAAATGAAGTTTTACGAGGACTCATCCTGAAGCAGCCCTACCCAGGCTCATTCTCATTAATTTCCAGATGAAGTTTTACACTGACTCATCATGAAGCATCCCTACCCAGGCTCCTTCCCATATATATCCAGATGAAGTTTCACACGAACTCATCCTGAAGCAGCCCTACCCAAGCTCCTTCCCATATATATCCAGATGAAGTTTCACACGGACTCATCCTGAAGCAGCCCTACCCAGGCTCCTTCTCATATATTTCCAGAGGAAGTTTTACACAGACTCATCATGAAGCAGTCCTACTTAGGCTCCTTCCCATATGTATCCGGATGAAGTTTCACACGGACTCATCCTGAAGCAACCCTACCTAGGCTCCTTCCCATATATATCCAGATGAAGTTTCACACAGACTCATTCTGAAGCAGTCCTACCCAGGCTCTTTATCATATATTTATAGAGGAAGTTTTACACGGACTCATCCTGAAGCAACCCTACCAAGGTTCATTCTCATATATTTTCAGATGAACTTTTACACGGACTCATCCTGAAGCAACCCTACCCATGTTCCTTCTCATGAATTTCCATATGAAGTTTTACACTGACTCATCTTGAAGCAGCCCTACCCAGGCTCCTTATGATACATTTCTAGATAAAGTTTTATACTGAAGCAACCCTACCCAGGTTCCTTCTCATAATTTCCAGAATGAAGTTTCACACGGATTCATCCTGAAGCAATCCTACCCAGATTCCTTCTCATAAATTCTCTGATGTAGTTTTACACGGACTCATCCTGAAGCAACCCTACGCAGGTTCCTTTTCATACATTTCCAGATGAAGTCTCACACGGACTCATCCTAAAACAGCCTTACCCAGGCTCCTTCTCATATATCTCTTAAAGCAGCCCTACACAAGCTCATCATAAACCAATCTTACACGGATTACTTCTCCAGATACAGTTTCATACGGATTTATCCTGAAGCAATCTTACACGGATTCCTTCTAATACATTTCCAGACACAGCTTAACACGGGTCCATTCTAGTATATCATTCAGAATTAAATCGACCAAAGATTTATTCTAATACTTATCCCAGTTACGGTCAAGCTTAGACTTAGCCTAATTTCTATCAACAATCACCTTTAGATGGCACCTATAAGCCCATCTCCAACAACTCTCCATCATCTCTCCAAATGGCATCTATAAGCCCATTCCCAATTGAACACATCATTGAGTGCAAATTCTTGGGCACTTTAGTGTTCAATCATCTTTCACCTTCGAGTCACGAAAGGCAGATTTGTCAATCTCACTCTTCAGGTTAAAGAAGATTGAACATGGGCAGCTGTTGTACCCCAAAATTTGCCATCTTATTTCTCAAGAATTTCTCACAAGATTTCTATTGGGTCAAGACTGCACAAGGTTTGATCAGCTCAAGATACTTCCTCAACACTGATGACTCAAAACTACAGTTTGAATTTGCACAAACACAATTGGACTTTTAATGCCCCATGTAGTTTCCATGGATCATATTGGGCTCTCAAGCATCAAATCAAAGAAGACCAAGTTTATTTTGGTTCATAGGCTTCAATTGGGAATTTGGCTTCCTTTGAGCAAGCTTTGGTTCACAAGCTTCGATTGGGCATTTGGCCTCCTTCTAGCAAGCTTTGGTTTATAAGCTTCGATTGGGCATTTGTCCCCCCTCGAGCAAGCTTACTCCACAAACTTCGATTGGGAATTTGGCTTCCTTCAAGCAAGCTTGGTTCAGAAGCTTCAATTGGGCATTTGGCCTCCTTTGATGCAAGCTTGGTTCACAAGCTTCGATTGGGCATGTGGCCTCCTTCGATCAAGTTTAATCCACAAGCTTCGACCGGGGCATTGGTTTCCTTCAAAGCAACCTACTTTGAAGAACATGGATCAAATCTCATAACTTTATCCTCCAAATCTCACTTGCCAGGCTATGTTGCTTCTAAATCTTTACATAATCACAGGCTTACACAAATTTGTGAAGCATTACACAAAGATTCGAAGCTTTATCCACTGGATTATACCATTTTTGGATGAAAGCTACGTATCTATTTTGCATAAAGATTACTTTAATCACAAATTCAGCTTTTTGAGCTCCCAACCTGATTTTATCTGAACACAAGCAATGCCAAAAGCATAATTCAAATATCTTGCACCCAACAAACGTCAGGCCACGTTTGTACTTGATCTTGGGAACCATGAAACTTCATTTAACTTGATTTTTCGTTTTCAAACATCCCGTAGTTTGTTATCTTACAAATCTGGTTACTCCAGCATCTCTAACCTTTTCTCTTTAAATATAGAGACGACTTGCAAATCTAAGGGGCCAGACTCTTGTTGTATTGAAAAAATATTCAAACACTCTCAAGCTCTCAACAACTCAGAACCTGCACACAAACATAAATCTAAGCATAAAATTTGGCACATCCTGACCTTACCCACAAAAATCTCAAATCCCTTCATGCGTTAGCCAACCTTTTGATTCACTCCATATATTAGTCTTTCGATTCACCCCCTAACTTCAATATATCAGCCTTTCGATTCACCCCATAGCTTCCATATACTAGCCTTGGAACACTCCGAAAGCCTTTAAAAAGCCCACTCAAGGAAATTAGTGAGCCCTTCGATTCACTCATAACCTCCATATAATAACCTTCAATTCAGTGACTTTCAAAACAAAGCAGCAATCGAAATAGCTTCAGGGAGGGTGAAGCAGGCTTAGTCCATCATCAAACTGTTCCTAGAGGTTCTGTCGAAGTCCATTAAGTCTCACTCCAAGAGGTAAGTTTTCTAAAACTCAAAACTCTTCATTCAAACATCATTTGTATATACATTGTAAAGAAAAAATGTAGACGTCATGTCTAGGAAGCTGACCATGCCCATAGTTTTGATTATCATTGCTTGTACATTAAAAATTTCATCTCCGAACAACTAGGTCTTAGTTTTGGTGTTTCATGCAAACTTTCTACCCATAGCTTTTTAAAGTCATATGGTTAGATTCATTTTAAGATCTTGCGCAGGTTTGATGTTTAGAATCTTTCGATTTGGCTGAAAAACGAAGCCTTTCGAAGCTCAAACTGAGTCAAGAATCCCTGATCTCGAAGGAATAAGATGAAGCCATGTTCAAACATTCAGAACTGAATTCATTTTATATTTAGTGCAAGCTGTATAACCAAAGGATGAAACAGACCACCCACTAGTACAAACAGCGCACGCTGAAATCCTTGCCACGTAGAAGGTCCCGGGTTCAAGCCCCAGTGAGACCTTTTGTTCATTTTTTCATATCTTCTCACTTTGTCTTGTTTGCACGAAACATACCTGGGCCTCCGCATTTGGGTTCAACCTTTTTTATGTTTCTGACCCCCTGTTTACTAACAAACAAACAGACCTTGTGCCCAAGCATAAAACTGTCTTTCTACCCAAAAAACTATTTTAAATACAAAAAACTGTTTTCTACACAAAAACACCAAAAATATATTTAAGTTATTTAGTTTATTTTATTTTATTTCTTACAATGAAAAAGAACAAAAACATTTTCCTATTTATTTTCTTTTCTTTAACTTAATTAAACTTCCTTAACAAAATCCAAACAAAATTTCTTTTCTTTTCATTCATGCCTTGTACATTATATTCCTTTCAATTCTTGTACAAATTCAATATGGTTGTAATAGACAATTAGGATTTAATTTCTTGCAAATCCCCATTTGTAAATTTGTACACCCCATCCCCAAATGATATAATAGTGTAGTAAATTTACTTTCCACAATTTATCACTTTCATATAAAATGCTAGTAACTTATGGTTTGTATGGAAAGATAAAATCAATGCTTAGAAAACCTTAATTCAAGAAAATCAAGCATGAAAAAATAAAAACCTTGCACACTTGCACCTCTATGGTTAACTCCACTTGTTGCCTTGAGAAAGTGGTCATAATGTGCATGTGAGACATCTCACCAAAAACCGTCAAATACACAAGATCATAGTCCCTCGATGACGCTTCGAGTGTTGCCTTACAAATGATCTTAGTCCCTCAAGAGAAATGCTAAGATATCTCACAACATTTCTATTCATGACTATACGATGACCCACGCCCGTCCCTTTACATCCAAAGATAAGGGTTCTTACCAATCAATGGTAAGATAGCAATATCAAAGGAAGAAATGAATAAAAATACTTTTGAGTAGGTAGAACGTTCTTAGGTGCTTGCTCATAATCCATCTTCAAACACACCATACACTTTCAAAACATGAAATATTTTCAAAAAGTCCAACACTTTGTATGCATTCTTATAGAGACGAGAATCATTACAATGTTTGCCTCAACGAAGGCACTTTTCAAAAATACTTTCAAAACCCACTACAAAGCACATTTTCAAACAAAGAATTTTCAAGTGATCTAGAAAGAAACTAAGAGCGCATAGATAAATATGGATGAAAAGGGTGCTAACACCTTCCCTTTTCATAATTTACCCCCCGAACTCAAGAAATATCTCAAAGGTTTTTCCTGTTCTTTTCACCCTTTCCTTATTGGATAAAAGAAAAGTTGGTGGAGACTCTTGCTATCCGCAACAATTGCGATCAAACACAAAACAATCAAGTCAGTTCTCTCACCGTATTACACCATGCCCCGTTGGAACTATGAAATGTCATGCACTCTGACTTACAATCCAACCAAGCCATAACTCCATAATTTGTAAACCTAATCAGCTCTTGTCTTCAAACCTCTTGCCTAAAAATAGTGAGATCAATTGCAAGAGAAAGAGGTCAGAAAAAAGAAAAAGAGAAATAAGCATTCAAAATACCGTCACTCTCAAAAAACCAGAACTGTTCATAAAGCCTCCATCTTTGAGCTGTGAAGTCCAAATCTTTGAATCCTCATACCTTGCATGTTTTTCCCAAAAAAGCCATCCAAATAATTCACATACATCATATGGAAGTTGTTCAAACATAAGAAGAATTTGTATAATACCATTATCACCATCTTCCAAACTTAAAAACATTACTTTACAACTTGACTTGGTTGGAGTAATTCAACAACTTTCAGCATAAAGTAAGGATTGGAGAAACTTCAAGAAGGTCCAAAGGAGCTCGATCAATCTCCACTTTTCACCCGGAAACATCCGTACGTGTTCTAAAGTTTTTGCTTTAAGGGGTAAATTTTCTAAAACTATAATATCTTTATCCATACATCATTTGCTTTTTCTTTCAAAAAATATAAAAAGACATATCAAAGAAGAAAACTCAGCAAAAAGCCAGGCCAAGTGCTGACATGGGTGCCCGTGTCACACGGCCCGTGTCATCTCAGCTTGGTTGAAAACCTAATAAAAATGTAGGGTAGGGGCTGACACTTGTGCCCGTGTCACACGACACAGCCCGTGTCAAATTAACTAGAACTCAAAACATGCAAAAACAGGAGGACATGGGCTTACACGGGTTCCCGTGTCACACGACACGGCCCATGTCAATTTGGATGGAATAAAAACATTGTGCAGAGGTGTGTGTAAATCCTGACACGGGTGCCCGTGTCTGATGACACGCCCCGTGTTAGCCTAGGCATGAGAAATCTTGATTTTTGACATTTTTTGCTATAATTTTGGAACATTAAATGTGCAATAGACATATTGCATTGTTTGGAGATGACCTAACACCATAAAACCTTTTTCAGAATGAAAAATCAAAAATATTTTTCTAAACATGCAGTGTTCTTTTTAAGTTAACTTAGACCTAAGTTTCTCTTCAATTAAATGAACTACAAATTATTTTCTATCAAAAAACCCTAAAAACCAATTTCTTTCACTTTACATTTTCTTGAACATTTTACTATTTTGAATTATAAATTATGTAATTGTCAAAGCCTTGTAATAGTAATTAGGATTTACTTTACTTGTCATCCCCATTCGTAAATTTGTATCCCCCATCCCCTCAAGTATTATAATAGCATAGGAAATTTAATTTCTGCAATTTATGGCTTTCCATATTATTGCTAGTAATTAGGGTTTGTATGACAAGACTTAAAATCAACAACTAGACAACCCTAAATTCAAGATAAATGCATGAAAACAAAAATAATTTGCACACTTGCACCTCTAAGGTAACCCACACTTGTTGCCTCAGATTAAACAGTCATGTCCCTCGAACGTGGGATACTTTAGCAAAGACTCTCAATAACAAGATCGTAGTCCCTCGATGACCCTTCGATGTTGCCTTTGATAAATGATCTTAGACCCTTACAAATAAATTGCTAAGGTATCCTACAAGTTACCTTCTATGACTATACAATTACCCACACCTGTCCCTTCACATCCAATGATATGGCTTCTTACCAATCAATGGTAAGATAGAACTATCTAAAGGAGGAGGAAAAGATCAAAGACTTTCTTTTGAGTAGGTAGAACGCTCATAGTTGCTTGCTCATAAAAATTTCAAAACAAAACATCTTTCAAACACACCAACACTTTTCATGAAATATTTTCAAAAGTCAAAACTTTGTATACATTCTTATAGAGACGAGAGTCATTATAAAGTTATCCTAAACAAAGGCACTTTTCAAAAATACTTTCAAAACATCTTTCCAAAAGCAAACATCTCTTTAAACTATTTTAAAAACCAACACTTTGTATACATTCTTATAGAGACGAGAATTATTACAAAGTTTGTCGAAACAAAGGCGTTTTTCAAAATATTTTCAAACTCGCACCAAACACAAACACATTTACAAAGCATTTCAAAAGTGAGCTAGAAACTAAGAGCTTGTAGATAACTACGGATGAAAAGGGTGGTAACACCTTCCCTTTTCATAACCTACCCCTCGAACTCAAGAAAATTATCAAAAGGTATTTCCTGTTCTTTTAACCCTTTCTTTTATTGGATAAAAGAAAAGTCGGTGGCGACTCTTTCTATCCACAATAATTGTGATAAAAAACAGAACACCCAAGTCAGTTCTCCAACCATATTACACTTACCCTATAGTGTTCTTAGAAGTGAATGGAACAGTTAGTTTGTGGTGAAAGTTGCTTCAAACTAGGGTTTCGAGTTGCCCTAGTTCTTTGATATTTTTGGAGGTTTAGAGGGGTGTTTTTCTGCAAGGGTTTTTGTGTTAGGGTTTGTCTGAATTAATGAGCATATATAATGGAGAAATTAGGTCAAACCATTTGGGCTTGGACCTTTGTAAGAAACCTTGATCTTATCTTATTTTATTTTGAGTTTAAATTAATAAAAAATCAAAATAAATAGGAAAAAATCCATAGGGTGTATGATGTGATTAAGAGGTTCACTATAAGCTGCGAAACATGTTTGGACCTTGAAGAAATAGCCCATTAGCCCAAAAATTCAAGTTTGGTCACTTTTGGTTTCATGCATTTTTCAAAATTTCCCAACTTGCAATAGTCATAACCCTCTCAATTTTCATCATTTGAAAGTGATCTTAGACTTCTTGGAAATCTCAAGATATCCTCTACAATCTCAATTTTGATCATTTTTGCATTTGAAGACTTTGTCTTGATGTAAGTTGCCTTAACAAAAAGTGTCTTTTTGTTGACTTTTGAAATCACCTATAATGTATTGGCTCATATCTCTCAAATGAAACATTTTTTGGACTTGAGCTTAGAGCGACAAAGTTGTATGAGCTTTGGTTGAGGAAAATCTGATGAAGCATGTGAAAGTTATGCTTGGTCAAAGTTCAGTTGACTTCTCCTTAAGAAAACCCTAATTTGGCAAATTTTGACTTTTGATGAATTGAGAGTTTTTCTTGACGAATCATGATCAACCCTTGATCAAATGATGAATATGACTTCAAAATATTGATGTTGACCAAAAATCTTGAGGTTTGACTGGATGTTGACCATAATTGACTTTTTTCTAATACATTTGAGAAATTGACTGAGCAAACTTGTGATGAAAGACTTGAATCTTGGTATGAGAATTCTTGGAGACATATAAGAAACCATGGAATCCACTTGAGACATTAGAAACCCAATCTTCTTTTAGAAAAGTGAAACCCTAGTTGTAAGTCCATTGCTTAGGAGGAGAATTTGTCTGATCAATTCTTGAGCAAATGAAAACCCTAGGAGAATGTCTTGAATAATGGGAGGGAAAATATCGAGGTACAACACATAGTAACCAATCTTTGGCTCTCCCAATTAATAAGAAACTGAACAACCTCAGCTTCACCTGAACTTTAGTAACCGCAGCTAGTATGCACATTAAAGTTGTTTCATAGAAGCGAGCAAGATGCTCCCACGGATTTTGAATTGCGCTTCCATTAAAAGGGTTGTCCCTTAAACCTGAAAGCACATAATTTTTAATATCGAAGTTAGGCAGGGTTAATGGGTACTAAGCCCCTAGAAAATTTCCCTGCATCGGTTAATATGCAGTAATCCCCCATGGCTGGAGGTGGTGGTACGACTGTCATGGTCATTTCTTCGTATATTTCAATATTCAAAGAAACATGTGATTTTTACTCTACTAAAACTCATGTTTTGGAGTCGCTTCTCTAATAGCTTTATGATTTTAGTGTGTTATTCTTTCAACTTCTAGATCAAAAGGTATCAATTTCGATCCTAAAATGCACATACACAAACAAAATATCCGAGAAGTAATGTGTGACAAGGAAATAAAATAAATAAAAATTGAAAATAAAAAAGTTAAAAACTAAATTAAAACGTTGCACAAGCGTTGCCTTGTTGAAATTATCAATAGTCCCCGATAACGACACAAAAAACTTGATGACTTCTCGACAAGTGTACCGATAATGTTGAAGTAATAAAATAAGATTGTATCCACGTCGACTTCTATTTAACAAAATAATAGTTGTGCAAGTTTGGAAAGTAATAAATAATGGGGGGGGGGGGGGGGGTTAAGTTTGACTTTCAAAGATAAAAGTTGTTCGGAAAATAATGAGAAAGCGATTAGGTTTCGCTTTGAATCCCTTATTTCTCCCTTGTTGATGTCTATTATATTACATGAATGGTAAGTTATTATATTCCCACGATGAACTAATAAAGCCACTATACCCAATCCCTTGGTTTATGACTCACTAATTCTTACTAGAGATCTCATATCCATGTTCAAGCAGCGTAAGTGAAATTAGGCAATGTAACAGTATGTTAGTTCAAATGCCACTACTAGAGGCTTCATATCCCTATTCAACCAACGTAAGCACAATAATTGCCTTAGTTCAAGCGCATATACTAAGGATCAATATTCCCTATGCGCCCAAAATCATATTAACAAAGTATCTCAAATAATACACATTAAGCAAAAGAGGAAATTAAATAGAAATATAACTTCAATTATTAATGCAATAAAAAATTAGACATATGTCCCAACAGGTTCAAAATAAGTTCATCATACAAAACCTAACCTATGAGTGTTTAGATACTCATATTGATACAAATAAATACCAAGCAATAAGATGAAGGTTGCATAAGAAAATCCTAGAAGATCTAGCTTCTAATGGCTTCCAATGCTATCCAAATCGCACTCCCAATACTTTTTTTCTGTCACTACCAGCCAAAATTCGTAGAAACCTTATTAAGATGACAAAATCCCCTTTTAAAGTAGTTAGAACGGGTTAGAACACGTCAATAAAAAGTCCATAAAAAAGGTCTAATGTGTGCATTATGGGTCCTGTCGCGTGAGCGATGCTGTGTGTGCTTTCCTATCATGCGTGTGATGCAGCGTGTGATTATTCTAGTAACTTTGTTCTTATTGTTCCTTCTTCCATCCAATTTTGACCAAGTCCCTATTTCTTCATACTTTGTGATTTTTACATCTTTCTTTGGCTTGTATGCTTCATATTTTCTCATCTTTGACTTGTTTTGCTCTGATTTCTTGATGAAATATATGTAATGATAGAGTGTCATTAATGATTGAAAAGGATAAAACTAGTTGAAAGCTTCAAACAATCTAACGCAAAATGGTGAAAGCCTAAATCACATCAACACTACTTTACAAGATGACCAAGTGTATAAATTGGCACAAACTCATGAGGTGTGAAGATCAATAAGAGCCAAAACTCAATCAGTCAGGTTAGTTGTCTATGAAAGGTTTCTTCTCCAAGCCATAGGTGAAAATGGTGGCCTAATTGAAGAAGCCATGATAGATGAATGTGAGACAATTGACCCAATCAAGCCCTAAAAGGTGAAAAATAGCAAGAAGCTATGGGGGAAGAACTCAAGAAAATTGATAAGAGTTACATATGGAAGTTGGTCAATCATTTAAGCAAGAGATCCATAGATGTAAAATGGGCCTATAAGGTAAAGCTCAAGCCAAATAGTGAGATAGCTAGGTATAAACTAAGCTAGTAGAATAAGGTTTTCTTCAAAGGCTTGGAATTGATTTTGATGAGGTATATGCATGATTTGTTAGACTTGAAACAATAAGATTATGGTGGCCATTGTAGTACGCAAAGGTGGAAGAGGAATCAATTAGATGTGAAGTTTTCTTTTCATAATGGACCACTGAAGAAAATTGTATATGTCAAGAAACCACTATGTTTTTATATCAAAGGGAAAGAAGATAAGGCATAAAGACTGAGAAAGCCATTGTATAGATTGAAGAAGGCACCTGAATCATGGAACAAAATAATTGGCAGTTTTTTTGTAAAGCTATGATTCAAAAAATGCACATCAGAGCATGGAATTTATCTGAAAGGCTCAAGTGAACAAGATCAAATAATTATATGCCTATATATGGATGATTTGTTGATAACAAGATCAAATTAAACTAAAGTGACAAAGTTCAAGATTAGTTTGAAGAATGAATTTGAGATGTCATACCTAGAAGACTTGGCTTATTTTCTAGGTATGTAGTTTGTAAACACAGAACATGGAGTTTTCTTGGACCAGAAGAAATATGTAAAAGATATCTTGAAGATACTCAAGATGAGAAATTTAAACTCTACAATTACTCCCATGGAATCCAAAATCAAATTGAAGAATGACTCAAATGATGAATTGGTAGATAAAACATTGTACAAGTAGATCATATACTAAGGTACCTATGCAACACTAGAATTGGTATTTGTGATAGTGTAGGCTTGATAAGATTATTCATGGAGGAACCATTATCATGCCATTTAAATTAAGCTAAAAGAACCCTAAGATATATCAAATGCATTACATACCATGAAATTTAAAGAACTCAAGAAATGAGGCAAATGCATATGCCTATTCTGATTTAGATAGGGGGATACCAATTTGACAAGAAAAATATAACTAGCTATATGTTCATGGTTTGAGAAGCTTAAATCTTATAGAGCTCAAAGAAACAAGGGATAATTACCCTATCATTTGTGGAAGCGGTATATGTGGCTGCCTCCTATGTAGCCTGCTAAGTATTATGGATTGAAATATTTTTGGAAGAGTTGAATGTTAGTGAAGTTGTAAAGATGAAGTTGTTAGTTGACAACAAATCATCAATTGATCTAGAAAATCATCCAATGATCCATGGAAGGAGAAAACATACAGAGATAAAATATAATTTCCTAAGAGACCAATCTAGAAAGGAGAAGTTAAAGATTGAATATTGAAAGACTAAGATACAACTTGTTGATATTTTAACCAAGCCACTGAATAAAACAAGATTTGAAGGTCTCAAAGGATTGACGGGGATGCGAATATTAGTTTATCTGAATTTTGATGAGTATTGACAGTGTAATTCTATTAGAGTCGTATTTTGATTGTGATCTTACTGGTTGATCAGAACCTGAAAGTGGGTCAAGTTAATGACGTCTGCTTGGCTAGAAATTTGTGGAGAGAAGGGGGTGTACCTGCAAGACACTCTGATGATCTAGTACGAAATATTGCTAAGAGACACAAGAAAGAGATTACGGTTTTATGTGTGAATATTGAATACTTGGCCCTCACAAGTGTAGGGTTTATATAATGCCCTCGGCGCGTAGCCATTGGTCCCTATTTTTGGGCCTAAGTATGCGGGTCTGCAAAACTAGGTAACTGCCAGGACTTGGTCGAAATGGACAGTCGTGCCCGTAACAATCCGTTGCATCAAGCAAGGTTGAGATGATGGGCATACGCGTTTCTTGGGCGTCTTCTCTTCACGTGTCGAGCAGACTGGGAGGTAGCTGTCCGCACGGGCAGGCGCATGTTTCAGACATTTCTAGTCGTGTCCTTCGAGGGTGTTGTCGACTAGAGAAGTTGGGCCAACATTATTTGGTTGTGACAAAGGTTGAAGCGGATTGGGCCAATTCTAGTCATTGGGCCAATATAGAACATGAGCCCCTAAGTCATTGCTTCTGATCAAAGGAGTAATGATTTAAGACGTGCCTGAAAGAGGGGAACATTTCATGGAAGCTATACGCCAGGAGTTCGAGGGTTTCTTGGCGAGCCTATTTTGCAAGGAGAAGAACAGTTGATTGGATCTTGAAGGGGTAGCATACTGCACATGCATCAAGCCACGTGCTTTCATAAAGGCGTAATGATGGAAAGCCTAGGGAGTAGGGCATAATGATGATGACCCTTAGGTTCCCATAGGCGCGTGCCTGCCCACGCGCTGACGAAGCCTATCTATAAAAGGAAGAGAGGGATCTTCATTTGTATTTTTCACTCGCTCTCATTGTACTTGTTGCTGTGCAGTTCTACTTGACATCGTTGTTCTTCAAATTTCTTGCTTGTTCTGCCATTCACCGCTGATAATCACCAATAACCTAGTAAGTCTCTCGATTTTCCATGTTTTAGTTAATTTCGCCTCTTCTCAAGGATATATTTTCTGTTTCCTTTTCTAGAAATGCATGCGGGTAGGGTTTAAAGTAGCTTAGTGCGGGAATTCCGGGTGCTTGGCTGTTGTCTGATGGTGGTTTCGTCGCCTGAGGATGGTGGCTCCTCCGTGAGTTTATTAGAGATGTTTTAGACATAGGGTTAGTGACGATGGTCCGTGATGAATTTTCTGGTGGAGTTGAGACCATTTATGGGTTTTTTTTGTTTTGAACTTCCTGCATTTTTGCTGTGTCTCCAGGCGAGGTCGAAAATCATCTGTATAAGAAGGAACCTTCCCCGCGAGAGCTAGGGTTTGTCTTGAAGGTCGAGCTCCTAATGTGTCTTAGGGAAGTGTCCTCATTTTTCTTTCTACTATTTTGAGTGAGGGCTCTAGTCGGGGACAAACTCCTCGTTCCTTTGCGCCCTTTAACTTGACTAGCCGTGGAAGGGTGGATTTGATTTCGATGTCGTATTCAGTTTTGTCCTCTGCTTTTCAGGTATAATGGCTAGCAGATCTGATGATAAGTTTGTGGGCGAACACATTGATTCCTCACAGAGCCTTTTTTAGTATTCGTCGACGGAGGGTAGTACCTCGAGAATGCTTGATTCTGAACCGGTCGCATTAGAATCAGGTAAAGCCAAACATGATACGCCCGTTGTTGTACCCCAAAATTTGCCCTCTCATTTCTCAAGGATTTTCTCACAAGATCTTCCATGACATCAAGTTTGCAGCACTGATACATCAATTTAGGTTTGGAATTGGCACAAGGGAAAAATGGTCAATTGCACACTGAAAAGTCAAACTTCTACTTTTGGACCAAAATCAAGTTTCAATAATCATATTCCATCAAGATATGTTAAAATATGAAGTTTGTTTCATTAAGAAAGTCAAAAATCAGATTTGTTTTGGAAAAGTTAAAATTCTAAACACTTGGAAATTTTTCTAACTGTTAAGAAATATGACAAGTTCAGAACTTTTGGCCAGATTTTCACCATGATGCAAGCTGATTCTGGAAGAACTTTTGACACAAGAGTTGTAGATCTCAATGAGATCTAAAACAATGTAGAACATAACTTCTCCTAGAAATGCTGAGATTTCAAGTTATAAATCCTTGAAGACACGTGCATGAAACTAAAAGACTCGGTAAATTCTGGACGTTTCCAAGACAGAATTTGGTTACAACTTATGGGTCAGTTTTCATGAAGGTTCAACCAGAGTTTGCAAGAGTAATTCAAAGAAGGCCTACAAAGCATATTACAATCTTTTTGAAAAGTCTGATAACTCCTTCTGAACATGCTAGAGCAGGGAGATTCAAAGATCAGAAGTTGGATATTTGTTCTAAGTTGTGCTGATGCTGAACTTCTGATCCAAATTAAGCTATGATACATAATCTCATATTGCAGGTTTTCTGTTTTGATAAATCTCATCATCATTTAATGCTCACACCCACTTTTGAGTCTTTAACCAAAGGATTTCCCCACGTGTGGCATAGAAGTACCATTGTTTTTCTTGAAAAGAAAACTTTTGTATAAGTTTATTTTGGGCCCATGCTTTACCTTTGCTTCTGAGGGTACTTTTCCATAATTCATGCTTACAAATCCAGCTTAGGAACGGCTAAAAGCTGCTAACCACCCTACATTATGCCTTGAACCATACTTGTTTAAACTTGCTTCAAGAACAAGTGAGCGCCCTAGCATATGATGGTTGTACTCTTGGCTTCTCCAAGTTCCTAAATCCTTGCCTATAAATTGAACTTTATTTGCAACTGTTAAAGGGGGAGAAATTTGAGAAAAAACGTCTTGAAACTTTGCTGAAATTTCAAAAGAATTTGAAATTGTAAAGACAAATATAAAGCCTGCAAATTTCTGGTTTTTTGCATCCAAGCTCTAAATTTCCTTGTGCATTTTCTAGCCAAACCACCCACACAACTTCTGAGACACATTTAGAAGCCTTCCTAACTTCTGTTTTCAGACTGTAACACGTTCTTCATCAATCTCCATCTCACAAATCAGAACATTGTTTCTTGGTTGATCCAGAACACTCCAGCCATTTATAGTTCAAGTTGAGGTTTGCTTCAGCTTTGTGGGAATGTGAGAAAGCTGACTAGAACATCACAATAGTCAGAACTAGGTTCTAGTTCACAGAACAATTTCCAGTTGCATGTTAAGTTTCTTCTGACTTATATTTCATTACTTAGGCATTGATAGGCTGGCATGTTCAAAAATACAATGTAGACATCCTGACTCTGATTTTGTACATATTCATAGATCAGTGTATTTTTTCCTAAGTAGAGAGAATTTCAGTTCAGAACTTCTTGAGAAAATTAGGACTCAGAATTTGGATTAGAAAAATTCATGCTTGCTTCTGATTTACAGTTCTTATACTTTATACTTATGACACCATGATAAAACTTTCCATAACTGCTATGTTTGCATTTTCTGTTTTGTTGAGAAATGACTAAGTTACAGATACTCTGATTGACGTGGAGAAAGAGATAAAGTTCATCATCAGAACTTACTTTGTGATATATATGTTTATGTTTTTGCTTCAAATATCAGATGTATAGCCACCCCGGTGGTAGAGAGTGCATGCATAAGACATTAGTATTAAGGGTCCTGAGTTCTAGCCCCAGAAACACCCTTTTTATGTTTATCTCCTGACATTTTTACCCCATTAATTGGACCAGAACTTCTAGATCAATCCCCTTTATTTGCTTGTCAAAACAGTGATCTTGGACCAGAACTTCTAGATATGCTCACCCAACAGCATTGACACTTCACTTGCCCATTATCATAACTTCTAGGTCTCCAGTTGCATTAGAACTTCTGGTCTCTCTCAAACGACCAGAATTTCTGACCTACCAGCGACAATAGAACTTCTAGATTCCCAGCTGCACTAGAGTTTCTAAATTCCCTCAGCAATCAGAACTTCTAGACTTTCCTTTGTTCCCAGCAACCCTATAATTTCAGTGTACCCGGACCCAGAACTTTTGACCTTCCTCATTTATGCTAACATGTTATTTTTGATTTGTAGCGCATCAGAGTCAGAGTTTATGCCCCTTACTTATGTCCTTTCAGCAATGCGTTGATTCTGATTCTTTTCCCTTTTATTATTTTTAATATCACTTCTATTTTCATTAATTAAAAACACCAAAAATATCTTTATATTCATACACTTTGCTTTATTTCTTTTAAAACCAAAAGACTAAAAATATCTTCTTAAGAAAATTTATTTTTTATCTTAACAAAAACAAAACAAGTCTAGTTTATATTTCTTGTAAATTATTTCAATATGGTTGTAATAGATAATTAGGACTTTAATTTCTTGCAATCCCCATTTTTAAATTTGTACACCCCATCCCCCTAATGATTGTAATAACGTAGAATATTTATTTTCTGCAATTTATCGCTTTCATATAAATGCTATTAAAGTAGGATTTGTATGGGATGATAAAAATCAAGTAGAAAACCCTAATCAAAGACTAAATGCATGCAAATCAAACACACTATTCACACATGCACCCCTAGGGTTAACTCCACTTGGTGCCTAAAAAATGGTCATGTTATGCATGTGAGATGTATTAGCAAAACAATCAAAATACAAGATTTTAGTCCCTCGATGACGCTTCAAATGTTGCCTTTCAAATGATCTTAGTCCCTCAAGAGAAATGATAAGATATCTCACAACATTGCTATCATGACCATACGATGACCCACGCCCGTCCCTTTTTACATCCAAAGATAAGGCTTCTTACCAATTAGTGGTGAGATAGTAATATCAAAGGAAGGGAAGAAATGAATGAAAGACTTTTGAGTAGGTAGAAACACTCCTAGTTCCTTGCTCACTTTCAAAACAAACATCCTTACAAACACACACCAAACACTTTCAAAACATGAAATATTTTCTAAAAGTCCAACACTTTGTATACGTTCTTATAAGACAAGAACCATTGCAAAGTTTGCCTAAACGAAGGAGATTTTCAAAAATACTTTCAAAAACCACCACAAAGCACACTTTCAAACAAAGCAAGTGATATAGAAAGCAACTAAGAGCCCATAGAGAACTATGGATGAAAAGGGTGCTAATACCTTCCCTTTTCATAATCTACCCCCCGAACTCAAGAAAATAATCTCAAAGGTATTTCCTGTTATTTTCACCCTTTCGTTTTGGATAAAAGAAAATTCAATGGTGACTCTTGCTATCCACAACAATTGCAGTCAAATGAAAAACATCCCAAGTCAGTTCTCCCACCGCATTACAGAACTGGCGAATCTGTTGAGGATAATGCTAAAAAGTGGGGTCACCTTAGGGCTAGATCACCTTTACTTGCTTTCATTATTTGACTTGTTTGCTTTACATTATGGTTCCTTGTTTGGGTTTGCTTTGATCCTCTACCCGGATCTGGGACACCTTTTTAGGTAAGTATCAATAGATTGTAGAAACTATACGGTGTAGACCGATATGGTTGAAACAATGGCTACGTTAGTGTGACGCATTTGTGGGTACCGGTATCCCTTGTGTTGAATCGAGGAGAATATGGGGCCGCTGAGTAGCGTCATGAAGCACTAACTGACCTTAGAACCTTAATTTAACAACTTGGCCATTAGGATGTAGTGAGATAGCCAGTTTTGGTGGAAAGATGAAAATTGGTTGATACTCTATACTACACTCATTGAGATTGGACTTTTGGGATATCTCGGCCGCAAGAAAAGATTGATTATGCTGAGACAATGCCTGAAATAAAGGTCAGTGATATTGAGATCCACTAGAACCCGATTACTACTACTAGGACATGTTGAGCCAACTAAACTTCAAGAGGGTACTTACCTATCAAACTCCATGCAAGCCTAATCCTAAGGATTTGTTTGCTTTGTATGTACATAACAACTTGCTTACTTGTACATAACATCATAAACATCATAACATCATAAGAATCCTTACTAACCATTTCAAGGATTTAGGAATTTATCTTTGTTTTTGTTTTGTAGGCCATGAATTCCATCCAAAGAAATACCATTAGAATCAACTTTGTGAAAGCACACCCTCAACTCCAAGAGTTAGCGTCAAGGGTACCCGAAGAGTCTCCTTTCACGAAGAAATATGGTCTACTCCTCAGAGGATGCGTTCGACCTTTTTATCTTAGAAATTTACTTTGTAAGCCCAAGAGGCACGTTGTAACCGCTTTGAATTAATTAATGCAAATTGACGTTTGTTCATTCTTTGTCTAGAAGAATTTAAATTTCACAAATCCTTGAAATAATTTGCATGCACATCTTCCATGCATCATAACATAACAAGTTTTCTATGACAAGTTTCCTTATCTTTCTGTTGTTTATTTCAGCAAGATGGATATCGAGAAAACAATGAAGGATCTACAAGCACAAAACTCTCAGTTTCAAGAGACTCTACTAACACTGTCCAAGGGGCAACAAGAGTTGATGACATTGCTGGCATCCAAAAAAAACCAAAAAGGAAAGCCCTGGTCAATATGGGTAAGAGATTCAGAGAGTCGATCCGTCAGATACCGATAGTGGAAGACTCGTTTGATGAAGACGAAAATAAAATTGGAGAAGCTAGGAGTACCCAGGCTGGGTGTATCAATGATCAAGCATCCAATGATGAAGATTATTTTGACGAGAAGTATCCTCCTTCCGATGTTAAGTACAAACATCTAGAAGACCGATTAAAAGCTGTTGAGATTCAAGCCATCCCTGGTTTGGATTTTGACGATTTGGGTTTAATATCTGGGGTTGTCGTTCCCCACAAATTCAAAATACCAGTCTTCGTTAAATACGACAGGGTTTCCTATCCAAAGCTTCACCTGAAGTCTGATGTGCAAAAAATACAGCAGCACAACACTGACAAGAAGCTCTGGGTTCACTTCTTCCAAGAAATCTTGGCTGGGACTCAACTAGAGTGGTTTTATCAATTGGAGGGTTCCTGTATCCATACATGGGAAGACTTGGCCACTGCTTTCTATCACCAATACCAGTACAATGCCGACCTGGCGCCGACAAGAGTTCAACTGCAAGACATGACGATGGGGAACATGAAGGGTTCAAAGAGTATGCCCAAAAGTGGAGGTATCTTGCCATTAGGGTCCAACCGCTGTTAACCGATAGGGAACACATTGATATGTTCATGGGCACTTTATCTGGTCCATTTTTCAATTTATTGGTTGATTGTTCTTCATTCGGTTTCACCGAGCTGATCTTAACCGGTGAAAGAGTTGAAAGTGGTATCAAGAGTGGGAAGATTCCCATAGCATCTGCCTCCACCTCCAATCCCGTAAATAAACCCTTCATTGGGAAGAAAGAAATGAATGATGTGTATGGAGAAAGGGCCCTTGCCAAGAAGGATGATCGTCCATCCGTTAATGTTGTCCGGATTTCCAATCCAACTCCTGTTCAAAGACAATCTTCCAATCATCAATGGTTTGAGGCTCCGCGAAGACAATACACAAGGATATGCATGTCGATATCCCAAGCCTTAACATGTTAATGGCTAATTTGGTGACACTGCGAGATCCTCCGGCCAATCCAGATACCTCCTCAACAAAATACAATCTGAATACCAAATGTGCATTTCACTCGAATAGTCCCGGGCATGAGACTGACCAATGCTGGGTACTGAAGAATAAAATTCAAGACTTAATAGACAACAAGACTATCGAACTTGATCCACCTCCAATTCCTAATGTGATAACGGCACCAATGCCAAACCATGGCAAGGGTGTCAATGCTGTTGAAGACGCCATTTTTGTTTCCTCCTTCGAAGACTTGACTACTCCTTTAACCATTATAAAAAAGAACTTGTTGAAAGACGGGATTTTCCCTGGCTGTTTGAAGGATTGTGATTTTTGCGCTACACACCTCGATGGATGCAAAGGGCTGAATGAAGGCATTCAATGCCTAATGAATAGCCATGAGATCCTATTTGAGAAGACTTTGTTCTCCAAAAGTTTGACCAATAAGATTGAAGTCCTCTCCATCATAACAATTTCAAATAAGCCTCTTAGGATCTCCTCCAAGGGTACTATCAGGATTTAAAATGACCCGACTATTGCTCCTCTGATAATTACCGCCCCTGGGTTAATTCCGTACTCTTCCAACAAAGCAGTGTCATGGAACTATGGTGTTGAGGTGTTTTACCACGTAATAAAGCAAGATGTTTGGGTTGAAGAAAGAAAATCTGATGACATTGGTAACATTACTGGCTCTAGTAAGGTGACCAGAACTGGGAGAATCTTTTCACCCAACATCTCACCACCAACCGCTACAACGGCACCTGTCTGCATCACCTCTACTAAGCTCGATGTTGGCATTAAAGGTAAAGAGAAAGTAGTTGAGCATGTTGATACAAAGAAACTTGCGAAATACACTGCTATTGAGGAAACTTCCGCTCGAGAAATGGATGAGATTTTAAAATTATAAAGAGGAGTGATTTCAAGATAGTGGAGCAGCTGGGGCAAACCCCTTCCAAGATTTCTATGTTATCTTTGCTACTTTGTTCTGATCCTCATGCTCGGGCGTTAATCAAATTCTTGAAGAAGGCTTATGTCTCTCATGAGACCACAACTGACCAGTTTGAAAATTATGTTGCAAGCTTGATGGCCGACAATGATGTAGGGTTCTCGGATGCTGATCTGACACCACTTGGAAAGAACCATAACAAAGCTCTGCATGTTTCTGTTGAATGTAAGGGGACTACCCTAGAACATGTTCTGGTTGACACCAGATCTTCCTTAAACGTACTACCCAAGGGTTCTTTGAACCGTTTAGACTGCAAATGACTGGTGTTGAAGCCGAGTGATGTTATTGTAAGGGCTTTTGATGGGTCCAAAAGGATGGTTCATGGAGAGGTGGATCTCCCGATCAAGGTGGGCTCACAGATTTTTAACTCTACTTTCTACATCATGGATACCCGTCCTGCTTACTCCTGTTTGCTGGGTCTCCCTTGGATCTATGGAGCAGGGGAAGTAACGTCAACTCTTCATCAAAAGGTCAAATACCCGGTCAAGGGAAGGATTGTCACTATTTGTGGTGAGGAGGAATTCATGGTAAGCCACCTCAATTCCTTCAAATATGTGGAGATGGATGGCATATTTATAGAAACCCCGTGTCAGGCTTTTGAAGTTGTTCCGCCTATGATTGCTACTGCCAAAGTTTCCTCCAACCTGCCCAAAGCTAATAGATTGGTGCCAAAGATGGTTTCATTTAAAGATGCTCGTGCCACAGTCGAAGAAGGAAGTTGTGATACTTGGGGGTAACTCCATGAGATCCCATTCAAAGCAGACAAATGTGGGTTGGCTTTCACTATCAAGTCTCAAAAAGAAGTGAGGCACGCTCGTGCAGGGAAGCCCCATCTCCGTATTGGAAGTCACGAAGTAAACGCTGTGGAGGATTCTGATGATGAATATGCATTTGAAGAATGGGTATACCCTACTACAACAGAGCTCAACAAGTGGCACCCAAAGGACATCGTCCCCATATCCTTCATTGAGGAGTAATTACTTGTTTATTGCTTTCTATTAATTCAAGAACCTTTTGTCTGTAATATTAAACAATTACTTTTAAGCCATATGCCTGGCCCAGGGCATTATGGTCCATTTGTCAAGGTTTTTATTTATGTTCATTTTATCATATGATCATTCAATACAAATCATTGGACTTTTGCATTCAAATCTTTCTGCTCACTGTCTTTCTTTTTCTTCAAATGCGTTTTTCAAAATAGCCATGTATCTTACATGCACACACACACACTCTTGCAAGTCTTCATCCACTCCGGATCTCATTGCAAATTATTCTACCATTACCGACTATGATTTCGAACATCCAATTAACCAAGCCGAAGACGAAGGCGGGGAAGATTGTGGAATACCGGGAGAACTAGCTAGACTTTTATTGCAAGAGTAAAAAGTTACTCAGCCGCATGAAGAGTCAGTTGAAGTCATCAATATAGGTATCGAGACAGACAAGAAATAGGTTAAGATCGGCGCTAACCTAGAAAGAAGTGTCAAAATAAGATTTGTTCAGATGTTGCATGACTATGTGGAAGTGTTTGCATGGTCGTATAAAGATATGCCAGGGTTGGATACCGATATTGTAGTTCATCGTCTGCCGACAAAGGAAGATTGTCCTCCTTTCAAACAAAAAGTTCGTCGCATGAGGCCTGACATGTCTGAAAAAATAAAAGCTGAAGTGATGAAACAATTCGATGCAGGATTTCTAGCTGTGTCATCTTATCCCCAATGGGTTGCAAACGTGGTGCCGGTGCCAAAGAAAGACGGAAAAGTCCGTATATGTGTAGATTACAGGGATCCGAATAGGGCAAGCCCCAAGGATGATTTCCCTCTACCTCATATTGATGTCTTGGTCGATAACACCGCTCAACACAAAGTATTCTCTTTCATGGATGGTTTCTCCGGCTATAATCAAATTAGGATGGCTCCTGAAGACATGGAGAAAACCACCTTTGTTACACAATGGGGCACATTTTGTTACTAGGTCATGCCATTCGGATTGAAGAATGCAAGGGCAACATATGAAAAGGGTTATGGTAGCTTTGTTTCATGATATGATCCATCATGAAATAGAGGTATATGTGGATGATATGATTGCAAGGTCACAAACTGAAGAGGAGCATCTCAATCACCTATACAAGCTATTCGAGAGGCTGAAAAAGTACAAGTTGAGGTTGAACCCTAATAAATAAACATTCGGGGTACGATCTGGAAAGCTTCTAGGTTTTGTTGTTAGTGGTAAAGGCATCGAAGTCGATCCTGCCAAGGTGAAGGCCATCCAAGAAATGGTAGTCCCCCACTTTGAAAAGGAAGTCAGAGGATTCTTGGTTCGTCTAAACTACATCGCCCGCTTCATATCTCACTTAACTGCTACTTGTGAGCCAATCTTCAAACTCTTGAAGAAAGATCAAGTAGTCAGATGGAATGGTGAATGCCAAGCTGACTTCAACAAAATAAAAGAATATCTGCAAGAACCTCATATCCTCATGCCACCAGTTGAAGGAAGACCCTTGATCATGTACTTGACGGTACTATAGAATTCTATGGGGTGTGTGTTGGGCCAACATGACGAGTCTGGCCGAAAAGAGCATGCCATATACTATTTGAGCAAAAAGTTTACTGACTGTGAAACCAGATATTCATTGCTTGAGAAAACTTGTTGCGCTCTGGCATGGGCTACTCACCGGCTAAGACAGTATATGTTGACTCATACCACTTTACTAATTTCTAAAATGGATCCTATCAAATACATCTTCGAGAAACCCGCTCTTTCTAGGCGGATAGGTAGATGGAAAAAGATCTTGACTGAGTACGATATTCAATACACATCTGTTTACAGTTATTTCTTGTAAACAACCGCTAGTCCTCCAAACTATCAAATAATCTTAATGACTGTTATTTAATCTCTCTGGTAACTAGCAGGATCGACTAGATTGATCCTAGGATGTATTGGTCATTTGGATAACTCTCATTATAGAACTGGTATTCATGGTTGGTATTTAGAATGTTGTGTAGGTGTTTAACTTACTTCGATTAATCTATTAAAGATCTAAAGACGTGATCAAGTAAATGCGCGCGAAACTAAATTGCATGAATAAAGTTCAATTGTAAAGACATGTAAAAACTGTAGAAAAGACAAGTAAATGACTTCGAAATATAAAGGCATGTAATGTAAAAGCGTTTCTGGAATGTAAAAGATTCGAAATATGAAGAAAGCGTTTTAATGCAAGAAATCAGTAAAATGACTTTAAATGAAAAAGGTATTTGAACGATAAAAGCATGAAGATAAAGGCATGAAATATACAAAAGTTTCTGAAATGTAAAGGATTTGAAACGGAAAGAAAACATTTAAATGTAAGACATCAGTAAAAAGACTTCAAATGAAAATATTTGAATGTAAAGGCTTTTGAATGATATTGACATGAAGATAGAGTAAAAGACTGGAAATGATAAAGAGTTTTATTAAATCATAAACATTTGGTGTTATCATACGTACATTGTTCGTGCATCCGTTTCCCTAGCCATGTGGTATTTTGAATGTTTACTGAATTTTTGTACAATAGATATGACACACGAAATCCTAATGCTAAGACTTCTATTTATACTACTTCGACCATAACGGTCTTGCTATAAGATTCTGCCACGTTCAGAACATGCAAAGCAATGCCCCTCTCTAGCTTCCACGCGTCTTCAAATGCTCCAGCGCATATATTTTTAAATTTCGAACATCCCGCTTGCGTTTGAATTTCAAATGTTTTGGCACTCTTCATTTTGAACGCATTTCTTGGACACAGCCTTGTTACCATTTCGAGACTTCTTTTAATATATTCCCATAACTGTCACTCGAAGCTCAGAGTTTTGCCATGCCCATTCGAAGCACTGCTTCTACCATTTCGAAACATGACATCTTGCTTTATTCCAATCGAAACATCCAACTTGCTTCGCTTCGAACAATATCATCAAAATCTTCAGCCAACAAAATGCCCCTTCAAAATATGTATTTCGATTCCTTTGAGAAATACTTATTTTAAACATATACGCAAGATTTTGATGGGACCTCCGAATCATCGTAACATTTATTGCATATGACTCCAGTCACGTCAATCATGACGCTTTTCAGATTCCTTAACCGCCTTGAACCATTTCACAGCATGGTGCAGTTATAAAACAATGATTATTATTTAATCACGCCTATTACCAATACCAACTTTATGCCACCTCCTTCTCAAACCAACCCACGATTACCACGTATCACAATCTTACTCAGTGGATGTTTAAACTTCCACACTATAAAAACCCATCAACTTAGTCTTTTATTTTTCTTCCCACATTCTGAATCTTTTCTTCCTTTCTTCTCACCGAAACCCTAAAACTTCCAACACTCTTCAAACAATGTCTTCTTCAACTTCATCTCAACTGAAAAAAGTTTCCAAAAATAAAGGAAAGAACACATGAACCATAATGGAAAGCAAGGTTGGCACCTACCAAGGTCAGTCTGTGCTTATTCCCCAGATGATCTCAAAAGAGAAGGAAATGCTTTACGCATATCAGGTATTAATTCCTGCTAACGCCGCTGGCAAGAGGTTAACTTTAATGGGCCCTCTTACAGTCTTTGAAATCTTAAAAGACACCAGAAAAATTTTCCCTGTTTGTTATAATTTTAAACCTCTGTTTAATAAAATGGATACCCCTAAGACAGGGGAATCTTCTGATTCGACCACCGTGGAAAATCCAATCACTCCCCCTAAGGACCCTTTTGTGCTAGATTATGTAAAGAGTAACTTCAAACCATTTCGATCTTGCCCCACCTCTGACACAGCCTACCACAACTGGTTTACTAAAGTAGAAGCTAAGAAATCCCAGCAATGGGAAGAATTAGGCATTTACAACTTGATTAAATTATCGAAACCAGGCTTTACCTATAGCCACCCATTATTATTCGCGTCCTTATACTTCTGGGATAGTACCTACAACACTTTCCATCTCCCTGGTGGAATGATTACACCCACCTTTTTTGACATAGCATCCATTATTGGGTTATCACCAATAGGAGAAACCTACATTCCTGACAATGAAGAGCATTCGAGTATTATTGACTTCGAAGTCAAGTTAGCCAGCTTTTCAAAGTTCATCAGCCACTATCACACTGAAGGAGACAGTGTGTCAGACGTATAACACATTGCTTTCCTTACCTTATGGTTATCAAGGTATGTCTTTTGCAGCAGATCCCTACAGGTAGCCAGTAGGTTTATTCCTCTAGCTAGAGATTTGCATGAGAATCGGAGGGTGTGTTTAAGTGAACTGCTACTCGTTGATCTTTACGAAAGTCTAAGGTCAGTTGTTTCGAGTTTGAAATCCCACACCTCCAAAAACATCCTGCTAGCTGGCCCTTTCTGGTTACTCCAGTTATAGCTTAATGCCATGTTCGAACCTTCACTATCAACTGCCAATACTATTGCTGAACAAGATCCGGAAATAGCGGATCGAATCATCGAAGGCACTAGGCTGCGAAGACTTACCCCAAACGATGATAAGGATGACTTCAAAGTTCTCTTCTCAAAATATATCATGATTTTCTCCAAGAGGCATAAATTCGAAGAGACCATGGCGCCTTTTGCTTCAAGGACTCATGGACCCTCATGGCTCACCATGGCTCTCTCAGAAGCAATCAAAAGCAAAGAAATCCAAGATGTATGGAAAGCCTTTTTGCTTCCCAGACTAATCTCCTCACGAATTACTCCTGCTAAGAATCAAATCTTCCTTTTTGCTTATCAACCCAACTTCGTTTCGAGACAATTTGGCTTGTGCCAACTAATCCCTGAACCCCTGTTCCAAACAGAAAGTGCCATCACCTCTGGGCGAACCTTCAAGGCAAGAGAAGCCAAACTACAACAGGAACAATACCAAGGCTTCGCCCACTTTGAACTAATATCTTTCGAACCTACACACCTCACAGCAAATGGTTTTCTGGAATGGTGGACAAAGTTCTATCAGTGTTATATGTTCGATACCCTCACTATTCAACAGAAACTAACTGATGTGTTCGATGTGCAGGTACAATCCAAGAAAGGTATGTTCACTCGTGCCAAAGAGATTAGGGCTTTTCAAAATTATTTCGAAACTACTTATGATCCCACACACTTGGAATCCACTGTGCATCAAGCGGCTGAGACCTTGAAGGAAAACTTCAAAGAAAAAATTTCTAAGTTAAAACTTCCTTCAGGGTTGTCACCTGAGGATATGTATAGGTTGGCATTCGAAATGCATCCACCTAAATTTCCTAGATTGCCTACCTCAGAACTGGCTCTGGCTTGGTTTCCTCCATACCCTTGGTGGTTCACTTGCAAAGAAATGTTCAAATATCTTCAAAAGAAACCAAAGCCATCTGAGACTGTGACATGGGCTCGACATTGGCTCCACGATTTCCCAGGACATCTTCGCTATGACCTTTCTTCCATGTCGATTAAATATGATCAAGGTGCAGGTGCGAATGCTTGGGAAAATCCCAAATGTTTCTCACTTTCTACATTTTTAACTTTTGCCTTAATTGTTTCGATTTTCAGCCATCAGGATAAAGACTGCTGCTTCAAAGTCAAAAAAGGGAAGCGCCTCTCAAGCATCTGTCGAAACCATTGATAATGTGACTCTATCCAAACCAACAACAACAGCTGCAACAACAACAACAACACCAGTAATAACCAGTGCTCCGACTCCACGGGTAATCAATTAGCTTTGATGTTTCGAATACACTAATGTTTCATGATTTGTATCTAACTCATGTTTAAATCTTTTCAGACTAGCAAACTCCCACCAACCACTCCAAAGAAAAGAAAAACAAACACTACTAGGGAAGACCCCAATGCTGGAGGGAATTTACCAGCTGCTTCGAAGAAAAAGCAGAAGAAGGAAATTTCCAAAAGTGTTGTACCAACTAGTATCTCTGGACTCGATTCCAAAGATGCTTCTCCCTCAACTAAATCCAAAAATCCATCTTCGACCTCCAACGTAATGTTGGAACGTATAGCTAGCAACCTCTATTCTGAGAGTCCACAGGTAAATTGAACTTTAATCTTTGACAAAATAATTGTTCATTACCTTGGTGCATGTTCTTAACATTCTTTGCCTCTGTAGGACATTTTGAATCAGCTCTCACCACTTCGACTTCACCATCAAAAACTGCTGCTCCGATCAACTCCTCTCCTCAAGGGGATTCCAGCAACCTGGTGCAGAACAAAGGGTCCTCCAATATGGCGGTTCTGTTTGGGGCTTCAGAGCAGCAAGATGACCAGAGCACTTCTCCCCCTCTGAAAGAAACAAATGAAGCAACGCTCCATGAATCTGCAGAGACTTTACAAATAACTTCTCTTCAAAAGTCCCCTCTTGAAACCCTTCAAGAGGATCCAAAGGACATTCACGCTGAAGGAGAGAAAGCTGATTCTGATCAAAGAAACGAAGAATCTGCAGAGGAAGGGTCTGAGGAAAAAGATGCCAACGATGGTTCGACTGCTGGGACAGAGTCAGATGCAAATAGCAGCGAGAACGAAGATATCGAAGTGGTGGATTTGGATGATAATGAAGAAGACAATGAGCATGAAACGAATGAAGGTGACGGTGACGCGACCAATAAACCCATGGAAGTCGAAATGAATGTGACTCCCTTGCGCGTGGAACTCCCTCAACCGTCTCTATCCCGAATGACTGAAGAGGAGCTTGCTTTCCTAAGACGAAATGACCCAATTGGGTACATGAAGGCGAAGCTAGCACAAAGGGATATTCCACCTGCTAGGGCTGGCACAAGTTCGACTAGCCATCTGTTGCCCACAGATGATAGAATTGTACTTCTTAACAGGATTAGGAGAACAATTCTTGATGTGGATTTGTTCGAAGCGCTCAAACAGGATAGCACAGCTTGCTACACTATGAAGGAGTTACTTACAAAAGTCAACCTTGCTACCTGCTCCTTGCCAGTTAGCACTATCTTGTTCGATCTTCAATCTCTGCTAGACAACGTGACTGGGTGCCTTCTCCAAGATGAATTTGCTGCCAGAAAGGTTCAAGAAGAACGAACTGCAATGGATGCTGCTTATGAGCATGCTTCGAAACTCTCTCAAGAGGATGAGGATCAAGCCATGCATCTAAAGCCAGCAAAATTTGACTATGAATCTCGAGCTGAGTCCATCCTTCTCTGGGAAAGGCAAATTCAGGAACTTCAACAGAAGGTTAAAGAGGCTCAAGAACAACAATTAGCCTACGAAACCAATACTGCTAGCAACCAATTCGAAGAGCTCCTCAACAAAGGGCTTGCAGAAATGGAAACTGCAGAACAACTCAAGGGAGAAGTGGCTACCTTAGAGGGAGCAAGACGTTTTACTCAACAAAGGCTTTAGTCTTTTCGAAGTACCTTTAACAGATTGAAGAATGATGTCTATTTTTAAATCTTAGTGTTGATTTGGTTGAAATTTGGTTTTTTGTATGTAATATCTGAACAACGCCATTTTGGCAATCCCATATTACCATTTTGGCATTTTTATGATATTTTGATTACGTTGTTATTATTCGAATCTCCTGCAGGCGTGGCTTATATTTCTTTAAATATTTCCCATTAACCTTCAGGATACGTTTATCATCCATCAACTCTTCGATTTCATATGCATTGTTTGAAAATACCTTTATTATTCGAAAAGGTCCTTCCCAATGAGGTGACCATTTACCTAAAGTTTTATTTTTCTTGTCCATGGGCAATATGACTTTCCAGACTAAGTCACTAATAGTGAATGCTTTCCCTTTCACCCTTTTGTTATATGCCCTGGCCACTCTTTCCTTTTGTCTCATCAGGATTTCCAATGCATGCAATCTAACTTCATCCAACTCACCTAACTCATTCATTATCATTTCCCAATATAATACAGCTGGAATTTCGTTTTGTCTTTGAATTCGAACTGATTGTAGATGAATTTCTACTGGCAGAACTGCATCTTGACCAAATATGAGTTGGAAAGGTGTGGTGTTAGTAGCTTCTTTAGGAGATGTTCTACAGGCTCATAGTATTTGGTCCAAAGTTTTGTGCCAGTTCCTTGGCTTTTTACCAATATGTTTCTTGATTAACCCTATTACCACTTTATTAGCTGCTTCGACCTGACCATTTGCTTGAGCATAATATGGCGTTGATGTTAGTAATTTAAACCCCATCTCTTGAGCAAACTCTTGCATCTTCCTACCAGTAAACACAAAACCTTGGTCTGTGGTTATGCTCTCTGGCAATCCAAACCTATAGATAATTTGTTTCTGTATGAACTCAATAATAGCCTCCTGATCAGCAACTATTAATGGTATTGCTTCGATCCACTTGGTAAAATAATCTATTCCTACCAAGATATATTTCTGTCCTTTAGACGAAGCAGGATTTATTTCTCCTATTAAATCCAATACCCATCCTCTAAAGGGCCATGGTTTAATGATTGAATGCAACTCACTTGCAGGGGCATGTTGAATCCATGCATGTTTCTGACATTCTTCACAACCTTTAGCAAAGTCTATACAATCTTTGAGCATGCTGGGCCAATACATGCCATATCGAAATAACAACCATTTCATTTTATGACCTGCTTGATGTGCCCCATATGCCCCATTGTGGACTTCTGACAATGCTAAGTATGCCTCACTTTCTCCTAGGCATTTCAGTAATACGCCTTCTTGGATCTTTTTGAACAATTCGTTTCCCATGAGGACATATGACAATGCTCTATATTTTATCTTCCTATCAACATTTAGAGTTGGGTTTGTTAAATAACTCACAAGTGGACTTCGCCAATCTGCATCTGATAAGGTGTCTATGGCTAGTATTTTAAATCCCTGTTTCTCAGCATAACCCAATTTCATACTCTCTAGATCTGATGGTATGAATCTAGTAGCCATAACTCTACCTCTTAATTCGACCAGATCCTCAAAGTTTTTGGCAGAAACTTTATAACCTGAAGCCAACTGTGCTAAGTCATTTGCTTCTTGGTTTTCTATTCTTGGTATATGTTGAATATCCATGTATTCAAATTTTCTAAGTAGCCTGTTAACTATGACAGAGTATATCATCAGATTTTCCTTTATGCATTTGTACTCCTTTGTTATTTGCTTGACCACTAACTCTGAGTCTCCTTTGATTTCGACTCTAGTTGCCCCCAATTCCAACAAAGCTTCAAGTCCAACAATAAGCGCTTCGTACTCAGCTTCGTTGTTCGAGCAACGAGGACCATCTAATTTATACTTGAATTTTGTTGGAATTCGTTCAGGAGAAATTATAAGGACCCCAACACCACTACCATTCCTGTGGGTCGAACCATCAAAGTATAATTTCCATGGTTGCGTTTCAACATAACTCATGACAGTCTGTTCAACCAATTAATGGTCCACAATGAAATCAGAAATCACTTGGCCTTTCACAGCTTTTAAAGGCATGAAAGTCAAAGAATATTCTGTTAAGGCTAAAGCCCATTTACCAACTCTGCTATGCATTATTGGTTTCGAAAGCATGTGTTTAATAACATCGAAATGAGATGAAACATAAACATCAACAGGCTTTATATAATACTTGAGTTTCATACAAGAAAAGTACAAACAGAGACATAGCTTTTCTATATTGCTATATCTAGTCTCTGCATCATTCAATACTCTACTTAAATAGTATATGGCTCTTTCGATGCCATTGCTATTTTCTTGTGCTAACATACTACCTATACTAACTTCAGAGGCAGATATGTACAATCTCATGGGCTTTCCCCATGAAGGTGGAGACAAGATGGGAGGCTGAGAGAGATATCTTTTTATCTTATCAAATGCCTCCTGATGGGCTTCGTTCCACTCGAAGGCTTGGCCTTGCTTTAAACGAAGCAACGGAGAGAAAGCTTGGGTTCTTCCACTCAGATTCGAAATGAACCTTCTGAGAAAGTTAATCTTCCCTAGCAAAGATTGCAGCTCCCTTTTTGACGTAGGTGCTTTCGTCTCCATTATGGCTTTGGTTTTATTTTGGTTGATCTCAATTCCTTTTTTATGAACCACAGAGCCAAGGAAATCTCCAGCCTGCACAAAAAATGCACATTTAAGGGGGTTCATCTTTAAGCCATGTCTTCTCATTCGTTCGAATGATTGGCTCAAATGATGCAAATGGGTTTCTGCAGATATAGATTTGATGACTATATCATCAATATACACCTGCATAAAGGTTTCAATGAAATCATGGAAAATCGAATTCATTGCCCTTTGATAAGTTGCCCCAGCGTTTTTTAAACCAAAAGGCATCACCACCCATTCGTAGGTGCCTAAGGCTCCTGGGCAACGAAATGCTGTCTTGGCAACATCTTCTTCAGCAATAAAAATCTGATTATACCCAGAGTATCCATCTAACATGCTTAAATATTCGAATCCTGCAGCAGAGTCTACTAACATTTCTGCCACAGGCATGGAGTACTCATCTTTAGGGGTTGCAGTATTTAAATCCCTAAAATCTATGCAGATTCTCAGAGAACCATTTTTCTTAATAACAGGCACTATATTTGTTAACCATTCGACATACCTTGTGGTTCTGATGAATCTGTAGCGCAACAACCGTTCAATCTCAGTTTTGATCTTTGTGAGAACCGCTGGTGCGAATCTTCTAGGAGTTTGCTTGATGGGCTTCTTGCCATCCTTGATTGGAAGTCTATGTTCCACTAGCTCCCTCTTTAAACCAGGCATTTCGTCATAATCCCACACGAAGCAATCTTTGTTTTTCTTGAGGACTTCGATCACTTCCTGCTTGAGGCCTGGGCTAAGTTTTGCACTTATGTAGGTTATTCTTTTCGTTTTCTCATCCCCTAAGTTCACTTCTTCGAGTGGATCTTGCGCCAACATTTTGGAACCTGAGTGTATGGGGTCCCTCTCGAAGCCTAAGGGTTCTTTATCATAGATGGAGTCCAGCCTTTGATCTATTTCAAATTCTTCAAAGGGTGAGCCTTTCGAGCTACCCCCATTTATTTCGTTCATCTTTACAGCCAGTTTATTCATTTCAGCCTCTAAGGCCGCCTTTGATTCGTTCTCATCCATATAGGCCGAAATCCTTTCGAAAAAGGAGGACTCAGTCATGAATAAGGTTGTCGAATTCCCAGCCTGCTGGCCGTCTTTGTATAGTACCTTCGACTCCTTCATCTTCACTGATTATTCTTCTATCCCAATATATGCCATCATGGCGAAGGGTCATATAGTAGTGTGCATTTCTGGTTTCGTTGATTTCATCATTTGGGACGCAAGGAGCAATCTTTGCCAGATGTTTGTCATAATTCCTCTTGTCAACTAAGTTGACTGCTGACATGAAGTAACTCTGGTCCGCTTCAATGTTTTCCACGATCCCATCTTCTCTCCATAAAACTAATCGCTGGTGCATTGACGAAGGAACTGCCCCTTTGCCATGGATCCACTCCCTTCCCAGCAACAAGTTGTAGTTGGCCTTGACTTCGATCACCATGAACATGGTGGGCCTACAGCTTGAGCCTATTGTCAAGTCCAATTGAACCACCCCCAGTGTTTTGCCTACTTTCCCTTCATAATTGGATAGAACCATGTTGTGTGGTTTGATGTCTCCTTCGCGTATTTCTAACCTTTTCAGCATGAAATGGGGTATTAAGTTAACTGTAGCGCCCCCATCCACTAGAACCTTATTTACGCCATGGGCACCAACCTTTGCCCGAATAAATAATGGCTTCAGATGATTCTTCATAGCTGGTTCTGGACGCTCGAAGAACGCATTATGCTCCTCGACAGCTCCATTATCCATCACGTAGTAGCACACATGCCTATGCTTCATCAGATCTATGGTATCTTCTTCCTCATACTCGTCAATTTCAGTTTCTTGTCCAAACTCACAAGGAAGCACAGATACCACGTTGCAATTGATATTGAACGAAGACTCCCCCTCTGATTCGAAGTTGTCCGTTATCATATCTTCGTCTTCTTCTGGACCTGGAGTGTATTCCTTTGGTTCATTTAGTTGTACTTCAGAGAAGAGCCTCCTACTAACTGGGGGTTTGTCTTCAGTTTGATTTTTTGGTGTGGGTTTGTAGGTGCTAGATTCACCTTGGTTTTTTGTTGAAGTTGCTCCTTTATTTGCCACAGCTTCCCTTTCAGCCTTTCGAATCCTCTGTTGCCTTCGCCATTGAGATCTCGACATGGGGTTTCTACCTTTGTAGTTTTCTAGCCTCACTTCTTCTCTCTTTGCTATGTTGAACTACCTTCTATATGTCATAGCATGGTGTGCGTTTCGTTCATTGTTTCTCCATTTGTCTTTGCCTTTGTCATTTCTGACTTGCAGTTATTTGTCTGTTGGCACTTCAGCAGGGATTTTGAACATCACTCTTCGAGCGCCCTTGGGATGAGGACTATCAGGCCTTCGTTGATTGTATTTGCTATCGAAACGTGGGCCCATCTGAACAGTTTCTTGGTGGTTCCAGCAAGGGGCGAAAGGGATTGTTTCGAAGGCTCTGGCCATGCTTTGATCATACACAGCAGAACACCTTGGGCATATCAAGAATTTGGTTGCCCCTTTGTAGCAGCGAAGCACAAATTCCAACAAACTTTCTCCAGCTTTAGGATAACACCTGAATAGCTGGTTATCCTGGCGCCAGTTGTTGCCAGTTCGCGCCCTTTGTACCCTCTCGAAGTTTGCAGCGATTCTCTGGTTGCAGGGGATGCTGCACCTACGGCATAGTATCATTCTTGTATCTCCTTTGTGGCACATCATGAGGTAATCCTTAAGACTAGCATCTGCAGCATGATTATCCTCCATTTTATACTTTTCTTTTTCTAAGTATCTCTCCACCTCCTCCATTTCAGAACGAGGCCTCTCCATATCCACCATGTTTACCTCAACATCCTCCCCCTTAGTGTCATCATCTCCCCATCCTGTAGGTTTTATATCTTCAATTTGGACCTTTGAACTCTCTGGGGCAGAATATTTGACCAAGTAGTCAAACTTTCCACTGGGTTCCCCTAAAGTATCCCATATCTCTTTCTGAGGGGAGGTTGGCTTCGTGATTTGGACTTTCTCCAATTCTAGCCTCAGGCCTTCAGTAACCTGTGTCAACTCTTGGTTTTGGTTTTCCTGGCCTTCAGTAGCCTGGATTTCTTTTGCAATAGCTAAAGGTGCTGCTTCGATCGAAGTCTCTGGTTGCTTGTGGACGTCTTCAGTGACCTCCTTATTGACTTCGACTATCACCCAGCTTTCATTTTCAGTACCTTTCTCTCCTACTGGAGCGTCACTTTGGTCAGCTTCCACCATGTTAATTTCCCCAATGCATGCAGGCTCAGAGTAATTGGTGTCTGCGACGTCCAAAGGATCCTCATCTACTTTCATTTTTGCTTTATCAACGAACTTCAGTCTTCCATCTTTAATTACATTCTAAATTAGGTCCCTGAAAAGAAAACACTGTGAGGTTTTGTGGCCTAGGAAACTATGATACTTGCAAAATCCTATTTTCTTTCTTTGATCTAAAGGAGGTATTTTGACATTTGATGGCACAATGAGTTGGCCATCTTTGACAAGTAAATCAAAAATCTCGTCACACTTAGTGACATCGAAGGTATAAACCTTCTTTGGGAATTTGTCACTTTTATCATTTTCAACAATTTCCTTCCCTTTTGTGGGAACTAATAATTTGCAGGAGTAAGGTGGTGCCTGTTTTAATTCAGCGAGGTCGATTTCGACCTCTTCGAATTTGAATTCAGGATAATCTTATGCTTCCTCAGTTCCAACATAGGAGATCCTTTCCTTCTTGTTATTTTTAAAGACTCTGGCCTTTTCGGCCTTTAGCCTTTCGACCTGTCGAACCCTATCGGCTAATTGAGCCATATCCCTCAAGTATTGAGTGTCTAATTTCTTTCGAATAGAGTAATCCAGGCCGCCAGCAGCCATTTCGACTAACTCATGCTCAGGAACTACTGTAAGACATCTAGATTTCAAGAGCCTGAATCTATTCAGATAATCATCTATGGGTTCAGTAAACTTCCTTTTGACACTGGCTAGTTCCTTTAGACTTATTTTTGATTGGCCCATGTAGAACTGTTCATGGAATAATCTCTCCAAAAGAGCCCAAGTATCAATGGACCCAGGAGGCAAAGTGGTGAACCATGTGAAAGCGTTCTTAGTCAGGGAACTTGGGAAATATTTGATCCTAAGGTCTTCATTATTGGCTATATCTCCTGCTTCGGTTAGATACCTGGCTATATGTTCGACTGTTGACTCATTGGTATCCCCAGCAAACTTTGTAAACTTAGGGAATTTATATCCCCTTGGTAAATCATTGTGCATTATGTAATCTAATATAGGAGAGGCATAATTTGGCCTTCGAATTCCTGTGTTGAGGCCATTCTGGGCCATGATTCTCTCTATCATGGTGGTTAAATTATTTTCTGCCAAGATGTTATCGTTTCGAATTCTGTGAACGACTGCATCAGCATCTTGATTTCGACCCACCATGACAACTCCTCTAGGTTGTTCTTCTCGAAACTCTGGGACTTCTAGCCTTTCGACCCTTGCCCCTGGTTCCATAATTTCCCTTTGTGGGCCATGAATCATTGGGGCTTCTAACCTTTTTGCCCTTGCCCCCAAATTAACCTCCTCTCTGGGTGGTCTATAGGGTGGGTCGTTAGCAACTTGTTCTATAATAGGTACGTTTGCTCGAACTCCCGCCTGATTCTGCCTATGCCTTTCTGGGGGAGCAAAGAAATCTGCTATTCGACTCATGTTATCTGCGTTTTCTCTGTTTGTCACAGTTACATTTTGTACTATTGGGGCAAAGATTTCCTGCATAGTTTGTGCTAACACTCCTATCATATTATGGTTACTGTCATCCATTAATTGCCTAAAGGCCAACTGATTTTCTATGGTTAAGATAGGCATTGCACTATAACCCACTGACCCTTGGTTATTTGTCATAAATTGATTTGCCCCAGACCCAGACCCTAATTGTGGTGATGAATTCGATGTGGAATTGTGTAAGCCTTCCAAAAAAGATGTTGGCATTCCATAAGAGGAATTTCTGGTTCTATTACTATCGAAATCGGGTGGTCTAGTTAGTGGGGTGGCGAAATGGGTTTGTGTCCCTGATGGTGGGACGAATCCCCCAGGATAACCAATGGTTCCAGTATTTCCTAGGATCGAACTGTTGGTTGATATGCCACTTATTCCATTAGTGGCTACGCTACTGGTAGAGGATGCAACAGACTGTGCGTTCGAAGGGATTGCATTAGATGTTCCCATCGAAGCGGATATATTAGTGCCTGTTGTATGTGGGGCATTTTGTTCCCCTTGTTGATTTTCTGGATTAGACATCTTGTTTAAACGTTTTCTTCTGGATAAGGGTTGGTTGCTATTGGTTATTCTACCACTTCTAAGGTTCACAAAACAACAAACTTATCACTCAGAGAGTACTTTTAAAATGGTTATGTCTCAACAATTTTTTACTTTGTTCTAAATTTCGTAATGACCAATGACTGGTCCCACCGGGTGTGCCAATTTGTTTACAGTTATTTCTGGTAAACAACCGCTAGTCCTCCAAACTATCAAATAATCTTAATGATTGTTATTTAATCTCTCTGGTAACTCGCAGGATCGACTAGATTGATCCTAGGATATATTGGTCATTTGGATAACTCTCATTATAGAACTGGTATTCATGGTTGGTATTTAGAATGTTGTGTAGGTGTTTAACTTACTTCGATTAATCTATTAAATATCTAAAGACGTGATCAAGTAAATGCGCGCGAAACTAAATTGCATGAATAAAGTTCAATTGTAAAGACATGTAAAAACTGCAGAAAAGACAAGTAAATGACTTCGAAATATAAAGGCATGTAATGTAAAAGCGTTTCTGGAATGTAAAAGATTCGAAATATGAAGAAAGCGTCTTAATGCAAGAAATCAGTAAAATGACTTTAAATGAAAAAGGTATTCGAACGATAAAAGCATGAAGATAAAGGCATGAAATATACAAAAGTTTCTGAAATGTAAAGGATTTGAAACGGAAAGAAAACATTTAAATGTAAGACATCAGTAAAAAGACTTCAAATGAAAATATTTGAATGTAAAGGCTTTTGAATGATATTGACATGAAGATAGAGTAAAAGACTGGAAATGATAAAGATTTTTATTAAATCATAAACATTTGGTGTTATCATACGTACATTGTTCGTGCATTCGTTTCCCTAGCCATGTGGTATTTTGAATGTTTACTGAATTTTTGTACAAAAGATATGACACACGAAATCCTAATGCTAAGACTTCTATTTATACTACTTCGACCATAACGGTCTTGCTATAAGATTCTGCCACATTCAGAACATGCAAAGCAATGCCCCTCTCTAGCTTCCACGCGTCTTCAAATGCTCCAGCGCATATATTTTTAAATTTCGAACATCCCGCTTGCGTTTGAATTTCAAATGTTTTGGCACTCTTCGTTTCGAACGCATTTCTTGGACACAGCCTTGTTACCATTTCGAGACTTCTTTGAATATATTCCCATAACTGTCACTCGAAGCTCAGAGTTTTGCCATACCCATTCGAAGCACTGCTTCTACCATTTCGAAACATGACATCTTGCTTTATTCCAATCGAAACATCCAACTTGCTTCGCTTCGAACAATATCATCAAAATCTTCAGCCAACAACATCGCAAAAGGCCATCAAAGGAAGTGTGTTAGCATATAATTTGGCCCATCAAGCTATTGATGATTATCAGTCTATGAACTTTGACTTCCCTGATGAGAATATCTTGCTAGTGACCGACTACGCGAAACCCGGACCGTATGACGGGCCTGAACAAGGATCCCGATGGACTATGGTCTTCGATGGGGCTTCCAACGCTTTGGGTAACATAATTAGTGTTGTGATAATCTCCCTTGACGGTTGTCACACTCCTTTCACTGCTAGACCATGCTTCGATTGCACGAACAGCATGGCCGAGTACGAAGCATGCATTTTGGGTCTGAAGGCTGTCATTGATTTGAGGATCAAGCATTTGAATGTGTTCGGGGATTCCGCACTAGTGATTAGCCAAGTAAAAGGAGATTGAGACACTAAACACCATAATCTCATCCCTTACAAAGAGCTTGTGCTATCTCTGATTCCTTACTTCAAAGAGATCACCTTTGAACATTTCCCTAGGGAAGAAAATCAGTTAGTCGATGCTTTGGCCATAATGTCTTCTATGTTCAAGGTCAAATGGGACAATCAAGCTCCTATGATTACAATTGAGAGATTCGACAAACCAGCGCACTGCTATGAGCTCAACACTGACACGAAAAAGCCATGGTACTATGAGGTGAAGAGATACCTTGAAGCACAAGAGTGTCTCGAAGGAGCTTCCATCAATGACAGAAAGTTCTTATGGAGATTCTCAGCCAAATTCTTCCTAAGTAATGGAATCTTGTACAAACGCAACCATGATTCTACTCTACTCCGATGTGTGGACAAGAAGGAGGCAGAGGAAATTATGGAAGACATGCATGATGTTCTCTTTGGGACACACTCCAGCGGACATACTGTGGCTAAGAAAATCCTGAGAGCTGGTTACTATTGGTCAACGATGGAGACTAATTGTCATCATCACTCAAGAACTTGCCACAAATGCCAAGTCTATGCTGACAAGGTCCATGTGGCTCCTATTCCTCTGAACGTCATGACCACTCCTTGGCCATTTGCAATGTGGGGCATTGACAAGATTGGAGATATTAAACCTACTGCTTCTAATGGACATCGCTTCATTCTGGTTGCTATTGACTATTTCACCAAATGGGTCGAAGCCACCTCATTTTCCTCAGTCACAAAGAACGTTGTAGCCAGATTCATCAAACATAACCTCATATGCCATTATGGTATCCCCGAAAGGATCATCACCAACAATGGAACAAACCTCAACAATGCTATGATTACAGAACATTGCACTTAGTTCAAAATCAAGCATCACAATTCTTCTCCTTATAAACCTAAAATGAATGGCGCAGTGGAAGCAGCCAACAAAAACATTAAGAAGATTGTGCAGAAGATGGTAGTGACCTACAAAGACTGGCATGAGATGTTGCCATTTTCTCTTCATGGCTACCGTACTTCAGCTCGGACATCAACTGGGGAAACTCCATTTTCTTTGATCTATGGCATGGAAGTTGTCCTACCAGTAGAAGTTCAGATCCCCACACTAAGGATTATGAATGAAGCAGGCTTAGGCGAAGACGATTGGATTCAGACAAGATTGGATCAGTTGAACTTGATCGATGAAAAGTGACTGGTTGCTGTTTGTCATGGTCAGATGTACCAAAAACATATGATCAATGCTTTCAACAAAAACATCAGGCCTCGAGTATATCAAGCTGGTGACTTGGTGATAAAGCGCATCATTCTTCCACAAGGCGACCCCAGGGGAAAATGGACTCCCACTTACGAAGGGCCATTTGTTGTCAAGAAAGTTTTCTTTGGTGGTGCCATGATGCTGACTACCATGGACGGTGAAGACTTCCCACATCCTATGAATGCAGACATAGTTAAAAAATACTACGCATAAGAGACCTGTTAGGTTGACACACCTAGGAAAGATAAGGGAATCCTGGCAAACCAAAAGGTTTGGGCAAAAATTAGGTATATATGCAAAAGATTATACACCCGACAAGTTGAAAACCCAAAAGGGAGAATTGGGCAAAAATGGGTATCCTGGTGGGTTGAAAACCCGAAAGGGCGGTCCAGGAAAAAGTCAAGGATTAAAAGCGTATGACTATGTCTCGTGGAATCACCACTGTCGACTTTATTACCAAGGTCTGAGTTCAAACGGTCCAAGATCAATCCAATCAACTTATATCAACGGTAAGGGATATTCGAAGACATTGGGGAAATAGTAGAGTTGGAACGCAATGAGATCACTTCCACATGGCTATTATCTTTGTTTTCAATTTTGTTTTCCTTTCGACGATTTCCTCTTACTAGGATCTTCGTCTCTTTGTACAAAAATGCCTATTCATGGGCAAAATATCAATACAAATATACTTTGAAGTGCAAACCTTCTGTTTTTTTTGTGTTTTTTGTAACACCCCTTCTAAATACCCCAATTAAAGGTAAAGATTAAAATCAGAGAAATAAAATTGCACGGAAGGGATGCCACAACACACATCACATTCCAAAGTTTTTAAAGAAAACGGACAGGGTATGTTTGAAAGTATAAGCATTCCAACACAAAACAAACATACAATAAATATTTACTTCATTCTCTCGTGCAAACGCAACGGAGTTTCATAATTTCACGTCATCTCCATTTATGGAGGAATCAAAACATAATTCAAAGCATCAAGCCATCATAATTCACATAAGCATATGTTATCAAGTCTCACATATACAAAACATCATGTACACGAATAAGGATTATATACATCATAATCCAAATACAAAATAATCGAGTTCGACACTAAATAAATTCCCCCCCCCCATGTGTTACTACCAGAGCATCGACTCGACTCTAATCAAAATAAAACAGATTGCAATCCGATGCATCCGTTAACTAGCGCCTCGCGCTACCGTCCTCGGTACCTGAACAATGCCATCAAAAGCATTTTCCAACGGAAGGGTAAGAATTCCAATAATCATATAACATGTAATTTTAAGTAAATGAAATGGCAATAAATAAAGCAATACATAATGATCATGTTCATTTTATCACCTATAGTATCCTTACTCAAGGAATCCATTTCCAACGCATTAACCATGTAAACCGATTATACGAATACTCACATCCTTGGCACATAACCATAATTCAAACAACAACAACATTGGCACATAATCAAACACATCAACACACATACATAACATGCACAATTATGCATGTGACTTACAACACGACTCAACATATGCGAATGCGGTACCGACTCGTGGACCCAAGATTCCACCACCTATGTTTCCCTTCCGGATCAAGGTCACTACGTCTTTTCCCACAATAGGGTCACCGTCTAGATATTGTGGACCCAATGTTCCACCACCTATGTTTCCCTTCCGGATCAAGGTCACTACGTCTATTCCCACACTAGGGTCACCGTCTATAAAATCATGTGAACCCACAGTTTCACCGTCTCTGTTTCAAGACCAACCATGCCATGCAATGTACAATATAACCAATGTATGCAATTAAGATTCACAATAATCTTAACATACACATACCATCAAATCCAACCAATGGAACATCAACTATTGTACATGCATGCATACATATAATTTAACAATCACAACATCAAGTAAAATGTATACAAACAAGTTACTTACTCAACCAAAACATAAACCATCAACTATCAAACAATTCCAAATCGGAAAGTATATTTCCATATAAAGTCATCATCAATGAACCGGCATTACTCTCAATGTTACTCATCGCGATCGAGTCACCGGAATGTAACTCGAACAGTTAAATTCGGGATTAAACTCAATTTATTTCATTTCGTACTAAAATCGGGTCGATTCTTAAAAAGTCAAAATTTCACAAAACGAATTTCACTACGTTAATCTACACGTCGAATTATGCTAGCACGTCAATTTTCGTGCGAATCAGAGAAAGTAGCTCTGTCGCCGAAATTACCGAAATCGGTTAATCGGCACATCAAAACTACTGAAACACTATTGATTTCGGCCTTCAAAAGCTACTCAATTAGAATGATAATTTTATTCGCAACATTCACCTGAAGTGTTGTCAATCTAAGATCCTATATGTGAATTATTTTAGGTAGCATGACTCGTTTATGAACATTTCATAAGTGAAGATTGAGAGATCAAATGTTACTTACGCATCAGAAGCATTCAACATAGCGAGGTTCTTGGAAAATAATTGAGCGATATTATTTTTGTTGCAATGACAACCATCTCATCCAAAAGGGCACACCATTCTGGTTTTGGTGACACAAGAGGATGCATTTCGTAATTCAAAAAAAAATTTAAAGTTTATACAATGCAATATTTACATGAAATTAAATAATTTTCACAGTATTTTTTTTCTTAAATTCCTTGTTTCTTAACTAAGTTCATTCTAACTTCTAAACACTAAACTAATATCAATTCTAACACATATAACACCAATCTAAACCAACAAAATCATCAATTTCATCATCTCTTTCCCAATCTATACAACTCTCTAAAATCCTAATTTCTTCATCTATCAAAATCAAAACCCAAAACCACAAGTATATGAGCAAAGCAATTCAAACCCTTACCTTAGTGTGGGTTTTCTTGAAACAAGATGATGATGATGTTGCAACTCCAAACCTAGCTTCCTTTCTTCTCTTCTCCTCTTTCTCTCTTCTTTTCTTTCTTCTTTCTCTTTCTCCTCTTACCAACTATCCTACTTTCTATCTTATAAAAAAAATTTTACTACTACTTACTTTCCTCCCCCTAACTTTCTAAAATTCTAATTTGGCCCAATCTATTTAATTCAAATTATATCATATAATTCTATTAAAACCGTATTACATTTAATTAATATTTATTCCATAAAAACTAAATTATACCGATAAATCAAACGAAGCCAAATACACACCAAAATAATATTACTCAAAATAGTATTTTATCATTATGAATATTTTTATTTCAAATAACCGAATTAACATTTTAATTGATATCAAATAAATATATTTCTTAAAATAGATTTAATTTGATAATTTCGGAAAAAAATAACTTAAATAACATTTAATCAAAAACGGCGTGTTACATTTTTAATGCAAAGATGTCCAATGACTAAAATTGAACGAACATATGCACGTGAACATAATTAAAACTATCTAGCACATGTGTCCTGCCAAGCAGCAGCAAGCATCTCTTTAATGTATATGGGATATCTCCACAGAGTTATCTCATTATCATTACCCCCACAAAGTCCTTTGCATAGGGTAGTCCCCAGCCAGAGTCTCAATCTCTTGACAGCCCTCTCCCCAGCTGAGTTGATCTTAAAAGAAGAAGCCTTGTGAATCTCTTCCTAAAAGAACTCACCTTATCAGCAGTTCGTCAAATACTCCTCAACAGGGTTTATTTCCCTAAAAAACAGCATTTCCCCACCCGAGTCTGTCTTCCCCGGCCGAGTCTATCCTCTCCATCTTGAGTGTGCTTCTCAGACTATTACAAATCAGAGGACCATAACCCCTGATCCCCAGTAAAATCGCAAACAAAGTTATTGCTATCTCTGAAAGTTGTTGTGAAGCCTAGACCCGACCAGATAAATAGTTTAACTTCAGTAATTTGTTGTGAAGCCTAGATCCGACCAGATAATGGTCAACTTCATTTATTTCATACAAGTTACTATGAAGCCTGGACCCGACCAAATAATAGTTAACATCATTCAGTTACTATGAAGCCTGGACCCGACCAGATAATAGTTAACGTCTTTCAGTTACTATGAAGCCTGAACCTGACCAGATAATAATTAACATCTTTTAGTTACTATGAAGCTTGGACCCAACCAGATAATAGTACAACTTTCAGTTACTATGAAGCATGGACCCGTCCAGATAATAGTTTAACCTTTCGAGATATGGAAAAAACTAGACTCAACCAGACAAGGATTTAACTTCTTTTCCCTAGTAGAATTTGCCTCTACCCCAGCAAGTTACTGTGAAGCCTGGACCCGACCAGATATCAATTCAACTTCATATTTTCAAGAAAGTTATTGTGAACCCTGGACCCGAGCAGATAGCAATTAAATTTATTCCCACAGAAATTTGTTGTGAAGCCTGGAATCCGACCGGATAACAACTAGTTTCAAGCAAGTTACTGTGAAGCCTGGACCCGACCAGATATCAGTTTAACTTTATTTTTTCAAGCAAGTTACTGTGAAGCCTGGACCCGACCAGATATCAGTTCAACTTCATCTTTTCAAGCAAGTTATTGTGAAGCCTAGACCCAACTAGATAACAATTAACTTTATTCCCTCAGAAATTTGTTGCGAAGCCTAGAATCCGACCAAATAACAACTAGTTTCAAGCAAGTCACTGTGAAGCCTGGAACCCGACCAGATATCAGTTCAACTTTATTTATTTCAAGCCAATTATTGTGAAGCCTAGACCCAACCAGATAGTAATTAATTTCATCCACCTCAGAAATCTGCAAAGCCTTGAATCTGACCAGATAGCAGTTTAATGTCAGTAAGTTACTGTGAAGCCTGGAACCCGACCAGATAATAGTTCAACTTCAAGAAATTTCCTGCGAAGCCTGGAATCCAACCAGATAACAGTTAATTTATTATTCCCCAGCAAGTCACTGTGAAGCCTGGACCCGACCAGATAACATTTCAACTTCAAGCAATTTTCTGGGAAGCCTGGATTCAGACCAGATAACAATTAATTCAGATCTTACCTTGCAAGTCACTATGAAGCCTGGAATACGACAAGATAGCAGTCAACTTCATTATCCCCAACAAATTTGCTTCCAAGCCTAGATTTCGACCAGATAACAACTAGTTTTAAATGTTATCCAGTCAGGTATAATTCCCCAGTAGAGCATTGAACAATTAAAACTCCTAAACTCTTTTCCCAAACACAAATCAACACTCTCCACAGAGTCTTCTTAAACAAGCCAATATTCCCCATTGGAGTTTCTCCTCAAACAACATAACAGGAATTCCTAGCAGAAACATCCTAAATCATAGGACCACAACCCTTGATCCCCAACAACAGTCTTTGAGCTCATTTCCCAAGGCTCATTAGCATGTTGTCAAGGATTTATTTTCCTAGATAAAGACATGCTGCGAGAAAAACATAACATTCATAAATCATAACGCATACATGACAAATGCATACAACATAATCTCATTTATTTTGAGAATATCATTAGGCCATACATACATCTGCATGCGACTAATCCTTTTCCTTGTAGAAAAATCTATGGATAAAGACATCAGCCACTCCAATTTAAATCAACCAAAAGATTTATACTGATACCCTCCCCGGTCATTATGAATGGCATACCTAAGCCCATTCCCTACACAGTCAACTAACACATCATCGAGTGCAAATTTCTGGGCACTCTAGTATTCAATCATTCCTCCACCTTCAAGTCACAAATGACAGGCGTGCCAATCTAACTCTTCAGGTTTAAGAAGATTGAACAGGGGTAACTGTTGTACCCCAAAATTTTCCCTCTCATTTCTCAAGGATTTTCTCACAAGATCTTCCATGACATCAAGTTTGCAGCATTGATACATCAATTTAGGTCTGGAATTGGCAAAAGGGCAAAATGGTCAATTGCATACTAAAAAGTCAAACTTTGACTTTTGGACCAAAATCAAGTTTCAAGAATCATATTTCATCAAGATATGTTAAAATATGAAGTTTGTTTCATTAAGAAAGTCAAAAATCAGATTTGTTTTGGAAAAGTTAAAATTCTAAACACTTGGAAATTTTTCTAAGTGTTAAGAAATATGACAAATTCAGAACTTTTGGCCAGATTTAAACCATGATGCATGCTGATTCTGGAAGAACTTTTGACACAAGAATTGTAGATCTCAATGATATCTAAAACATTGCAGAACATAACTTCTCCTAGAAATGTTGGGATTTCAAGTTATAAATCCTTGAAGACACGTCCATGGAACTGAAACACTCGGTAAATTCTGGACATTTCCAAGACAGAATTTGGTTACAACTTCTGGGTCAGTTTTCACGAAGGATCAACCAGAGTTTTCAAGAGTAATTCAAATAAGGTCTACAAATCATATTACAAGTTTTCTAAATAGTCTGAGAACTCCTTCAGAACATGTTGGAGTAGGGAGACTCAAAGATCAGAAGTTGGATATTTGGTCTAAGTTGCGCTGATGCTAAACTTCTGATCCAGATTAAGCTATGATACATAATCTCATATTGTAGGTTTTCTGTTTTGATAAATCTCATCATTATTTAATGCTCATACCCACTTTTAAGTCTTTATCCAAAGGATTTCCCCACGTGTGGCATAGAAGTACCATTGTTGTCCTTGAAAAGCAAACTTTTGTACAAGTTTATGTCTGTCCCATGCTTTACCTTTGCTTCTGAGGGTACTTTTCCATAATTCATGCTCACAAATCAAGATTAGGCACAGCTAAAAGCTGCTAACCACCCTACTTTGTGCCTTGAACCATACTTGTTTAAACTTGCTTCAAGAACAAGTCAGTGCCCTAGCATATGATGGTTGTACTCTTGGCTTCTCCAAGTTCCTAAATCCTTACCTATAAACTGAACTTCATTTGCAACTGTTAAAGGGTGCAAAATTTGAGAAAAAAAGTCTTGAAACTTTGCTAAAATTTCAAAAGAATTTGAAACTGTAAACACAAATACAAAGCCTGCAAATTTCTGGTTTTTTGCTTCCAAACTCTAAATTTTCTTGTGCATTTTCTAGCCAAAACACCCACACAGCTTCTGAGACACATTTAGAAGCCGTCCCAACTTTTGTTTTTAGACTGTAACACGTTCTTCGTCAATCTCCATCTCACAAATCAGAACATTGTTTCTTGGTTGATCCAGAACACTCCAGCCATTCATAGTTCAGGTGGAGGTTTGTTTCAGCTTTTTGGGAACGTGAGAAAGCTGACTAGAACATCACAACAGTCAGAACCAGGTTCTAGTTCACAGAACAATTTACAGCTGCAAGGTAAGTTTCTTATGACTTGTATCTCATTACTTAGGCATTAATAGGCTGTCATGTTCAAAAATACAATGTAGACATCCCGACTCTGATTTTGTACATATTCATACATTCATGTATTTTTGCCTAAGTAGAGAGAATTTCAGTTCAGAACTTCTTGAGGAAATTAGGACTCAGAATTAGGATTAGCAAAATTCATGCTTGCTTCTGATTTACAGTTCTAATACTTTATACTTCTGAAACCATGATGAAACTTGCCATAACGGCTATGTTTGCGTTTTTTGTTTTGTTGAGAAATGGCTAAGTTGCAGATACTCTGATTGACATGGAGAAAGAGATAAAGTTCATCATCAGAACTTACTTTGTGATATATGTTTATGTTTTTGCTTCTAATACCGGATGTATAGCCACCCCAGTGGTAGAGAGTGCATGCATAAGACATTAGTGTTAAGGGTCCTGAGTTCTAGCCCCAAAACACCCTTTTTATGTTTATCTCCTGACATTTTTACCCCATTAGTTGGACCAGAACTTCTAGATCACTCTCGTTTATTTGCTGTAAAAACAGTGATCCTGGAACAGAACTTCTAGATATCCTCACCCAACAACATTGACATTTCACTTGCCCATTATCAGAACTTCTAGGTCTCCAGTTGCATTAGAACTTCTAGTTTCTCTCAAACGACCAGAACTTCTGACCTACCAGCGACAATAGAACTTCTAGCTTCCCAACTTCACTAGAGCTTCTAGATTCCGTCAACAATAAGAACTTCTAGACTTTCCTTTGTTCCCATCAACCATAGAATTTCAGTTTACCCGGACCCAAAACTTTTGACCTTCCCCATTTCTGCTAACATGTTATTTTTGATTTGCAGCGCATCAGAGTTTGAGTTTCTGCCCCTTACATCTGTCCTTTCAGCAATGCACTGATTCTGATTCCTTTCCCTTTTATTATTTTTAATATCACATCTATTTTCATTAATTAAAAAGACAAAAAATATATTTATATTCATACACTTTGCTTTATTTATTTTAAAACCAAAAGACTAAAAATATCTTCTTAAGCAAATTTATTTCTTCTCTTAACAAAAACAAAACAAGTCTAGTTTATATTTCTTGTATATTATTTCAATATGGTTGAAATAGATAATTAGGACTTTAATTTATTGCAATCCCCATTTGTAAATTTGTACACTCCATCCCCCTAATGATTGTAATAGCGTAGAATATTTATTTTCCTCAATTTACCGCTTTCATATAAATGCTAGTAAAGTAGGATTTGCATGGGAAGATAAAAATCAAGTAGACAACCTTAATCAAAGACTAAATGCATGCAAATCAAGCACACTATTCACACATGCACCCCTAGGGTTAACTCCACTTGGTGCCTAAAAAATGGTCATGTTATGCATGTGAGACGTCTTAGCAAAACAATCAAAATACAAGATTATAGTCCCTCAATGACGCTTCAAATGTTGCCTTTCAAATGATCTTAGTCCCTTAAGAGAAATGCTAAGATATCTCACAACATTGCTATCATGACCATACGATAACCCACGCCCGTCCCTTTTTACATCCAAAGATAAGGCTTCTTACCAATTAATGGTGAGATAGTAATATCAAAGGAAGGGAAGAAATGAATGAAAGACTTTTGAGTAGGTATAAATTCTCCTAGTTTCTTTCTCACTTTCAAAACAAAAATCCTTGCAAACACACACACCAAACTCTTTCAAAACATGAAATATTTTCTAAAAGTCCAACACTTTGTATACGTTCTTATAAGACAAGAACCATTGCAAAGTTTTCCTAAACGAATGCGCTTTTCAAAAATACTTTCAAAACCCACCACAAAGCACACTTTCAAACAAAGCAAGTGATCTAGCAAGCAACTAAGAGCCCATAGATAACTATGGATGAAAAGGGTGCTAATACCTTCCCTTTTCATAATCTACTCCCCAAACTCAAGAAAATAATCTCAAATGTCTTTCCTATTCTTTTCAGCCTTTCCTTTTGGATAAAAGAAAAGTCGGTGGCAATTCTTGCTATCCGCAACAATTGTGATCAAACGCAAAACATACCAAGTCAGTTCTCCCACCGCATTACACCTGCGGTTCAGGATGTGCCAGCGGTTCCAGTAGATCCTCCAGTCTTTGGGGCCATTGGAGAATGTTTCCTATTTATGTGAGCATCCTGACGAAGTGTTTACCTCGGTGGCCCCGAGGATGGAGCTGGAGGGTGTAAAGGAGGAATGGTCAATATATATCCCCTGGAAGAGTCATCAGATCTGTTCGATTTTTGATGTGAACCATATTCCCATGTACAACATTCACTTTCAAGAGATGGGTTTTCGACTTTCTTTTACCGATCTTTAGGTGGTTGTTTTTCGGCACCTTTGCCTTGCTCCGTTGCAGCTACATCCCAACTCGATTTCCTTTCTGCGGGATTTCGAGATTGTGTGCGACTATATGTCGATAGGGGCTACTATTTCTTAGTTCTTCTATTGCTTCCATATTTAGAGGGGCACTTCTAGAACTCGGTTCAGATGGGTCTTTCTCAAGTAGGCGTATGGGAGGCTTCTCAAATCCTATCCTGAGCAAGTTCGAGATTTTAAGGGGGATATATGCTAATCCAGTCCGTATTGGGGAGGGAATTGATGAACGTTTTTAGGAGTGTCCCACTGGTCGACGAGGCCAGTCGACCTGTGCTGAACAAGGTAGGGAACCCAGTGGCGAAGCTGGTGCTATAGTTTCATTTTTATTGGTCGAGGAAATATTATACCCAGGGACCGACCATTATATTTGGAAGAAGGTCCAGTTAGGTGTCGAGGACCAGGCTAGCCATGATTGTTTGTCGGCCTTCGTTACAGGGATCTCCCCAGTCCAGCGTATGGCCAAAGGGGAAGGTGTTAAAACAAGATTTGGTTCTACAATTTTATCTGAGTTTTGATGATAACAAAGAGTATGTTTGTATGAAAATTTTTAGTACTCTAATGTTTGTTATTTTTAAGATTTAATAAATAGGTTATGCTTCTAATGAAAGGCACTACCAAGAAATTAGAAGAGAATAAGTTCTGTTTCTAGGCTACACAAGTTTTGATGAACAATAGCAAAACGCTTCAGAAGGCTCTGACGTTGTGACTCTGATACAAGTATTTTATGGATTGGCCCAATAACTATAGTGGGCCCAATCTATGCTTCACCTTCAACATGGCCCGTTCGACCATGGCTCGGAATCCCCCTCCCTCTGTCGGGCATCACTGGTTGATTGCTCTCCTAAACCAGTAAGGCCAACATCGTTCAATAGATAACTCCATGTCTGCCCGACATCAAGTTGACCAGACAACCAGGAACCAACCAGATCACCTCATTGTTCATGACCTACCTCATCCTCGGAACAAATGGCTAGTTGCGGGCACATCTGCTCGGTTTGACCATGTCCTGGAAGTTCCCTATATTTATGGGCCCAGATATCCAGGCCAAAAAATAGGAACCAATGCATACGCGTCGGGGGTATTATATAAACCCTCACACTTGTGAGAGTCAAGTATTCTATCTTCACTCAAGAAAACCCTAACACTTTCTTGTATATCTTTTTCTCTCTTTCTTTCTTTGGCATTAGAGTGCCTTGCAGGTACATCCCCTCCTCCTCTCTAAAGAACAGATGTCCGACAAGATCATCCTCCTCTCATCCAAATCAGATTCTGATCAACAGTTCAGATTAGTGGCACCGTTTGTGGGAAATATTTCTTCTCCATCTCCTTTCCTTAAACCACAGATAAAAGATACCTTCAAATCTTCCAAAGATGGCCGACCACGATGATCTCCAATTGTTTGGTAAAACTATTCTCTCTCCCGCCCATAAACCAGAGAGAAACAATAAGTCTTCCCATCCAGAGGGTGCTCACGACCTCCGAGATGGCAAGACCATTTCCCCTTATTCGGTCAATGCCAACCATGAAGATACTTGTTTCTTTGATGATGATAAAACCAAGAAACCATTCGAGTATGTTCCTGCGATCCTCCAGTCTATTCCAATACCAAATGACGCTGATCCGGCCATGGCAACACTTGTTGCTGCCCTCAACCAGACGACATCCTTCATCGTCCAACAAAATTAAAGAATCAGAGCCTTTGAAGAAACCCGATCAAAATCTCCCTCTTGGAGAAACGGTTGTTGCAACTCTTGTAGCACGTCACAGCCCAGAAGAGGAAGACTCCTTGCCAGAGAGAAACAAGATGTTTTTCGTCATAGGAAAAGAAGTCACACGCCTCCCCGAAGAGATAGGAGATCCCCCGTCTCTAAGAAAACAAGAAACGACCCACGCGACTGGTCCTTGTCGCCAAGGCCAAGACAATATCACAACATTTCTCCCTGGAGAGGGAGGAACGACCGCTCCCCACCTTTATCTCCAGATAGTAGCAACGACGATGATCCCCGTGGCCCATTATCCACAAAAATACTGGAGATACCCTACCAACGGGCCTGGAAAAACCTCCCCACATGGGGACTTACAACGGTATGACGGATCCTGACGAGCACATCAAGAACATCGATGCTCTGCTAGATTACTGTGGGGTCCGAGAAGCAATGAAATGCTGTATGTTCCCCATGTTGCTCCACAAGGGGGCCATGGCATGGTATAAGAGTTTTCCCGATGAATCAATCACGTCGTGGAAACACCTAGGGAGACAATTCTCCCATCACTCCACATTGTCTCGACGACACCCAAAGTCGGAAGCATCCTTGGAAGCCATCATCCAGGGCAAATACGAATCTCTACGAGCTTACATCGAGAGATTTAATAAAGAGGTTGTCCAAGTCTCGACAACGGACGAGATGAAGAAATATCGTCTAGAAAGAGGCTTACGACCATACAGCAATTTCGTCAAGGCCGTGAGCATTGAAACTCCAACAACCTTGGATGCATTCTTGCTAAAGTGCAAGCGTACATCCAATACAAGGAAAAAGATGTCGTGAAAGTGCTAGAGACTCAAGACACCGAGAAAACATCAAGATCTCAAAGAACGAAGATCCCTCGACTTCTCACTGGGGAAGAGAGAAGAAACAGGAAGACAAGCCCCGTAACTCAAGAGACTACAAAGGGCCCTTTGGGAGCTTCCATGATTACACACCACTCGACGTGCCTTGCAAGCGGATCCTCATCGGCTGCGCAAATGCCGTGTTCAAACAGGTCAGGGTATGCTTTCCCTGTCAAACTCCATCCAAGCCAAGGACCGACAAAAGAAAATATTGCAGATTCCTCAGGAGCCACTGGCATATGACCAAGGATTGCATTCACCTAAAGGATGCCATCGAAAGTATAATCTAATAAGGACACCTGAAGCAGTACAAGAAAAAAGAGAGCCCTCGCGAAGATGCTCCAGAATCCAGCAAGGTCGTGGAGGAAAAATATTCCCCCGACCATTCGCTCATTCCGGTTGCCAAGACCATCACGAGGCCAGAAGACTTTTACCTCCCCGACATGGAGGAAGTCCCCCTATACTTCATGATGAAAAACCCGTGGGAAGCATTTCCAGTGGCAATGGTCATCTCTGGGGGAGGATTCAACAAGTGCACTATAGGCTCCATGAAGAGGAGATTCGAGCAGTTGATAGAGACCACCTTGGAGAAGAACGCCACCCTCGACAAAGTTAGAGGTAACTCTCATCCCATTGCTTTCTATCGAGAAGAGTTACCAGGCGAGGCACCTAACTCGAGCATTCCTCTACTCGTGCAAGCTTGTATGGAAAATTTCGATGTCCGCCGCATCCTAGTCGACCAGGGCAGCTCAGTCGACATCATGTACACCCATTTTTTCACCACCATGCAGCTAAATGAAACGCACCTGATGCCATATGTGGGTTCATACCTCCATGGTTTCAACGAATCTGTTACAAAGCCTTAGGGGCATGTCGAACTCATAGCCACCTTCAAGGATTGTAAGACATCCAGAGCAATCAAGACCCCGTTTTTGGCGGTGGATTGTCTATCACTATACCAATGCATCTTAGGAAGACCCACATTAGTTGAGCTAATAGCGGTGCCTTCCACCGTGCACTTAAAAATGAAATATTACACAACATAAGGATTAGTCGCGACTCTTAAAGGGGACATCGAAGTTGCTCGAAGATGCTTCGAAGCATCCGCCAAAGGCCTTAGCTCCATCGTCGCGTGACCCAAGACAACCAACAGAGTCGCCCTTCCCTGCAGCTCGGAAGAACCGAAGCCTATACCACGGGTCGACACCATTGACCTCGACAGTCGTCTCACATCATAAGACCTTCATGAGCGGAAAAGGAAAGGAAAAGAGATCATGCTTGAAGACGAATGATCTTCCTCACCTAGATCTTCGGTGATGCCCGCGAGACATATCCGTTAACTAGTTCTAAATGGTGACTTAGAAGTCGTCCCGCACGGCGATGATCTAACCAAGGGAGTCAAAATAGGTGCCGACCTCCCCGAGCTAGCAAAAAGGAAACTAAAGGCTTGCCTCAGGGACAATGCAGACTTGTTCACATAAAGCACAGTTGAAATGCCCAAATTTGACCCGGAAGTAGCTTCCTATCACTTAATAATTGACCCTACCCTTAAGGCGGTCGCCCAACTTAGATGAAAGCAATCCCCAGAAAAAACTGAGGTTGTTTTGCACCAAAAAGAAAGGAGGAAACAAATATGTAATAACTGAAATACTTCCTAAGCCCAACATTGAAAAACCCTCCTCGACTCTAGAGGTGCTCGCCATCTGCGACAACAACTACTAGATAACCCTAACATACAATTACCTCATGATTGGAGAACTACCTTCTGACCCAAAGGAGGCCAGCATAATCAGACAAAGATCCTGCTCTTACATGCTGATCGAAGGAAAGCTATACCGAAGTGGATTCTTTATTCCCCTCCTCAAGTGCGTCTAAGAGAATAAAGCGGCCAATATCTTGAGTGAAATCCACGAAGGGAACAACGCCTAACATCTGGGGGAAAGGTCACTCGCAAGGAAAGTGCTACGAGCAGGATACTACTGGCCTACCATGTAGCACGATACCAAAGAACACTAAAAAATGTGATAAGTGCCAACGTCTTGGAGAGATACACCCAGATCCCCCAAGCGAACTCAAGTCTCTATCTTCCCCCTGGCCCTTTGCATGGTGGGAATTAGAGATCCTCGAGTCATTCGTGGTCGGAGCAAACCAAAACAAATATATGATAGTGGGCGTAGACTACTTCATAAAATAGATATAAGCATAGGCTTTAGCCTGAATCACTCTGCAAATCATCCTCCATTTCTACAAGAGAAATATACTTTCCCTGTTTGGCGTGCCCCTGGAAATCGTCACTGACACAAACTGCCAAGAATTCATCACCAATCTGGGCACCGTCCAACATTTCGCCTCTGTTGAGCCTCCTCATACAAACGGGAAAGCCGAAGCGGCAAATAAGGTGATCCTTCATGGTCTCAAACGAAGGCGAGATGAAACCAAGAAAAAGTAGGTCGAAGAGTTACAAATTGTGCTCTAGGTCTATAGAACTACACCTCATTCATCCATCGGGGAAACGCCTTTCCGACTGGCATACGACACTGAAGCTGTCATTCCCGTCGAGATCATAGAGCCAACAAGGCGGACAGAAGCCCCCTCGACAAGGAGATGAACGACAAAGCCCTCAAAGAAGAACTCAATCTAGTCGAGGAGATTCGAATAGGGGCTGCATTGTGAGAAGCCTCTTTAAAACAGAGGATCGTTATACAGCATAACGCCAAAATCATACGCTGTAAGTTTGAAGTCGAGAGCCTGATCCTAAAAAGGAACCACAAGGAATCCTACGAGGGCAAGCTCGCGGAAAACTGGGAAGGTCCCTATCGCGTCTATGCAAAGACATGGACCAAAGCATATTACTTAGAAAAGCTACAAGGGGAACAACTTGCTCGACCATGGAACCTTGTAAAGCTAAAACAATATTACAACTAAAATGCTATGAACAGCCGGCATAATTCACCAAAAGCGACGAACTTAACAGTCCCAACCATACATGCATGCTCAGGTATATGCATTGCATACAAAATCAAACAGGCGAGTCTCAGCTCAAATGACGAGCAGACTCTTAGTCCGACGTGGAAAACTCAAACGAGCCACGTTGTCATCGTACCACGAACAACAGAACACCCAGCTCGTGATGGAATGTTCATACCACTGAGCTCAAGCCTCAAATGAGATTTGAGTTTTGGCCCTCGCCCGAAAACCACCATGGTCGTTCGCCTGGTCCCCACACCAACGAACCTCGAATATAAACAAATCCCCAACGAGCAAACCGTTATCAATCCCTATTTTTTCAGAATGAAAATACCTATTTCAAGAGAGCATACACACATTCGCAAAAAACATAAAAACTTAAGTAATTACGAAATAAATAAACGACCACCAGGGTCGGAGATTTACAAAACGAACTTAAAGGCCACAATTATCCAAAATATTACATAAAAGGGGCCAGGCTCTCACCAAAATAAGATCAAACTACCTTAGAAACCGCAATTGTATGAAATTACATAAAAATGCAAAAGCCCAGAAAAGTGAGTTACAATAATACGACATGCGGGCCAGAGAAGAATAAAACAAAGAACAATCAAACATCAGAATGAGGCACCTCCTCGAGAATGGGATGTAGAAGAGACGACACCCCCATGGGCTCCTCCACGACACCTTTGAGATACTCTGGGATATGAATCTTTCCGGAAGCCACGTAGTAGTGTATCCCCATCCCATATGTGTTGTTCTCAACAATAGAGTTCAAGACTTGGAGCTTATTCACCATATTGTCAAAACTCCCCTCGAAAGCATCCTGGACATCATCCATAACAAGTTAGAGATGGGAAACCAGTTTGGCCTGGGTCTTCAGATCTTTAGCCTCTTCTGGCTTGTCTTCAGCAGGCACAGTTTCGGTCGTCAAGGTCTCCACCCGCTCCTTGAAAGCCTCCTTCTCGAGCAACCATGCCTTGCGCTCCTATGTCAGCCTTGCCAGGTCCGCCTCTGCCAGCTTCCGAATAATGTCGATGCTGATACGCCCCTTCTCGACTTCGGTCAGTTTGGTCCTCATTTTTATCAACTCAACCTCTTGAGAGGGACCTCCCTCGGTATAAGCGACAACCATCTCCATGATCCTCATCAGAGCCCTAGCGTCCTACACCAATGGTGCCCTCTTGGTTGGGCGATCCATACCCTTGAGGAAGAGCGATTCAGCCAGGGTAAGCTACAAAGATACACCTTTAAAGAAGGCCTTGTTGTGTCAGCAAAGAGGTAAGTCGTATTTCCCCTTATCCTTCTCTCCAGTCAGATTAATACTGCCCTCAATATGGGGCTTCTTAAGTTTCGAGGACACCTGGAAGGGGGAGAGAGCACCAGCTGCCATGCCCGTAGACGAATTGCCTGAACTCGACACAACGGCAGTCCCCTCATCAGCCGACGGGACCTTAGCGCCCTTTGGTGCCTTGTTTGCCTTCAGAGCTAGGTTCATGGCCAGGCGCTCTTGAGCAGGGTTCATACTGTCTGCAAAACAACAATAAAAGTAAAGTTAGCAAACGAGGGAAAACATCGAACATATGAAAATAGTCAAAAACATAAAAGTAAATACCCAAATATGTGATAGGATCCTCGCTTTAGAGGAGCTCCTTGACTACTATCAGGCCCAGTTCATACACCACTTCCCCGTTCTTACCAGTAACGGGGCTCCCTCCTCTACCCGCATGTTGGACACGAGGGATCCCCGCCAGTAAGTCAGCTAGCCACTTGAAACTGGCTCGGTCCTCTCCACCGAGGTGTCCATCCTTCCACATGTAAGTTTAAATCTTCCTCTCGAAATGCCTCTTAGACCATTGAAAATGAGACTTAGGTACCAACCTATTCATATGCTCCCCTCGCTCGCCCCGAACAGGAGCCATATTCTTATCATACACTGGAGTGACCCTAAACATGTTCATCAATGCCCTATTCCAAATGGGCTGGACGAGCACATATTTATTCTTAAAGAATCGAATGGACTCCGGGTAGGCCTTGAACAAATTTATGTTCGCCTGCTTAAGGGAGACCTATCCGAAAAAGTCGTCGACCGTACTCCTCTGAAGATGAAAACATTAGAAGAACAAAGAAATAGTGACCCCAATCTGCAGGTAGTCACATATAATCTTAAATGCTCATGTCAAGAAAATCATGTTCGGAAGCAGTTGAGAAGGAGCCCGTTGAAGTTGCCTAAAGATCACCACCTGGAGATCTGTGAGAGGGAGACGAAGGCCCATCTCCCGGAACATGATGTCGTACATGGGGATCCTTCATCTATCATACTTCGAGCAGATCCAAATCTTCTTCCCAGGGATCCATATTGACCATTCCTCTTAGTCACCCTTGATATCCATATATGAATCCACTAAGGTAAAGACATGATCTAGATGCTTAACGAAATAGGAGGCATGCTCCCAAGGGTCCAGCGCAATCTAATTCCTCAGATTATCGTCATCCACGCATGTGTTTGGACCACTTTTCTCGACAAGGACCATCTCCATGTCCCCCTCCACATCTTGTTGCTCGAACCCATCCGACTCGGGCTCAGACGCCCCTGAGGCGCTCATTTAACTAGAGGTATCATCGGTAGAACTTTGAGAAGATTCTACAGGCTATGCTGGGAACTCATCTATGTTATCCACCATTGTACCTAAAAAGTAGAGAACATAGGTGAGTTTGACATCAATGCCAAATCCACCCTTCAACCACTAGTCAAGTGTAAGGGAGTTGAGTAACGAGGACCCTATTCTCGACCAAAGCCCTCACTTAGGCGTCTAGTATACAATCATCCCCTCTCAATGCAATGATCATAGATCGCCCACAAAAATCATCTACGATTCTTCAGAGTTCTGTTACTATTCCAAGCTCCTCCCAAGAAGGACTCGCGGCGGCACCGACGATCCCACCCGGTGGAACCGCCGTCTGCCACCAACACTCTCCAAAGAACTTTCAAATAAAGGTGCCTTAAACCTAACCACATGAATTTATAAGAAAAAATCTTCGAAATCTAAGCTACAACAGGGGCTAAATCAACTAAAACAAGAAGGGTCAGGAAGCTTACCAGATGAAAAGGGAAGAAACACGGGTTGAACAACGGGGAACGGAAGAATATGCAAAGAACTTCAGCGATCGACAGACCGAGAAACAACAAGTAGGAAAATAGAAGAATAGAAAAATATGAAGTGTGCTTTTTCCCTCCTATTTAAAGGATATTTCATCCGTGCATGAACGAGCACGTGCCAAGGGGACTTAGGGTCTCTATCATTACACCCTAGTTCCTAGGCATGCCATCATTGCACCGTTTTGACAACACACGACCCAAGGCATGCATGACACACTACCTCTTTAACTTTAGAAGTTTATATGTTCCTCTCCCCGTGAGTCGAGCACTTAAAAAAAACTCGAGCCCCTCAAAAGTCATGAGAACCTCGACAAACGACACATGGCTCGATGCGTGCAAGACAACTTCTTGAAAACTGCTCAAATGTTCCTCTCCCCACGAGGCGAACACACTGAGCATCACTCGTACTCCTCGTATCACAACGATCACAATGCACCCTTGTTTTGCGGGCATTCTTTAAAGTTATCACTCCTCTTCCCAGAAGTAATGACTTGGGGGGCTACTATTTTGGGTTGGCTGGCCCAATAGCTATAATAAGCCCAGTCTATGCTCCACCTTCAACACGACCATTCGACCATGACCCGGAATCCCCTGATCTTCGTCGAGCATCATTGGTTGATCACTTTCCTAAACCAGAAAGGCTAACATCATTCAACGGATAACTCTCCGTCTGCGTGACATCAAGTCGATCAGACAACCAGGAACTAACCAGATCACCTCATTTCCCGTAACCTACCTCATCCTCGGAATAAATAGCTAGTTACAGGAACATCTGCTCAGTTTAACCAATTCATGGAAGTTTCCTATATTTGTGGACCCAGATATCTAGGCCCAAAAATAGGAACCAATGGCTACGCGTCAGGGGTATTATATAAACCCTCATACTTGTGAGGGTCATATATTCTATCTTCACTCTAGAAAAACCTAACACTTTATTATACCTCTTTTGCTCTCTCTCTCTTAATTTGGCATTGGAGTGCCTTGCAGGTACACCGTGTAAGAACAAGATTTGGTTCTGCAATATCATCTCTGAGTTTTGATGATAACAAATTATTATGTTTGTATGAACAAATTTTATACTCCAATGTTTGTTATTATTGAGAACTTAACAAATAGGTTCTGCTTATGATGGATGGCGTGACCAAGACATTAGAAGAGAATTAGTTTCGCTTCTGCACAACACAAGTTATGTTGAACAGTAGCAAGACACTCCAGAAGGCTCTTAAGTGTAAGCTTTGATGTTTGTCTAATGAAACCAGACAGAAGTTCTGAAGACAAAAGTTGCTACTTAAAGTAGAGATGCTGAAGACTCATGTTTCTGAAGACAATGGGTTCTAAAGAAACAATCATAAGATATGAAGTCAGAATTTTCTACTTAAGTCCAGATGCTAAAGACTCAAGTTTTTAAAGACCCAAGGTTCTAAAGATAAGGGTTCTAAAGACAAAGTTTTGAAGACTCTAAAGACAGAAGTTCTAAAGATTCTAAAGACTTTAAGTTATAAAGACCCAAGGCTCAAAGAAAAGGTTCACACAACCAAGTACTGAAGACTCTGAAGACGCAGTTCTGAAGACTTTGAAGACTTGAATTTCCGATGATCGTGTGTTATGTTCTCGCTTCTAAACTCATGCTCGTAGAAGCCTCTGAAGTGCACAAGGAAAGAAGATAATGTTAACACGGTACAAATAGTACATGGTACAATCAACATTTCATTCCACTACCATGAAAGGACAGACACATCGCACGATCTTATCCCCCATGTTACTGTTTAAGATGCCAATGTTTCTGGAAATCCCATGAGTACCCCTTAATAGACATATTATTTTATTGGCTATATATAGGCTTGAAGACTAATAGAGAAAGTTTCGATTTCACTGAATAATCACGCGCAAACGCTGTTCATAAATTTCATATTCTTAAGTCATTGTTCTTAAAATAGTTTACATATTTAGCTTGTGTAGAAGCAATACCTTTGTAAACAAAACTTGTATTCAAACTGTTGTTTGATTTTCCTTAAGGGATCAGGTAGGTCTGTGTCCTTAAGAAGTCTAGGACTTGCGAGTTTTAGAGGTTGTCAGTCACTTGCGGGTAGCTTGTGCATTGTAATAATCAGGTTGATTATTGTTTGATATTCCTTAAGGTACGGAGTAGGTTTGTATCCTTAAGAAGTCTAGGACTTGCGAGTATTAGAGGTTGTTAGTCACTTGCAGGTAGCTTGTGCCAATTGTAATCAGTTTAGTTATAGTTAATTAAGTCCTCGGTTGAGTGAGGGAAAATCACCTTGGCAGGTGGACTAGACTAGCTTGATAAATTTTAAGTGAACTAGTATAAACATACATTGTTCCTTACTTCCTATTCTTACTTATTGTTATTATCAAGAGTGAAGGAAAAAGGATTTTAACTTAAAGGGGAATATTTGTAAAGAAAAGTTTTTTGTTTTAAAACCCCAATTCAAAACCCCCTTTCTTGTGTTTTTCACACCTCCAATTGGTATCAGAGCTCCGGTTTTGAGGAGATAATTTTTTTTAATTTTTATCAACACTTAACAGTGTTCAGTGTCGATCCAGTGTGTGTGAAAATCCAATGGCTACACATACTTCCACTGTTGATAACAGGGATAATGATAGAGATCACTATAGTTCAAAACCTCTTATGTTTGATGGGGATAAATTTGACTATTTGAAGGATAGTGTAATACGGTGAGAGAACATACTTTTTTGGTTTCATCCAAATGTGCGGATAGCTAGAGTCGCCACCAACTTTTATTTTATCCAACAAGGAAAGAGTGAAAATAACAGGAAAGACCTTGATAGATTTTGAGTTCGGGGGGTAAGTTATGAAAAGGGAAGGTGTTAGTACCCTTTTCATCCATAGTTATCTATAGGCTCTTAATTGCTTAGCTCACTTTTGAAAACTTGCTTTTTGTGTGTGTGTGTGTGTGTGTGTGTGTGTGTGTGTGTGTGTGTGTGTGTGTGTGTGTGTGTGTGTGTGTGTGTGTGTGTGTGTGTGTGTGTGTGTGTGTGTGATTTGAAAATATTTTTGAAAAGCCAAAGTACGACTAACTTTGTAATGGTTCTTGTATCGGTCCTCAAGAATGTATACAAAGTGTTTGGAAATATTTTGTTTGAAAATGTCTTGTTTGAAATGTTATGTGAAAAATGTTTATTTTTAGAAAAGAGTTGTGAGCAAGCGATTAAAATTTCCTTATCCATTCAAGGTCGTTCTTATTCCCTCCTTCTCCTTTAGAGATAATGTTATCCATACCATTAGTTGGTAGGTAGTCATATCTATTGGATGTCAAGGGACAGGCGAAGGGTCATCGAATGGTCATTGAAGGCAACATGTAGAGATACTTTAGCAATTGTATCGGAGGGACTAGATCATTTTTCATAGGCAACACCGAAGGGTCATCAAGGGATTATGATCTTTATTTAAGGGTCTTTTGCTAAAGTGTTCCTACTTTTGAGGGACATGACCATTTATTCGAAGGCAACGAAGAGAGGTTACCCTAGAGGTGTGAGTGTGAAAAGTGTGTTCAGTTCAGTTATATTAATCTTTAATTAGGGTTTTTTTTTCCGATTAATTTTAGTCTTGCCATACAAAACCTATTTGCCATATATAGGTATACAAAATATAAGTGTGAAAAGTAAAGCCCTAGGTCTATTACATGGCTTCGGGGTAGTTATAATATTTAATAAAACCTTGCGATAAATTAAACACTAAGCTATTACAATTTTTATACAACTTATACACTTGATCTAGGAAAATTAAATAAAAATAAGAAAAAGAAATAAGAAAAAAAAGTTTGAAATGTTTTTGTGGTTTTTGTAAAAAAATAATTTAAGTTGATAATTAATCAAAACCTAAAATTTTAATTAATTTTAATATTTAAGAAAAAGAGTTAATTAATTAATTAATTAGGAAAAATAAATATTAATTAAAAATCTAAACCTAACTTATTAGTATTAAGAAAAAAAGTTAGTTTAATGATTGATTAAAAAACCAATTAGGGTTAGGGAAAAAAATCAATGAAATTAGGTTAAAACAAAATAAGGGAAAAATTGCATGGGGTGGGTGTTGAACCCACGCCCTCTATCCTTCTTACAGCCTTACTTGCCACTAAGCCAGGTGCTCGTTGGTGTTTAGAAATAGGCGCTGAATAAAATATGTAAAACCTGTATAAATTGGAAAATAACAAAAAAAGATTGTAAAAGACAGGGATCGAACTCATACCCCTTCATTCACACGCCTTCGCCTTGACCAGCGGTACTATTCCCTCATCATGTATCAAATACAAACTGATAAATATATTTTAAAAGTGGACCGAAGAGGCAACTGAGCCCTAGCTTCGGTCGTCTTCTCGGTGAGGTGATTTTTATACCTGAAAAACAAAGCGTGTTAATGATCAAGAAGGACCCCACCCCCCTAAATTGACCCTTGTGAATCCATAGGTGGCCTTAGTTTTGGCTAAATTGTCCTGCATAATAAGATACAAACAAGATAAGGAAAATCAATATAAGAATGGTGAGGGGCTATCCTGGCATTATGAGACTCATGCAAGGGATCAGACCTGCATTGTTTTTTCTCAGGAACACGTTAGAATCATTAGTTTCAATTAAAACATCATAGAAATTAAAACACAAAATTCACTAAAATATGGAAACGGATGATGCATGTAAAGAGAAAGAAAGGCAGCCGACTCGTAAACTCGTCTCTATAATATAAAAGGGAAAAGAAGAAGAGGGAAAGAGTGTAATGGGGACAATCTAAGTAAGAAACTAGAGCTCTGGAAGATAAAGAAAGAACGAAAGGAAAATGGAGTACCATGTTTCAGGTACTTTTGATCATCAAGACTAATTAAGACTTAATCTATGATGTCTCAGGAATCGAATTGGATGGTTGCTTGGCTGGATATTAATTTCGATTTTGCCCTATTTTTTGACAAAATTGGAGATTTCAAACCCTTGTTTCTTGCACAACTTTTTCGTCTCTCCTAGTCTGAATATAATGAGCATATATATACATAGGAAGAGATTAGGTCAAAGGACGGGCTTGAACATCATGTAAAACAATCTTTGATTTTGTTTTGAAAATAGATTAGAATAAGACAAAACCATGAAGATTTGTTTTGCAAATAAGCTTCACACAGTTTGCAATGTAATCTTGGGCCTCCAAAAGATTTGAAACAAAAGCCTTTTATGCCTCACACCTCCACTTAATATTTATTTGATTTAATTTTAAATTTAAATGAATAAAAATCAAAATAAATGAAATAAAAATTAACATGGTGCATGAATGGATTTAAAGGTCTCTTATAAGGCTAGGAACACGTTTGGACCTTAAAAGATAAGCCCATTAGCCCAAAAATTAAAGTTTGCTCAATTTGGATTTCATGCATTTTCTCAAAATTTCCCAACTTCCACAAATTATATCTCACTCAGTTTTTGTCATATGAAGGTGATCTTGGACTCTTTGGAAACCTCAACATGTCCCCTACGATCTTCATTTTGATCATTTTTTTATTTGAAGATTTTATCTTGATGTAAATCACTTTGACAAAAAGTGTCTTTTTGTTGACTTTTAAAATGACCTGTAATGTTTTGGCCCATATCTCTCAAATGAAGCATTTTTGGCCTTGAGCTTAGAGAGTCATAGTTGTAGATAATTGAATTTCATCAAAATGAGCTTTATTTGAGAGATTTCCGATGAAGCATGTAAAAATTATGCTTGGTCAAAGTTTATTTGACTTCTCCTAAAGAAAACCCTAATTTAGCAAATTTTGACTTTTGACGAATCTTGAGTTTTCTTAATGAATCATGATAAACCCTTGATCAAGTGATGAATGTGACTTCAAAATCTTGATGTTGACCAAAAATCTTGAGTTTTGACTATATGTTGACCATAATTGACTTTTTATCCAATGTAGTTGATTTCCAATCATCTGAGCAATTGATTGAGCAAACTTGTGATGCAAGGCTTGAATCTTGTCATGAGGTTACCTTGAAGCATATGAGGAATCATGGAATTCACTTTAGGCATTAGAAGCTCAATTTTCTTTGAGAAACACAAAACCCTAGTTGTAAGTCAATTTCTTAGGAGAAGGGCTTGTATGCTCAAACCCTTGAGTATTCTTGAGCAATTGAAAACCATAGGAGCTTGAGGAGGTATCTTGAATCAATTTGTCTTGAAAAATGGGAGGACAAATTTTGGGGTACAACAGATAGAATAGAAAGTTATTTTCTGGCATATGACTTGGATCTATGGGACTTGGTAGTTGATGGCTACACTCACCTAATATACGATAAATGTCATAAGATTGGAAGAAGTGCAATGACAAGCACATAAGTAAGCATGTAGAAATCACTACAAAGCAAGAACCATTCTTATAGGTGTTATTTCATATAATGAATATGAGAAAATCACAGATAGAGAGAGTGTAAAGTCTATCTTTGATTCTCTTCAGATGACACATGAAGGAAACGCACAAGTAAAAGAAACAAAGGCTTTAGCCTTAATTAAAAAATATGAAGCCTTCAAAATGAAAGACGATGAATCTGTGGAAACGATGTTTTCAAGATTTCAGACTCTTGTGGCAGGACCTAAGGTTCTGAATAAAGTTTAATCTACCGCAAATCATGTTAAAAAGATTATCATAAGTCTTCCTGTAAAATGGAGACCAATGGTAACTGATTTAAAATTCGCAAAGGATCTAAACAACACCTCTCTTGAGGAGCTGATTAGTTCATTAAGAAGTTATAAAATAAAGCTGGAATAAGATGAACCTCAGAAGAGGGTAAAATTAGTTGCTCTAAAGTTTACTTCTGGAAAAACTAAGGCTTATCAAGATAAGGAAGAATCAGAATAATCAGAAGAATTTGTAGAAGATTCAGATGATGATGAACTCTCTCTGATATCCAGAAGAATAAGCCAAATCTAGAAGCACAGACAAAGAAAGTTTGGAGGTCAACAAAGGACATATGGAAGAGGTTAATCCACTTCCAGTCAGAGGAATGCTTATGGAAAAGAAGTTACTTACTTTGAATGCAACGAGCCTGGACATTACAAAAATGATTATCCAAAGCTTAAGAAAGACAAGAATCCTAAGTGGCTTACAAAGATAAGAAGGGTCTCATGGCAACATGGGATGATTCAGATCAGAAGATGAAGATTCTGATGAAGAGCATGCAAACATGGCATTCATGGCCAGAACCAGCAAGGGAGAAGTAACATGAAAAGAATGAGTCACAAGGATGAGTCACATTATGTGTTTGCTTCTTTCTTCTCCCAAGTGCAAAATGAAAAGAATTGGAAAATAGTCAGAGTTAGAAGCTATCATGGTAGAGAATTTGAAAACAAAGATTTTGAAAAACTTTTTTATTGGCATTTCCATGATTTCTCATTCCCTAGAACTCCACAACAAAATTGGGTTGTAGAGAGGAAAAATTGGACATTTCAAGAAATGGCTCACATCATGATCCAAGAAACTCAGATGGAAAATCACTTATGGGAAGAAGCAGTAAATACAATATGTTACATTCAAAATAAAATATCTATAAGACCTATTTTGAGTAAGTCTCCTTATTAATTATGGAAGAATAGAAATTCCAACATTTCTTATTTCCATCCCTTCAGATGTGGATGTTTTATGTTGAATACTAAAGAGAATATGAGCAAATTTGATTCCAAAGTGCAAAAGTCTCAGTTGTTAGGGTATTCTGAACGCTCAAAAGGCTACAGATTCTATAACACAAAATCATGAATCGTGGAGGAATCTATCCATTTAGAATTCGATGATAAGCTTGACTCTCAAAATTCAAAGCTAGTTGAGGATTTTGCAGATTTGGAGATAACCTTTTCAAAACCTAAGAAGAAGGTACAAGAAGATAAAGAATCAGAAGCTCCTATTTCTGATATTGTTGTTGCTCCTTCTTATCAACCACAATAAAGGAAAAGCAGAATATAATCCTCTCATCCTAAAGATTTGAATCTGTGAAACAAAGATGCTCCTGTTAGAACCAAATCAGCTTTCAAACCTTCTGAAGAAACGCTTCTGGGTTTGATGTCTCTGATAGAGCCAACATATATTGATGAAGCTCTTATAGACAAAGACTAGATTTGGGAAATGGAAGAAGAATTGAACCAGTTCTTAAAGAACAATGTGTGGGATCTTGTTCATAAACCTAATGGTGTCCACGTCATCAGAACCATATGGGTGTTCAGAAATAAGTCTAACGAGAAGGGTGAAGTTGTCAGAAACAAAGCACGAATGGTTGCAAAAAGTTATAGTCAGCAAGAAGGGATAGACTATACAGAAACCTTTGCACCAGTATCAAGGTTAGAAGCTATACGTTTACTAATTTATTTTTCTGTAAATTATAACATCATCCTTTACCAGATGAATGTTAAGAGTGCATTTTCGAATGGTTATATTTCAAAAGAAATGTATGTTAAACAACATCTTGGATTTGAAAACTCTGAGAAATCATATTTTGTTTTTAAACTCAAGAAATCTCTTTATGTTCTAAAGTAAGCTTCTAGAGCTTGGTCTGACAAATTGAGTAATTTATTTTAGAAAATAAATTTACCAGAGGGAAAGTTAACACTATACCCTTCTTCAAAACCTTCAAAAATGATATTTTGATAGTTCAAATTTATGTTAATGGGAGAACTTAAGTTCTTTCTGGGAATTAAAATTGATCAACAACCAGAAGCTACTTACATTCATCTAAGTAAGTACACCGAAGAGCTTCTGAATAAATTCAACATGATGGATAACACACCAACAAAGACTCCAATGCATCCAACATGCATTCTGGAGAAAGATGAGGTAAGTGGAAAGGTATGTCAGAAGCTTTATCGTGGTATGATAGGCTCTCTTCTGTATATGACTGCTTCTAGACTTGATATTTTATTTAGTGTTCATCTATGTGCTAGATTCCAATATGATCCTAGGGAATTTCATTTAACTACTATTAAGATAATTCTAAGGTATCTAAAAGGAACCACTAACCTTGGCTTGATGTATGAGAAAACATCAGAGTACACTCTTTCTGGTTTCTATGATGCAGATTAAGTTGGAGACAAACTAGAGAGGAAGAGTACTTCTGGAAACTGTCAATTTCTTGGCAAGAATCTGATCTCATGGTCAAACAAGAGGCAATCATCAATTTCTCTTTCAACAACAGAATCATAATACATCTCAGCAGCACTGTGCAGCACTCAGATACTATTGATGAAGAACCAACTGTAAGATTATCATATTTATGAGAGTAACATTCCTATCTTTTATGATAATACTGCTGCTATTTGTTTAAGTAATAATCCTATTTTACACTCTAGGGATAAACACATAGAAATTAAACATCATTTTATTAGAGACTATGTTCAAAAAGGGATATTATCTTTAAAGTTCATAGATACAGACCAACAATGGGTTGATATTTTTACGAAACCCTTAGCTGAAGATAGATTTCTATTTATTCTAAAGCATCTGAAAATGGACTTTTATCCAGAGTAAGATTTCATCAGAATCAGATGTGTTTTAGTCTTAGTTTGAAGAAATAATATTCTAACTTAATCAAAAGCATTTCTCATTTTTTTAGAACCTCAGTTATTAGAATATGTTTCGGTCAGAAATGTCTATGATCAGATGAAAACCTTTTGGTTTTCCAGATTATGAGGATATCAAAATGTGTCACCTAATTAGATATAGTGATTAACGCGTGTAACCTTTGGTTATTCTTAACCATTACTCTACCTAGGCTATGCATTGAGCAATATTTTTTCTTGGAATTGATTAATCATGATTATTCTCATTTATCACTCCTCATTTTCTTGTCTATTCATTTTTATTTTCTCTTTTTCTCAAAACACTATTTTTCTTGGGAATAGATGTTTCTTGCTGCACTTTTGTCTTTTGTCATTTTCAAAAGATTTTTTCGTGCACTCCCACCCTATCTTGTGGTATGTCCTATCCTTCTATATTTCTTCTTTTTATAAGTTTTTGAATTCTTCTATTTCTTTCTCATCTGCAATAAATTATCTAGGGTGTCTCAAAGGTTGATTACTCTGCAGTAACTCAATCATCTCATTTTGATGAACTTCCTCTTGACTATTTATGTCTTCCATCTTATGAAGTCTCTCCTCCCATTTTCAATCTTTGTTCTATCTTCTTTTCACCCCTTCCTTTTGTCCATTATAGGATTTCTTACATCCTATGGCCATTTAAACATTTCATGGTGATGAAACCCTTCTAGAGGTTATTCATGAGAAATGACCTAATTGTGTGTCTGATGACGGTCTTCTCAACAGGTTTATGGAAAGTCAGGGTTGGACAGGGTATACTGCCATGCTTAGAGGTCCCATTTATCTTAATATTGTGAAACACTTCTGGCTTTATGCATCTCTTAGCCATGATAACAACTACATTAAATCAAATATATATGGTATTCCTTTTGTTATCACTCGATCCTACATTGCTGAAGCAATTGGGTGTACTCCTAAATCTAACTCTTTTGATAATGGTAGTTTTGCTTTCATGGATGTTGATATTTTCCCAACAATTCATGACACTTCCAATGGGTATGAACCTCATAAAAAAAAACCTAAAACCTCTTGCTAAAATCTGGTTTCGATTCTTCTTAACAAACCTTCATCCTAGAGGAGAAGATCTTAATGATGTGTTTCCAAGGGATAAGTGTCTTCTTTTCTACCTTCTCAATAATATCCTAGTCAACTTGCCAGCTATCACTTTCAATCATCTAAAGGAATCAATCTTGGAATCTAGAGACTCTAAAAATGCTTCATTCCTTATGGTCGTGTCCTATCTGAACTTTTTGAATTAGCTGAAGTAATCAAAATTGTTTGAAAGGCTCAGTTCACCAAAGGGAATGCTTTGTTTGATGAGAGTTGTGATTTTTTTGAAGTCTAGCTAGTTTTCTTTGTTTTGTTTTCTTTCTAATGTTTTTCGTTCTGCTGTTTGATTTTCAATGAAGTTTATTTTTCATTTATCTCTTCTCTTCTTCTTTTTCTTTTATTTCTTCTATTTTTATGTTTTTTACACATAATTACCTATTTGATTATGACAAAAAGGGGGAGTAAATAGCTGAAAGTAATATTTTGATTCTGATAATCAAATTCTGGAAAACGTCTCTAAAAAAAGCTGCTTACATTCTAACCCAGTTAAACTTCTATTTCTGTTAGAATTGATTTCTTTTTCAGGAATCATGAACTCTCATTAAAGTCAAGATCTAAAAGTGTTAAACAAGGTTTTTGTCTAACTTTTGGATTCAGACTCTGAGATGTTTTAAGTTCATAATCAGGTTGTTCATAATTTGGCTTTGAATTGAGAGTCTGGAATCTGTATTTGTGACGTTAAAGTTTCGAGATCTCAATTGGCATGATTGGCATCAAGACTCCCAAGATCTCAATATATGATCTATTGGAACAAAGGGGAGTTTTACTTAAATGGTTCAAATTCAAGATATTTGATCTTCATCAAGTCTTAGAGTCAGGGGGAGTTTTATCTATGAGTTTTGATGATGACAAAGAGTATGTTTGTATGAAAAATTTTGGTACTCTAATGTTTGTTATTTTTAAGATTTAATAAACAAGTTATGCTTATAATGAAAGGTGCTGCCAAGACATTAGAAGAGAATAAGTTTCATTTCTAGGCTACACAAGTTTTGATGAACAATAGAAAAATGCTTCAGAAGACTATGAAGTTGTGACTCGTATACAAGTCCAAGAAACCAAGTTCTGAAGATCTGAAGACAAAAGCTCTAACTGAAGTCCAGATGATGAAGAGTTATGTTTCTGAAGACAAAGGGTTCTCAAGACCAGGTAGTAAAGATTCTGAAGACGAAGTTCTGAAAACTCTAAAGACTTGAAGTTCTGATAACCCAAGGTTAGACAAAAGGTTCTGAAGACCAAGTGCTAAAGACTCTGGAAACAAAGTTTTGAAGACTTGAAGTTCTAATGAACCAAGAGTTATTTTCCTTCTTCTAACTCATGCTCTCAGAAGCCTCTGAAGTATATAAGATTAGAAGATAACATTAACGTCTACATAGTACATGATATAATCAAATATTTCATTTCACTACCATGAAGGATAGACGCGTTGTACGACCTTGTTTCCCACTATGTTTCAAGCTGCCAACTTTCTAGAATTTATAGAAATACCCTTCAACGATTATATTATTATATTGGCTATATAAAGGCTTGAATACTAAGAGAGAAGACTTCTAATTCACATTCTATTAAGACTTTTCATACGCTTTCTTATTTCTCTATTCTATATTCTTGAAATATTGTTTACTTATCAACTTGTGTAGAAGCATATCTTTTGTAAACAAACTCTTTTCAAATTGATGTTTGATTTTCCTTAAGGGACCAGTTGGTCAGAATCCTTGAGAAGTCTAAGATTAGTGTGTCTAAGAGGTTTTAACGTTAGTCACTTACAGTTAGCTTGTGCATTGTAATAATCTGTGTGATTATTTGATTAAGACCTTGTTGAGAAAGTCAAAATCACCATGGTGGGTGGACTAGACTAGCTTGATAGTTTTCAAGTAAACTAGTATAAACATAACCTGTTCTTTCCTTCTTGCTTCTTATCATTATTATCAATAAGTGAAGTAACTTGTTTCTATCTTAAGGGGATTTTAAAAAGGAAAATATTTTGATTTAAAACCAAATTCAAACCCCCCCTCTCTTTCTTGTGTTTTTCACACCTTTTCAGAAGGTCGTTAGTTGATGAGGGTGAAAATTGATTTTTGAACCCGGTCTGATAAATGTTGAGGAGCTCCTCGAGAGCGAGGATCCAATGGTGTACTTAGGTAGTTTATCTTTTATTTCGACTCGATTTATATGCAAGATTCTTTATTTTTGTTTTCTAACCCCAAATTTTTATGCAGGAAGAATAAATCATGCCCAGGAGCGTATGGCCAAATCGCTACTTTAGATGGCAAAGAAGTCTCTTAAGGGCTCTCAAGCTTATGCGAGGATGGCTCCTCAGTTGGGCTCCGAAACATCATCGACTAGCTAGGCTATCGGGCATGTCTCTCCTCAATAGGTGTCCTCGAGGCTCAAGAGGTCGTGTACCAAGGGTACCATTGATATGACCGGTGAGTAGGATAAAAGGAAGTTCGATTTGCCTCCTTGATTTTATGAAAAGGATTTATTTGATGGTTCCGCCTTGCGACTTCATCGAGTTGAGTCCCTTATGCTTGAAGAGATGGATCGTTCGTGCAAGAGAGAGATGTTGGTTGGGGATGCCGACACCATTATGAGGGTACTGGGAATGGTCGTGGTGTACACCGAGGAAGGCACCTCTCTAGAGGTCTAATTGAGAAAAATCCCAGGCTGAGGTAATGACTCTCAAGGAGAAGCTCTCCAATGTAGAGTTTGCAAGCAACGCATCGACAGAGAAACTGGCCAAGCTAACCGAGGAGCACAAGACACTTGTGCAGGAGAAGAAGTCACTCGAGGAGACGGCCACATCCTTGAGGGCTGAGGTAGCTCCTAGTGAGGATAATCTGGAGGAGGTCAGGGGTTTGAAACCTCAATAAAAATTAGTTGCTACCTTCAGCTGGCCGTCGAAGATGGTGTGGTCAATGCTGAAGGGTCTTCCAAAAATGTTATGGAGCAGCTCCGAGTATTAAGCCCTAGCGTGGAGCTGAACACGACTGGGATGGGAATCCTCTACTATGTGACTGATGACAAGATTTTGATTCTTGAGTTTCTCAAGGGTGCCAAGGAAGTGTTGGTCGAAGAACCTTCCCAGAGAGAGCCTATCCTCGAGGAGATGCCTCAAATTGATGTTTGACTAATTTGTTTTCCTCTTTTGTTCCGGCTTGTGTGTCGTATTTAATGTAATTTATTTCAGAGGCTTTTGCCCATCAATGTAATTTTCAAACAATCGTGGTCCTTGTGGCCACAAGTTCGTTTATTTAGATGGGGGCTCCGGGCCTCCTTTATCTAATTTTTAGACAACAGCGGCCTTCGTGGTTGTCCCTTTTAATCTTCCAACCATGGTGGTCGTTTATTTCAATCTACATCATTTAAGTGTTTTAACTTTATTCATGCATGATTTATTGACCACTGTGACAGGTAACATGTTTGTATGCTCGTCTACTCGACACATTATATTTTGCTTTTTAGGGGTTTGCTTATGAGTTTTTGAGTTTTCTAGTGTGAGGAACTGGTCAAATGGCCAGGGTAATTTCCAGGCATGGGCCGGAACTCAGACCTTGTTTTGAAGAACTATGCTTGGCGACGTGAACTTCCCATCACGAGCTGGGTGTTTTGCCATCATGGTACGATGATATTGAAGCTCGTTCAAGTTTTCCACATCGGGATGAGAATTTTCTTGTTAAGAGAGTGAATACTCACCTCTTTGTTTAATTTGAAGTTTCATGCTTGTACATAGGCATGCACGGGTGGTCGGGCAAGGCGTGTTTGTTGTTTCGACGAAGCATGTTATTGTACCCCAAAATTTTCCCTCCCATTTTTATTCAAGGCATGCTCATTAAGGTCCTCAATTGCTCAAGGTTGACCAATAATTGATCAGATAAACTCTCATCCTAAGCAATGGCCTTTCAATTAGTTTCACTTTTCACCAAGATGTATGAGCTCCAAAGTTTCAAATTATTTCCATGGCACCCTATACGCCTCAGCATAATGGCCTAACTGAAAGAAAGAAAATAAGGGTATGTCGAAAGCTGAGAATATACCTAAGAGCTTTTGGGTCGAAGCAGCTTCGACAGCAGTATGATGCCCAACGAAGCACTAGGACCGAAGGAAGGATAGTTCCAAAGAAAGCGTGAGGAGGCTTTTATGAAGTCTTCAATTGGAAGAGCTAGTAAAGAGCGTCATCAAAGGGATCATTTTCAAACCATGGAAATGTAAGCTATTTGAGTCATTACAAGGAAGGCACACTTCGATTTCCATGTTGGTTGAATGGGCGCTTCGAAAAGAAGAAGATGTTGAATTCGAAAGCTTTGATCTTATAGTTCGAAGGACATGCATGTACCTGGACATGCGAGGAAGAAGTTTCATGATTGAAGTAAATTCTTGGTGCTCATGCGTTACCATTTGATTGGTGCATACAAGTTGTATTCACCAATTGAAGATGAACTAGTGAGCAAGATATTTTCTTGTAGACAAAAGCAAAGGGTGGGAGTTGGAATCGAAGAACCACCTACACAACTGTGTTCGAAGGAAAGAAAAAAATGAAGCTTCGGCAGGCCAAGATGAACAGGTATTCGAATTGAAGGAAAGGAGATCGAAAGGAACAAGAACTGAGTTGGATTAGGCTAATTGGATAGTTTTTTCCAGATCAAGCAACTAAGGCAGATAGTGACTCAATCGAAGAAGCCATAATTATGAGGCCTTGAGCAGTTCGAATTGGAACTCAGAGCCATCGAAGAACAAATCTTAGTATCTTTCTAAAGAATCAAGATGTGAAAAGTTAAAACTAACCCATAATGGGATGAAACCTGTCCAAGTTCACTCAAAGCGCAAAATGGTAGAAAATCATAAAAAAATGGCAAATTTTTAAATCTTTCGATTTTGCTTTCAAAGCCATGGTTAATGGCTGATTCATGCCATTTTCGTTCACCACCACACCCCTATAAATATAAGACAGATATTTCCCATCAACACACACACATTGCCTATACACAAGAGATTTCCTATCAAAGTTCCACAGATAAGAAGCTGCCTCAGAAAACAAATCAAATTCACAAAATCTCACGAAGGGATCAACATTTGAAACACACTTTGCAGGCTCCTCCAGTCCAAACGAATACCAGCCCTCCTTGATGCTTAAAGCATCCTAAAACTGTATATCAAAGCATATCGGCCATAGGTATAATTTTGAGATTCAATCTTTTGATCTAAGCGTATCGGTGGGTTCTAATGTGTTTGTGTGTGTTTATGATAAAATGTTAGACAGGTTATAGTCCTCACATGTGAGCCCTAATGTCAAGATAATGACCTACCATTATTAGGGCATTTGAAATTTATTCCTTGAATCTCAAAATCCAGGCGTCTCTTTCCTTTTGGCTTGTGCATCGCGCATTTTTTGATTTTGAATTATATATCTGATTTGTTTTACTAATATAATGTTATAATTTTATTTGCATAAACGAAGGAACAAACAACGCTGATCATAAAAAGGAAGCGTGCAAACGGGGAAGGACCTGGGTTCGATACCCAGGTCTTTACATTTTATTTCTTCCTAACATGATATATGCAGATCCAATACTCCCGGGTCCAACGTGCACACCATGCACCCTCAAGTCATCACCATTTGATTCAGATTTGAAAGCCTCAGATACGCAGCTCACCATACACTCTCAAAACTAGCAACATAGGATCCAGCGCAACTCCTGGGTTTCTTTTTGCTTGGGGCCAAGAATTTCAAAACGCACCCCTCTTTTCAGCTTTAACATCAAGCCCATTTACATTAGTGTTTTTTTATTATTTGTTTCTTTTGATTTTTTTTGTTAGTTAATCAACAGATTAATTATAAAATTACAAAAAAATAGATTTAGTCTTTTTTTCAATTAAAAATTTATTTTCATTAATTAATTAATTAATTATTTTAACCTTTTGCTCAAATTAAAATCAAGTAGACTTAGGATTTAATTTCATTTATTTATAATAAAGATACAAAAAGTTAGAATTAGGTCCTTATTTTTTTACCTTCTTTAGATAATTAGTTTTCTTCCTTTTTCTAGATTAATTATTATTTACTTAAACATTTTCTCAAAATAAAACAAAAATGACAAAAAAATGATTTTCTTTTTAACTTAGAAATTGTTTAGGGTTTTAGATGTATGTTCCAATTCACGCGCGTTTATTGCTTTCGTTATCATTTTCATATTAATGTATCTGCTTATGGGATGTAATAGACTGTAACTAGAACTTTTACTACTTTATTCCCCAAGTTTTAGACATGTAATTAATCCCTCTCCCTGAAGCCTTGTAATAGTTTAGGATTTATCTTTCGGCATTTTAAATTCCCATAAACTATTAAACTGTTTAGATGCATGGCTAACTAGGATTGTATGGCAAGAAGAAAACAAAACACTAGAAAACCTAAATACAAAGATAAATAATTGAATACAACACACTCTCACATATACACCTCTAGGGTATCCTACTTCGGTTGCCTTCGGAAAACAATCACAAATCTCAAAATGTGAGAGACTTTAGTGGCTACCCTCCGATTTAAATATCATAAGTCCCTTGATGATCCTCTCGACGTTGCCTCGATAAAAATGATCTTAAAACCCTAGGGTAGTTACTAAGGTTTCTTGCCCAGTTGCCTTTATGACTATCAACGTCCCTTCGAATTTCCCTCAAACATCCAACGACTGGGGCTACCTACTTACTAATAGTAGGATAGTACTGTCTAAAGGAAAAGAGGAAAATAATAACCCTTTCGAGTAAAATTAGATAGTTCCTAGATGATATGCTCAAAACAAATTTTTACACTTACACAAAACAACTTTCAAAAACATTTTCAAAACGCTTTATCAACACTCTTGAGGACTGATAAAAGAGTTATCATAAAGCAAACCGCCTTACTATTGGCATTTCAAAAATACTTTTCTAAACACACAAAACACAAGGTGTTTCAAAATAAGCTAAGCATCTAAGAGCCCATAGAAAAATACGGATGGAAAGGGTACTAACACCTTCCCTTTTCATAATCTACCCCCCTTACTTAGAAAACTCTCTAAAGGTCTTTTTCTGTTCTTTTCACCCTTTCATTTGTTGGATAAAAGAAAAGTCGTTGGCGAGTCTTGCTTACCGCAACATTTGCAAACACAAACACAAAATCAATATAACAGTCGGTTCTGCCACCATATCACAGAACTGGAAACTCTGCTGGGGATAGATAAAAAGTGGGGTTATCTTAGAGATTAGTTCATTTTTTTAATTGCTTTACATTGTGTGTTTTTATGATTTATCTTTGAGGGCTTGTTTAGGTTGTTACTAAAAGATCCTACACCTGGATCTGGGGCACCTTTTAGGTAAGCAGCAATAGATCGTCGAGATTGTACGACGTAGACCAATATGGTTGAAGCGATGGCTGCATTAGTGTGAAACATTTGTTGGTACCGATATCCTTTGTGTTAAATCAAGGAGAATACGAGGCTGCTGTGTGGTGTCTTAAAGCACTAACAGACCTTAGAACCTTAGTTGAACAAACTTGGTCATTAGAAAGTAGTGAGATAGTCGGCCTCAGTATAAAGCTGGGGATTGGTTGATACTAAATGCTACACTCACTGAGATCAGACTTTCGGGATATTACAGCCGCGAGAAATGATCACCTGAGCTGAAACAATGCCTGATAAAGAAAGACTAGTGATATTGAGACTCCTTAGAACTCGATTACTTTTCTAAGACAGGTTGAACCAACTATTCTTCAAGAGGGTATCTACCTATAAACCCCATGCAAGCCGAAACTTAAAGTATTGTGTGTTTTGCTTGTGTGATTAAATTGTTCAAACATAACATCATGCATCATAATATCCATATTCATTTTGCTAACCATTTCAAGGACCAAGGGAATTTATCTTTGTTCTGTTTTGCAGATCATGGCTTTCGTTTGTAGAAACACCATCTGAATCAGCTTTGTGAGAATACCTCTCCAACTCAAAGAGCTAGTATCAAGGGTTCCTGAGAGTTCCTCGTTCACCAAGAAATATGGTTGACTTCTCAACCTAGTTACCTAAAGCTTTAATGAGAAGATGATGGGGGTACTCTTTCAGTTCTTTGACCCCAAACACCATTTCTTCACATTTCCCGATTATCAGTTAGTAACCATCATGAAAGAGTTCTCTTAATTATTGGGTGTACCCATTCTGGATCAGATGCCCTTCACCGGTTTAGAGGAGGCTCCAAAGCCAGAGGTTATTGCAGCAGCCTTACATCTGAAATGGTCTGACATTATATCCAACTGGGAAACAAGAAGCGGAGTCAAGGATTTCCTAGTCAAGTTCCTACTAGAAAATGCTCAATTGTTTTGGGATAATTTAGATTTCCAAGCTTTCGAAGAAGTCCTAGCTCCTATAATCTATGGGTTAGTACTGCTCCCTAATCCGGACTTTCTCATAGATGTGAATGCTGTCAAGCTTTTTCTCTCCCATAACCATGTGCCTACTTTGCTCGGAGATATCTTACAATCCATTCACACTCGTACCATGAAGAGAAGAGGGGTTTTTATGTGTTGCATACCATTGTTGTCTAGGTGCTTTATTTTGCACCTTCCCCAATCAGTATTGAAGAATAAACAAGGTCCAGGTTGGTCGCAAAGGATAATGTCACTTTATCACTCGGATATTCTTTGGTACTCCCGGTCTATGGGAGATATTTCTATCAATGACCACTATGGGGAATTCACTAATGTCCCACACCTCATTATTAGGGGAGGTATCACTTATAATCCTTCTCTGTCTCTATGAAAATTAGGTTATGCTCGAAGGAATGGTCCCCATGATATGATTATCTAAGGCATTATGTCCAACTACAAGGATGATGTTCAAGGGTATCGTCAAAGGTTCGTACGAGCTTGGGCATGGTAAACAAGGTTGATAGCAAGGATTTGGGGCACAAAAATTCCATCCCTAAGGAGCCTTATCTCAAATGGGTACGAGCTTGCGACTAAAACCTTATGGTGCCATATACAGCCATCTTACTAGTGATTGTGGAACCTGTCACTGAAGAAGATGTTCCTTATACAGTTCTCCATATTGACATGCCCACTGATCTTGAAGAGTTGTAGAGGTCCTGGATTCAGCTGAAGGAAGAACATGATACCTTTAGAGATCAATCTACACCAGTGATAAGAAAGTGTTGGAGCTCACGAAGAAACTTCACAAAGAAGAAAGTATTAATGTCTATCTCGGCACAAAGAGGAAGCACCCATGGGAGATTTTATTCTTAGATTTTAAGAGTATTTTTAATTTTCAATTGTAAGCCTAAAAGGCAGTTGTAATTTGAATTTTACTAATCAAATCTTTGTTTCATTCTGGTTCGCAAATTTAAATTTCCCAAAGTCCTTGAAAAATTGCATAAACATTATCATGTATATCATTACATTAAGCTGGTATTTCAAGACAGATTTCTTATCTTTTCGCTGTTTATTTCAGAAAAAAGAAATGGCTCTTGAACAAACAGTTAAGGATCTTCAAGCTCAGAACGCTCAATTCCAATAAATGTTCCTGGCTCTGGCTAAGGGACAAGAATATCTTAAAGCTCTCATGAACAAAGAGAAGAAGAAGAAGGCAAATAAATTGGTCGGTGTATTGAATATGGGAAGGAGATTCAAAGGACAAACAAAGCGCGCTTTAGACTTCGCAACTCTGTCAAACGAGGAAGACAATCAAGAAGAGAAGCCAACAAAAGAAAAAAAACAACCCAGGGACTAATGAAGAAGAGGCTGATTACTCTAAGGAACAATATCCTCATGCTGATGATAAATACAAGCATCTGGAGGATCGTCTTAATGATATGGAAATTAAGAGGGTACCTGGTCTGGATTTTGAAGAGTTAGGGCTGGTCTCTAGAGTGGTCATTCCCCAGAAGTTAAAGGTTCCCGTATTTGTTAAATATGACGGGGTTTCGTGTCCTAAGCTGCATTTAAGATCCTATGTCAGGAAGATTCAACCTCTCACTGCTGATAGGAATTTGTGGGTGTATTTCTTCCAGGAAAGTCTATCAGGGACTCAATTGGAATGGTTTTATCAGCTAGAGGGAACCAACATCCACAACAGGGAGGATCTGGCTACTGCTTTCTATAGGAAATACCAATACAATGTTGACCTCGCTCCAACCCGTACACAACTTCAAAGCATGTCTATGGGTTCCGGCGAGGGTTTCAAAGATTATGCCCAGAAGTGAAGAGATCTTGCGGGAAGAGTCTGACCTCCTCTGTCTGATAGAGAGCTGGTAGATATGTTCCTAGGTACTTTGTCTGGTCCATTTTTAAACCATTTGATTGGAAGCTCTTCAGTTGGGTTTACTGAGCTGATATTAACTAGGGAACGAGTAGAAGCGGGTATCAAGAGTGGTAAGATTCAGAGGGATGCATCTTTAGGTACAATGAAGAAACTCTTCACTGGAAAGAAAGAGGTCAATGCTTCTTATGGCCAGAGAAATCAAAGCAAAATTGATCACCGTCCGACGGTAGGAGCTGTGATAATCTCCAACCATGCGATAAATCAACAACAAAACAACCAGCGCAGACAGGATATGCGTAGAAGACAATTCACCCGGATTAACATGTCTTTATCTCAGGTTTTTCCACACCTGTTAAAGTCTAATCTGGTTACTCTAAAGGAGGCTCCTAAAAATCCAAATACTACATCTCACCGCTACAACCCAAATGCTCGATGTGCCTACCATTCCGACAGTTTGGGGCAAGGTACAAACGATTGTTGGGCTCTAAAATACAAAGTGCAAGATCTCATTGAGGCGGAGGAGATTTAATTTGACCCTCCAGAAACCCCCAATGTGATAACAGCACCGATGCCCAAGCATGCCCAAGTAGTTAATGCTATTGATGACGACCTGTTTGTTTCTTTTGTTGATAAACTAGTTACTCCTCTTTCGATTGTTAAGAGGAATATTTTTGGAGTTGGTTTATTTCCGGGCTGTGGTTAAGGTTGCCACATGTGTGCGTCCCTATCCAATGGTTGCTTGTTGTTGAAGATGGGTGTTAAACGGCTGATGAATAACAAAGAAATTATGTTTGAGAAAGTTCTCTCTATAAAAGTTCTGTGTGAAAACATTTTAATAATTACCATTTCCGATAATCCTCCCAAGGTCTCCTCTAAAAGACCCGTCAGGATTACATCTGTTCCTAAGGTTGCTCTTTTGATTATCACTTTTCCGGGGCCGATGCCATATTCCTCCGATAAAGCTGTTCCTTGGAATTATGGGGCTGATGTTTACTACCATAGCGTCAAGCAAGACTTACTGGCCATTAAGAATGAAAATACTGAAGAGACTGATAACATTGTTGGGACTAGTAAAATTACAAGAAGCAGAAGGATTTTCTCTCCCGAAATTTCTCTGAAGATTTTTGCCACTCCTTTGGTTATTCCTGTTGCCACTCCTGCTGCTACTCCTATTATTACTCCCACTGCTACTCCTATTGTCATCCCTGTTGTTATCCCTGTTACTGAGTCAACTGAGACTCGGGGAAAAGAGGTATTGTTTGAGCCTTCCCGAACAGAGGTGTGATACGGTGGCAAAACCGACTGCTATATACTGGTTTGCGTTTTGTATTCGCAAATGTGCAGTAAGCAAGTGTCTCCATCGAATTTTCTTTTATCCAACAAAGGAAAGGGTGAAAAGAACATAAAAAGACCTTTTCGAGATGTTTTCTGAGTAAGTGGGTAGATTATGGAAAGGGAAGGTGTTAACATCATTTCCATCTGTGGTTTTCCACGTGCTCTTAGAGGTTTGCTCATTTTGAAATACCTTTGTGCTTTGTGTGTTTGAAAATGTTTTGAAAACGCCTTAGTATGACGAAGTTTGTAATGTTTCTCGGGATAATGGAGAAATTATACAAAGTGTTTTGAAATTGTTTTTGAAAAGTAATTTTTGTGTAAGTGCAAAATGTTTAAGAAAACTTATAACATCTATCTACTTTATTACTCGAAAAGGGTCATTCTTTTCCTCTTTTCCTTTAGACAATGCTATCGTACTATAAGTGAGTAGGTAGCCTTATCGTTGGATGTTGAGGGACAACCGAAGGGACGTTTTACAGTCATAAAGGAAACATATGGAGACGCTTTAGCAATTTCGTTTAAGGGACGAGATCATTTATTGAAAGGCAACACTGTAGGGTCATCGAGGGACTATGATCTTTTTTATTTTTGCGAGTCTTTGCTAAAGCGTCCCCATTCTCGAGGGACACGACTGTTTTGTTTTCTGAAAGGCAACCGAAGCGGGGATACCCTAGAGGTGCATATGTGCATAAGTGTTGAGATTCAGTTATTTTTGTCTTTTTGTTAGGTTAGCTAACGTTATAATTTACAATCATTCCATACACGCCTATTTACTAACAGTAATATAGCAAAATAGTAAACTAGTAAATATGCGGAAAATAAAAATGCAGAAAAATAAATCCTAAACTATTACACGACTTTGGGAGAGTTACATAAAAAAGAGTGCATGAAATAAAGTGCGTAATTCTAAATCTAAAACTATTACATCCATAAGCAGTTACAATATTTATATAAAATGCGAGAATAAAAATAAACACGCGCAAAATAAGTATCGCGTCTAAAAAAACCTTAAAAAAATTATAGGTAAACAAAAAAATATTTTTTTTGGTTTTGAGAGAAAAGAAATAAATTAGTTTTCCTAAAATATATTTAGAAAATAAACTAAACTTTTTGTGGTTTTTTATATTTATGAAAAGAAATATTAAAATTAAAATAAGTCATAAATTCTAGTTTACTTTTAATTTTGAAATAAAAGGGCTAAAGTTAATTAATTAAATAATTTTAGAAACTAATTATTTAATAAAAAAACTAAATCCTATTTTTTGTGGTTTTTTACTGATTTTATTATTAAACTAATAAAAGAAATGAATTTAATAAAATAATTAAACAAAAATGAAATAATAAAAATTAAATGAAAAAAAAGTGGGTCGGGTGTTAATCAACAATTAGGAGGTGCTGATGATCTGGAAAATGTTAGGCCCAGAAGATGGAAAGCACAAAGTCAACGTGAGATTCAGCATTGTTGACCTCCAGAGGATGTACGATGGAGTTACATATCAAAGCGCTCAGATCTGTATAGACTATGATCTAAAGGTGATAAATTGATGGTGTATGATGAGCGTCTGGCCATTGTACATATCAGATCTGCATAGAATATGTTAGAAAGAAAATGAAAATTCCTGACTTGGGATTCGAATCACAGGTCCTCTATCCAACGTATGCCTTATAACTATTCAATCAGGATAAAGGAAAACTAACATTTTGAATCCTGTAAGATTTTTAATTTCAGAGCCACATGAAAAGTGAAACTCTGGGCTACATCAATTTGCAAATTGTCTATGCCATGAGTTTCGATTAGCTAAACCAAGAGTAACACAAAAATGTAGTCCACATGAGTTTATATTATAGATTGAATAAGATTAAAAGCTTTTACCCAATGAAGACACTTCGATTTGGCATCCTGAATGTGGGATGGCTGGTGCAACTTTCTGGGCTTTCTTGGAGGAAAGCTGTGTAGAGGTCCTTCAAAAGACAAGGCGTCTTTGGTGCAATATATGTGTGTATTAGTTTTGTGTTCCTCCTGTATAGTTTTTCTCGTGTGTACCCCCCCCCCCCCCCTCGATTTGTGTTTAACATCTTGTATTTATATATGGTGGAGGAGAAAAAGAAACATAACATTAAAGACCAGCTATTAATAGGGCTTTGAAAATAGAATCAGACACATTCAAATATTTCCATTTTGAGATATTTCATGTCATTCTGGGATTCTGAATAAACTTGGACATGTCAACTTGGCGCTTTGTTTGAATTTGAAAATATTCAGAGTTTTCCTCTTCAGAGCCCCTTCGATAAGCCCTTGATCTTGTGAGGATTCTAAGTCCTGATTCGAATTATTCAGAACATCCATTATCAGAACTTCTTCGATCAGTCCTTATTCTTGTGATGATTCTAAGTTCTGATTCGAATTGTTTAGAATTTACTTTATCAAAACATCTTAGATTAAGACACTTCTGCACTTATATACTAATTGAAGGATACTTTATTCTAATGTCCTAATTGAAGGAAGTCTGTTGTTCCAATCGAAACAAGCTCTGATGCTCCAATCGAAAGACCCTTTGATGTTCCAATCGAAAGAAGCTCTGATGTTCCAATCGAAAAAAGCTCTGATGCTCCAATCGGAAGAGGCTCTAATTCTCCAATTGAATGAAGCTCTAGTGCTCCAGTCGAAGGAAGCTTAGATATGCCAATCGAAGGCAATTCTGATGTTCCAATTGAAGGACCCTCTGATGTTCCAATCGAAAGAAGCTCTGATGCTCCAATCAAAAGAAGCTATGATGTTCCAATCGAAAGAAGCTGTTATGCTCCAATCTAAAGGAGCTCTGATGCTCCAACCGAAGGACATTTCGTTAATCTTCAAATTTTAATTTCCTCAAGCAGATGTTGGCTACCACCCATGTAAAAAATATTTTGAAATAAAATGAGAGGGCAAATTTTTGGGTACAACAACTGCCCTTGTTCAATCTTAAACCTAAGGATTTAGATTGGCTTATCTGCCTTTCATGATCTAAAGGTGGAAGATGATTGAACACTAGAGTGCCCAGAAATTTGCACTTGTTTGAAGTGATATTGTATGTGAATAATATTAGGAATGGGCTTACAAATGCCATTTGGAAAAGATGACAGAAGGCTATCAGAGATGGGCTTAAAGATGCCATCCAAGGAATACGATGGAGAGTCCTCAGAGATTGGATTAGAGATGCCATCCAAAGTAGATGCTGGCTTCATAAGAAGTCTCTTTATGGGGATTCATGTTCCTACTGTCTGAGAAGGAGTCCACTGGGGAATGTTTTAGGGGAATATAACCTAGGAGCTTCGGTTGTCCATTACTCTACTAGGGAGTTATATCTCGACTGGAGAGATGAAAGCGAGCTGTTATCTGGTTAGGATCTAGGCTACACAACGACTTGCTGAGGATAATGAGGCTGACTGTTATCCGATCGTATTCCAGGATTCACAACGACTTATCAGGAAATATGAAATTAACTTCTATCTAGTCGGTTCCAGGCTTCGCAGTAATTATAGACATTGAACTATTATCTGGTCGGGCCCAGGCTTCAACTTGAATCTAAGGTATACTGTTATCTGGTTGTATCCAAGCTTCGGTGATTTGAAGAAATTAAGTTGTTATCTGGTCGGGTCCAGGCTTCAACTTGAATATGAAGTATACCGTTATATGGTCGTATCCAGGCTTCAGTGATTTGAAGAAATTAAGCTGTTATCTAGTCGGGTCTAGGCTTCAACTTGAATATGAGGTATACCGTCATCTGGTCATATCTAGGCTTCATTGATTTGAAGAAATTAAGTTGTTATCTGGTCGGGTCTAGGCTTTAACTTGAATCTGAGGTATACCGTTATCTGGTCGTATCCAAGCTTTAGTGATTTGAAGAAATTAAGTTGTTATTTGGTCGGGTCCAGGCTTCAAATTGAATCTGAGGTATACTGTTATCTGGTCGTATCTGGGCTTTGGTGATTTGAAGAAATTAAGTTATTATTTGGTCGAGTCCTGGCTTCAACTTGAATCTGAGGTATACCGTTATCTGGTCGTATCTAGGCTTCGGTGATTTGAAGAAATTAAGTTATTATCTGGTCGGGTCCAGGATTTAACTTGAATCTGAGGTATACCGTTATCTGGTCGTATCCAGGCTTCGGTGATTTGAATAAATTAGGCTGTTATCTGGTCTGGTTCAGGCTTCAACTTGAATCAGAGGTATATTGTTATCTGGTTGTATCCAGGCTTTGGTGATTTGAAGAAATTAAGCTGTAATCTGGTCAGTTCCAGGCTTCAACTTGAATCTGAGGTATACCGTTATCTGGCCGTATCCAGGCTTCAGAGTAATTTGTCGAGGAGAATGAAATTAACTATTATCTAGAAATTTATCAGAAGAAACATGTGTAGGGCTGTTTCAGGATGAGTCCGGGTAAGACTTCATCTGGAAGTGTATGAAAAGGAACATGGGTAGGGCTGTTTTAGGAGATATATGAGAGGGAGCCTGGGTAGGGTAGCTTCAGGATGAGTCTGGGTAAAACTGCATCTGGAAATTGTAAGAAGGAACCTGGGTAGAGTTACCTCAGGATGAGTCAGTGTAAAACTGCATCTGGAAATTGTGAGAAGGATCCTGGGTAGGGTTTTCTCAAGATGAGTCCGTGTAAAAATGCAGAAGGAGGGAGAAGGAACCCATGTAATATTGCTTCATGAAGAGCCTGTATAAAGCTATATTTGGAATTCAGAAGAAACCCGTGTAAGATTGCTTCATGAAGAGCCCGTATAAAGTTGTATTCGGAAGTCAGAAGAAACCTGTGTAAGATTACATCATGATGAGGCCGTGTAAAGATATATTTGGAAGTCAGAAGAAACCCGTGTAAGATTGCTTCATAATGAGCCTGTGTAAAGCTGTATTTGGTTGCACAAATGATTACTCTGTTTTGTTTCAGGAGCTAATCCTGGACCTGTTGAAAATTCTTGATGATAAATATTTGTTGATTGATCTTTCCTGAAAAGGTAAAGCGTTAGCTGTATGCAATGTCACGATGTATGAAATGAATTGTGTAATGGTTTTCTCAAAATAAATGAGATTGGGATGTATGCATTTGTATTGCAGATGCTATGATGTTTGTAGAATGATGTATGAATGCAATATGTGAATGTATCAGTTGTTCTATTGCAGAGCTATTGAATTAGGGAAAATAAATCCCTGATTGCAACTCGCGATGAAGAATGTAGGTCTTCAAATTTTATTGAAGTTGAACTGCTGGGAGATGATCTTCCATTGTTAGAGAAATAAACTTTGTTAGGGAAGGAAAGCTTTATGCACTGCCTGAGGATTTTATGAAATCTTATTGGGGAATCCTGAGAAGTTTGACGACTTTACTAGGGAAAACCTGATGTCGGAGCAGTAGTTGGAAATTCCTGTTCTACCGAGAATACCAGAACACCTGACATCATTAGGTTGTAAGCTAGGGATATGGCGGCGACTTTTTAGTAAGATGCCCCTGCCTCTGTACCTGTTGGAGAGAGTACCTGCCGAGACTTTGTTGATGGTTTGAGTGCCATCCTAACTCTTGGGGTGCTTGGTAAATGTTGATCAGGATGATAAGTCTTCTACTGATAAACAAATAACAAGATGACGGGACATAGTTGTACGTTTTTAATCCCTAACTTTTGCCTGGACCGCCCTTTCGGGTTTTCATTCCACCGGGATACCCTTTTTTGCTCAAGCCTCCTTTTAGGGTTTTTGACTTGTCGGGTGTACAATATTTTTGTATATATCCCTAATTTTTGCGCGAACTCTTTTGGTTCGCCGGGATGCCCTTAATTTTTTCCTAGGCCAGTTGACCTAGAAGGTCTTTTTCGTGCGTCGTATTTTTCGACTATGTCCATGTTCATCGGGTGTAGAGACTTGTCAATGTCTATAGTAGCAAGTGTTGTCACATTTCCAGAAGATTTTTATGTGATCGCATATGCCCTTTCATATGTGGGAGCCTGTGTGGGGCTGCTTCAGGTTGAATCTGGTGCACCTGATGTTTGATCAAGTTTCTGATAGTCTTGAGTTTCCTGGGTATCTTTTCTAAGAACTGACATGGAAGGATTCAAAGACATGATATTGACACCATCTGATACTACTGGCACAGACAAGCAATTTGGTGGTACCAAAGATTCAAATTTCACAGTGATTTTCTGCTGGAATCCTCGATCACTGTCACAGACCCCGGGTGATTCAGATGGAGATCTGCCCCTGGCTATTCAGCATTTTTGGAGAGATTCTTTGCATATTGGCTTGACTACCCCAAATTAATTAGACACCATGCCATGCCCCTTGATTATGAAAGGCTTGTTATTGGGAATTTTTTTTTCGTCTGAGGTGATTCTGTCCATTGAGGGGGTCTTCGTTCACTGAATATTCGTTGTGTGAATTTCTCTTCCATTTGAACATTTAGCCATATTCAAACAATGTCATTTAAAGAATGCAAAGCTTATGTTTGTCTTAAAAAAAAATTTTGAAAATGTGTTTTTTGTAGTAAAATAAAATTTGCAAGAATGTGATATCAACTCATGATTTATAGTAAACCTTACAGGAGTCAGGATACCTTTGTAACAGTATGCTCTCGAACTAACCCATGCTTCAGCTAGGACTTTTAAGGGTTATAACGTGGCCTGGTTCACGATTTAAGAAACAAAATATAAAGGCTCAAAATTTATTTGAACCATCCCGTTCTTCGTGTTGTTCTTCAACCCTATGCTCAGCTAATTGTGCATTTAGATCCTAATTGAGTCTGGAATCTTTGCTTTGATACTTTGGTGATGGCTTAGAATTTGAACGTTTGTTTGAGAAGGCAGTCATTTTTGTGACCTTTTCTTTTTGTTGAGGATTTGTAGGACCTCTTTCTTTTTTGATTTTTCTATCCCTGTCTTTTTCCTGAACTGTTTCTTTTGTGATTACAGCCAGCAGGATGCCCCAGTTTTTTCTTAAGTCTCCTTCATAGGTTTTGACTTAATGGGCTTTTATTTTGAGAGATAATGACCATCTGTTCTTAATGATTATATGGAACCATCACCATCTTTTGGAGAGCATCTTCTACACTATTTTTCGTGTATGAAGGGAAAGCTTGCGACTGAATGCACATCTGAATTAATTGAGAAAACTACCTTGCCCCAGGTTATGATTAAGGGTTTTAATTTATGTGAAAAGTAAAATCCTACTTCTTAGGCTCAAAGGGGCTGACTAGGGATTATCTTCCTTATAACTCCACCGTTTAGGATTTAAAACAACGCCTGTACATCCTCAGCGGGGTCTGTTCAAAAGCATGCTATAGAGATTATGGTATCATTCTCGTCATCCTCCCTCTAAAGGCTTAGAGCTTTTAATCAAGAGTTGAATATCACAAAAAGAAAGTAAGAAAGCAGTTTAAGCATAATGAAAAAAAAATAATTCAAGACAAACGTGTGCAATGCATTGATGAAATAACAAGGTTTGATATGAATAAATGTTCAAACAATCAAAATGATCCGCTGTCGCGCGCGGATCAAAACGAGTGTTTTTACAAAACAGTTTCAAAACTGTAGTATTTAGCGGAAAATGGCTCGAATGTCGTTCTCAAGGATTCTTGAAATATTATTAACTAACTGAAATCGAATTAAAGGGGGGGGGGGGGGGGGGGTTGGTTCGATTTTAGGCAAATAAGCTTATTATGAAAAGTGATTATAAAATAAGTTGTTTTTGATATGAGTGATTATAACAAACGGATTCACTGCCTCGGTTCATACCTATCATCGACTGCTAACATTACAATCTCATAAGCAAAGTTTCTATCCTATTTGATTACATCATCAATTAACAAGCGCGATTGACACTATGAGATACATGTTCCTATGGCCGGATTAAGCATACGGTTAAAAGTGACACAAATTAACAATTAAGCAAAGTCAATCGCGATTAAAATTTGGGAATATTTATCAATCAAATTAAATCAACAATGTTATATGAAAATCGAATTAAGCAAACAACAATCTCATAACATAGTTGAAAGGAATCGAAATTAAATTGCAAATGCTATAAAAATCTCAATATTGGAACCTGAGTACAGTAAATCCGTCAGAAAGGTTTTAGTTCTCCATTGATTCGTACAAAGATTTCTCTTTTTTGTGAACTCTGAATGGGATCCAAAAATTCTGTAGCATCTAGGTAAAAACTAAAAAGAAACAACCCAACTGGGTCGGATACAAAACTCAGGCCCAAAACAAATGACCCAAACTTAAATATAAAATGCTGCAACTTCAACGACTTTTTCAACCTTGCTACAGCCCGAATCAGCATCTGGCCATAACTAGAAAGTTGTAGGTCTTTTTCTTAGCTTTCCAACCAATATTAGAACGCCTCAATCCGATTCCCGTAGCTCCAGTTATGTATTTTTCTGCGAAAGTTGCAGTTACTGAAAATAAAATACGAAAATTAATTAAATGCAAAAATAAAATAAATTAGCAAAACATATTAAAACATAAAAATAAACACAATAAACTAAAGAAATACATTAGTACAATCGTGAAAGGATGTGCATCAAAATGCACTGATCACAAAAGAAAATTACAAATTGAAAATTCTAATGAACAAAAGCCTCTTTGTCTGATCTTGTCATTTCAGATGGTGTGCCTTGGAGGAATGACAGAAGAATTCCAGTTGACCATCTTGTGCAAATTACAATGCTCCCTCATTGATCAGGTCTTGAATTTTTTATTTTAATGTCCGACAGCTATCAATATCATGTCCTGGACTGTTAGAATGATATGCACACCTTGCATTTGGATTGTACATTGGAGAGTCAATATTGGGATTGGTAGGAGGAACCCTTAATGTGACCAAATTCAACTTCAACATGTGTTTCAATACTTGTGACATTGGTATGCTGAGTTTGGTATATTTCCTAGTGAATGAATCCCGCTTACGCCGATTACCATGTGGTTGTTGGCGAATTTGCGGTTGGGCTTTTGACGTAGCAGCAATTCGGAAAGGTCTATTCTCCAAGCCAACCTTTTCTCCCATCAAAGATTGATGAATGACTTGATCCCCGGCCTCGACTGTCTGCTTCATACGATTGCATCCGTCTGAATGAAGTTTATTGATAATGGCTCTCAGCTCTTCTTGTCCCCGGGCTAGGCCTATGATAAGAGCCATATGCCCTAGCATCTGTGTTCTCATTGCTTCTACCTCAACTTGCAGTTGTTCCAACCATTCGTCCTTATTGTCTTCAGGACTTTTCTTGGCCAGGTTCCCAGTGAGGAGTGCTTTCAACTCTTCCTGCCCCTTGGATAGGTTTAAGAACATTTCCATGAACTGAACCTCTTGAGTTTGAGGATCTCTATTGTCTTATTGGAGAGCCATTTTCCTTGCTGAAATAAACAATGAGAAAATGAGAGACCTATACTGGAAGACCTATTATGCAAATGACATGCGTGCAATGTTTTCAAGGATCTCGTGGGGTCAATAAGAAAATGTTAGAATCCAATTGCAGCTTTGATTGAAGAACTTTCGTATCATTGAAGGTCCTTCTACAAGAATCAAGCTCACCATATCAAGTGGGTCATAGCCCATGACTCAAGTTGTTGAGTTTTAGTTTTTTGATGGCATTGGTTAGAGGAAAATAAATCCATTTGCCCCTTTCTAGACATTTGATTTATCATAACCTGCATCACAAACCCTTGTGATCCTTGAAATAGTTAAGGAAATGTTGTGGCATGATGTTATGATGTGTTTGCTATGCGTTAAGCAAAAGTGTAAGGTGATGAAGACAAGTGAGTCTAAGAAGTCCATGTTACTGGATAATGACTATAAACAAATCCTACAAGGAGATCATGTTGTAAGAAAAAACCATGCAAGTAGCTCAAGTTGAAAGCAAACAAATCACACAAGAAACCTTAGGTTTAGGCTTGCATGGGGTTTAAGGTAAGTACCCTCTTGAAATTTAGTTGGCTCAACCTGTCCTATTAATAGTAACCGGGTTCTAAGGAGTCTCAATATCATTAACCTTTCCATCAGGAATTGTTTTAGCTCACGCACCAAAGTATTGCAGCCAAAAAATACCGAAAGTCTAGTCTCAATGAGTGTAGCATCGAGTATCAACGAATCTTTGATCAGAACCAAAGTCGGTTATCTCAGTACTTCCTAATGGCTAGGATGAGTCAATTAAAGGTTCTAAAGGTCAGTTAGCGCTTAGTGACACTATGAGGAAGCCTAATGTTATCCTTGACTTACTCAAGCAACATTAGAAGAATCCAGTGTATCACGCTAACATAGTCACCACTTCATCTGTATCCATCTACGCCGTATAACCTCCATGATTTATTGCTACTTACCTAATAAGGTGCCACAGATCCGGGTGTAGGATCTTTAACAATAACCCAAGCAACCCTCAAAGATAAAGAAAACAAAACACAGAATGTAAAGCATATTAAAGATGAACTAAGCTCTAAGGTAACTTCACTTTTTACAGTCCCCAGCAGAGTCGCCAGTTTTGTGATACGGTGGCAGAACCGACTGTTATATACTGGTTTGCATTTTGTATTCACAAATGTGCGGTAAACAAGAGTCACCACCGACTTTTCTTTTATCCAACAAAGGAAAGGGTGAAAAAACATAAAAAGACCTTTTCGAGATGTTTTCTGAGTAAGGGGGTTAATTATGGAAAGAGAAGGTGTTAGCACCCTTTCCATCCGTGGTTTTCAACGAGCTCTTAGAGGTTTGCTCATTTTGAAATAACTTTGTGCTTTGTGTGTTTGAAAATATTTTGAAAATGCCTTAGTATGACGAACTTTGTAATGTTTCTCAGGATAGTGGATAAAGTATACAAAGTGGTTTGAAATTGTTTTTGAATAGTAGTTTTTGTGTAAGTGAAAAATGTTTGAGCAAACTTTTAACAGCTATCTACTTTATTGCTCGAAAAAGGGTCATTCTTTTCCTCTTTTTCTTTAGACAATGCTATCCTACTATTAGTGAGTACGTAGCATTATCGTTGAATGTTGAGGGACAATCGAAAGGACATTTTACAGTCATAAAGGCAACATACGGAGACGCTTTAGCAATTTCGTTTAAGGGACAAGATCATTTACCGAAAGGTAACACCGTAGGGTCATCGAGGGACTATGATCTTTTTGATTTTTACGGTTCTTTGCTAAAGCATCCCCATTCTCGAGGGACATGACTGTTTTGTTTTCTGAAAGGCAACCGAAGCGGGGATACCCTAGAGGTGCATATGTGCATATGTGTTGAGATTCAGTTATTTTTGTCTTTTTGTTATGTTAGCTAACGTTTTAATTTATAGTCTTTCCATACACGCCTATTTACTAACAGTAATATAGCAAAATAATAAAGCAGTAAATATGCGGAAAATAAAAATACAGAAAAATAAATCCTAAACTATTACACGGCTTTGGTAGAGTTACATAAAAAAGAGTGCATGAAATTAAGTGCAGAATTTTAAATCTAAAACTATTACATCCATAAGCAGTTACAATATTTATATAAAATGCAAGAATAAAAATAAACACGCGCGAAATAAGTATTACGTCTAAAAAAACCTTAAAAAAAGTTCTAAGTAAACAAAAAAATATTTTTTTTTGGTTTTGAGAGAAAAAAATAAATTAGTTTTCCTAAAATCTATTTAGAAAATAAACTAATTTTTTGTGGTTTTTTATATTTATGAAAAGAAATATTAAAATTAAAGTAAGTCCTAAATTTTAGTTTACTTTTAATTTTGAAATAAAAGGGCTAAAGTTAATTAATTAAATAATTTTAGAAACTAATTATTTAATAAAAAAAGCTAAATCCTAATTTTTTGTGTTTTTTTACTGATTTTATAATTAAATTAATAAAAGAAATGAATTTAATAAAATAATTAAACAAAAATGAAATAATAAAAATTAAATGAAAAAAAGTGGGTCGGGTGTTAATCACCAATTCGGGGGTGCTGATGATCTGAAAAATATTAGGCCCAGAAGATGGCAAGCCCAGAGTCAGCATGAGATTCAGCACTGCTGACTTCCAGAGGATGTACCATGGAGTTACATATCGAAGCGCCCATATCTGTATCAACTATGATCTGAAGGTGATAATCTGATGGTGTATGATAAGCGCCTGGCCATTGTACATATCAGATCTGCATAGAATATATTAGAAAGAAAATGAAAATGCCTGACCTGGGATTTGAATCCCAGGTCCTCTATCCAGCGCATGCCTTCTAACTGTTCAATCTGGATAGAGGAAAACTACCATTTTGAATCCTGTAAGATTGTTAATTTCAGATCCACACGAAAAGTGAAACTCTGGGCTGCTTCAATTTGTAAATTGTCTATGCCATGAGTTTCGATTTGCTAAACCAAGAGTAACACGAAAATGTAGTCCACATGAGTTTATATTATGGATTAAATAAGATTAAAAGTTTTTACCCAATGAAGACACTTCGATTTGGAATCCTGAATGTGGGATGGCTGGTGCAACTTTCTGGGCTTTCTTTGAGGCAAGTTGTGTAGAGGTCCTTCGATAAACAAGGTGTCCTTGGTGCAATATATGTGTGTGTATTCGTTTTGTTTTCCTCATGTATATTTTTTCTCGTGTGTACCCCTCCCCCTCGATTTGTGTTTAACATCTGGTAATTATAGATGGTAGAGGAGACAAAGAAACATAGCATTAATGACCAACTATTAATAGGGCTTTGAAAACAGAATCAGACACATTAAAATATTTCCATTTTAAGATATTTCATGCCATTCTGGGATTCTGAATGAACTTGGACATGTCAACTTGGCGCTTTGTTTGAATTTGAAAATATTCAAAGTTTCCCTCTTCAGAGCCCCTAAGATCAGCCCTTGTTCTTGTGAGGATTCTAAGTCCTGATTCGAATTGTTCAGAGCTTCCCTTATTAGAACTTCTTCGATTCGCCCTTGTTCTTGTGATGATTTTAAGTCCTGATTCGAACTGTTTAGAATTTCCTTTATCAGAACATCTTAGATTAAGACACTTCTACACTGATATACCAATCGAAGGATACTTCGTTCTAATGTCCTAATTGAAGGAAGTATGTTGTTCCAATCGAAAGAAGCTCTAATGCTCCAATTGAAAGACCCTCTGATGTTCCAATAAAAATAAGCTCTGATGTTCCAATCGAAAGAAGGTTTGATGCTCCAATTGAAAGTAGCTTTGATTCTACAATCGAAGGAAGCTCTGGTGCTCCAGTCGAAGGAAGCTAAGATATGCCAATCGAAGGCAATTATGATGTTACAATCGAAGGACCCTCTGATGTTCCAATCGAAAGGCTCTGATGTTCTAATCGAAAGAATCTTTGATGCTCCAATCGAAAGAAGCTCTGATGTTACAATCGAAAGAAGCTCTGATGCTCCAATTGAAAGGAGCTCTGATGCTCCAATCGAAGGACATTTCATTCATCTTCTAGTTTTAATTTCCTCAAGCAGATGTTGGCTACCACCCATGTAAAAGAAAATTTTGAAAGAAAATGAGAGGCCAAATTTTGGGGTACAATAGGAGGCACCTAAAGAAGCCATTTCAGAGGCTTCTAAGAAAGAAATGGAGGAAATTCTGAAGATTATACGAAAAAGTGATTATAATGTGGGGGAGAAATTGGGGCAAACCCCTTCAAAAATTTCAATGCCGGCCTTACTGTTATACTCTGAAGCCCATGCTAAGGCTTTGGTAAAGTTCCTACAGTCTGCTCATGTGCCTCAAGAGACTTCCGTCGACCAATTCGAGAACTACGTTGCTAGTTTGACAGCTAAAAATAGACTTGGATTCTCTAATTCTGATTTAATGTCCAAAGGAAGAAAGCATAATAATGCCCTACATGTCTCTATTGAGTGTAGGGACACTACCCTAGCTCTTATTCTGGTGGATACATGTTCATCATTGAATGTCTTACCTAAGAATACTTTGGACAGATTGGATTGTGAAGGACTCACACTGAAGCCCAGTAATATTATGGTGAGGGCCTTAGATGGTTCCAAGAGAATGGTGCACGGGGAGGTGGACATCCCTATTAAAGTTGGTACTCAGAATTTTGACTCCACTTTCTATGTGATGGACATCCTCCCATCTTACTCTTGTTTATTGGGTCGCCCTTTGATCCATGGGGTCGGTGCTGTTACTTCTACTCTGCATCAAATTCTAAAATACCCAGTTAACAGAAATATTGTTATAGTCCATGGCGAGGAAGAATATATGGTGAGCCACCTGAACTCTTTCAGATATGTTGAGATGGACGGCGAGTTCATTAAGACCCCCTGCCAAAATTTTGAAGAAGTTCCTCAGACAATTGCGGAAACCAAGAATGCTACTAATGTTCCAAAGATTACCAGACCTCCATTAAAGATGGATTCTCTAAAGGATGCTAAAGCAGTAGTCGAAGAAGGTGGGTGTACCATTTGGGGCCAACTCCTTGATACCCCCTACAAATCTGACAAGTTTGATCTGGGTTTTACTTCAGGAGCCTAAAGAGCTGTTCGTCGTGCTCGCGCCGGAGGACCACCATTACGCATCAACAACTTTGGAATCAATGCTTCGGAGGACAGTGATAGCAACTACGACATGGACAAGTGGATCCTCCCAACTATCAGCGGTGGACTTAACAATTGGGAGGCCAAGGATTTTGTTCCCATTACTTTTATTCAGGAGTAATTGTCTTTTTTCTTTTTAGAATATGTAATTGTTGTACCCCAAAATTTCCCCTCTCGTGTTTCCCAAGGTTTTTCTCTTACAAGGGTGGTTACAACCACTTGCCTAAAGAAAATTAAATTTTTTGAATGATGGTCAAGTGTCTTTCGATTGGCATGTCAACAATATCCTTCGATTGGCATCTGAACAACGTCCTTCAATTGGCATATGAACAACGTCCTTCGATTGAAGTCTGAACAATGTCCTTCAATTGGCAAGTCAATCAAATGTACTTCGATTGGCATATCAGAACAAAGGCTCCTTCGATTGGCGTGTCAACAAGCTTTGATTGTGTGTTTGTTCCCCTTCGAGCAAGCCTTGGTCCAAGTTTCACATGGCCAACGACCTCTACAAGTTCCCTTCGATTCACTAGGCCAAAGGCCTCTTCATGAAATCCTCGACTCACTAGGCTAAAAGCCCCTTCATGCTTGCCTTGGATTCACTAAGTCAAAGGCTCCTTTCAACTTGCCTTCAATGCATAAGGCAAAAACTTCCTCTGTGATTGCTTTCAATGTACAAGGCTAAGACCCCTAAACGCAGTTTCTGCATTATGACACACAATATGACCCCTTTGAAAGAGCACTCCAAAGGTCCATTCAAAGGACACATATTGGTGGCCATTCAAAGGAGACACATAATTATTGAAAGCAAGTTTGTCTTATGATGATTCTTGGTCCTACATGTTTCCAGGTCCAAGCCTCCTGCACAATAGCATTCGAAGGAAGTGACAAAAGAGGTTTCGAATGGCCAAAAAGAAGTTCTCGTTTGGGCTATTTTCAAGCGACTAAGGCAAATAGATGTGTCCAACCGAAGGAGCCATTCGAAGGACATGTAAATGATCCATTCGAAGAAGCATTTAAAGGCCCATTCTAAGGACACATAGTGTTGTTTGAAAAAAGGGTTTGGTCAAAGATTAGATCTAGTTGGTCAAAATGAAAGAGAAATATTCAAGGAAGCTTCGACTGGCCAAGATGAAGTCTTTCGTTTGGTTTAGTTGAGTAGTGTCAGATCCAATCGAAGAAAAAGGCAAATAGGAACTCAATCGAATGCCACAATGACGAGTCCTGGAGAAATTCGAAGGAAGGTGAGGAGGTGTCTACAAAGCCTCCAATTGATAAAGAGCTAAAACAACATTCGATCAGTCAGAAAGAGAGATTTGATGCTTCGTTTTGGTTTGAATTGAAAGAAAGGAAATTGAATAAGGTAACACTTGGGGACTGATCGAAGACACTCTGGTGAAGGAAATTCTGAGCATTTTGAATTTGTTCAAGGCGCCAAACATCACATGTTCAAGTTCATAACGCACGCTAATTGGGAAAGAATATGCAATTATGGCAATTTTTCAACGTGTGTGATTTTGTTCTTAAAGGACATGATTAAGACTATTTATTTCCATGCTAAGACTCCATCCTTACCTCCTATAAATACCCAGCATATCTGCAAGCTGGGGGGGGGGGGGGGGACACACAAATTTCTTATCGAAAGCTACCTCAAAGATCCACGGAAATTCTCAAAACTTCAGCAAAGTTATCAAAACCAAAACACCTTTTACAGGCACCTTCAATCCAAAGCCAACATCTTATATTCCTCCTGAAGGTCCCAGAAGCCATCCCCAATCATCACACAAGCCCAACACATTCCAAAAACACCCCCACGATAATAATCGGTTTGGTATATTTCTTTGATTCAAACTTGTTGAAATATGTATTGTTGATCCATTTAATGCATGCATATATTTGTGATAATGATTAGAAAAGGTCTGATGTTTTATATGAGAACTTAAGTGCTGAAACTGCAGGTTAACATGGCTAGAGATTTTCGAAATAGATTACCTTCGAAACCCAAGGCACAGACCGTCACAGATCGAAACAACCCCAGATTGGGATTCAGGGGGTGATTTCGATTGAGGTAGGCTTTCTTTCGTTTGGTTTAGAAACTAACAAAATTTGTAGGATATAGTGTTGGTTTCATTTATTTCGATAGAAATAGCAGCTCAAATGGCAAGGAAGGCGTGTGTAAAGGGAAAGGACCTGAGTTCGATACTCAGGTCTGAAGTTTTATTTTTCTGACATTGCTTTTCAGATTCCATGTGTTGCATAATCAAGCACCCACCATGTGCCTTCATGTTTGGGCCATCAAATGCCAGCAGATGGAGATCTAACATTCCAAGCGCGCTGTACATGATAAACTTTCAAGGGAAAAACCTCACAGGATCAGGCGGACATTGATCTCCTTTAATTTGGGCCCAGTGAATTTAAATCCCACACCTCCCATTTTAATTTTGCACACCAGGCCCATTTGCATTTTCTCTATTATTGGTTTTATCATTTTGTTTATTTAATCATTTTTTTCATAATAACATAAAACCAAAAAAATAATAGACTTAGGTTTTCTTATATTAATTTAATTTTCATAAATTGATTAAATTAATTATTTTGACCTTTATTTAATTAATTTAAAATCAATTAGACTTAGATTTATTTCATTCAAATCTTTCTTAACAAAAATACAAAAAATATTAGAATTAGTTTTCTTGTATTTATTTAATTAATTGGGATTAAGTTTAGTTTTCCTCATTTTAATTTTAAGTATTCTCTTAATAAATAAATAAAAACCAATAATATTTTTATGTTTACTTAGCAATTTATTAGGGTTTTAGACGTTCATCTCTATTTCGCGCGCATTATCTTATTCTCGCTTTTTATAATAATGTACCTGTTGACAGTATGTAATTGATTAAACTAGGACTTTATCGCTTTCTTTATTTTCCTCCCAACTTTTGGACATGTAAATACCCCCTCCCCGAAGGATTGTAATAGCGTAGGATTTACATTTCTGTACTTTTAATTCCTGTATATATATATTAATTGCCTAGATGTATGATAATAAGATTGCATGACAAGATCCTAATAATCAAACGTTAGCAAACCTAACTCAAGACTAAAATAACTGAACATAATACACATTGCACATATACACCTCTAGGGTACGCCAACTTTGGTTGCCTTTCGGAAAAATAAAACAGTCATGTCCCTTGATAATGGGGATGCTTTAACAAAGACCCGTAAATCAAAAGATCATACTCCCTCGATGACCCTACAATGTTGCCTTTCGGTAAATGATCCCGTCCCTTAAACAAAATTTCTAAAGCGTCTCCATATGTTGCCTTTATTACTGTACGTCCCTTTGAATATCCCCCAAACATCCAACTATAGGGCTACCTACTCACTAATAGTAGGATAGCACTGTCTAAAGGATAGTAGAAAAAGAACGAACCTTTTCGAGTACAAGTAGATAGTTGTTAGATGCTTTCTCAAAACAAACTTTTACACTTACACAAAAACTTTTCAAAAAACATTTTCAAAAAAACATTCGCTTTATCAACACTCTTGAGGAATGATACAAGAGTTATCATAAAGTGAATTGTCGCACTAAGGCATTTTCAAATACTTTTCAAAAACACAAAGCACAAGGTATTTAAAAATGAGCTAAGCATTTAAGAGCCCGTAGAAAACTACGGATGGAAAGGGTGCTAACACCTTCCCTTTCCATAATCTACCCCCCCTACTCAGAAAATTCTCGAAAATGTCTTTTTCTATTCTTTTCACCCTTTCATTAATTTAGATAAAAGAAAAGTCGGTGGCTACTCTTGCTTAGCGCAACATTTGCAAATACAAACGCAAAACCAGTACAACAGTCAGTTCTCCCACCGTATCACAAAACTGGTGACTCTGCTGGGGATACTTATAAAGTGGGGTTACCTTATTGTTTAGTTCATTTTTCATTGTTTCACATTATGTGTTTTGTATGCTTTACTTTTAAGGGCTTGTTTGGGTTGTTACTAAAATATCGTACACCCAGATCTGGGGAACCTTATTAGGTAAGTAGAAATAAATCATAGAGGCTATACGGCATAGACCGATATGGACGAAGTGATATCTACGTTAGTGTGATACTCTGGATTGTACTAATGTTCCTTGAGCCAGTCAAGGATAAAATTAGGCTTCCTTATAGTGTCATTAAGCTCTAACTGACCTTTAGAACCCTTAATTGGCTCATCCTAAGCCATTAGAAAGTGGTGAGATGGCCGGTGTGATACGGTGGGAGAACTTACTTGAGGTGTTTGCATTTTTGTATTCGCAAATGTTGTGGTTTAGCAAGAGTCGCCACCGACTATTCTTTTATCCAAAATGAAAGGTGAAAAAGCATAGGAAAGACCTTTAGAGATGTTTTTTTGAGTTCGAGGGGTAGATTATGAAAAAGGGAAGGTATTAGCACCCTTTTCATTCATAGTTTTCCATGGGCTCTTAGTTACTTGCTAGATCACTTGCTTTTGTTTGAATGTGTGCTTGTGATGTGGGTTTTGAAAGTATTTTTGAAAATATAACTTTGTAATGATTCTCGTTTCTATAAGAATGCATACAAAGTGTTTGTTTCGAAAATAGTTCAAAAAGATGTTTGTGAAATGTGTTTTTGGAAAGTGATTTTGAAAAGGGTTTCTTTTGTAATGGCTCTTGTTTCTATAAGAACGCGTACAAAGTGTTGTCTTTCGAAAATGTTTCAAAGTGAGAGTGTTGGTGTATAAAATGTTTTTGTTGCGAGCAAGCGAGCAACTAGGAGCGAATCTACCTACTCAAAAGGTCTTAGATATTATTTTCCTCCTCCTTTAGATGTTGCTATCTTACCATTGATTTGGTAAGAAGCCCCATTGTTGGATGTGAAGGGACGGGCGTTTGGGATGTTTGTATTGTCATAGAAGGCAACATATGGGACGTTTTAGCAATTTCGTTTAGGGACTAGATCGTTTACCAAAGGCAACATCGAGGGTCATCGAGGGACTACGATCTTCTATCGAGGGTCTTTGCTAAAACGCCCATGTTCGAGGGACATGACTATTTTTCCGATAGGCAACGAAGTGGGATTACCCTAGGCGTGCTAGTGTGCAAGTGTGTTTGATTACATGCATTTAGTCTTGATTAGGGTGATCTATTTGTCAATTTCATTTCTTGCCATAAACACCCTAGTTACTAGCATTTATATTTGAAAGCGATAAATTATGGAAATGTAAAGTCCTAGGCTATTACAATATTTGGGGATAGGGTATACAAATTTACAAATGGGGATTGCAAGGAATTTAAGTCCTAATTATCTATTACAACCATATTGAATGCATAATATAAGAAAGAAATGGAATTGTTTAGAAAATGTTTTTGTCTTAAGGATATAAATTAAAAGGAAAGTTTTTTTATGTTTTTTTATGTTAATAAAAAAAAGGAGTTAATATTAAAAATGATGAAAAATAAAATAAATGAAAGATAGAAACAGTGCTGCTGCAAGAAAAACAACAAGGATCAGAAGTTTTGAAGCCAGGCGCGTGATGACTCAAAGGAACGTCAGTGGAATCAGAAGTTCTGGATTGGTAAACTTTGAGGTCCTGCAAGACACGTTAGAGGGAAAACACATAAGTTATGGGTGGTATTCAGACAGTGGGCCAGAAGTAAGAAGTTTTGTATTACACTAAAATAGTGAGTAAGCGTCAGCAGTTCAGTGCGTTATCAGCATGTAAAAATCAAAAACTCTAGGTGTTTGAAAACATCGAATGGAAACATCAGAAGTTCAGTGTATTTGACATGTGAGGAGAACTCAGAAGTTCTGTGTTGTGTTCGAACAGTGAGTGAATCATCAGAAGTTCTGAATTATGCTGAGCCAGTGAGTGAACATTAGCAGTTCAGTGTGTTATCAGCATGTAAGAATCAGAGGTTCAGTGTGTGTTAACAGTGAGAAAAATCATAGAAGTTTTGTATGTTAAAACAGTAAGGAGAACTCAGAAGTTCCGTGTGTGTTTAACAGTGAGAAAAATCATAGAAGTTCTGTATGTTAAAACTATGAATGAACATCAGAAGTTTTATGCCATATTTCAACTCTCAATCAGCACATCAGTAATCTATTCAGTTTTTAACAAACAGCAAATCAGAAGGATAAAAAGCACAACAGTTTACAAAAGTTCTAATCCTGATCCTGACCCTAGCCTTAATCAAGAAGTTCTGATCCACAGTTTTTCTATTCATGCAATGATATAGACAACATCAATACTATGATATTTACATGTTTAATGATGTTCTGAATGAAAATATACAAAGTCAGAAAGACTTACCTTGAATATGGAGTGTGTTTTTTTGGAGCTTGAACTGCTGTCTTCAGAAGGTCTAGAGTCAGCAAGAGCGACGGAAGTGAAGAATGCCAAGTCCTTTGATTCAAAGGGAAAGACAAAGGTTTGTTTCTATTTGAGATTTCTGGATTTTTTTATGAGATATTTCACAGGTTTCTTCTCTCTCTTTTGATGATTCTCTCTCTCTAAAAGCCAGCCTCTCCCTCAAAGCCCAACCCCTTGAAAGTGTGATGGAGCAACTTATTTATAGATGGGTTGTTTTGATTTTTGCGGGGAAAAACAAATGGTATTTTAATAAATTTGGCATCCTGTTCCCTTGCTTTTTCATCACTGTTTTCGTATGCTATTTTGGTGCAATTATGGGATGCAAGCGTAGGCTGAACTAGTTGCTGATTAGCAGATTTTAACCATGCTTAAGCTGGAGTTGTCAGCAGGATTTAAGGAAAAGCAAAACAAAGCATGGGCCTAGTACCAAAGTTTACTATCCCAAGACAGTAGAGGTACACGTGGTGAAAATCCTTTGGATAAAGACTCAGAAAGTGGTTGTGAGCATTAAATGACGATCAGACTTATCATAACCAAAAATCCTGCAACGTGAGATTCTACACCAAGGCTTAGTTCTGGATAAGAAGTTCTGCTTCAGCGTAGCATCTAACCTCTGATCTTTTATCTTCTGGCTCCAGCATGTTCTGAAGGAGCTTTTAGACTTTCTAGAAAGCTTGCAGCACGCTTCTTAACCTTCTTTGACTTATCCTTGCAAACTCTGACTGATCCTTTTATCTTCTGGCTCCAGCATGTTCTAAAGGAGCTTTCAGACTTTCTAGAAATCTTGCAACATGCTTCTTAACCTTCTTTGAATTACCCTAGAAAACTGTGACTGGACTTTTTTGAAAACTTTCCCAAAAGTTCTGACCAAACTCTGTCTTGAGAATATCCAGAATTTGCTGAGTGTTAGGGTGATAATCTGGTCAGAAGTTCTGAAATTAAACGCTTAGAAAAATTTCTAAGCATTTAGAATTTGACTTTTCCAAAGTAAAATTTAACTTTTGAATTTCTTGATGAAACAAAACTTCATATTCCAACATGTCTTGATGAAATATGATTTTTTGAGATTTGATTTTGATTCAAAAGTCAAAGTTTGACTTTTTAGTATGCAAATGACCATTTTGCCCTTGTGAGTGATTTTATTGGAAAATTTGTAGTTCAAGGCTTGGAATTGGATGGAAGCAAACTTGAGCATCTAGGGTGACTCTTTGAGAAATGAGAGGGCAAATTTTGGGGTGCAACAGCTTCCCCTGTTCAATCTTCTTACACATGAAGAGTTAGATTGGTAAATCTGCCATTCGTGGCTTGAAGGTGGAAGATGATTGAACACTAGAGTGCCCAGAAAATTTGCACTCGAAGATGTGTTAGTTTATTATGTAGGGAATGGTCTTAAAGATGCCATTTGAGAGGTAATGGATAGTTGTTGGAGATGGCCTTAAAGATGCCATCTGAAGGTGATTGTATCTGGACTGTATTTAAATAAGTGACAGAATGACATCCGAATTTGGATCATATCTAGATTGTATTTGAATGAGTGACAGAATGACATCCGAATCTGGATCGTATCTGGACTGTATTTGAGTGAAAGACAGAATGACATCCGAGTTGGGATCGTATCTGGATTGTATTTGAATGAATGACAGAATGACATTCGAATCTAGACTGTATTTGAATGAGTGACAGAATGACATTCGAATCTGGATCGTATCTGGACTATATTTAAATGAGTGATAGAATGACATCCGAATCTAGATCGTATCTGAACTGTATTTTAACGAGTGACGGAATGACAACCGAATCTGGATCGTATCTGGACTGTATTTGAAGGAATCTGGAGTAACTATCAGAATGTCAGCCATAACTGGATCGCATCTGAACTATTTCTTGAAGAGAATCTGGAGTAAGTATCAGAATGTCATCCATATCTGGATCGTATCTGAACTGTTTCTAGAAGAGAATCTGAAGTAAGTATCAGAATGTCAGCCATATCTGGACCGCATCTGAACTATTTCTAGAAGAGAATCTGGAGTAAGTATCAGAATGTCAGCCATATCTGGATCGCATCTGAACTGTTTCTAGAAGAGAATTTGGAGTAAGTATCAGAATGTTAGCCATATCTGGATCGCATCTGAACTGTTTCTAGAAGAGAATCTGGAGTAATTATCAGAATGTCAGCCATATCTGGATCGCATCTAAACTGTCTCTAGAAGGAATCTGGAATAAGTATCAGATTGCCAGCCATATCTGGATCGCATCTGAACTGTTTCTATAAATGAATCTGGAATAAGTATCAGAATGTCAGCCATATCTAGATCGCATCTGAACTGTTTCTAGAAGGAATCTGGAATAAGTATCAAAATGTCAGCCATATCTGGATCACATCTGAACTGTTTCTAGAAGAGAATCTGGAATAAGTATAAGAATGTTAGGCATATCTAGATCGCATATGAACTGTTTCTAGAAGGAATCTGGAATAAGTATCAGAATGTCAGCCATATCTGGATCGCATCTGAACTGTTTCTATAAGAGAATCTGGAATAAGTATCAGAATGTCATCCATATCTGGATCGCATCTGAACTGTTTCTAGAAGGAATCTGGAATAAGTATCAGAATGTCAGCCATATCTGGATCATATCTGAACTGTTTCTAGAAGAGAATCTGGAATAAGTATCAGAATGTCAGGCATATCTGGATCACATATGAACTGTTTCTAGAAGGAATCTGGCATAAGTATCAAAATGTATGCCATATTTGGATCGCATCTGAACTGCTTCTAGAAGAGAATTTGGTATAAGTATCAGAATGTCAGCCATATCTAGATCGCATCTGAACTGTTTCTAGAAGGAATTTGGAATAAGTATCAGAAGGTCAGCCATATCTGGATCGCATATGAACTGTTTCTAGTAAGAATCTAGAATAAGTATCATAATGTCAGCCATATCTGGATCGCATCTGAACTGTTTCTAGAAGGAATCTGGAATAAGTATCAGAATGTCAGCCATATCTGGATCGCATCTGAACTGTTTCTAGAAGGAATTTGGAATAAGTATCAGAAGGTCAGCCATATCTGGATGGCATATGAACTGTTTCTAGTAAGAATCTAGAATAAGTATCATAATGTCAGCCATATCTGGATCGCATCTGAACTGTTTCTAGAAGGAATCTGGAATAAGTATCAGAATGTCAGCCATATCTGGATCGCATCTGAACTATTTCTAGAAGAGATCTGGAATAAGTATCAGAATGTCAGTCATATCTGGATCTCATATTAACGGTTTCTATAAGAGAATCTGGAGTAAGTATCAGAATGTCAGCCATATCTAGATCGCATCTGAACTGTCTCTAGAAGGGATCTGGAATAAGTATCAGAATGTCAGTCATATCTGGATCGCATCTGAACCGTTTCTAGAAGGAATCTGGAATAAGTATCAGAATGTCAGCCATATCTGGATCGCATCTGAACTGTCTCTAGAAGGAATCTGGAATAAGTATCAGAATGTCAGCCATATCTAGATCGCATCTGAATTGTTTCTAAAAGGAATCTAGAATAAGTATCAGAATATCAGCCATATCTAGATCACATCTGAACTGGTTTTAGAAAAGAATCTGGAGTAAGTATCAGAATGTCATCCATATCTGGATCGCATTTGAACTGTCTCTAGAAGGAATCTGGAATAAGTATTAGAATGTCAGTCATATCTGGATCACATCTGAACTATTTCTAGAAGGAATCTGGAATAAGTATCAAAGTGTCAGCCATATCTGGATCGCATATGAATTGTTTCTAGAAGAGAATCTGGAATAAGTATCAGAATGTCACCCATATCTGGATCGCATCTGAAATGTCTCTATAAGGAATCTGGAATAAGTATCAGAATGTCATCCATATTTGGATCGCATCTGAACTGTTTCTAGAAGAAAATCTGGAGTAAGTATCAACATGTCAGCCATATCTAGATCGTATCTGAACTGTTCCTAGAAGGAATCTGGAATAAGTATCAGAATGTCAGCCATATCTGGATTGCATTTGAATTGTTTCTAGAAGAGAATCTTTGGTCGCCTCAGAAAGATGATGAAGGAATCTTGGACGATTGCTACCCCAACAGGATGATGAAGGAATCTTAGACGATTACTACCTCAGCAGAATGATGAAGGAATCTGAGACGATTGCTACTCCAAAATGATGATGACCTTTATCTGTTGACTGATCTTTCTTGAAAAGGTAAATAGTTAGTTGTATGCAATGTCATGATGTATGCATTGCGTAATGATGTTCTTAAAATAAATGAGATTGTGTCATATGCACTTGTCATGTATGTAATATGATATAGGAAATGTGAGATGTTTATTTGAATGTATCCTTGTCCGAAAAATAAATCCTTGACAAATGCTGGAGAGTCATTAAATCCCGGACTGTTGTTGAAGAGTAGGTGAGTCTTCAAACTTTTCTTAGAATATTTCCACCAAGGATTCCTTTTTTGTTGAGGAGAACTCCACCGGGGAAAGTTGAGAACTCTGTGGAGAGTATTGATTCCTGCTTGGGGGGGAAAGTTCAGGAGTCTCGGTTGTCCGTTTCTCTACTAGGGAGTCGAAGTTGAACTAATGTCTGGTTAGGTCCAGGCTTCACAGTAACTTGCTGGGGATTGTAGAGTAGTCTACTGGGGAAGAGGAGTTATGGTCCTTTGATTTGTAGTAGTTGGAGAGGACACCTCAAGCTGGGGAATCCTGCCGTTTGTTGGGGAAATAGACCCTGTTTCCGGTCTGCTAGAGAGGTGATGACTTTGTTGGGGAAAGTCCTCGAGGATTCTTGAGGTTGTCTCGGCTGGGGAAAGGTTTTCAGAGGTTAAACTCTTGTTGGGAAATTATCCCATGAGAAGGACTTTGGGGAGACTTCTCATTGCCCCTAGCAGCAAATGTTTGTGGTATTGCCAAAAATGTTTGATTATACGTAACCCTTTGATGAGAAGGACGTTCAATGCCCCAAGTGACGGAGATGGAGACATGCCCCTGGTTACTCTGCACTTTTTGAGAGGTTTCCTGGAATCTTGACTGGACTTCCCCAGGTGTGCTGGATAGTGACATGTCATGTCCCCTATTGATAGGAGATTTGTCAATGGAAGTGTCATCCTTCTTGAATTGATTTTGTTCACTAAGAGAGCTTTCGTTCACTGGATATTCATTGTGTGAATTTCTCTGCTGTCAAACAAACAGCCATATGCAAACAGTGATATTCAAGTAATGCAAAGTTTATGTTTGTCTTGAAGTTTTGAAAAATGCATTTTTAGCAAGTAAAGAAGTTTGTAATTCAACTCTAGATTTTGAGTAAAGCCTTACAGGAGTCAGGATACCTTTTGTAACAGTATGCTTTCGAACTAACCCATGCTTCAATTAGGACTTTTGGAGGGTCGTAACGTGGCTTGGTTCACGGTTTAAGAAACAAAGGATAAAGGCTCAAAGTATATTTGTACCCACCCGCTCTTCGTGACATTCTTCGGTCCTAAACTCAGTTAATTATGCGTTCGAACTCCAATTGGGTCTGGAATGACGTATTGGTGATGGTTCAGACAAGTTAAGTTTGTCAGAAGGCAGTCATTCTTGCAACATTTTTTTTCATGTTGTTGAGGATTTGTAGTGACCTCTTTCTTTTAATTCGTTATCCCTAATTTTTGCCTGACTGTTCTTGTTTTGAGATTACATTCAGCGGGATGCCCCAGTTTTTCTTAAGTCTCCTTCGTAGGTTTTGACTTAGTGGGCTTTTCTCTTTGAGAGATAATGACTGCTTATGAAATAGGGAACCATCACTGTCTTTTGATTCCAGAGGAATATTTTTTATGTCATTCGTTGTATTACGAGATGAGAGTTCGCGGCCAAAGCGCGTTTGAATTAACTGAGAGACTACCCTGCCCCAGGTTTTGATTAAAGGTTTCAATTTGTGTAAGAAAGAAAACTTATGCTTCTTCGGCTCGAAGGGGTTGACTAGGGATTATCTTCCTTATAACTCTAGTGTTTAGGATTTGAAAGAATCCATGTACATCGTCAGCGAGTTCTATTCAAAAGCATAATGTATGAGATTATGGCATTGTTTTCGTCATCCTCCCTCTAAAAGCTTGAAACTTTTAGCAAGAGTTGAATGTCATAAAAAGAGTTAAAAGCATAGTTTAAATGTAAGGAAAACGAATGGATTGATTCAAGACAAGCATATGCAATGCATTAATGAAACAAAGTTTGACATTAATAGATAATTATTTGAATAACAAAAGAGAAATTACAACTTGAAAATTCAAAATGAATAAAAGCCTCTTTGTTTGAACTTTTCACTTTAGGTGGTGAGCCTTTGAGGGACGGTAGAAGAATTCCAGTTGACCATCTGGTGCAAATTCTAGCGTTCCTTCATCAATCAGATCTTGAATTTTATTTCTTAACGTCTAACAGCTATTGGTGTCATGTCCAGGACTGTTGGAGTGATACGCACACCTTGCATTTGGATTGTACCTTAGGGACGCTGTGTTGGGATTCTGAGGGGGGTATTTTAACATAACCAGCTTGGCCTCCAACAGGTGTTGCAGTGCTTGAGACAATGACATGTTGATTTCGGTGAAGCATCTTTCAGATGTATTCTGCCTACGCCGATTACCCTGTTGTTGTTGGCGAGATTGTTGTTGGGCTCGTGACGCGGAAGCAATTTGGAAAGATGCACTCTTCACCGGAGGATGATCAATGACTCGATCTCCATTTCTGGCTGTATGCCCCATTTGGTTGCATCTGTCTTGATGAAGCCTGTTGACAAGGGCTCTCAGCTCTTCTTGTCCTTGAGCCAGGTTTTGGATAAGAGTCATCTGTCCCACCAGTTGTCCCATCATCTGGACTTTCATTGTTGCCATTTCAGTTTGTAGCCTTTCCAACTGATCATCCTTGGTTCCCTCCGGATTCCCCATGACCATGCCCCTTGTGAGGAGATCCTTCACCTCTTATTGTCCCTTGGATAGGTTCAAGAACATCTCTTGAAGTTGAGTGTTTTGAGCCTGTATGCCTTTCACCATTTGTTCCATATCCATCTTACTGAAATAAACAGTAAGAAGATAAAGAGACCTGTATGTGAGAAACCTGTCATGATATGATTCATGATATGTGGATGCATGTTTTCAAGGATCTCGCGAGGTAAATGTTAGTAGTCACTTACAACTTTTATTGGAGAACTTTATATCGGTGGATGTCTTTCCACGAGAATTAAACTCGTCATGTCAAGTGGGTTGTAGCCCTTGACTCAAATTGTTATACTTGATCTTTGATGGTGTTTGGTTAGAGGGAAATAAATCCTCTTGTCTCTTGATAGACGTCTGGTTCAACGTGACCCTACATCAAAGACCCTCGAGATCCTTGAAATGGTATGGTTGATGTTATTGAAAATGTTATGGTATGATGTTATGATGTTATGTATAAATATGCGAGGTAAGCAAGTTTATATACAAATAATCATATTCACACAAAGTAGACAAGTTCGTAGGTTTAGGCTTGCATGGAGTTTGTAGGTAAGTACCCTCTTGAAGTTTAGTTGGCTCAACCTGTCCTAGTTAATAGTAATCGGGTTCTAAGGGGTCTCAATATCACTGACCTTTCTTTTAGGCATTGTCTCAGCTCAATCAATCTTTTCTTGCAGTCGAGATATCCCAAAAGTCCAGCCTCAATGAGTGTAGTATCGAGTATCAACCAATTTTTAGCTCTATACCAAAACCGGTTATCTCACTACGTCCTAATGGCCAAGTTGTTCAATTAGGGTTCTAAATTCAATTAGTGCTTCACGATGCCACTCAGCGGCCCCGTATTCTCCTCGATTCACCAAGAGGGATACCGGTACCCACAAATGCGTCACAAAACATAGCCATTGTTTCAACCATATCGGTCTACGCCGTACAGTTTCCGTAATCTATTGCTACTTACCTAAAAAGGTTCCCCAGATCCGGGTAGAGGATCCAAACAAACCCAAACAAGGAACCAATAATGTAAAGCAATTAAACAAATTAAAGTAATTAAATATGATCTAACCCTAAGGTAACCCCACTTTTAAGTACATCCCCAGCAGAGTCACCATTTTTGTGATACGGTGGGAGAACTGACTTGAGGTGTTTGCGTTTTGTATTCGCAAATGTTACGGTTTAGCAAGAGTCGCCACCAACTTTTCTTTTATCCAAAAGGAAAGGTGAAAAAGCACAGGAAATACCTTTAGAGATGTTTTCTTGAGTTCGGGGGGTAGATTATGAAAAGGGAAGGTATTAGCACCCTTTTCATCCATGGTTTTCCATGGGCTCTTAGTTACTTGCTAGATCACTTGCTTTTGTTTGAATGTGTGCTTGTTATGTGGATTTTGAAAGTATTTTTGAAAATGTAATTTTGTAATGATTCTCGTTTCTATAAGAATGCATACAAAGTGTTTGTTTCGAAAATAGTTCAAAAAGATGTTTGTGAAATGTGTTTTTTAAAAGTGATTTTGAAAAGCGTTTCCTTTGTAATGGCTCTTGTTTCTATAAGAACGCGTCCAAAGTGTTATCTTTCGAAAATGTTTCAAAGTGAGAATGTTTTTGTATAAAATGTTTTTGTTGTGAGCAAGCGAGCAACTAGGAGCGAATCTACCTACTCAAAAGGTCTTAGATATTCTTTTCCTCCTCCTTTAGATGTTGCTATCTTACCATTGATTTGGTAAGAAGCCCCATCGTTGGATGTGAAGGGACGAGCGTTTGGGACGTTTGTATAGTCATAGAAGGAAACATATGGGACGTTTTATCAATTTCGTTTAGGGACTAGATCGTTTACCGAAGGCAACATCGAGGATCATCGAGGGACTACTATATTTTATCGAGGGTCTTTGCTAAAACGCCCATGTTCGAGGGACATGACTATTTTTCCGATTAGCAACAAAGTGGGATTACCCTAGGGGTGCTACTGTGCAAGTGTGTTTGATTACATGCATTTAGTCTTGATTAGGGTGATCTATTTGTCAATTTCATGTCTTGCCATACACACCCTAGTTACTAGCATTTATATTTAAAAGCGATAAATTGCGGAAATGTATAGTCCTACGCTATTACAATATTTGGGGATGGGGTATACAAATTTACAAATGGGGATTGCAAGGAATTTAAGTCCTAATTATCTATTACAACCATATTGAAATGCATAATATAAGAAAGAAATGGACTTGTTTAGAAAATGTTTTTGTCTTAAGGAAATAAATTAAAAGGAAAGTATTTTTATGTTTTTTTATGTTAATAAAAAAAAGGAGTTAATATTAAAAATGATGAAAAAGAAAATAAATGAAAGATAGAAACAATACTGCTGCAAGCAAAACAACAAGGATAAGAAGTTCTAAAGCCAGGCGCATGATGACTCGGAAAGGAACGTCAGTGGAATCAGAAGTTCTGGATTGGTAAACTTTGAGGTCCTGCAAGACACGTTAGAGGGAAAAAATAGAAGTTATGGGTGGTATTCAAACAGTGGGCCACAAGTAATAAGTTTTTTATTACACTAAAACAGTGAGTAAACGTCATCATTTCAGTGCGTTATCAGCATATAAAAATCAGAAACTCTGAGTGTTTGAAACCAGCGAATGAAAATATCATAAGTTCATTGTATTTGACATGTAAGGAGAACTCAAGTTCTGTGCTGTGTTATAACAGTGAGTGAATCATCAGAAGTTCTGAATTATGCTGAGCCAGTGAGTGAACATTAACAGTTCAATGTGTTATCAGCATGTAAGAATCAGAGGTTCAGTGTGTGTTAACAGTGAGAAAAATCATAGAAGTTTCGTATGTTAAAACTGTGAGGAGAAATCAGAAGTTCTGTGTGTGTTTAACAGTGAGAAAAATCATAGAAGATTTGTATGTTAAAACTATGAATAAACATAAGAAGTTTTATGCCATATTTCAACTCTCAATCAGCACATCAGTAATCTATTCAGTTTTCAACAAACAGCAAATCAGAAGTATAAAAAGCACAACAGTTTACAGAAGTTCTAATTCTGATCCTGAGCCTAGCCTTAATCAAGAACTTCTGATCCACAGTCTTTCTATTCATGCAATGATATAGACAACATCAATACTATGATATTTACATGTTTAATGATGTTCTGAATGAAAATATACAAAGTCAGAAAGACTTACCTTGAATATGGAGCGTGTTTTTTTGGAGCTTGAACTGTTGTGTTCAGATGTTCTAGAGTCAGCAAGAGCGGAGGAAGAGAAGAATTCCAAGTCCTTTGATTCAAAGGGAAGGACAAAGGTTTGTTTCTATTTGAGATTTCTGGATTTTTTATGAGAGGTTTCACAGGTTTCTTCTCTCTCTTTTGATGATTCTCTCTCTCTAAAAGTCATCCTCTCGCTTAAAGCCCAGCCCCTTGAAAGTGTGAAGGAGCAACTTATTTATAGATGGGTTGTTGTGATTTTTGGAGGGAAAAAACAAATGGGATTTTAATAAATTTGGCATCCTGTTCCCTTGATTTTTCATCATTGTTTTCGTAAGCTAGTTTGGTGCAATTATGGGATGCAGGTGTAGGCTGAACTAGCTGATGATTAGCAGCTTTTAACCATGCTTAAGCTGGAGTTGTCAGCAGGATTTAAGGAAAATCAAAACAAAGCATGGGCCTTGTACCAAAGTTTGCTATCCCAAGATAGTAGAGCTACACATGGTGAAAATCCTTTGGATAAAGACTCAGAAAGTGCTTGTGAACATTAATTTACAATGAGAATTATCAGAACCAGAAATCCTGCAACGTGAGATTCTACACCAAGGCTTAGTTCTGTATTAGAAGTTCTGCTTCACCGTAGCATCCAACCTCTGATCTTTTATCTTCTGGCTCCAGCATGTTCTGAAGGAGCTTTCAGACTTTCTAGAAAGATGGCAGCACGCTTCTTAACCTTCTTTGACTTATCCTTGCAAACTCTGACTGATCCTCTTATCTTTTGGCTCCAGCTTGTTCTAAAGGAGCTTTCAGACTTTCTAGAAATCTTGCAGCACGCTTCTTAACCTTCTTTGAATTACCCTGGAAAAATATGACTGAACTTTTGTGAAAACTTCCCAGAATTTCTGACCAAACTCTGTCTTGAGAATATCCAGAATTCCCTGAGTGTTAGGGTGATAATCTGGTCAGAAGTTCTGAAATTAAATACTTAGAAAATTTTCTAAGCATTTAGAATTTGATTTTTCCAAAGTAAAATTTGACTTTTGAATTTCTTGATGAAACAAAACTTCATATTCCAACATGTCTTGATGAAATATGATTTTTTGAGATTTGATTTATATTCAAAAGTCAAAGTTTGACTTTTTAGTATGCAAATGACCATTTTGCCCTTGTGAGTGATTTTCTTGGAAAATTTGTAGTTCAAGGCTTGGAATTGGATGGAAGAAAATTTGAGGATCCAGGGTGATTCTTCAAGAAATTAGAGGGAAAATTGTGGGGTGCAACAACCGGCTTTGGTTCCGATGGGAGATTGGTTGATACTCGATACTACACTCACTGAGATTGGACTTTTGGGATATTATGGCCGCAATACTTTAGTGCTTGAGCTAGAACAATGCCTAAAAGAAAGGCCAGTGATATGAGACTCCTTAGAACCCGGTTACTATTAATAGGGTAGGTTGAGCAAACTGAAACTTCAAGAGGGTACTTACCTTTAAAACTCATGCAAACCTTTAAACCTAAGGTCTCTATGGCTCATTTGTGTTTGATATACTTGTGATTTCAAAGCATAATCATAACATCATAAATATCATAACATGCCATGTACACTAACCATTTCAAGGGCCTGTTTATTTATCTCTCCTCTATTTTGTAGGTTATGGATTCAGCTTGTAGAAAAATCATATGAATCAGTTTTGTAGAGATTCCTTCCAAACTCAAAGAAATGGTCTTAAAAGTTCCTAAGAACTCATCATTCAACAAGAGATATGGTGATCTGCTCAATTTGGTTACTACCGGTTTCGACGAGGGTTTGATGAGTGTCTTATTCTAGTTCTTCGACCCTAAGCACCATTGCTTCACATTTCCAGACTATCAGTTGGTGCCTACGCTGGAAGAATTCTCCAAAATACTTGGTTTTCCTATATAGAAATAGATACCCTTTACCAGTTTAGAATAAGATCCAACTGTTGAAGATGTTGCCATAGCTTTACACTTGAAGCCGTCTGACATTGAGTCTAATTGGGAAAGAAGGAGTGGAGTTAAGGTCCTCCTCACAAGTTTTCTAATGAAGAAAGCCCAGGTATTCCTAGACGCTGTGAGTTACCATGCCTTTGAAGATGTTTTAGCTCTTTTAATCTACGGGTTGGTTCTGTTCCCCAATTCAGACTAGTTTGTAGATGTCAGTGCCATCAATATCTTCCTTGCTCACAATCCAGTGCCTACATTTCTCGAGGATATTCTGCATTCACTCCATACCTGTACCATGAATAAGCGAGGGTCTCTTATGTGTTGCATACCTCTAATCTATAGGTGGTTTATTTCGAACCTTCCTCGGTCAGTAATGAAGAATGAGCTAGGTTTAGGATGGAACCAAAGATTAATGTCTCTTTCTCACTAACATCTATTGGTTCCCTCACTCCCAAGAAGACATCTCTTTTTATTGATCATTGCAGAGAATTTCCCAATGTTCCACTCCTTGGAATTAAAGGAGGCATCACCTACAACCCATCTTTAGCTTTACGCCAGTCCGGTTACGCCCGGAGGGATTGTCCTCATGATATGCTCATCTAAGGTATTGTATTCGACTATTCAAATGACCTACAAGGTTATCATCAGAGGTTCATCCACGCTTGGGGAATGGTTAGGAAGACTGGTAGCAGGACTCTAGGGCACAAGAACTCCATCCTTTTGGAGCCATACCTCAAATGGGTGTGAACTCGTGCTCAAAATCTTATGTGTCGCATGCTGCTATCCTACCAGTGATTTCAGAGCCTATTGTTGAAGAGGTCGTGTCTCGCATCATTCTGCACCTTGATATGCCAACAAACTTTAAAGAATTGCAAAAATCTTGGATACAGCTCAAAGAAGAACGACATACCTTTGAGTCTCAATTTTATGCCAGTGAGAAAAAGGTGTTGGAACTGACAAAGCGGCATCACGAAGAGCAGAATCACAATGCCTACATTATCACCGAAAGGAAACGTCCTTGGGAGACTTAGGAATCTTATAAGTTTCTTATTTGTTATTCCTTTGTAAACTTTGATTTCATTTGAACTTGCGAATAAAAAGTCTTTGTTTCTGTTTTGGATAAAAGAGTTTGAATCCTATGAGGCCCTTGAAAACATTGCATAAGTATATCATACATTTCATTGCATAAACAGGTATTTCAAGACAGGTTTCTTATTCTTTTTGCTGTTTATTTTTGCAAAAGAAATGGCTATCGAGCAGACAGTGAAGGACCTCCAAGCTCATGATGCTCAGTTTCAGCAAATGTTGCTGTCTCTGGCCCAGGGGCAAGAAGATCATAAAGCTCTTATCATCAAAGAGAAGACCAAGAAGGCAAAGAAATCAGTTGGTGTATTGAATTTGGGAAGAATGATCATAGGACTGGTTAAGAAAGCTATAGATTTCGCAACCCCGTCAAATGAGGGGGAAAATCAAGAAGAGAAGCCAGTGAAGGAAAACAACAATCCAGGGTCTGAGGAAGATGAACCTTACTATTCTGAGGAGTAGTATCCTTCTGCTGATGATAAATACAAATAGCTAGAGGATCGAATCAATGCTATGGAGATCCAGAGGATACCCGGGCTGGATTTTGAGGAGCTAGGACTAATTTCAGGGGTGGTCATCCCACAAAAATTCAAAGTCCCTACATTTGCTAAGTACGACGGTGTCTCCTGTCCTAAGCTGCATTTAAGGTTGTATGTTAGGAAGATTCAACCCCACACTACTGATAAGAATCTGTGGGTACATTTCTTTTAAGAGAGTTTAGAAGGGACTCAGCTGGAATGGTTTTATCAACTGGAGAGAACCAACATTCACAATTGGGAAGATTTGGATGCTGCTTTCTACAGGTAGTATCAATATAATGTTGACCTCGACCCGACTCGTACGCAGTTGCAGAGTATGTCTATGGGTTCCGACGAAGGTTTTAAAGATTATGCCCAAAAATGGAGAGACCTTACGGGAAGAGTCCAGCCTCTATTGTTTGATAGGGAACTGGTGGACATGTTCTTGGGCACGTTATCCGGGTCGTTCTTTAACCATCTGATTGGAAGTTCTTCTGTTGGGTTTACTTAATTGATCTTGACTAGTTAACGGGTAGAAGCTGGCATCAAAAATGGTAAAATATAGAGAGATGCATCCTTCAGTACCACAAAGAAACCTTTCACTAGAAAGAAGGAGGTCAGTGCTTCTTATAGCCAAAGAAATCACAACAAAATTGAGCATCGTCCGACGATAGGGGATATTATGATTTCCAATCCTGCCTTAAACCAACAACAAAATAATCAGCGCAGCCCGGATACGCCCAAAAGACAGTTTACTTGGATCAACATGAACATATCCCAGGTTTTGCCACATCAGTTGAAATCCAATTTGGTGACTCTAAAGGAGGCTTCGAAAAATCTTAATACTTCCTCTCCCTGCTAAAACCCAAATGCTCGATGTGCCTACCATTATGAAAATCCAGGGCATGATATAAACGATTGTTGGGCTTTAAAGAATAAGGTACATGATTTCATTGAGGAAAAGGAGATTGAGTTTGACCTTCCCGAGACACCTAACGTAATAATTGTGCAAATTCCCAAACATGGCGAAGGTGTCAATGTTGTTGATGAAAATCGGTTTGTTTCTTCTGTGGATGAGTTAGCTACTCCTCTTCTAACTATCAAAAGGAATCTGTTGCGAGCCGGTTTATTTCCGTGCTATGGTGAAGGTTGCCACTTATGCATGTCTCTACCAAATGGTTGTTTGTTATTGAAGATGGGCGTCCAACGCCTGGTGGTTAACAAAGAAATATTGTTCGACAAAGTTCCTCTTGCAAGAATTTCATGTGAAGATGTTTCGATAATCAACATTTATGACAATCCTCCCAGGGTCTCAACCAAAAGACCCGTCAGGATTACATATGTTCCAAAGTTTGCTCCCCTGATCATCACTCTTCCTGGGCCAATACCATACTCCTCGGACAAAGTTGTTTCCTGGAATTATGGGGCTGACATCTATTACCATGGCGTCAAGCAAGACCTATTGGTTGTTGAAGACAAAGCTCCTTAAGGTACTGACCCTGACATCGACAATATCGTTGGGACCAGTAAGTGTGATACGGTGGCAGAACCGACTGTTATACTGGTCTTGCATTTTGTATTCACAAATGTGCGGTAAGCAAGAGTCTCCACCGACTTTTCCTTTTCCCAACAAAGGAAAGGGTGAAAAGAACAGAAAAAACCTTTTTCGAGATTTTCTGAGTAAGAGGGGTAGATTATAGAAAGGTAAGGTGTTAGTACCCTTTCCATCTGTGGTTTTCCACGGGATCTTAGGTACTTTCTCATTTTGAAAATTTCTTTAGTGTTTGTGTGTTTTGAAAAGTTTGTTTGCTTTATGATAACTCTTGTATTAGTCATCAAGAGTTTGATAAAGCGTTTTTGAAAAGGTTTTGAAAGTGTGATGTAAAAAAGAATTAGTTTTGAGCAAGTACTTAACAGCTATCTACCTACTCGAAAAAGACGTTCTTTTCCTCCTTTCCTTTAGATAGTGCTATCCTACTATTAGTGAGTAGGTAGTCCTATTGTTGGATGTTGAGGGACTATCGATGGGACGTTTACGGTCACTAAGACAACTGGGCATGAACTCTTAGTAACTGGCCTAAAGTTCTAAGATCACTTTTTAACCAAGGCAACAGTCGAAAGGGTCATCGAGGAACTTGTGATATCTTGAGCTAAAGGACAATCACTAAAAATTCTCATGTTTAGAGAATTGTGACCGTTTTGAAGGCAACCGAAGTAGGAGATACCCTAGGGGTGAGCATGTGCACGTGTGCTTGATTCAGATATATTATCTTTGAATTAAGTTATGCTATGTTCAATTAATCGTTATCTTTCTATACAATCCTATTAGCCATTCATCTAAGAAGTTTATAGTGTGGAAAATAAGTTGCAGAAAATTAAAACTCCTAAGATATTACATGGCCTCGGGGCAATTACATAATCAAATGCGGAAATTTAAACCCTAATTAAACTATTACAAACCGGGAAAGAGTTACATAATTAAAAAGTAAAACAAAAAATAATGAACGCGCGAAGAATAAAGAAGCGTCTAAACCCTAAAAATACTCCTAAATTAAAAGAAAACTTCTCTTTTGTGTTTTATTTATTAATGAAAATATCATAATAATATCCTATTTAATTAACTTAAAAAAGAAAGAAAAAAATGCCTGACTTGGGTATCGAACCCAGGTCCTCCCCTTTACAATGTGTTACTTTTACCATATGTACCAATTGTTCATTCATGTATATGATAACAAAAAAACAATATAATATAAAAAACAAGTCAATGGCTGAGTCAGCAATACACGCAGGAATTGTGGGGTCCCTGTATTTTAAATGAACCAACCACAACATAAGAAACTGCCACGCAAGTCTCCGGCCGGTCAAACCACCTCAGGTGGTGGCTCCGGTCATCCCATCTGTTTGATCAAAAACTCCAACCTGCAAATCACGTAAGATATAAATTCCAAGGGTACCCTACCCCCCTATTTTGAGGGCTGTGATTACGATGGGGGCATCCATTTTGATTGAAACAGCCTGTAAGTCCAGATACGAAGAAGACGGACCTTCGTGCCCTAATAATGGCACTTCTCTGTTTCCACATCCAAACCTTCGTATGATGGTTCTAAACACTTGCAAACATGATATTAAACACAAATATAAGCAAATATATTATTTACATGCCATGAATAAAAAGTTTGAACCATGAGAAGTTGACAAACTGTGAGTTGTTGGTGGGGGAGTTCCTGTGTAATTTGGCCTTCAAGGAGGGATGGGTTAACTTGCTGAGAGTCCCATGAACATGAATGGATGGCTGTGAGTGATTGAACCTGGCTGGAGAAGAAGATCTCGAGTTACACCACTTTGAATAATCTTGAAACTTTTTCTAGGGTTTTTGGAGGAAGCTGCGCGTGTGCTTTCACTTATGAAGGATTGTTCTTATGTAGTAAATCATATTAGGTCAACAAAAGTGGAAGAAAAATCCCAGCTTTCATGAAAAATATCATCTTTCAATTATGTGATTTTTTTGCTTTTTTGGAACAAATCCAATCTTCTCTTTTCTCCATGAGGTTTCCTTGATATGCCAACACATTTTGCCCATTATTTGATGAGAAAAAGATTCCAAATCAAATCCTACATTATTTCTATTATTTATTTATTTAATTTTGCATTTTAATGAATAAAATATCAAAATAAATAGAATAAATAATATAATAATGCATGGGTGGGCTTAGATGTCGTGGACCATGTTAGAAACAAGTTTTAAACATGAAAAGATGGGCCCATTTGGGAAAAATTCAAGTTTGGTCAATATTGGGTTCATGCGTTTTTCCAAATATTGGTCAACTTTAGCAATGCATATCTCTCTCATTTTTAACCCTAAGAGGGTGTTCTTTGACTTTTTAGAGAGCTTAGAATGTTCTCTAAACAACCCTTTTGGTTTCATTTTAATTAAATCTTCCATGTTCATGTAAGGAGCTTTGACCCAAAAGGTGTTTTTATTGACTTTTTGAAAGGACCTATAATGTCTGAGCTTGTATCTTTTAACTGGGGAATTTCTTGACCTTGAGGGCTTAAGAGAAGTTGTATAGAATTGGATTCTCTTCAAAATGAGCTTTGGTGGAAAAATTTCTGATAAAGTTTGAGGAAGTTATGCCTGGTCAAAGTTTGGTTGACTTTTTCTATAGAAACCCTAATTTGCAATTTTTTACTTTTGATAAGTTAGGAGAATTTCTTGAAGAATCATGGTCAACTTTTGATAAAATGATGGATATCACTTCAAAATGTTGATGTTGACCAAAAATCTTGAAGTTTGACTGTATATATGCCACAATTCACTTTTGACCTAGTATAGTTGATTTTCAGGCATTTGAGCAGTTAACTGAGCAAATTTGTTGTGCAAGGCATGAAATTTGATATGGATAACCTTGAGGACATATTAGGACCATGTACAACATTTTAGACCATTGTAGTTCACACGTATGGATGAAAATTGAAACCCTAGTTAGAGGTTCATTGCCTTATGAGGAGAATTTGTCTGGTCAATTCTTAGTCATCCTTGGGCAAGTTAGGGATCTCAACGGGCATGCGTTGAGTAAAATGAGAAGGAAAATTTTAGGGTACAACAGCTGCCCCTGTTCAATCTTCTTATACCTGAGGATGTAGATTGGCTTGTCTGCCTTTCGTGATCTGAAGGTGGAAGAGGATTGAACACTATAGTTCTCAGAAATTTGCACTCGTCCGAAGTAGCACTGTTGGTGAATAATTTTGGGAAAGGGCTTATAGATGTCATTTGGAAAAGATGACAAAATACTGTCAGAGATGGGCTTAAAGATGCCATCTAGAGAACGATGTTGATTTCATGAGATATTCCTTTGTGGGGATTCCTATTCCTGTTGTTGAGGAGGACTCCGCTGAGGAATGTTGGTCTTTGTTTTGGGAAATAGAGTCTAGGAGCTTCAGTTGTCCATTACTCTACTGGGGGATTATCTCTTGGCTGGAGAGACGAAAGCAAATTGCTATCTAGTCAGGATCCAGGCTTCACAACGGCTTACTGAGGATAATAAGACTGACTGTTATCTGGTTGTATTCCAGGCTTCACGGCGGCTTACTGGGGAATATGAAATTTACTGCTATCTGGTCAGACTCCAGGCATTACAGTTTCTTTAACTGGGTAAGAATCATAAAATCTTAGTGTCGACTTACAGAACCAAAAAAGGTTTTGAATTATCTTCAACTAGAATAGAAATCAGAAAAATCTTAGTGTCGATTTAACTGAACCAGAGGAAGGTCTTGAACTAACTTTAACTGGAATAGAAATCAGAAAAATCTTAGTGTCGATTTAACTGAACAAGAGAAAGGTCTTAGATTAACATTAATTGGAATAGAAATCAGAAAAACCATAGTATCGATTTGATTGAACCAGAGAAAGGTTTTAGATTATCTTCAACTGGAATAGAAATCAGAAAAATCTTAGTATCGATTTAACTGAACCATAGAAAGGTCTTTGTTGTACCCCAAAATTTTTCCTCTCAACTTATCAAGAATTTTCTCACAAAATATGCTTGGGCTCAAGACTGCACTAGGGTTTGATCAGCTCAAGACACCTCCTTATGCACTGATGACCAAAATTAGGGTTTGAGTATGCACATGGATTTTTGAACTTCCAATGCCCCGTATTACTTTCATGGACCATTATGGACCCCCAAGATTACTGATGTCAAGTTTCAAGCCTTGGATCACATTTCTGCTCAATCAATTGAGTAGTTGACCTAAAAATCAGTTGTATTGGGGAAAAAGTCAACCATGGCCAATTTACAGTCAAACTTCATAATTTTTGATAAAAATCAACATTTTAAACCCATATGTATTATTTGATCAAGTTTGGACCACAATTCCTCAAGAAATTTGATCAAATCTCCAAAAGGGCAAAATGGTCAAAATTAGGGTTTTGATTGGGAAAGGGAAATTTCTTATTTTTGACCTAGAAAATGGTCAATTGGTTTAAAGCGTGATATCAAGAGTCCAATTGCATCATTTATACCTAATTACATGATTCAAAACATTGCAAATCCATTGGATTAACAGATGAATTTTGCAGTCAACTGATTAAAAGTCAACTGTATACTGAAAAGTCAAACTTTGACTTTTTGGTCAAATTTAAGCACCAAAGATCACAATTCATCAAAACATGTCAAAATAGGAAACTTATTCATCAAGAAATCAAGATTTCATTTTGAAAAGTCAAAATTTCTAAACTTAGAAATTTTTCCAAGTGTCAAAAATTTCTTATTTTTTCATAACTTTGAGCAATTTTTTCACCATGATGAAAGATGATTCAAAGGAAAATTCCAACATGAAAGTTGTAGATATCCATGAAATCTACAACTTTGCTTCACACAACTTCTCCTAAAAGTGCTTGGATCTCAAGTTATAATTTTGTGAATAAATGCTCATGAACTAAAAAAGGCTTAGTGAAATTTTGCCCTAGTTAGGCAGATTTTTGACCTAACTTCATGAAACAATTTCACATAGTTCCAAGGGGAATCTTCAAAAGCAATTCAAAGATGAGTTGTATAGCACATTGCAAGATTTCCAAAATGTCCAAGAACTCCTTGAGATCATTCTTGAGTAGGGAGAATCAAAGAGATGAAGTTGGTGTTTTGTCACTTGAACTATAGGTCATTTTCATGATGAACACAAATGCAAATCAATGTTAGGCTGCATAATATTTGCTTTGAAGGTCTCAAACTTGTTTGTCACTCTATAATTAATGGATTACACAAACGTTTGAGCTATAATCCAAGTGATTTAAGCTTTATCCAATTCACATTGCCATTTTGGGAAGAAAGTTAACAATACCATTCTTGTAAAGCAAGCTTTATGCATAAAGTCCACTCTTGAGCCTCTAACTTGTTCCCTCTGATCACACTTCATCTACAAAGTCATAAGCAAGTGCGTTTAAAGCATAACCACTCTATCTTAGCAAGTACACAAGACATCGAAACTTGTTTTCTAAAAAAAATCACATGTTTAGCTTAAGAATGCAAATTCAAATTCTGATCAACAACAAGTCTCCAAACTTGTTGCTTATAAATAGAAGCACTATTTGTGAGCTAGAACATGAGTTTGAACACCCTAAAATACACCAAAACTCTCTTAAATCAGAAATTGCCCAAAAACTCCATTGTTGCACAGTTTCTGACCTTGAACCTCAAACTCACATTTCCCTCGTGCGTTTCTTGGCCTTTTAGTTTCTAAGGCTTCCTTGCATCAAGAGTAACTCATCCTTGTATCTGTTTCACTTCTTTCACACCATTTTTCCTGTCTTCCATAACCAAAAAAAGAGCATCACAGTTGGACTTCTCCAGACCATTCCAGCCATCCTCAGCTCAAACCAACCATTGCATTAGCTTCCTAGAGGTCCAAGGAAGCTAACCTGATCATCAGCACTGCCTGAAACAAGCTCAAATCCATTTCATGATTTCCAGTTTTGAGGTATTTTTCTTGAACTTCTATCTCATTACTTAGGCATTGTTAGGCTTGCATTTGTGAATATAAAATGTAGACCTCATTACCATGAAGTTGTACATATCCATAGTTTGCATTTACATAGACTGAGCTTAGAGAATTTTAGAGTTGAAGTTTCTGAAATTTTTAGGGTTCAAATTAGGGCCAGAGAAATTCTCATTTATCTTTGACTTTTAGCTTTAGTTATTTACATGGTTAGATTCTTGAGGAAGAATGCAACAACTTTCATTTTGTCATCTTCCATTTTTGTTGAGAAATGAAGAAGTTACAGGTACACCGGCTGGAGGTTGAAGATGAAGTCATCAGAACTTGATTTGCCTTACATATTTATTATTTTGTTTATATAAACGGATGTATAGACACCCAAGTGGTAAAGCACGCGCCTGTTAACCTTAGGGACCTGGGTTCGAGCCCTAGTGGTACCCTTTTGCCCATTTTTTTTCATATTTTCTGATTTTTCTAACATTTCTTGCAGGCGCTGGGCCCTTTGGGCTTGGTTTTTGTTTTTTTTTTGCTAGCTAACCCCCCTACCTGCTTATACACCCCTGGCCCAATTTGTTTTATTTTCTTAATTCTATTTATTTTTTTTCTTAATTATTTTTTCACTAATATTAAAAATCATTAAAAAATATAAAAAATTGTATCTTCATTTTAATTTATTTTATTTTTCTCATCAAAAAATATTTTTATTAACTATAGTTCATTTATTTTTTTACAAATCACCTTGTAAATTTAATTAAAACTAGGTTAATATTTATTTTTATTTTACACCTATTAAAATATATTATTTTTTATATAAAAAAAAAGACTAAAAATATTTCATGATGCCATAAATATTTTCAAGACCAAGATACCAAAAAATACTTTTTTTTCTAAACTTATTTTCTTTTAATCAACTAAATAGAATTAGGGTTTTATTCAAAAATCTTTTCTTAATTAATTTCTTTTCTTAATTAGTTTAAGTTAATTTAATTTTGATTAATTATTTTTCTCTAATTAGGTTTAGGTTAAAACCCCTTTCATTTAAAAATCCAAACAAAAATCATTTCTTTCCACTTGCATTTTTACTTTATATTTATTCATTTCCTTGTACATTTATTCAATTTGATTGTAATAGATTAATTAGGTTTACATTATTGCAATCCCCATTCACAAATTGTATACCCCCTCCCACAAGTATTGTAATAGCGTAGTAACTTTAAATTCTGCAATTTATCGCTTTATATACAAATGCTAGTAATTAGGGTTTGTATGGAAAGAACAAAATCAATCAAATAGAAGAACCTAATTCAAGACAAAATCAAGCATGAAAACAATACACTTGCACACAAACACCCCTAGGGTTACCCCACTTGGTTGCCTTATACAAAATGGCCATATTACGCATGTAAGGTATCTTAGCAAAAATAAGCGAATACAAGATCATCGTCCCTCGATGACGCTATTAAGTTGCCTTACCAATGATCTCAGTCCCTCAAAAAGAATGCTAAGATACCTTGCAACACTGCTAATCATGGCTATACGATAACCCACGCCCGTCCCGTTTACATCCAAAGATAGGGTTGCTTACCAAATCAATGGTAAGACAACAATGTCAAAGGAAGAGAAAATGAACAAGAAAGACATTTGAGTAGGTAGATTTCTCCTAATTACTTGCTCCATTTCAAAACAAACATCCTTGCTATTTTTAAAAACAAACACATACACTTTCAAACATCTTACAAAATTGAAAACATTTCCAAAAGATCAAACATCTTTGTATGCATTCTTACAAACAAGAATCATTACAAAGATTGCCTAAACAATGTCCTCTTTACAAAATACATTCAAAAACCACACAAAGGACAATTTCAAACAAAAGTAAGTGATCTCGCAAGTAACTAAGAGCCCATGGAAAACCATGGATGAAAAGGATGCTAATACCTTCCCTTTTCATAATCTACCCTCCGAACTCAAGAAATAATCTCAAAGGTCTTTCCTGTTCTTTTTCACCTTTCCTTTTGGATAAAAGAAAAGTCGATGACGACTCTTGCTAACCGCAACATTTGCAATCAAATGCAAAACCCTCAAGTCATTTCTCCCACCGTATCACAGAATTGGCGACTCTGCTAGGGAAAATTCTAAAAGTGGGGTTACCTTAGGGATAAATCACATTTATTTGCTTACATTGTTTGACTTGTATGCTTTACATTATGGTTCTTTATTTGGGTTTAAATCCTCAACCCGGATTTGGGATACATTATAGGTAAGTAGCAATACGTTGTGGAAACTGTGCGGGGTATACCGACATGGTCTAAGCAATAGCTACGTTAGTGTGACATATTTGTGGGTATCGGTAGCCTTTGAGTTAATCAAAGAGAATACGAGGCCGCTGAGTGATGTCATGAAGCACTAATGAACTTTTATAACCTTTACATGACCAACTTGGCCTTTAGGATGTAGTGAGATGACCGGCTTTGGTGCAGTCCGAAGTTGGTAGATACTCGATACTGCACTCATTGAGGTTTGGTTTCTTGGGATATTTCGGTCGCCATTAAAGAGGCTTGTGCTGAAACAATAACCAAGGAAACAAACCAGTGATATTGAGCTCCTTAGAACCCGGTTACTATTACTAGGACAGGTTTAAGCCAACTAAATTTCAAGAAGGTATTTACCTATAAAACTCCATGCAAACTTAAACCTAAGGAATTATTTGTTTTGTTTGTATATGCATACTTGTACATAACATCATGAACATCATGAACATCAAATACATCCACTAACCATTTTAAGGATTGTTTGGGATTCATCTTTGTTCTTGTTTTGTAGGATATGGATTCACTTCGCAGGAAAACTATTCAAGTCAATCTTGTAAGGATCCCTCCATAACTTAAGGAGCTAGCTTCAAGGATTCCTGAAAACTCCCCATTCACCGAGAGACATGGTTGCCTACTCAACTTGGGCACCTCCAAAATAGATGAGGACATGATAAATGTGCTTTTTCAGTTCTTTGATCCTTTACATCATTGCTTCACATTTCCCGACTATCAACTTGTGCCAACTTTGGAAGAATTCTCCTAAGTTTTAAGGATTCCCATTCTCAATCAACTACCTTTCAACGGTACGGAAAGAGACCCAAAGCCAGAAGAGATTGCTCAATCTCTACACTTGCACTCATCTGATATCACAACTCATTGGGAAACAAGGAGTGGTGTCAAGGGTTTCCTAGCAAAGTTCCTGTTTGAGAAAGCCCAAAGCTGTTGGAATTCCTTGGACTTGCAAGCCTTTGAGGAAATTGTGGCTCTCCTCATCTATGGGATGGTTTTGTTTCCAAATCCTGACCAACTCATAGATGTCAATGTCGTCAAAATCTTCATATCCCGTAACCCGGTGCCTACACTGCTAAGAGATATCCTACACTCATTTCACACTCGCACAATGAGGAAAAGAGGTGTTCTTATGTGTTTCACTCCTCTCTTGGCAAGGTGGTTTATTTCGCATCTTCCCCAATCTGTATTAAAAAATGAGCAAGGTTCAAAGTGGTCACAAAGGTTGATGACGCTCAAACATTCGGACATTCATTGGTGCTCCTGATCCAAAGAGAATGTTATCATTGTCGACCGTTGTGGAGAATTACCTAATTTCCCTTTATTTGGCATTAGGGGAGGTATCACCTACAACCCATGTTTAGCCTTAAGACAGTTTGGTTACGCCCGAAGGAATGGCCCGCACGAGATGTTGATTCAAGGTTTGGTATTTGACTACGACAACGACGATCAAGGTCTTCGCCATAGATTTATCCGAGCTTGGAGGATGTTAAACAAGGTGGATAGCAAGACTTTGGGGCACAAGAATTCCATCCCTCTTGAGTCTTACCTCAAATGGGTACGAACTCGTGCTCAGAGTCTTATGATGCCTTACCCTTCTATTCTCCAGGTAATCATTGAGCCTGTCATGGAGGGAGATGTTCCATACACTATCCTACATCCTGATATGCCCACCTCACTTGAAGACCTACAAAGGGATTGGATACAACTCAAGGGGGAGCGAGATACTTTCGAAGCCCAATTCTACGCAAGCGAGAAGAAGGTTTTGGAACTCACTAGGCTACTTCATGAGGAGCGGACTCTGAATGCCTACATCGCACCAAAGAGGATGCGAAATACCTTTTTATCTTATAGTTTTTTTATTATTTTTCCCAAGGGGCATTGATGTACTCAAGTTTTAACTTATTAATATAACGTGTGTTTCCTTTTGTCTAAAACAAATTTGAATCTTTGAAATCCTTGAAATCATTACATATGCATATACCATTCATCATAACATAAGCAGGTCTTTTGCAACAAGTCTCCTTATCTCTCTACTGTTTATTTCAGTAAGATGGGTCTAGAGAAAACAGTGAAGGACCTCCAAGCTCAGAATACACAGTTTCAACAGTTGCTTTTGACCCTAGCTAAAGGACAAGAAGAGTTGAAGACTTTGCTAGCTGAGGAGAAGAAAAAGAAGACAAAGAAAGTAACCGGAGTCCTAAACATGGGAAGAAGATTTCATGGGAAGACAAGAAGGACCTTAGATTTTGCAACGACATCCGTTGAGAGAGACAATCAAGATGGGAAAGGCAAGGAAACAGTTGTCCCGTCAAAATCAGAAGAGGAAGAGGAAGAATAGGACTATTCTGAAGAACAATACCCTCCAGCTGATGACAAGTATAAACATCTCAAAGAGCGGTTGAGTGCGATGGAAATCCAAAAAGTGCCTGGCTTGGACTTCGAGGAATTGGGGTTAGTATCGGGCATTGTCATTCCTCTGAAATTTAAAGCACCTGTGTTCACCAATTATGACGGAGTCTCATGTCCGAAAATTCATCTCCAATACTATGTAAGGAAAATCTAGCCCCATACCGCTGACAAAGACTTATGGGTACACTTCTTCCAAGACAATCTGTCTGGAACTTAACTTGACTGGTTTTACCAACTAGAAAGAGCCAACGTTCACAACTGGAAAGATCTTGCTACATCCATCTACAAAAAATACCAATACAATGCTGATCTTGCGCCTACCTGTACTCAACTTCAGAGTATGGCCATGGTCTCAAATGAAGGCTTCAAGGACTATGCGCAAAAATGGAGAGACTTGGCTGGAAGAGTTCAACCCCCTTTATCTGAGAGAGAATTGGTAGACATGTTCTTGGGCACCTTGTCTATTCCCTTCTTCAATCATTTAATTAGAAGTTCATCTGCAGGTTTTACTGAACTGATATTGACCGGAGAAAGGGTAGAAGCTGGTATTGTAAGTACGAAGTGCGCCTAAGAGGGGGGGAGGGTGAATTAGGTTCTTTAAAAATTCTGGTTTTTAGTGATGAGGGTTCTTATTTTTCTGGTTATAAGTGAGTTTAGGAAAGCTTAAAAAAGCAGAAAAATAAAGAGACACGAGCGATATATCCTGGTTCCCCTCACAGTCTGAGAGTACTCTAGTCCCCTTTCAACATGAAAGAAATTTCCTTATTGTGGCAAACTTAAACAAGAACTACCAACCAAACCAAGAACAATCCTCTTGGACCAAGAACAATCCTCTTGGATTTTCACTAAGTTACCAATGAGAACAGTCCTCTCAATGTAACTACACTTGTATCCAACAACTTGGAAAGACAATATTTCAACAAAAACACTTAAACTTAATTCCAACAATCCTGGAAAATAAGTAAGTAAATATCAATTTGTGAGTTTGAGTGAGTAGAGTAATATTGATCACTTATAGTGATTTGACAATGTATAATCTTCTTCTTTCAATAATAATATTTTACAAATACTCAAGATATATTTGCTCAAAGTTTTCTGTTTGTTAATGTATGAAAATATGCAGAAAACTTATGCATGAAAATGAAGAATTCTTGAGTTTGTATTTTGAAAGATCAGAAAATATTTTTGAAAGAAGGTGTTAGATCTGGATTTGAAATTGAATATTTATATGTTCATAACACCCTTTTGAAACATCATGAAGATCTGGAAATGCATCATGAACAAATTCCAAGTTTGAGTGAAAAGATGTAATGAAAGGGCATGATAAAAAGGCATGACCAAAGCTGTTATTTTTCAAATTCGTGCAGTATGCAATCGATTGCACCCTTAGTGTAAATCGATTGCACAAGGTTTTTAACAGCTATTTTTTCAAAATCTTTAAGAGTGCAATCGATTGCATTAACAATGTAATCGATTGCATGCAAAGTCAGTAGCAAAAATTAACTGAGTGCAATCGATTGCACTAACAATGTAATCGATTGCATGCAAAGTCAGTAGCAAAAATTAACTGAGTGCAATCAATTGCACTAACAATGTAATCGATTGCATGCAAAGTCAGTAGCAAACATTTTGAAAAATTTAAGTATGCAATCGATTGCATAGGTAATGTAAATCGATTGCACAAAGAAACAGAAGCAAAAGATCTGAAATTTTGAAGTGTGCAATCGATTGCACTAAGATGTAAATCGATTGCATGCAGAAGAAAAATGAAATTTTATCTTTGAAAAGCTTGAGTAATGATTCTTAAACATTTCTTTTTCATTATTGAGCATCTATATCTTAAGATCAAAGTAGATAATATTATTATACCTTTAAAGTTGTTGAGAGCTTTGAATTAAGATGTTATCCTTAGATGCTTGATGCTTGATCACAAATCTTTGCCTTTCTTTGTTAGCCATGGTTTGTCTTCATCAAAACAAAAGCTTATTTGTGAAGCTTGATTTTACATTCTCCCCCTTTTTGATGATGACAAACAATCGTTCTTTATGTGATGTACTTTCCGGAAGAGCTTCCCCCCCTAAGATGCAAAACTCCCCCTATGTAGGAGAGGGTTGGAATCCTTTGCAATTCTTCATCTTGATTGGAGAGTACCTTGAAAGTTAAGACACAGGAAATACAAGCATAAAGTACCATACATCTTTCTCCCCCTTTGACATTATCAAAAAGAAGGGAAAGATGCCTAAAGAAAATAATAATAGAGCAATATATTGACAAAATTATAGAATATAAAGAAGTAACACAAATTGGAAAAAAAAACTTTGTGCAATCGATTACACTCTTTGTGCAATCGATTACACTCTTTGTGCAATCGATTTGCACCAACAAAAATTGTCCAAAAACCAAATTTTTCTTGAAAATTTAAATATTACATAACATAGATTCATATATAGCATGTATAAAAGATATATAAAAGATATATCAAGGGCAGAATGCACCTTATAAGTCGTGTTCGTCAAGTATGCCGAGCTCTCGACGAATTTTGTAGAAAGGTTCTTTTGCCAAAGGTTTGGTGAAGATATCGGCAAGCTGATTATGAGTATCTACAAAGGTTACCTCGACATCTCCTTGAAGGACAAGATCACAGAGAAAATGATGTTGAATGTTTATATGTTTAGTCCTTGAATGCATGACGGGGTTCTTTGAGATGTTGATTGCACTAGTGTTGTCGCATCTTAGAGGAATGCACCCTAGATCGAGTCTGTAGTCACGAAGTTGTTGTTTTAGCCACAAAATTTGAGCACAACTACTACCCGCTGCAATATATTCGGCTTCGGCCGTGCTTAGAGCAACACATGCTTGTTTCTTGCAGGCCCAAGATACTAATGCATTACCAAGAATGTGACAAGTGCCACTTGTGCTCTTTCTATCTATTTTACATCCTGCGTAATCCGCGTTAGGATAACCAATTAAGTTGTAGACAATACCTTTAGGATACCACAATCTGACATTTGTTGTTCCTTTGAGATACTTCATGATCCTCTTTACTGCTGTGAGATGAGATTCCTTTGGGTTAGCTTGAAAGCGGGCACAGAGACAAACACTAAACATTATGTCGGGATGGCTTGTCGTCAAATATAATAAGGAGCCAATGATACCTCGATATTTAGTGATGTCGATGGAAAAACCTGATTCATCTTGATCAACATAAGAACCAGAACCCATTGGTGTAGACATTTCCTTACAGTTATCCATGTCAAACCTTTTCAAGAGTTCCTTGCAATATTTGGATTGGTTGATGAAGATGCCATCTTTTAGTTGTTTGATTTGAAGTCCAAGAAAATAGTTCATTTTACCCATCATGGAAATTTAAAATTCTCCTTGCATCATTGATGAGACTTCTTCACACATTTCTTGATTTGAAGAACCGAAGATGATGTCATCAACATAGACTTGTGCTAGCAAAGTGTCGTCTTTAATTTTCTTGATAAATAGAGTCTTGTCAACTTTGCCTTTTTCGAAACCTTTTTCGCATAAGAAGTTGCTTAAGCGATCATACCATGCCCTTGGTGCTTGTTTCAGTCCATAGACAGCTTTTCTTAATTTAAATACATGAGATGGATTCTTGAAGTCTTCAAAACCCGGGGGTTCCTTAACGTATACTTCTTCAGTGATATATCCATTCAAGAATGCGCTTTTGACGTCCATTTGGAAAAGATAAAAATTTAATGAACAAGCATAGGAAAGTAAGAGACGAATAGCTTCTAACCTTGCAACTAGAGCGAAAGTTTCTTCAAAGTCTATTCCTTCTTCTTGATTATAGCCTTGTGCTACTAATCTTTCTTTTTTGCGAACAATTATTCCATTCTCGTCAAGTTTGTTTTTGAACACGCATCTTGTTCCAATAATGTGTTTGTTGCTTGGCCTAGGAACGAGTTCCCAAACTTGATTCCTTTCAAATTGATTCAATTCTTCTTGCATAGCTATGATCCATTGGTCATCACCTAAAGCTTCATTAACTTTGGAAGGTTCAATTTGAGAGACAAGCTACATGTTTAGGCAAGCATCCTTGAGATTTAATCTTGTAGACACGCCTTGACTTATATCACCAATCACTTTATCAATAGGATGATCTCTATGAGTTCTCCATTCTTTTGGTAGATCATTGAGATTCAATTCTTGTTGAGGTGATTCTTCTAGTTGAATGGGTTGATCCTTGGAAGAATTTTCTTAAGGACCTTCTAAAATTTCATCATCATTATCAAAAACAATATTATCCTCCTTGGAGGAGTTAGTTTCATCAAAAGAAACATGCATAGATTCTTCAATAGTCAATGTTCTTTTGTTGATTATTCTATATGCTTTACTAGAGAGTGAGTAACCAAGGAAAATACCTTCATCGGATTTCTCATCAAACTTACCCAAATTATCTTTTTCATTGTTTAAGACAAAGCATTTGCACCCGAAGATATGAAAGAAAGCAATGTTTGGTTTTCTCCCCTTGAAAAGTTCATATGGAGTTTTCTTTAAGATTGGTCTAATGTTAACTCTATTGCTAACAAAACATGCCATGCTCACCGCATCCGCCCAAAAGTATTTTTGAAAGATTTGAGTCACTAAGCATTTTTCTAGCAAGTTCCACAAGATACCTATTCTTTCTTTCAACCACTCCATTTTGTTGTGGAGTCCTCGGTGTCGAGAAGTTGTGAGATATTCCATGTTCTCCATAGAATTCTTCAAATAGAGCATTTTGGAATTCTCCGCCATGGTCACTCCTTATTGAGGCAATTGTTAGAGACTTCTCATTTTGAATTTGTTTAGCATACTTCTTGAACGCCTTGAATGCATCACTTTTCTGCACTAAAAAGAATGTCCAAGTATATCTAGAGAAATCGCCAACAATAACCAAAGCATATACATTACCTCTGAAACTCCTTGTTCTCAATGGACCAAATAGATCCATATGTAACAATTGTAGTGGCCTTGTAGTGGACACCACATTCTTAGATTTGAAAGTTGATCTAGTTTGTTTCCCTTTTTGACAAGCATCGCATAGTCTATCATTGACGAAATTTCTCTTAGGAAATCCAATGACAAGATCATTCTTGATTAATTTATTCAAGTGTTCCATATGAATATGAGCAATTCTTTTGTGCCAAAGCCATGAATCATCGGTGTTCGCCATGAGACATTTAACCTTCAAAGATGGATCATAAAGGGAAATCATGAATATATTATTGATTCTTTTACCTTTAAGTATAACCTCATGAGTGACTTCGTCTTCTATCAAACATTCATCCTTGGTGAACTTGATTTTGAAGCATTTTTCACAAAGTTGGCTTATACTTAGAAGATTGTGCTTTAGTCCTTCAACATAAAGAACATCTTCAATGGATGTGAAAAGTGGAGCACCAACTTTGCCTTTGCCTAGGATTCTGCCCTTATTATTGTCTCCATAAGTAACAAAACCCTTGGCCTTTAGCGCTAGATGTGAAAATTGGTTTATATCTCCTGTCATATGCTTTGAACAACCACTATCAAGATACCAAAGATTGCATGTGGTCTTCAAGCATACCTGCAAAACAAATTAGGTTTTGTTAGGTACCCAAGTTGCTTTGGGTCCTTCATAATTAGTTCCTTTCATTACCCATACATAATGCCCACTTGTCACACTGAAGTTTCTAACATAGCAAGCATTAGGCGTATGGCCTTTAATACCACAATAAAAACAAGTAGGTTCAAAGTTGCTTCTATATCTAGAAGGATAAGATTTCTTCTTAGGAAATGTTTTCTTTTTCGGATAGTGACGAAATATTTTAGGTTTGTTCACTTTCTCTTTGGAAGATTGATCACTTGCCTTAACAAAAATAGTTTTGTTAGAACTTGGTTTTGAAAACTTTGAATATCCAAGTCCACTTTTATCATTGGAGTATCTTTGTTGGCTAAGAACACCTTCCAATCCAATTTTCCCTTTTTCATATCTTTCAATGACTCTTTTTAATTGGACAATTTGGAAAGAGAGTGAATCACAATTTTTTCATACAAAATTCGGTTTTTGTTCATCACTTGATTTTTGTTTTTCTTCTTTGAAATCTTTTTCCATTGGAACATGTTTTTCTTCTAAGGATGAAATTTGTTTCTTTTGTGATGAAATGGTTTTATACAGAATTTTGCATTCATTCAATAGTTCATCTATAGTACCTTGTGCATCACTATCAAAAAGATAAAATTCATTATGAACCTCATTGTCTTCATCATCGGAATGGTGTGAGGCCATCAATGCTAGATTTGCACTTTCATCACTATCAGAATCGGATGAGGAACTTATTTCATTGTCCTCCCATGCGACATAAGCCTTTTTGTTCTTGAATCCCTTCTTGCTTTTGAAGCCACCTTTCTTTGAGAGTTTTGGACAATCCGGCTTGATATGACCTTGCTTACCACATTCATAACATGTGATTTCTTGTGTTGATGTGGAGCCTTCCTTTTTCTGAAAATGTTTCTTTCCTTTTGAATGAGAAAAAGGTTTGTCATTTCTACCGAAGAACTTACCAAGCCTTTTAACAAGAAGCATGAAGTTTTCATCTTCTTCTGGATTGTTTTCCTTTTCAACTTCCTTGGAGTCTATCTTCAAAGCAATATTCTTGGATTTCTTCTCTTGATTTTCATGCTTTTCAAGTCTTTCGAGTTTCATTTCGTATTCTTGAAGTTTCCCAAATAATGTTGCGGATGTCATGTTGGAGAGACTTTTCTTTTCTGAAATTGTTGTTACCTTTGGTTTCCATTCCATAGTTAAGGACCTAAGTACTTTTAGATTCAATTCATCATTCGTCAAAGTTTTACCAAGAGCACTTAGATGATTTGTCAAGTGCACAAATCTCTTTTGTAAGTCAAGAATAGTTTCTCCGGGCTGCATTCGAAATAATTCGTATTCTTGACTTAGGGTATTTAGTCTTGATCTTTTGACTTCAACCGTTCCTTCATGAGTTTGTACCAAGGTATCCCATATTTCCTTTGTTGTTTTGCATGCCGAGACACGGAAGAATTTGTCAATGCTAAGTACACCTTGAAGAAGGTTTATTGCCTTTTTGTCATAGAGAACTTTCTTCTGATCATCATTGTCCCATGCAGTTTTAGGCTTTGATGAGCCAACACCATTGATTACCATTATAGGGATAAATGGACCATTTTCGACGGCATCCCATATTTCTTCTCCTTGTGCTTCTAGATGCGCCTTCATGCGTATTTTCCAGAAGTCAAAATATTCACCACAAAATAGAGGAGGCTTGTTGTTACTACCACCATCTCTGAAAATGGGATTATGATTTGCGGAAGCCATTCTGGATCTTTTAGGAGCAGGTTACCTATAACCTGCTCTGATACCAATTGTAAGTACGAAGTGCGCCTAAGAAGGGGGGGGGGTGAATTAGGTTCTTTAAAAATTCTGGTTTTTAGTGATGATGGTTCTTATTTTTATGGATATAAGTGAGTTTAAGAAAGCTTAAAAATGCAGAAAAATAAAGAGACACTGGCGATATATCCTGGTTCCCCTCACAGTCCGAGAGTACTCCAGTCCCCTTTCAACATGAAAGAGATTTCCTTATTGTGGTAAACTTAAACAAGAACTACCAACCAAACCAAGAATAATCCTCTTGGACCAAGAACAATCCTCTTGGATTTTCACTAAGTTACCAATGAGAACAGTCCTCTCAATGTAACTACACTTGTATCCAACAACTTGGAAAGACAAGATTTCAACAAAAACACTTAAACTTAATTCCAACAATCCTGGAAAATAAGTAAGTAAATATTAATTTGTGAGTTTGAGTGAGTAGAGTAATATTGATCACTTAGATTGATTTGACAATGTATAATCTTCTTCTTTCAATAATAATATTGTACAAAGACTCAAGATATATTTGCTCAAAGTTTTCTGTTTGTTAATGTATGAAAATGTGCAGAAAACTTATGCATGAAAATGAAGAATGCTTGAGTTTGTATTTTGAAAGATCAGAAAATATTTTTGAAAGAAGGTGTTAGATCTGGATTTGAAATTGAATATTTATATGTTCATAACACCCTTTTGAAACATCATGAAGATCTGGAAATGTATCATGAACAAATTCCAAGTTTGAGTGAAAAGATGTAATGAAAAGGCATGATCAAAAGGCATGAACAAAGCTGTTATTTTTCAAATTCGTGCAGTATGCAATCGATTTCACCCTTGGTGTAAGTCGATTGCACAAGGTTTTTAACAGCTATTTTTTCAAAATCTTTAAGAGTGCAATGGATTGCATTAACAATGTAATCGATTTCATGCAAAGTCAGTAGAAAAAATTAACTAAGTGCAATCGATTGCACTAACAATGTAATCGATTGCATGCAAAGTCAGTAGCAAGAATTAACTGAGTGCAATCGATTGCACTAACAATGTAATCGATTGCATGCAAAGTCAGTAGAAAATGTTTTAAAAAATTTAAGTATGCAATCGATTGCATAAAGAAACAGAAGCAAAAGATCTGAAATTTTGAAATGTGCAATCGATTGCACTAAGATGTAAATCAATTGCATGCATAAGAAAAATGAAATTTTATCTTTGAAAAGTTTGAGTAATGATTCTTAAACATTTCTTTTTCATTTTTGAGCATCTATATCTTAAGATCAAAGTAGATAATATTATTATACCTTTAAAGTTATTGAGAGCTTTGAATGAAGATATTATCCTTAGATGCTTGATGCTTGATCACAAATCTTTGCCTTTCTTTGTTAGCCATGGTTTGTCTTCATCAAAACAAAAGCTTATTTGTGAAGCTTGAATTTACAGGTATAAAGAGTGGAAAGATTCATAAAGATACATCCTCTTCTACAGTCGTAAGGAAGCCTTTTATCAGAAAGAAAGAAGTGGTTGCTGTTTATCCTCAGAGAAATCACGATAGGGCCGAACGCCGACCAATGGTGGGGGCTGTGATGATCCCTAAACTTGCTCCTGATCAACAAAGAAATAACCAACCAAGGATGGAAAGACCCGTCAGACAATTCACCAGAATTAACATGACCCCATCTCAAGTATTGCCACATCTACGAAGATCCAATTTGGTGACCTTGAAAGAAGCTCCGAAAACCCCCAACACAACATCTCCTCACTATCATCCCAATGCCCGTTGCGCATATCACTCTGAAAGTCCCGGCCATAACACTAATAACTGTTGGGCTCTAAAGAACAAAATACAAGACCTCGTTGAAGCAAAAGAGATTGAATTCGATGCGCCTGAAATGCCAAATGTCATTTATGCCCCTATGCCCAGACATGGCCATAATACCAATGCCATTGAAGAAGAAATGTTTGTTACTTCAGTTGATGAACTTATGACCCCACTTCTGACTATTAAAATGAACTTGTTGAATGCCGGTGTGTTCCCGGGCTATGATGAAGTTTGCCATTTCTGTTTGTCCTCGCCAACCAGTTGTCCTTTGTTGAAAGCAAGCGTTCAGTGCCTAATAGATATCAAATAAATTTTATTCGAGAAGACTTTTGTTCCACCTATTCCTTTTGAATATGTTTCTATCATTACCATTTCCGCCAATTCTTTCAGGGTCTCCACCAAAAGACCCGTTTGAATTACATCAGTTCCAAAAGCAACTCCTTTAATAATTACAATGCCTGGACCAGTCCCGTATTCGTCGGACAAAACTATACAATGGAATTATGGAGGGGATGTCTACTACCACGGTATTAAGCAAGATTGGCCAGGTACCGAAGATTCAAGTTTTGAGAAAGTGGATTCGACGTCATTAATATTGCAGGGACTAGTAAGATTACCCGAAGTGGTAGGATCTTCTCTCCAGAAATTGCTCCCCCAAAGGCTGTTTCTGGACCCGTAATCATTCATGTTGTTGTTGTCCCTCCGAAGGTTATTCCCAGTCCTACAATCATCTCCACTAATACTCCAACTAACAAAGCTGTTACAACCCTTGTTATCATTCCTACCAACACTCCTGCTGCCAAATTAACCAAGACTTGAGGAAAAGGTGTTCTGGTTGAGTTTGTTAAGACAAAGACACAATCATTGGCTATCCTTGAGACCTCCTAGAAAGAGATAGGGGAAATTCTGAAGATCATAAAAAGAAGCGACTACGATGTAGTTGAACAATTGGGGAAAACTCCCTCTAAAATCTACAAGTTCGCATTACTACTATGTTCTGAGGCGCATGCAAAAGCCTTGGTAAAATTCCTGAAAACTGGCCATGTACCCCAAGAGACATCTGTCGATCAGTTTCAAGACTGCGTAGCCAGCTTGACTGCAGATAATGGTCTAGGTTTTTCGGATGCTGATTTAGCACCGAGAGGAAGGAAGCATAATGAGGCATTGCATGTCTCAGTTGAATGTAGGGGCACAACCTTGGCCCATGTTTTGGTGGACACTGGCTCATCTCTGAATGTATTGCCTAAAAAAGCTCTTGATAGGCTTGACTGTGAGGGATTGACATTAAAGCCAAGTAACATAGTAGTAAGGTCTTTTGAAGGCTCGAAAAGGATGGTACATGGGGAGGTAGACATTCCCATAAAAGTTGGAACACAAACATTTGATTCAACTTTTTACGTAATGGATATCTGTCCCTCATATTCTTGCTTGCTAGGCCGACCATGGATTCACAATGCTGGCACTATCACTTCTACGTTGCACCAAATGCTGAAATATCTGATTCAAGGGAAGATTATCACTGTTCATGGAGAAGAGGAGTACATGATCAGCCATCTCAATTCCTTCAGATATGTGGAATTAGATGGTGAATTTATTGAAACTCCATTCCAACACTTTGAAGAGGTCCCACAAGATGTGGCAGTAACCAAGGTTGTTCCCAAGATTACAAGGCCTCCACTCCGGATGTCATCTCTGAAGGATGCCAAAGCAGTGGTAGAAGAAGGTGGGTGCACTATCTAGGGACAACTCCTAGATATCCCATATAAGTCTGACAAGTTTGTCCTGGGTTTCACTTCAAGTGCTCAGAAGGTTGTACGCCGTGCTCGTGTCGGAGGACCACCCCTGAAGATCAGCAACCGCGAGGTCAACGCCGTAGAAGATGATGAAGATAGCTGTGACTTTGAGGACTGGATATTCCCAACTGTCAATGGAGGGCTCAACAACTGGGAGGCTAGAGATTTTGTCCCGATCACCTTTATCCCACAGTAATTTGTCTTTACATTTTGTTGGACCTGTAATATTAAAGCAATTTGCACTCTTAAAACCTTGTGTCTTACCCGAGGCACAATGGTCCATTTATAAGGGTTATTATCTCATTTTCATATGACATCAATGAATCATGGACGTTTTCGCATACAAAATTTTGTGCTCATTGTTTTTATTTTTTTATTTTTTATTTCTTTCAAGGATAGCTATACCCTTACACACACTCACACTCACAATGCAGGTATACACCTATTCAGGATCCCATGGGTAACGATACTGCTATAGCCTTTTGTGACTCTGTGAATATAATCTACCAAGTCGAAGACGAAGGTGAGGAAGATTGTGAAGTACCAGGGGAACTTTCCATACTACTACAATAAGAAGAGAAAACCATTCAGCCTCACGAAGAACTCGTGAATACAATCAACCTAGGTACCGAAGAAGACAAAAAAGCGGTCAAGGTGGGTGCCAATCTGGAACCCAGTATCAAGGAGCGTTTGATTCAGTTGTTACATGATTATGTCGAAGTCTTTTCCTAGTCATATGAAGACATGATAGGACTTAATGCAGATATTATGGTACATCATCTTCCTACAAGAGAGGATTGTCCACCAGTAAAGAAAAAGGTTCGCCGCATGAGGCCTGATATGTCAGAAAAGATTAAAGCAGAAGTCATGAAGAAATTCAACATTGGATTCTTGGTTGTCACCTCTTATCCCCAATGGATTGCCAATGTTGTTCCCCTGCCCAAAAAGGACGGCAAAGTGCGAATGTATATGGACTACAGAGATTTGAATAGGGCAAACCCTGAGGATGATTTTCCACTCCCCCACATTGATATTCTAGTTGACAATACGGCACAACACAAAGTGTTTTCCTTCATGGACGAATTCTCAGGTTACAACCAAATCAAAATGGCACTTGAGAACATGGATAAAACAACGTTAGTTACGCAGTGGGGCAGTTTCTGCTATAAAGTGATGCCATTCAGACTGAAGAATGTTGGGGAAACCTATCAGCGTGCCACGATAGCTTTATTTCACAACATGATACATCACGAAATAGAGGTCTATGTGGACGACATGATAGTCAGATCTCAAACAGAAGAAGAACATCTTGATCACTTATAAAAACTGTTTGAGAGACTGAAGAAGTATAAACTGAGGTTGAATCCAAACAATTGCACATTTAGGGTACGGTCTGGTAAACTCCTAGGCTTTATCGTCAGCAACAAAGGTATTGAAGTAGATCATGCCAAGCTAAAAGCAATACAAGAGATGCCTGCTCCTCATACTGAGAAGGAAGTCAGAGGGTTCTTGGGACGTTTGAACTACATTTCCAGATTCATCTCTCTCCTGACAGCTACTTGTGAACCAATCTTCAAATTGTTGAAGAAAGATCAAGTAGTCAAATGGAATGACGAGTACCAAGTTACTTTTGACAAAATCAAAGAATACTTACAAGAGCCTCCTGTTTTGATGCCACCAGTCGAGGGAATACCATTGATCATGTATCTGACTGTTTTAGAAAACTCAATAGGGTGTGTACTGAGGAAGCATGACGAGTCTGGACGAAAAGAGCATGTTATTTATTACCTGAGCAAAAAGTTTACTGATTGTGAAACCAGATTTTCACTGCTCGAGAAAACTTGCTGCGCTCTGGCATGGGTTGCTCGCCGGCTAAGACAGTATATGCTGGCTCATACTACTTTGTTGATATCTAAAATGGATCCGATAAAATACATCTTCGAGAAGCCTACTCTTTCTGGGAGAATAGCGAGATGGAAGATGATCCTGACAGAATATGACATACAGTATACTACCCAGAAAGCTATAAAAGGCAGTGTACTAGCCGATCACCTTGCTCACCAAGCTGTAGAAGACTACCAATCCATGAAGTTCGAATTTCCAGATGAAGACATCATGACGGTAAATAACTGTGAAGAATTCAAGCCATATGACAGACCTGAACAAGGATCCCGATGGACCCTATTCTTTGATGGGGCCTCCAACGCACTTGGCAATTGTATCGGTGTTGTACTCATATCTCCGGAAGGGTGTCATACTCCCTTTACTGATAGACTTTGCTTCAATTGTACAAAAAACATGGCGGAATACGAAGCGTGCATCTTTGGTCTCAAAGCTGCCATAGACTTGGGGATCAAATCCTTGGATGTATTCGGAGATTCAGCTTTGGTTATCAGTCATATCAAAGGGGAATGGGACACCAAACACCCTAACCTTATCCCTTATAAAGAACATGTTTTGACATTGTTACCACACTTTGAGAAGATTACCTTCGAGCATTTCCCGCGAGAGGAAAATCAGCTAGCAGATGCTCTAGCCATAATGTCATCTATGTTTAAACTTAATTGAGATAACGAGGCTCCCAAGATCACCATCGAATGAATGGAGGAACCAGCGCACTGTCACGAGATTAATACTGAAGAAGTAGTGGACCAGCCTTGGTTTCACGAAGTCAATAAGTATCTCGAGGCTCAAGAATATTCAGAAGGAGCTTCAATCAATGATAAGAAGTTCTTAAGAAGATTCTCTGCTAAATTTTTCCTTAGTAACGACATCCTGTACAAACGCAATCATGACTCTGTGTTACTTCAATGCGTAGACAAGGTTGAAGCATAAAGGATCATGGTTGAGTTGCATGAAGGCACTTTTGGCACCCATTCCAGTGGGAATACGATGGAAAAGAAAATCCTACGGGTAGGCTATTACTAGTCTACCATGGAAGCAGACTACTATCAACACTCTCAAACCTGCCACAAGTGTCAGATCTATGCTGACAAAGTGCACGTACCTCCGGTTCCTCTGAATGTCTTGACGGCTCCTTGGCCCTTTTCTATGTGGGGATTGATATGATTGGGGAAATCAAGCCAACAACCTCCAATGGACACTGCTTCATCTTAGTGGCCATTGATTATTTTACAAAGTGGGTGGAGGAAGCTTCCTAAGCTTTTGTTACCAAGAATGTTGTTGCCCGTTTCATCAAGAAAAATCTCATTTGCCGGTACAGTATCCCGGAAAGGATCATCATTGACAATGGTACAAATATCAACAACACTATGATCACCGCGTTGTGCGAGCAATTCACGATCCATCATCACAATTCTTCCCCTTACCGGCCAAAGATGAATGGTGTTGTTGAAGCTGCAAATAAGAATATTAAAAAGATCATACAGAAAATGACAGTCACATACAAAGACTAGCATGAGATGCTACCATTCGCTCTCCACGGGTATCGTACCACAGCTCGCACATCAACCGGGGAAACACCCTATTCTCTTGTTTACGGCATGGAGGTTGTCTTGCCTATTGAGGTCCAGATCCCCTCTCTGAGAATTATGAAGGATTCAGGGTTGAATGAAGACGATTGGATCCAGACTCGACTTGATAAACTGAACTTGATTGATGAGAAGAGACTTACTGCTGTCTGCCAGGGTCAAATGTATCAAAAACGGATGATCAAGGCTTTCAACAAGAAGGTCAGACGCCAAGTGTATCAAGTTAGGGATTTGGTAAGCAAACTCATCATACTGCCGCAAGGTGATCCCAGGGGCAAATGGACTCCCACCTATGAAGGACCATTTATAATAAAAAAAATCTTCTCTGGTGGGGCAATGACCTTGACCACCATGGATGGAGATGACCTGCCGCATCCTGCAAACGCGGACATAATCAAAAGATACTACGCATAAGAGACCCGCTAGGTTGACATACCTAGGCAAAACAAGGGCATCCAGGAAAACCAAAAAGGTTCGGGAAAAAATTAGGGATAAAACAAAAAAAAATCTGTACACCCGGCAAGTTGAAAACCCGAAATGGTGACTTGGGCAAAAAAGGGTATCCCGGTGGACTGAAAACCCGAAAGGGAAGTCCAGGCAAAAGTTAGGGAATTAAAGCGTACGACTATGTCCCGTTGGATCAACTTACGGACAACCTGCCAACTCAGAGGTTCTAACCAATTCAATCATCTTCTGACAAGGAAACAAATAGATAATATGCTTAGAGATACAAAGGGTATAGCAAAATGGGAACCCCATGGGATTATTGCACATAATTATCTTTTCTTTGTATTAAAATTTCCATTTTTTCTTACGACAGTGTTCTCCTACTAGAATGTTTATCTCACTGTACAAAAATACTTACTCAAAGTAAATGAAAATATATTCCTTTGAAAGTGCAAAACTATCTGTTTTTCTTTTACTCTTGTGTTTTGTTTATAAAAATGTCCAATGATTCATTGTTGAACATATGCATTTGAAAATAATTATTGTTTACAAATAACCAAAGTAAAAGACAATAACTTATGGCTTTAAGAGGTAGGGAGATATCTCTATACTATTTCCATAAATTCCCCACAATTTGTAGTTTAATTCCCAGCGGAAGAAACATCCAATTATCAATCCCCGATAGAAGTTGTTCATTTTCTCAGGATTTCACAACAGGATTTTACAAGCAGTACATGGAATTTCCTTTACAATAGAGTTTATTTCTCTAAGCAGACATTCATTAACACTTAGACTTCACAACATGAAGACTTATCCTCCATATCCTCAGCAGCAGTCAAGGATTTATTTTCCCCAATCCAACAGCAGTGCAACAAACTAGCTCACATACGTATACATCACATCCATATATCATAAACATTGATAACAAGAATGAATTATACTATGCATTTCATACAACATATCATTGCATATTAGCTAACATTTTATCTTTTTTAGGATAAGGTTAACAGCTACCATTAACAATGTTCAAAGTTTTCAGATACAGTTCAGATACGCTCCAGACACGGATGACATTCTGATACTCATTCAGATTGAACTTTCAGATACAGTTCAGATACGCTCCAGACACGGATGCCATTCGGATACTCATTCAGAGTCAACCTTTTTGATACAGTTCAGATATGCTCCAGACACGGATTCCATTCTGATACTCATTCAGATTCAACTCTCAGATACAATTCAAATACGCTCTAGACACGGATGCCATTCTGACACTCATTCAAAACTAGCTTTCAGATACAATTCAGATACGCTCCAGACACGGATGCCATTCTGACACTCATTCAAAACTAACTTTTAGATATAATTTAGATACGCTCCAGACACGGATGCCATTCTGATAATCATTTAAAATCAGCTCCTAGATACAGTTGAGATACGCTCTAGACACGGACGCCATCTTGATACTCATTCTTCCAGCTAACAAATTACAATACCAACAATCACTCTTGGATGGCATCTACAAGCCCGTCTCTAAAAACTTTCTATCACCTCTCCAAATGGCATATTTAAGCCCATTCCCTCAACCATCACATCACCGAGTGCAAATTTCTGGGCACTCTAGTGTCCAATCATCTTCCACCTTCAGGTCACGACTGGCAAAACATGCCAATCTAACTCTTCAGGCTTAAGAAGATTGAACAGGGGTAGCTGTTGTACCCCAAAATTTTCCCTCTTAACTTATCAAGAATTTTCTCACAAAATCTCCTTGGGCTCAAGACTGCGCTAGGGTTTGATCAGCTCAAGACACCTCTTTATGCACTGATGACCAAAATTAGGGTTTGAGTGTGCACAAGGATTTTTTAACTTCCAATGCACCATATGAATTTCATTGACCATTATGGACCCCCAAGATTACTCATGTCAAGTTTTAAGCCTTGGATCACATTTTTGCTCAGTCAGTTGAGCAGTTGACCTAAAAATCAGTTGTATTGGGGAAAAAGTCAACCATGGCCAATTTATAGTAAAACTTCATAATATTTTATCCACATCAACATTTTAAACCCATGTGTATCATTTTATCAAGTTTGGACCACAATTCCTCAAGATATTTGATCAAATCTCCAAAAGGGCAAAATGGTCAAAATTAGGGTTTTGACTGGGAAAGGGAAATTTCTGATTTTTGACCTAGAAAATGGTCAATTGGTTTAAATCATGATCTCAAGAGTCCAATTGCATCATTTTTACCTAATGACATGATTCAAAACATTGCAAATCCATTGGATTGATAGATGAATTTTGCAGTCAATTGATCAAAAGTCAATTGTATACTAAAAGTCAAACTTTGACTTTTTGGTAAAATTTAAGCACCAAAGATCACAATTCATCAAAACATGTCAAAATAGGAAACTTATTCATCAAGAAATCAAGATTTCATTTTGAAAAGTCAAAATTTCTAAACTTAGAAATTTTTCTAAGTGTCAAAAATTTCTTATTTTTTCATAACTTTGAGAAATTTTTTCACCATGATGCAAGATGATTCAAAGGAAACTTCCAACATGAAAGTTGTATATCTCCATGAAATCTACAACTTTCCTTCACACAACTTCTCCTAAAAGTGCTTGGATCTCAATTTATAATTTTGTGAATACATGCTCGTGAACTAAAAAAGACTTAGTGAAATTTTGCCTTAGTTAGGCAGATTTTTGACCTAACTTCATGGAATTTTTTTACATAGTTCCAAGGGGAATCTTCAAAAGAAATTAAAATATGAGTTGTATATCACATTTAAATCTTTCCAAAATGTCAAATAACTCCTTGAGATCATTCTTGAGTAGGGAGAATCGAAGAGATGAAGTTGGTGTTTTGTCACTTGAATTATAGGTCATTTTCATGATGAACACAAATGCAAATCAATGTTAGGCTGCATAATATTTGCTTTGCAGGTCTCAAAATTGTTTTTCACTCCATAATTAATGGATTACACAAACTTTTGAGCTATAATCCAAGTGATTTAAGCTTTATCCAATTCACATTGCCATTTTGGGAAGAAAGTTAACAATACCATTCTTGTAAAGCAAGCTTTATGCATAAAGTCCACTCTTGAGCCTCTAACTTGTTCCCTCTGATCAAACTTCATCTACGAAGTCATAAGCAAGTGTGTTTAAAGCATAACCACTCTATCTTAGCAATTACACAAGACATTGAAAGTTGTTTTCTCAAAAAAATCACATGTTTAGCTTAAGAATGCAAATTCAAATTTTGATCAACAACAAGTCTCCAAACTTGTTGCTTATAAATAGAAGCACTATTTGTGAGCTAGAACACGAGTTTGAACACCTTAAAATACACCAAAACTCTCTCAAGTCAGAAATTACCCAAAAACTCCATTGTTGCACAGTTTCTGACCTTGAACTTCAAACTCACATTTCCCTCGTGTGTTTCTTGGCCTTTTAGTTTCTAAAGCTTCCTTGCATCAAGAGTAACTCATCCTTGTACCTATTTCACTTCTGTAACACCATTTTCCCCGTCCTCCATAACCAAAAATAGAGCATCACAGTTGTACTTCTCCAGACCATTCCAGCCATCCTCAGCTCAAGCCAATCATTGCATTAGCTTCCTAGAGGTCCAAGGAAGCTAACCTGGTCATGGGCACTGCCTGAAACAAGCTCAAATCCTTTTCACGATTTTTAGTTTTGAGGTATTTTTCTTGAACTTATATCTCATTACTTAGGCATTGTTAGGCTTGCATTTGTGAAGATAAAATGTAGACCTCATTGCCACGAAATTGTACATATCCATAGTTTGCATTTACATGGGCTGAGCTTAGAGAATTTTAGAGTTGAAGTTTATGAAATTTTTAGGGTTCAAATTAGGGCCAGAAAAATTCTCATTTATCTTTGACATTTAGCATTAGTTATTTACATGGTTAGATTCGTGAGGAAGAATGCAACAAATTTCATTTTGTCATCTTCCATTTTTATTGAGAAATAAAGAAGTTACAGGTACACCGGCTGAAGGTTGAAGATGAAGTCATCAGGACTTGATTTGCCTTACATATTTATTATTTTGTTTATATAAAGGGATATATAGCCACCCCAGTGGTAAAGCGCACGTCTGTTAACCTTAGGGACCTGGGTTCGAGCCCCAGTGGTACCCTTTTGCCATTTTTTTCATATTTTCTGATTTTTCTAACATTTCTTGCAGGCGCTGGGCCCTTTGTGCTCGATTTTTGTTTTTTTTGCTAGCTAACCCCCCTGCCTGCTTATACACCCCTGGCCCAATTTGTTTTATTTTCTTAATTCTATTTTTTTTTCTTAATTATTTTTTCACTAAAATTAAAAATCATAAAAATAATATAAAAAATTTTATCTTCATTTTAATTTAGTTTATTTTATTTTTCTCATAAAATAATATTTTTATTAACTATACTTTATTTATTTTTTTACAAATCACCTTGTAAATTTAATTAAAACTAGGTTAATATTTATTTTTCTTTTACACCTATTAAAATATATTATTTTTGATATAAAAAAAAAGACTAAAAATATTTCATGATGCCATGAATATTTTCAAGACCAAAATACCAAAAAATACTTTTTTTTCTAAACTAATTTTCTTTTTATCAACTAAATAGAATTAGGGTTTTATTCAAAAATCTTTTCTTAATTAATTTCTTTTCTTAATTAGTTTAAGTTAATTTAATTTTGATTAATTATTTTTCTCTAATTAGGTTTAGGTTAAAACCCCTTTCATATAAAAATCCAAACAAAAATCATTTCTTTCCATTTGCATTTGTACTTTATATTTATTCATTTCCTTGTACATTTATTCAATTTGGTTGTAATAGATTAATTAGGTTTACATTATTGCAATCCCCGTTCACAAATTGTATACCCCCTCCCACAAGTATTGTAATAGCGTAGTAACTTTAAATTCCGCAATTTATCGCTTTATATACAAATGCTAGTAATTAGAATTTGTATGGAAAGAACAAAATCAATCAAATAGAAGAACCTAATTCAAGATAAAATCAAGCATGAAAACAATACACTTGCACACAAACACCCCTAGGGTTACCCCACTTGGTTGCCTTATACAAAATGGTCATATTACGCATGTAAGGTATCTTAGCAAAAACAAGTGAATACAAGATCATAGTCCCTCGATGACGCTATCTAAGTTGACTTACCAATGATCTTAGTCCCTAAAAAAGAATGCTAAGATACCTTGCAACATTTCTAATCATGGCTATACAATGACCCACGCCCGTCCCGGTTACATCCAAAGATAGGGTTGCTTACCAAATCAATGGTAAGACAACAATGTCAAAGGAAGAGAAAATGAACAAGAAAGACATTTGAGTAGGTAGATTGCTCCTAATTAATTGATCCATTTCAAAACAAACATCCTTGCTATTTTTAAAAACAAACACATACACTTTCACACATCTTACAAAATTGAAAACATTTTCAAAAGATCAAACATATTTGTATATATTCTTACAACCAAGAATCATTACAAAGATTTCCTAAACAATGGCCTCTTTACAAAATACTTTCAAAAACCACACAAAGCACAATTTCAAACAAAAGCAATTGATCTAGCAAGTAACTAAGAGCCCATGGAAAACCATGGATGAAAAGGGTGCTAATACCTTCCCTTTTCATAATCTACCCCCCGAACTCAAGAAATAATCTCAAAGGTCTTTCCTGTACTTTTTCACCTTTCCTTTTGGATAAAAGAAAATTCGGCGGCGACTCTTGCTAACCGCAACATTTGCGATCAAACGCAAAACACTCAAGTCAGTTCTCCCACCATATCACAGTCTTGGATTAACTTTAACTGGAATAGAAATCAGAAAAATCTTAGCATCAATTTAACTGAACTAGAGAAGGGTCTTGGATTAACTTTAAATGGAATAGAAATCAGAAAAATTTTAGTATGATTTAACTGAACCAGAGAAAAGTCTTGAATCATCTTCAACTGGAATAGAAATCAGAAAAATCTTAGTATCGATTTAACTGAACCAGAGAAAGGTCTTGGATTAACTTTAACTGGAATAGAAATAAGAAAAATCTTAGTATCGATTTAACTGAACTAGAGAAAAGTCTTGATTTATCTTCAACTGGAATAGAAATCAGAAAAATCTTAATATTGATTTAACTGAACCAGAGAAAGGTCTTGGATTAACTTTAACTAGAATAGAAATCAGAAAAATCTTAGTATTGATTTAACTGAACTATAGAAAAGTCTTGAATTATATTCAACTGGAATAGAAATAAGAAAAATCTTAGTATCAATTTAGCTGAACCAGAGAAAGGTCTTGGATTAACTTTAACTGGAATATAAATCAGAAAAATCTTAGTATCGATTTAACTGAACCAGAGAAAAGTCTTGAATTATCTTCAACTGGAATAGAAATAAAAAAAATCTTAGGATCTATTTAACTGAACCAGAGATAGGTCTTTTGAGAATGATCTTTCTGAGGAAAATGCTGAAATAGCCCTTCGTCAGATGTAGCCTTTGAGAAGACCGCCAGGTCATATGAGTAGTCACGGTATTTGTTGATTTGATATTTCCTAAAAAGGTAAAGAGTTAGTCGTATGCAATGTCATGATGTATGAAATGCATTGTGAAATGATATTCTCAAAATAAATGAGATTATGTTGTATGCAATATGTATGCGCATCCCATGATATATGAATATGGAATGATGTTGCGATATTTCCTAGTCTGGGAAAATAAACCCCTGAATACTGCTGGAGAGTACTGGGAATTTGAATCCCAGACTACTGTTTGGTAGATGAGGAAAGTGATTCTTTCATTTCCGCTGGGGATGATGAATGGAGATGATTTGCCACGGATTTTTAACTCCTTCTTGAGACTGACTCTAAGAAAAATGATGCTCTGTTGGAAGATTTTACCAATGTAGAGAAATAAACTTTGTTGGGGATAAACTTCCGCAGTTAGATAAATAAACTCTATCGAGGATAAGGCTTTATAAACTGTTCGAGATTATAAATCTTAGCTGAGGAACATGGGTTTCAGCTCTCTAAGGGAACTTTGTTGGAGGAGGTAATTCCTATTTAGGGAAGAAAATGTAAGGATTTTGGTTGTTTTTACTCCGCGATGACATAAACATCACTAGGACGTATGCTGAGGATATGATAGGAGGATGCCCCTGTGCCTACTGGAAAAATTAACTGTCGGGACTACAAATGGCTTTTTTAGACTTTGCCCCGTTTCTTTAAGTCATTAGCAACTGTCTTTCTATTTCATATGCAAGTATTTGTAAACAGTAATCATATTCAAATGCATATGTCAAAAATAATCACTGGACGTTTTTGTAAAACAAAATAGAAAAAATAGAAAACAAAAATAGCTTTATACTTTCAACAAAATGACTTGCATTAATTTTGAAGATTGCCTATAATAGGCGTTTTTGTACAAAGAGACTGACGTTCTAGTAGGAGAACACCGTCATCAAAATGAAAACTATACAAAATAGTGTACAAAGAGAAAACGGCTATGTGTAATAATCCCATTGAGTTTCAGTTCTGCTATTTCCTTTATGTCCTTGAGCGTGTCATCACTTTGCTACTTGTCTGAAGCTGACTGGATTGATTGGTATCGTTTAAGCCTGATAGATGATACTGAAGTATGGTCACAAGGTGATCTAATGAGACATAGTTATACACTTTAAATCCCTAACATTTGCCTGGACCGCCCTTTTGGGTTTTCAGTCCACCAGGATACCCTTTTTGCCAAAGCCACCTTTTCCGATTTTCGACTTGCCGGGTGTACAAATTTTTTGTATTTATCCCTAATTTTTTCCCGAACCCTTTTGGTTTGCCGGGATACCCTTATTTTTTCCTAATCCAGTCAACCTAGCGGGTCTTTATTCATGTGTAGTATCTTTTCACTATGTCCGCATTCAAAGGGGGAGGAAGGTCGTCACCATCCATGGTGGTTAGAATCATGGCTCCACCAGAAAATATGCTTTTAATTACAAATGGCCCTTCGTATGTAGGAGTCCATTTTCCCATGGGATTACCTTGTGGCAGGATGATGCGCTTGATTACTAGATCACCCACTTGATATACCTAACGTATGACCTTTTTGTTGAAAGCCTTGATCATTCGCTTTTGGTACATCTGACCATGACAGATAGCAGCAAGCCTTTTCTCATCAATCATATTTAGTTGGTCAATTCGAGTCTGGATCCAATCATCTTCGTTCAAACCTGCATCCTTCATGATCCTCAAAGAAGGGATCTAGACCTCAATAGGTAGGACAACCTCTATACCATACACCAGAGAGTAAGGTGTTGCCCCTGTTGACGCACGTGTTGAGGTGTGGTAACCATGAAGAGCAAATGCTAACATCTCATGCCAGTCTTTGTATGTCATCGTCATATTCTGTATGATTTTCTTAATTTTCTTGTTAGTAGCCTCCACAGCGCCATTCATCTTCGGTCGGTAAGGGGAAGAATTATGACGCTGGATCTTAAATTGTTTACAAAGTTCGGTGATCATCGTATTGTTGAGATTTGTACCATTATCTGTGATGATTCTTTCTGGTACACCATACCGACAGATAAGGTTATGCTTGATAAACCGTGCCACAACATTCTTGGTAACAGTAGCAAAAGAGGCAGCCTCAACCCACTTCATGAAGTAATCAATGGCCACTAGGATGAAGCGATGCCCATTGGAAGCAGTTGGTCTAATCTCTCCAATCATATCAATGCCCCGTATTGTGAAGGGCCAGGGAGCCGTCAAGACATTCAAGGGAACCAGAGATACATGTACTTTATCAGCATAGATCTGGCATTTGTGACAAGTTCGGGAATGCTGATAACAGTTTGCTTCCATGGTGAACCGATAGTATCCTGTCTGTAGGATCTTTTTAGCCATGGTGTGTCCACTAGAATGGGTGCCAAAGGTACCTTCATGTAAATATGCCATAATCCTCTTTGCTTCGCTCTTGTCTACACACCGAAGTAAAGTAGAGCCATGGTTGCACTTTTAGAGGATTCCATTACTGAGGAAGAACTTTGCGGAGAACCTTCTCAGAAACTTCTTATCATTGATAGATGCCCCCTCGGGGTATTATTGAGCTTCAAGATACCTTTTCACTTCATGGAACCATGGTTTTCCCATCACTTATTCAGTATCGATCTCATAATAGCAAGCTGGTTCATCCAATCTCTCAATAGTGATCTGAGGAGCCTCATTGTCCCATCTGACCTTGAACATAGATGAGATAGTAACTAGCGTGTCCGCTAACTGATTCTCTTCTCGTGGAAAATGTTCAAAGGTGACTTCTTCGAAGTGTGGCAGCAAAGTCAGCACATGTTCTTTGTAAGGGATGAGATTAGGGTGCTTCATTTCTCACTATCCTTTGATTTGACTTATTGCCAAAGCCGAATCTCCAAAAACACTCAAGAACTTTATCCTTTGGTCAATAGCAGCTTTGAGACCCATGATGCATGCTTCATACTCAGCCATATTGTTGGTACAGTTGAAACATAATCTGGCGGTGAATGGAGTATGACATCCCTCGAGAGATATGATTACAACATTGATGCCATTGCTGAGTGCGTTGGAAGCTCCATCAAAAACCATAGTCCATCGGGATCCTTTCTCAAGTCCTTCATCCGGTCCAAGCTCTTCACAGTCAGTTACTAACATGATATTCTCATCCGGGAATTCAAAGTTCATGGATTGGTAGTCATCCACATCCTGATGAGCCAAATTATCAACTAATACACTTCCCTTGATTGCTTTCTGGGTTATGTATTGAATGTCATATTCGGTCAGGATCATTTGCCATCTTGATATTCTTCCAGAGAGAGAGGGCTTCTCGAAGATGTTCTTGATCAGATCCATCTTAGATATCAATAAAATAGTGTGAGTTAACATATACTGTCTCAGTCGGTGAGCATCCCATGCCAAAGCGCATCAAGTTTTCTCAAGCAGGGAGTATGTTATTTCACAGTCGGTAAACTTTTTGCTAAGGTAGTATATTGCATGCTCTTTTCAACCAGACTCGTCATGCTGCTCCCGCATACACCCCCATTGAATTATCTAACACTGTTAAGTATATTATCAAAGGTCTTCCTTCAATCGAAGGCATCATAATTGGAGGCTTTTGAAGGTATTCCTTGATTCTACCGAATGCAGTCTGGAATTCATCATTCCACTTTACCACTTGATCTTTCTTCAGGAGTTTGAATATTAGATCCCAAGTAGAAGTTAGATGGGAAACGAACTTGGCAATGTAATTTAGGCGTCCCAAGAAGTCTCTAACTTCCTTCTCAGTGCGAGGAGCTGGCATCTCTTGTATAGATTTCAACTTTGCAGGGTCTACCTGAATATCCTTGTCACTGACAATGAAACCTAGGAGTTTACTATACCTTACCTTGAATGTGCACTTGTTCGGATTTAACCTTAGCTTGTACGTATTCAACCTATCAAACAACTTTTGTAGATGATCAAGGTGCTCTTCCTCAGTTTGAGACCTGAATATCATGTCATCACCATAGACCTCTATCTCATGGTGAATCATGTCATGGAACAAAGCTACCATGGCTCGCTGATAGGTTGCCCCAGCATTCTTCAATCCAAGTGGCATCACTTTGTAACAGAAAGTCCCTCATTATGTGACGAAGGTTGTCTTCTCCATGTCCTCGGGTGCCATCTTGATCTGATTGTAACCATAGAAACCGTCCATGAAGGAAAATATCTTATGTTGCACGGTGTTGTCAACCAGAACGTCAATATGGGGAAGCAGGAAGTCATCGTTGGGGCTCGCCATGTTTAAATCTCTGTAGTCCACACATATCCGTACCTTACCGTCCTTTTTAGGCACTAGGACTACGTTAGCAACCCATTGTGGGTAAGAGGTGACAGCTAAGAACCCAGTGTTGAATTGCTTCATCACTTCTGCCTTGATCTTCTCTGACATTTCAAGACGCATACGACATACCTTCTGCTTTACTGGAGGGCAGTCTTCTTTATTCGGGAGACAATGAACCATAATATTTGTGTCTAGCCCTGAAATATCTTCATATGACCAAGAAAAAATCTCGACATAATCATGCAACATCTGTATCAACCACTGTTTGGCACTATGCTCCAAATTTACACCTATCTTTACTTCTTTTCTGTCCTCTTTTATGCCCAAGTTCACTGTCTCAACTGGCTCTTCATGAGGCTATATAACCCTTTCTTCCTGTTGTAACAATCTGGCAAGTTCTCTGGGTACCTGACAATCTTTTTCACCTTCGTTCTCGGCTTGGTTGATCAAATTTTCAAAGTCATAACCGGAAATAACAGAACCATTATCAATGGGATCCATAGTGGATATGGATTTGCATTTTGATACGTGAGTGTGTGTAAGAGCATAACTGTATTGACAAAGTAAAAAAGCAGGAAAAAAAGACAGAGAGCGCAAAATTTGTATGTAAAACATACAACGGTTTATTAATGACATATGAGATTGAAACATGATAACCCTCACAAATAAACCATTGTGCCCCGGGTAAGACACATGGCCATAGAGTTTATATTGTTTAATTATTACATATCCGAAAACAAAAAAGACAATTACTTCTGAATAAAAGTAATTGGTACAAAGTCTTTAGCCGTCCAGTTACTGGGTCCACTGTTGGAAGTAGGGAAGATCCAGCTATCCATGTCATAGTCACCTTTATTGTCTTCTAAAGCGTTGACCCCATGATTGCTGATGCGTAGGGGAGGTCCTCCAGCACGAGCACGACGAACATCCCTTTGAGCCCCTAAAGAGAAAACCAAACCAAACTTATCAGATTTGTATAGAATTCCAGGGAGTTGTACTCAAATGGTACATCCACCTTCTTCAATAACTACTTTGGCGTCCTTGAGAGAAACCATTTTCAAGGGAGGTCTGGTGATCTTCGGCAGATTAGTAACAGTCTCAGTTGCAACCATGGTTTGGAGCACCTCTTCAAAGTTTTGACAAGGAGTATCGATGAACTCGCCGTCCATTTCCACATACCTGAAAGAGTTCAGGTGTCTTACCATGTGTTTAACCCCAAATTTTTCCTCTCATTTATCAAATATTTTCTCACAAGATCTCCTTTGGTTCAAGACTGCACAAGGATTGATCAGCTTAAGACACCTCCTTAAACATTGATGCCTGAAATTAGGGTTTGAGATTGCACAAGGATAATTTAACTTTTAATGCCTCATATGACTTTCATGGATCATTAAGGACCCCCAAGATTTCTCATGTCAAGTTTCAAGTCTTGGATCACATTTTTGCTCAATCAATTGAGCAGTTGACCTAAAAATTAGTTGTATTGGGGAAAAAGTCAATTGTGGCCAATTTACAGTCAAGCTTCATAATTTTTGATCCATATCAACATTATAAACTCATATGTATCATTTGATCAAGTTTGGACCACAGTTCCTCAAGAAATTTGATCAGATCACCAAAAGGGCAAAATGGTCAAAATTAGGGTTTTGATTGAGAAATGGCAATTTCTGCTTTTTGACCTAGAAAATGGTTAATTGGTTTGAGTCATGATATCAAGAGTTCAATTGCATCATTTTACCTAATGGCATGACTCCAAACATTTCTCAAAGTCATTTGATTGATAGTTGATTTTTCAATCAACTGATCAAAAGTCAACTGTACACTGAAAAGTCAAACTTTAACTTTTTGGTCAAAATCAAGTGTCAAAGATCAAAATTCATCAAAACATGTCAAAATATGAAACTTGTTCATCAAAAAATCAAAAAGTCAAGATTTCATTTTGAAAAGTCAAAGTTTCCAAACTTAGAAATTTTTCTAAGTGTTGAAAACTTCAAATTTTTTCACAACTTTGAGCCATTTTTTCATCATGATGCAAGATGATTCAAAGGAAACTTTAATCATGAAATTTGTATATCTCCATGATATCTAAAACTTTTTGTTACACAACTTCTCCTAGAAATGCTTAGATCGCATGTTATTAATCCATGAAGTCATGGTCATGAAACTAAACACTTAGTGAAAATTTTGCCCTAGTTTAGGAAGGATTTTGACCTAACTTCATCAAAAATTTTCACATAGTTCCAAGGGGTATTTTTAAAAGTGATTCAAAAAGGGGTTGTAAAGCACATTACAAGCTTTCCAAGATGTCCAAGAACTCCTTGAAATTATTCTTGAGCAAGGATAATCGAAGAGAGGAAGTTAGGGTTTCAAACTGAAATTATAGGTCATTTTGTGATGAACAAGAATTCAAATCTCAAGCCTATGCTGCACAACCTTGCTTTGCAGGCCTCTAAACCTCAATATCTCTCCCTAATAAGAAGATTACACTTGCTTTTGAGCTATTATCCATTTAATTCAAGCTTTATCCAAGATAATTTTCCATTAATGGCACAAAAGCACCATTGCCATTTACATAAAGCAAGCTTTATGCAAAGTCAACTTGCATTGAGCTTTTCACTTGTCCCTTATGCACAAACTTCCTCTACAAAGTCAGATAATCATGTTTAAGGTTAGTAACCACTCTAGATAGCTTTGTACCTTGCCTTGAAACCATACTTGTCTAGCTTGCTTCAAAAACAATTCAAAATCCCATAACTTGTGATCTTGTGATTCTGACCACCTCAAGTATCCAAACCTTTCCCTATATTTCAAGTCACTCTTATGCAAGCTAAAACACGAGCTTAAGCACCCTGAAACACTCCCAAACTCTCTCAAATCAAAAATTGCCCAAAAACTCCATTGTTGCACAGTTTCTGACCTTGGACTTGTAACTCATATTTCCCTCGTGCGTTCTTTGGCCTTTTTAGTTCCTAAAGCTTCCTTACATAAAATACAACTCATCCATGTCCTTGTTACACGACTGTAACTCCATTTCCATCATCCTCCATAGCCAAAATCAAATAACTGTACATTGACTTCTCCAGACCATTCCAGCCATCTATTGCTCAAGCTAATCATTGCATTAGCTTCTTGGGACCTCAAGGAAACTAACCTGATCATCACCATCACTTGAAGCAAGCTCAAACTCAAAATACAATTTCCAGTTTTGAGGTATTTTTTCCTAACTTTGAACTCTTCATACAAGCATCATTAATGGTTTATTTGTGAATAATAAATGTAGATATCATTGTCCTGAAGCTAACCATGTCCTTAGATTTCATTATTGTTGCTTGAGTAGTTAGAATTTTGAATCTGAACCTCTGAAAATATTTAGGTCAGGATTTGGTACCATTAGAAATTCATGATCATTTTTGAGAATTAGCCTAAGTTATTTACATATTCATAATCGTGAGAAAATTTCTAACAAGTTTGATGTTGGAAGTTTTATGAATGATTGAGAAATGATGAAGTTACAGGTCCTTTGGTTGGAGGTTGAACATGAAGTGTATTCATGACTCATTTTGTATTATATATTTATCATTTCAGTTAAGTTAACGGGTGTATAGCCACCCCAGTGGTAAAGGCAGCGCGCGTTTATGGTCAAGGGCGTGGGTTCAAGCCCTAACTCTGCCACTTTTGCTATTTTTCTAACATTTCCTCTTTTTTTTCCTTCCAAAAACGGGCGCATGGGCCTCCCAATGATTAGGCCTTTCCTTTTTTGCTATTTCTTACCCCCTGATCACTCTTGCAACTTCTGGCCCATTATTTTTCTTTGTTATTTTATTTTCTTTTTTAATTTATTTTATTTTCATTTTATATTTTCTTTATTATTATTATTATTAATGATAAAAAATCCAAAAATATTTTATTTATTTATTTATATATTTAGAAAATGCTCATTTATATTTTATTTTTACCATAAAAACAAAAGGACAAAATCGTTTTCATCTAATAAATTAATTTCTTTTTTTATTCAATAAATATTTAGACTAGGGTTTAACTATTATATTATTTTCTTGTGAATAAAAATAATTTAAAACTTAGCTTTATTTTAATTAATTAAATTTTCATTTGTATTTTCATTAAGATAAAACCTTTCATAGAAAAACCCTAAACAAATCTTTTTTAGTTAATTTATTTTCTTATTTAGTTTAAATTAATTTCATTTAATTTTCATTAATCATTTTTCTTAATTAGGTAAAAAAAAACCTTTTCATGAATACTAAACAAAAATCACATTTCCTTTTGCATTTACATTCTTGTATTTCTATTTATTCATTGTTTGTACAATTTTCGATATGGTTGTAATAATTATTTAGATTTAATTTTATTGCAATTTCCCCATTAGTAATTTGTACACCCCCTCTCCTAAATGATGTAATAGCTTAGTATTTTTAAATTTCGCAATTTAATGCTTTATATACAAATGCTAGTAATTAGGGTTTTTATGGCAAGAATAAAATCAACAAGTAGCAAACCCTAATCAAGACAAATCAAGCATGTAAACCAATACACTTGCACACACACACCCTTAGGGTAAACCCACTTTGTTGCCTTATAAAATGGCCATATTACGCATGTGAGGTATCTTAGAAAAAACAAACAAAATACAAGATCATAGTCCCTCGATGACACTATCCATGTTGCCTTTCAAAAATGATCTTAGTCCCTTAAAGAAAATGCTAAGATATCTTACAACATTGCTAATCATGGCTATATGATGACCCTTGTCCATCCCTTTTACATTCAAAGATAGGGTTACTTACCAAATCAATGGTAAGATAACAATATCAAAGGAAAGAGGAAATAAACATGAAAGACTTTTGAGTAGGTAGATTTCAAAACAAACACCAACAATTTCAAAAACATCTTTCAAACATGAAAACATTTTCAAAAGATCAACACTTTGTAGATATTCGTACGAACGAGAATCATTACAAAGTTTTCCTAAACGATGGCGCCTTTTCAAAATACTTTCAAAAACCATACAAAGAACATTTTTCAAACAAAAGCAAGTGATCTAGCAAGCAACTAAGAGCCCATGGAAAACCATGGATGAAAAGGGTGATAATACCTTCTCTTTTCATAATCTACCCCCCGAACTCAAGAAAACATCTCAAAGGTCTTTCCTGTTCTTTTCAGCCTTTCCTTTTGGATAAAAGAAAAGTCGATGGCGACTATTGCTAACCGCAACATTTGCGATAAAATGCAAAACGACCAAGTCAGTTCTCCCACCGTGTTACAGAACTGGCGACTCTGCTGGGGATTGTTTTAAAACTGGGGTTACCTTAGGGATAGATCACATTTATTTCTTTTATTGTTTGACTTGTATGCTTTACATTTTGGTTCTTTATTTGGGTTTGAATCCTCTACCCAGATTTTGGATACCTTATAGGTAAGTAGCAATACGTTGTGGAAACTGTGTGGAGTATACTGATATTGTCCAATCAATAGCTACGTTAGTGTGACATATTTGTGGGTACCGGTAGCCCTTGAGTAGTCAAGGAGAATACGGGGCCGCTGATTGATGTCATGAAGCACTAACTAACTTCTAGAATCTTTACTTGACCAACTTGGCCATTAGGACGTAGTGAGATGACCGACTTTGGTGCAGTCTGAAGTTGGTAGATACTCGTTACTACACTCATTGAGGTTTGTTTTTTGGGATATTTCTATCGCCATTAAAGAGGATTACACTGAAACAATGCCCGATAAAACAAACCAATGATATTTAGCTCCCTTAGAACCTGGTTACTATTGCTAGGACAGGTTTGAGCCAACTAAACTTCAAGAGGGTACTTAACTATGAGACTTCATGCAAGCCTAAACCTAAGGACTTGTTTGTTTTGTTTGTATATATTTACTTGTATATAACATTATAAACATCATAACATCATACTCATACTCACTAACCATTTCAAGGATTTTCGGATTTATCTTTGTTCTATTTTGTAGGACATGGATTATATTCGCAGGAAAGCCATTCAAGTCAATCTTGTAAGGATCCCTCCTCAACTTAAAGAGTTAGCATCAAGGGTTCCCAAAAATTCTCCATTTACCGAAAGACATGGTCGCCTCCTAAACTTGGTGACTTCCAACACTGATGAGGATGTTATGATGGTGCTCTTCCAGTTCTTTGATCCTCTACAGCATTGCTCCACATTTCCCGATTATCAACTTGTGCCAACATTGGAAGAATTCTCCTAACTCTTGAGAATTCCCATTTTCAATCAACTACCCTTCAACGATACGGAATGAGATCCAAAACCAGAAGAGATTGCTCAAGCCCTACAATTGCAACCATCTGATGTCACAACTAATTGGGAAACAAGGAGTGGTGTCAAAGGTTTCTTAGCCAAATTCTTGTTTGAGAAAGCTCAAAAATGTTGGAACTCCTTGGACTTGCAAGCTTTTGAGGAAATTGTGGCTCTCCTCATCTATGGGGTGGTTTTGTTTCCAGTTCTGACCAACTCATAGATGTAAACACCGTCAAAATCTTCATGTCTCGTAACCCGGTGCCTACTTTGTTAGGAGACATACTACATTCTTTTCACACTCGCACTATGAGGAAAAGGGGTATTCTCATGTGTTTTAATCCTCTCTTGGCAAGGTGGTTTATTTCGCATCTTCCACAATATGTATTGAAGAACGATCAAGGATCAAGGTGGTCACATAGGTTGATGACGCTCAAACATTTAGACATTCATGGGTGTTCCTGATCTATAGAGAATGTTACTATCGTCGATCATTGTGGAGAATTCCTTAATGTCCCCTTACTTGGCATTAGGGGAGGTATCACTTATAACCCCTGCTTATCCTTAAGACAGTTTGGTTATGCCAGAAGGGATGGCCCACATGAGATGCTTATTCAAGGGTTGGTATTTAACTACGAGAATGATGATCAAGGTCACCGCTAGAGGTTAATCCGAGCTTGGAGGATGTTGAACAAGGTAGATAGCAAGACATTGGGGCATAAAATTCCATCCCTCTTGAGCCTTATCTCAAATAGGTACGTGCTCATGCTCAAAGTCTTATGATGCCTTACCCCTCTATTCTCCCAGTTATCATAGAGCTTGTTGTGGAAGGAGATGTCTCATACACTGTTATACCCTAAATTTCGTCTTTAATTTTTTCAGTTGCACATTCATACCATATTTTGTCATTTGGTCACAATCATTAATAAATAGCTTCATTCATTACATTTGCATCATTTAATCATGTTTAAGTTGACCAAAAGTCAGTTTAAATCGACATTTGCATCATTCTGTAGTTGAAAAATACCCGATATTTCACTTCATGCATTTTTATCTGTTTACTCATTTCTTACATTGTTCCAAGTTGTTTATGTGTTGATAATAAAAATATTTCGGTTTTATAGACAGACTGTTAAATTCGATTCGACAATGTGCGGAAAATTAGCGAGAAAAATATTTCAAGTTTTCACCTTTTACCGATCATTTTATGAATCTGCGTTTCCTATAGATTATGATGGTATGCTCGCTTTATTTTTTCAGTACTGTTTGAAGTCTCATTTTTAACCGTAAACGTCTGTTTAGCCTGATATTTTTATTATCATTTTATTTCAATTTCGACTTTTTGAATATTTTTTCTTTAATCCTTGTGACATGTATATTATTTTAATGTGTTCATTTTATTTTTTCGGATAAATTTTCATCCAGTTTTTATCATTTTCAATCATTTTGGGTCTTTATTTTTTATTCAGAAAAAATTCAAATAAAAACATTTTAAATTGAGTTTTTTTTTATTTCATTTTTATCATTTAAGGGCTTTTTTGTCATAAAAATATATTAATTATACTTTACTTAATTCTCATTGGTTATTAGAAGAAGTGGTGGATTGATAAAAAAAATTGCAACGACATTTTCTTTTCTTCTTCTCATTTTTCCTCTTCATTTTATCTATTTAAGAGAACTTTTCTCTTTGTAACAACACACCAACAACAACCAAAACCAAACTAAGAGCAACTTCCTCTCTCTAACCTTTCCATTTATCTTCTCTATCCATCCTAATTTCCTCCTCTCTCACTACAAACAACAACTCACTTCCATCTCATAATCCATCACATACTCCCTCTTTCCACGATAAAACCCTTCATCCTCCCTTCGAACCAACCTTCACCGTAACCCACCATCCCAACTTCCATCTTAGCTTAATACTCCCACCGCCAAACCTCTTCACGCTAAAACATTATCCAACAACAACCCACCGATTTCCATCGTAAATCATCACCATCTCCTCACCACCCTTCTCACGTTCTGCACATACCACACAACATGTAGTGGTTCTGTTTCTTTTTTCTTTCTTTATTTATTATTTTATAACTACTATTTTTTTTCCTTATTTATTATATATTTATTTTATTAAAAAGAAAGAATTAAGTAAATAGAGTTTTTGTTTGCCATTTGGACTTGCTTGCTTTGGGCTTTAGGTTTTACTTTGGTTTGCACTATTATATGTTTACTTGCACCCCTTTATTTGTTTTTTATTTTGATTTTGTTGATTCTTGTAAATATCGTTTCAAGTAAATTGGGCTTGACATAAACATTGGTTTAAGCCCCACTTGAATTTTATATTTCCATACTTTATCATTTGCATTTTTTATTGTATTATTTTATTTTATCTATTTCGATTTAATATTTGGTACTGTAAATATATACTTGTATATAAATATTTTGACTGTATATTTTATTCACTTCATTTGTAAATAAATTCAGGTTATGTAAATATTATTGTCATCGCGTTGCGATTTTCATTTTAATTCAAATTAACTTTTGAAAAATGTAAGGACACACATAGGCTTTCCCGTGTTGTTAGTTTTGGCTGTATATTTCATGTGATGCAGGAAATCTTATACAGTGAGCTTTATTCGACATCTTGAGCCTTATCCGGTACCATGAGCGTCATCGATGATTTCATTTTTCCGTGATTTATTTTCACGTGTTTCACTTCTCGCTTGTGATTCATTGTGCTTTATTCGTTGCTGGGAGTATTATCTTACATCTGGTTTTTTGATGCTGCCGACTTGTGATTTATTTTCACCTGAGGTTTGGTATACTCTTAGCTTATTTTTTTTGTCTATGGCTTTAAACCCAAAGAGATGGGAATACAGTATTGACTTCATCATGTCAAGTACTGGTTTCTTATTCGGTTGGATTCGCTTTATCGTATCTTTTACCCTCCTGTACATAAGATATTGTTTGCATTTTCTCCTATTTTTTTAATTTTCAAAATCTTCTCATCTTTTTCAAAACCTTCTTTGTTTATAAAATTGAACCTCTTTCATAATAAACCTCGACCTTGTCGAGTGCCTTCTCTTTTAAAACTTATTTTCTTTAAACAAACTTCAATTCACTTAATAATACTTCGACATCTTTAGAAATTAACAAAAACACTTCAACTCATTCAAACCTTTTTATACGCTCGAGCACCTTTACCCTTCAAAACTTTTTTCGAGTTGAGACATGAGTCATTGATAGTCGAACAACATTCTCATATCCCTATGGTTATAAAGGTGTTGACTTTTCCACTTCAGTACTAGAGGCATTCTCAAACCCTCACTCTTGCTGACGTAGGGTCCATCTTTCTCACACCTTGTGAGTGTTAGTCAAGATTTCTCTCCTAACAATGACGACTTGTCTCCTTGTTTAAAATCAACCAACGGATAAGTCTTTTCTAGCCAAACTACGGTGCTCTGACTTTTCCATTGCACGAGGGAGTATGTAGGCACTAAGTCTTACGACCCAAGGCGAGCAACAAAAATAATAAAAAAAATATTTCATTTTCTATTGTTTACAAATACTCATTCATTCTTTTCCTTTAGCAAGTAAACCTTTACATGACACTCCTTTAAAAAAAACCAAACAAAGTGGATCCTGCAGAGTACCGTAGATGCTTGGGGTGCTAATACCTTCCTTTTGCATAACCGACCCCCGTACCTCGATCTCTAATCTTTTTAGGTTTTTTTCGCTTTTTCCCATTTCCCTTTGGAAACAATAAAGTGCGGTGGAGAATTCATTGTGTTGAGTTAAGTCAATTGATGGCTTAAATCTCAAATCTTTACCGCTACATTTCTTTTCATATCATCACTGTCGCAATTGATTTCATCTCTGCTACGTCTCTTCGATGACGGTGATTTTGTGCACGACAGAAAAGTGGCGAATTCATTGGGGACAGATTAACCTATTGCTTGTTCGTTCCTAAGTGGGTCAATCTTATCTTTGTTTGTTTCTCTTCTGTGAGTGTGTATATATTGTTTTACTTGTTGTTTATTACTTCCCATTATGTTGTATATATGTTTGTCTGGATTTTCTTAGTTTTCAGGGGCTTGGTGATTTCTTATAAGTCTTCTACCCAGACTTTGGGAAAACTTAAGATAGGACGGGCGGTATAGTTATGTTAACTTTGAGGGAGTAATCCCAAAAAAAGGAGACATGAGATCCCCCACTCAGTGGAGGCCCCTTTGACTGTAGTGTCATTTATTGAGTAATCGGGAAGACGTACTACTTTCAACCTGGGAGCCTGCTGAAGCTGAGGACCGTAGATTACCTAACCCATCTTGGCCTTTTAGGTGTAGTGCGGAAGCTATGATGGAGTAATCCGGAAATAGTTATCACGCGATGGTACGCTCAGACGAGTTTTTCCTGAGAATATTGCTAATTACCGAGTTACTCGGGATGTTGGTAATATCTGAAGGAAGGATGTAGACTTTGGGAACCTCTTAGAACCTTGTTCGACAGATGATAACCGTTAGTCCCTACCTTATGGGTTGTACATTTGACTCCAGGCTCGTGACTTTAAACCATGTGATCCTGTTACTGTGCAGTGCATTTCATAACATTGCATATCATTTGCATCTTCTGCATCATTATGCATACATCCAGGTTGTTCAGGATCTTATTTCCAATTGCTTCTTTCTTCTAGTTAGTCGTCTACCGTCAAGTTGATTCCTCAATATAACTATGGGAATTTAGCTGCTGTCAGATTGAGAATGGAAAACCAAGAACAACACAACATGGAAGTCAGAATGGAAATCGATGAGTTGAAGTCAGGCATGGCCAAACTTATTGAGATGATGCAAGTCCTGATTTCCAGAGGAGCGCCACCTCAATGGACTGTGATATCTGAAATCCCAACTGTTGCTGTTGACACTCAACCTATCCAGCATACATCTACTACATGGCCAGAGTTTGGGTTACCTCAGAATTACTCTCCATCTGTTGCAGTTACTTCAATGGTTGGCCAGTCTTCTCGACCAGTCTTCAGGCTCCAGTTTTCACTGAACCTCATCCAATCGTTCATACTGCTTCTTGTCAACCTGTTGCACAAGCTGCTTTTGGGAACCCTCTCTTTGAGTACCATGTTGTCAGTCCCCGAAGTGTGAGTCATATAGACTTTGGTGAGTTTGAAGAGTTCAAAGAACAGTATCAGACTTTGGAGAAGAGACTCATAGCTATGGAAGGAAATGAGTTCTTCAGTGTTGATTCTAATAACATGTGCCTAGTTTGTGATCTGGTTATGCCTGAAAAGTTCAAGACTCCTGAGTTTGAGAAATACTGAGGGCACACTGTCCAAAAAGTCATTTGGTGATGTACTTTCAAAAGATGTATGCTTAAACAAAGAATGACAATATGCTTATCCATTGTTTCCAAGATAGTCTAAGTGGACCTTCATTGAAATGGTATATGGGACTTGAGAAAGGTCGTATCCAATGCTTCCAAGATCTTGTTGATGCTTTCATAAAATCAATAAAAATACAACCTTGACATGGCACCTGATCATCGCCAACTGCAAAATATGTTTCAAATGAGAAAGAATCTTTCAAGGAATATGCTCAACGATGGAGATGATTGGCATCTCAAGTTGAACCGCCTCTAGTAGAGAAAGAGTTAACTGGTTTGTTCATGGATACTTTGTCCCCTTTCTTTTGGGAGAAGATGATTGGTAGTGTGTCCTCCAGCTTCACAGACCTAGTGACTATCGGCCAAAGATTAGAAGAAGGAATCAAGAATAGTAATGTGTCTAAAGCTGTTGAGTCTTATAATAGTGCAAAGAAATACCTTGGGAACTTTCAGAAGAAGAAAGAGGTAGAAGCCAATGTTGTCTCGACTGAGAGAAGAGGACCTTGTCGTAGGCCTCAATACACTGATCAACCACAATTAGCGGCTGTTACTCCTGCGGTTAATGCTTAACCAGTTCGAGTTCCTCAATAACAGAATATTATGCAGAATCAGAATCGGAATAGGGCTCAGTTTGATCCCATCCCTATGACATACACTTAATTGTATCCTACAATGGTGCAGAAGGACTTGATTACAACTAGGCCTCTAATTCCTCGAAATCCTCCTCCAGTCGGGTTCAGATCTGACCTTTATTGTGAATTTCATCAGGGAGCTGCCAGTCATGATTTAGAAAGTTGTTATGCATTGAAAAACAGAGTGCAAGAATTAGTGAAAGCAAATATTATCACTTTCAAAGAGGCAGGTCCTAATGTTGTCAACAATCCTTTTCCAAAACAAAGTGGCTGAAGACTGAGTCGGGGTACCCTCAAGTCACTTCCTAAAGCCAGTGTTTCAGACAGGACAGCTCATCCTTGTTACTAATTAGTCACTAGGCCATCTTTCTGTTTGCTTGCATTTTTCCCTTGTTTATGTTAAAATTGTTGCTTTTAAATTATGTTTGTACTTCTATGTTAAGTTTAATGAAATGAGCATTGCAATGTTTTGATTCAAATCATTTTCATTTACTGCTTTCAAATATATTTCTCTTGTTTACTCCCTTTATCAAGCTTTTGTTTATGCAAAGATCTGAGGGAGGATGATGAAAACGAAATACCCATAATTGTTGTTGGTATGCTTTCGAATAAAACTTTGTTGAGGATGTACAGGCATTTTTTCAACTCCCAGACATCGGAGAAATAAGGAAGTTAATCCCTTGTTCACCCCTTTGAGCCTAGAAGTTGGAGTTTCTTTCTCTACGAAAAAACCCACAATATTAACTTGGGGATGGGTAGTTCTAAGTTAATTTGGTTGTGCATTCAATTACAAGAGAAATCTTGCAAGACACCTTTCAATAAAGGTCGCGATCAAGCTTTCCTTTGCACACAGCAAGAAGTGTCAAAGACGCTCTCAAAAAAAATTTACAAAGATGGTTCCCCGTAATCATTGAGCAAGGCAGTCATTATCTTTCCAAAAATAAAAATGAAATGAAAAGAAAGATCAAAAGAAAAACCCCGCTAAGTCAAAACCTCTAAAGGAGACTTGGGAGAAAAAACGGGGGCATCCCGCTGACTATAATTCCAAATGAAATAGTTCTGGAAAAAACTGGGGCATCCCGCTGATTGTAATCTCAAATGAAACAGTTCAGGCAAAAGTTGGGAATAATAAATTCAATCAGTAGAGGTCTTCAAATCCTCAAAATTCTCCACCTGAGTTGACAAAAGTCCTCAAAACATCAAAAAGATGTAAGAAGAAATGACTATCATTCTCAAGAATTCCTTAGCTTCTGAGCCATCGTCATTATTACTATCAGTGCAATTCCAAAATCTCTTAGAACCTGAATGCATATTCTGAATTAACTGAACGTAGGGCTGTAGAACATCACGAATATTGGGTTGGGTATAAACAAACTTTGAGCCTTTATCCTTTATTTCTTAAACCATGAACCAGACCACGTTACAACCCTCAAAAGACCTAATTGAAGCCAGGTTTCTTTTGAAAGCATACTACAACAAGGTTACGTAAACTGACTCCTACGATCTTTTGCAAATCATTTGTTTTGGTATCATACATTTGCTTTATATTTCACTTTAAAAGTATAAACGACTATGTTTTAACCAGTGATGCATTTTCCATATACCAATAACATCATTTCAAAAATGATTTTGCATGAATTTCGCATTAAAATTACCATGTTTGAATAAACAATTTTTGCTTGCAAACAAGCTTTCCTTGTCAAGGAATTTCAAACAGTTGGGAAACTTGGTCACTGACCCTATCAGGGGCAAGTTTCTTCCAGATCCAGTTGTGAATCAGTTCAATATTTTCTACTAAGTGCATGTTTTCTCAGCTTTGGTTAACCAGAAAATCATTTTCAAGACTCATATTGGGGCATTCCTTCCCAACATACATTTCAGAACTGAAGCCATGATCAGTTTATTTACAATAAACATCTCAGAGCTGAAGCCATGATCAGTTTATCTCCAACAGTCATTTCAGAACTGAAGCTATGATCAGCTTATTTCCAACAACTTTTGACTGAAGCCATGATCAGTTTATCTTTAACAGTCAGCAAATCTGGGACAAATCCCCAAGCAGCTTTCCATGTCTTTCCTCATAAGATCATCAGTTCAATGTAGTTTACGAGTGTAACAAATTTGGGTTCAAGACATTTTCTTTCCAAGCAAATTTGGCAGAGTTCTCTGTGTTGAGGAATCAAACTTCCAATCTTACCTTCACAAAAGAGTCAAACTCCATTGTCGTGAACGTCAGAATTACATGCATAGATCATTCACATATCATGCATAACAAAGTTCATACATAATGCATAACAAAGTTCATACATAATGCATAACAAGAGTGTTTCATCCTTATTTGCATTTCCTGAGGTCTTGTTGCAGTTGACATGTCACCTTGAGATCAAAGTCTAACTTACTTGGCACCTACCAAAGCAAACGTCAGTGCAGTTGTTTCTCTTTTTTCAACCAATGCTAATCTTGGGTATCATGTTTCCCCATGCTATCCAAAGCCAGTATTGGATATTGTTACCTTTTTCTTCATTCAAAGCCAGTATTGAATGTCAATATCTATTTTTCCATCCAAAGCCAGTATTGGATGTTGTTACCTTTTTCTTCATTCAAAGCCAGTATTAAATGTCAAGATATCTTTTTGCATCCAAAGTCAGTATTGGATGTTGTTACCTTCTCCTTCATTGAAAGCCAGTATTGAATGTCAAGATCTCTTTTTCCATCCAAAGCCAATATTGGATGTTGTTATCTTTTGTTTCCATCTAAAGCCAATATTGGATGTTGTTACCTTTCGTTGCCATCCAAAGCCAGTATTGGATGTTTTATCTCCTCCTTCATTCAAAGTCAGTATTGAGTGTCAAGATCTCTTTTTCCATCCAAAGCCAGTCTTTGATGTTGTTACCTTTTTTGTCGTCCAAAGCCAGTATTGGACGCCTTGTTTTTTTTTCTCTCACCCCATCCAAAGCCAGTATTAGATGTTATGATCTTTTCTCTCGTCTAAATCCATTATTAGACGTCGAGTTTTCCCTTCATTCAAAGCCAGTATTGGATGTCAAGATCTCTTTTTCCATCCAAAGCCAGTATTGGATGTTGTTACCTTTTTCTTCATTCAAAGCCAGTATTGAATGTCAAGATCTCTTTTTCCATCCAAAGCCAGTATTGGATGTTGTTACCTTTTCTTCCGTCCAAAGCCAGTATTGGACGCCTTGAGCTTTTCTTTCATTCAAAGCCAGTATTGAATGTCAGGATCTTTTGTTTCCATCCAAATCAAGTATTGGATGTTGTGATCTTTTCTCTCGTCTAAAGCCATTATTAGACGTTGAGTTTTCTCTTCATTCAAAGCACGTATTGGATGTCGTATTTCTCTTTCGTCCAGCGTCTTTCCTGAACGACTCTGATGTAGCCTCAGATTTGGTATCATCTCACATCTATTGTTCTTCTAGATGCTTCTGATTGTCTTTTTTAGAGAGTTACTCACCTCATTCAATGCCATTATTGGATGTTGCTGCTTGCCTTCTCGAGTTTTATCTCTTTTTTCCAAGTATTGATGGTTACTCTTTGTCACCCTGACAAATATCCAGAAGTATCTTGTTGTTTCCCTAGTGTTCCTTTCCACGTCATTCCATCTGAACTACCACAACTTTCCAGTTTCGAGTCTTTCCATATTCCCACATGTTGCACCCTAAAATTTGCCCTCTCATGTTTTCCAAAGTCTTCCCTCTGCCTGGTTGATCACAAACTCTTGCCTAAGGAAAAAGAAGATTTTTGAGTGGTACTTCAAATACCTTTCGATTGGCATCCTGAAAGACACTTTGATTGACATTCTGGACAAGCATTTCAATTGGCATCCTGAAAGACCCTTCGATTGGCATTCTGAAGGAGTATTTCGATTGGCATTATGGACAAGCATTCTATTGGAATTATGTCAAGGCAATTTCGACAGGCATGTCAACCATGTCCTTCGATTGGCATGAACAACACCTTTTGATTGGCCTATTAGTAGAGCATTTCGATTGGAATCCTTCGATTGATATTTGGGCCAGGCCCATTCGAAGGGTACGCAGGGAGTCCATTCGAAAGAGGCAAATCAGGACTAATCGAAGAGCATGGCCTGAAAGCACTCGGAATCCAAGCGTCCAGGTTCATTCAAGGGACACGAATGTTTCAAAAAAGGAAATGATTTAATGTGTTTGATTTTTTTCCAGAGCGTTAAAGGCCTATTTTAATGGTTGTCCCTTGCCATTTTCGTGCACTCCCACACTCCTATAAATAGGAGGCTAGTGACACATTACAACACACAGAAAATTACACGAAAAATCACACGAAAATCATAGAACGAAAATTATACACACACAAAAAAAATCTGCAGGAGAACAAAACATTGGAGAGACGCTGCCCAGAATTTTCCAAGCCAAAGCAGTCCCTCAGATCGAAGGTGCCTACGCCCAGAAGCCCTCAAATCAAAAGTGCCTACATCGAGGAAGTGCCCAGATCGGAAGTGCCTGCGCCCAGAAGTGCCCAGATCGAAAGTGCCTGCGCCCAGAAATCCAAGATTGAAAGTGCTCCCATCCAGCCAGTGCCCAAATCGAAGACTCAATCTGCATGTAAGAAAGGGTAAATTGTCCAACCTTACATTTGCATAAACGCATTATTACTTGTTGTTACCTTTGTTTTTCCATCTTAGACAGGATCGAAAGGCCTGGGTTTGGCACCCAGGTCACATTTTTCGTGTGCTAACATTTGCTGCAGATTTAGCCTGAAGAGACCCCAACAAGTGCAGGATTTAAGGGCCTGGGATTCAATACCCAGGCCCTGCATTTTTGTTTCACTCACATACTTTTGCAGGTATAACATCCCAGATCTAAGGAGAGCCCTTCTCTGGATCGAACCCATTAGCGTGCTGGATCGAAAGAGGCATCTCATCCCTGGATCGAAAGCCATGACCTCCATGATCGAAGGGAAATCCTCTTCCCTGGATCGAAGGGTACTCACGCCTTACTGTCTGGCCCAATCGAAAGGACCAGGACCCTCTCTGGACCGAAGCAGTCCATTCCCTCCCTGGGTCGAAACTCCTTTTTTCCCTGGATCGAAGGATCCCTCCTGCACTTTTTTTTTTGTTTTTATTCTCATAGACTTCTTTTTATATTTTTAATTAACATTAAAATAAAAAAAAAATCACAAAAAAACATTAGGTTAGTTTTTATTCAAATTAATTTTGTAAACAAATTAATTAATTATTTTAACTTCATTTTATCAATTTAAAATAAACTAGACTTAGGAGTATTTAATTCAAATATCTTCTTAATAAAAAACAACCAAAAAGATTTTCTTATTTACTTAGAAATCTCTTAGACGTCTCTTTTCCTTGTTTTACGCACGTTTATTTTATTGTAATTGCCTATTGGGATGTAATAGCTTAACTAAGACCCTTTACTGCTTTATTCCCCCCAATTTTGGACATGTAAATAATCCCCCTCCCCGAAAGCCTTGTAATAGCGTAGGGTTTACAATTCCCGCACTTTAAATTCCTGTACATATATTAAACTCCTTAGATGTATGCTTACTAGGATTACATGACAAGATTAACTCTTAAACTTAAAATCAACAATAGCTCACCATGACATGCAAGAGTAAAGTAACTGAAAATTGACACACTTGCACATGCCACTCTTAAGGTACACCTCACTTGGTTGCCTCGAACGTGGTCATTAAGTATAGGATGTTTTAGAGGTCGTCCTTTGTCCCAAGATCATAAGTTGCCTCGAAATGGTCGCCTCGATAAAAATGATCTAAGACATTAGAATTACCACTAAAGCGTCCTAACGTTGCTTTAGTGACCACACGTCCCTAAAATCGAATTGACCCGAAAAATCCAACGACGGTGCTACCTACTCCTCAATAGCAGGATAGTACTGTCTAAAGGACATTTGCACAATTAAATTCCCTTTTGAGTAGGTAGAGGTTCTTAAGTACTTGCTCTCTTTTAAAACAAAACAAAAACTTTTCGCACTTACACTTTCTTCAAAAACAAAACTCTTTTCAAAACCCACAAACACAAAGAAAAGAAAACCTTTTGAAAACATAGTGAGCAAGTACCTAAGAGCCTGTGGATAACCACGGATAGAAAGGGTGCTAACACCTTCCCTTTCTATAATCTACCTCCCGAACCCGAGAAACATCTCGAAAAGGAATTTTTCTGTGCTTTTGTCCTTTCCCTTGTTGGATAAAATAAAAGACGGTGGCGACTCATGCTTACTGCGACACTTTGCAAAAACAAACGCAAACGCGAACTAGCATACAAAAAACAGTCAGTTCTCGTTCCCACCGACCACAGAACTGGCGACTCTGCTGGGGACGTTTAAATAAGTGAGGTGTACCTTAGGATTAGATCACTTGTGTTTTCAATTGTATTGCTTTGTATGCTTTTAATTTTGTGGGCTTGTATCGGAGTTCTATAGATCCTAACCCGGATCTGGGGTACCCTTTTTAGGTAAGTAGCAGTAAATTGTGAGGGATCCGTCCGGCGTAGACCGACACGGATGAAGCAGTAGCTACGTTGGTGTGGCACCTTAGTCTGTACCGATATCCCTTATGTTGAAACGAGGAGAATATGGGTCTTCTAAGGAGTCATTAAGCACCAACTGACCTTAGAACCTTAAATTGACCAACTTGGCCATAGAACAGTAGCAGTATGCTACACTCATTGAGACTAAACTCTCGCGATGGTTCCGGCCGCAAGAAAAGGTTGCTAAGCTGGAATTATGACTGATTGAGGGTAGTCAGTGATATTGAGATCCTCTAGAACCCGGTTACTATTTTTTTTTAGGACAGGTTTAAACCAACTAAACTGAAAGAGGGTAATGCCTAAAATCCACGCCAGCCTAAACTTAGGGCTATATGTGTGACTTGTGTGCCTTCAAACTTGAACTACTTGTTATCTGACAACAGGGGTTCCTTGCAGGTTTTGTTTACAGTCCTTATCCAACAAATTGGATTTATTGCAGGGCTCACTTACATCACCTCACTTTTTGCTTGAACGCATAGCATATACATCATAACATCATACCTTAACATTTCCTTAACCATTTCAAGGATCTCAAGGGTTTGTGATGCAGGTTATGGTAAATCAAAAGTCTAGCAAGGGGCAAAGGGGATTTATTTTCCTCTAGCCAATACCATCTAGAAATCCAAGCACGATAACTTGAGTTAGGGGCTATGACCCACTCGATATGGTGAGCTTGACTCTTGAAGAAGGACTCTCGGCAACATGAAGTTCCTTCAATCAAAACTACCAGATTCAGATTCTAACAGTTTCTTGTTTACCCCGAGAGATCCTTGAAAACATTGCATACATATATCATACATATCATAACAGGTCTTCCAATACAGGTCTCTCATGTTCTCGCTGTTTATTGCAGCAATGGCTTTCCAACCAGACAACCAAGATCTTCGGGCTCAAAACGCCCAACTTCAAGAAATGTTCTTGAACCTATCCCAGGGGCAAGAAGAAATAAAAGCTCTCCTCACAAGGGGCTTGGTCCTAGAGAATCCAGGAGGCATCAGGAATGATCAGTTAGAAGGGCTACAAATTTAGTTGGCAACAATGAAGATCCAGGTGATGGGACAGCTGGTGGGCCAGATGGCTCTCATTCAAGACTTAGCTCAAAGACAAGAAGAGCTCAGGGTCCTCGTCAACAAGCTGCTTCAAAATAACCGAGTGGGGAAAACAACTAGGGTTGAAGATCAAGTCATCATTCAACCACCTTTGGGGCAAGAAGACAAGGGAAAAGCTCCTCAGCTTGCTTCAGGGTCACAAGCCCAACATCAACCTCACCAAAAGCAACGGGTTAACCGGAGGCAATTTACCAAGCTCAACATGCCGCTGTCTCAAGCTTTACAACACCTGTTAAGATTGAATCTGGTGACATTAAGGGACCCTCCTAAGAATCCCAACACAGCCTCCCCAAGGTACAATCCTGATGCAAGGTGTGCATACCATTCTGACAGTCCTGGACATGACACCGACGACTGTCAGACTTTGAAGAACAAAATTCAAGACCTGATTGATGAGGGAGCATTGGAATTCACATAAGATGGTCAGGCTGAGTTCTTCTACCATCCCTCCAAGATTCACCATTTGAAGTGACAAGTACTGAGACGAGAAGATTTTTGTTCATTTGAATTTTCAAGTTGTAATCTCTTTGTTATTCAAACAATTATCCATTAATGCCAAACTTTGTTTCATTAATGCATCGCATATGTTTGTCTTGATTTGATCCAATCATTTTCATTATATTTAAACTATGCTTTTTACTCTCTTTATGACATTCAACTCTTGCTAAAAAGTTACAATCCTTTAGAGGGAGGATGACGAAACAATGCCATAATCTCATACAGTATGCTTTTGGACAGACCTTGCTGATGATGTACAGGCATTTCTTTCAAATCCTAAACACTGGAGTTATAAGGAAGATAATCCCTAGTCAACCCCTTCGAGCCAAAGAAGTAGGAGTTTTATGTTTTTAAACAAATTGAAACCTTTGATTTAAACCTGGGGCAGGGTAGTCTCTCAGTTAATTCAAAAGATGTGCATTGAAGTTGCAAAACTCTCAGTTCATAATACAACGAACGACATCAAAAGCATTCCTCTGGAATCAAAAGACAGTGGTGGTTCCTTATCTCATAGGCAGTCAATCTCTCAAAAGAGAAAAGCCCACTGAGCCAAAATCTATAAAGGAGGCTTAAGAAAGCTGGGGCATCCCGCTGACTGTAATCTCGAAAACAAGAACAGTCAGGCAAAAGTTAGGGATAACAAATCAAAAGAACGAGGTCGCTAAAAATCCTCAATAACATGAAAAAATATTGCAAAAATGACTGCCTTCCAACAAATTCAACTTGTGTGAACCATCACCAAAAACGTCGTTCCAGACTCATTTGGAGTCCAAATGCACAATTAACTGAGTTTAGGATTGAAGAACATCACGAAGAGCGGGTGGGTACAAATATACTTTGAGCCTTTATCCTTTGTTTCTTAAACCGTGAACCAAGCCACGTTACAACCCTTCAAAAGTCCTAACTGAAGCATGGGTTAGTTCGAAAGCATATTGTTACAAAAGGTATCCTGACTCCTGTAAGGCTTTGCCCTAAATCTTGCATTGAATTTGTCTTATAAAAAAAAGTTTTCTGCTAAAAAACACACTTTTCAAAACTTTGAGACAAGCGTAAACTTTGCATTATTTGAATATCACTGTTTTCATTTGGCTATTTGTTTGACAGCGGAGAAATTCACACAACGAATATCCGATGAACGAAAACCCTCTCAGTGAACAAAATCACTACAAAAAGGATGACACTTCTAATCAAGGGGCGTGGCATGATCATTGTCCATCACCTGGGGCAGTCCAATCAAGATTCCAGGACATCTCTCAAAGAAGTGCAGAGTAACCAGGGGAAAATCTCCATCTCCGTCACTTGGGGCATTAAACATCAATCTCAGTGAAGGGTTACATACAGTCAAACATTTCCAAGAAGTGCCACAAACACCTGCTGCTAGGGGCAATGACAAATCTCCCCAGATCCTTCTCATAGGATGACTCCCAGCAAGGGTTTAATCTCTGAAAACCTTTCCCCAACTGAATCCACCTCAAGAATCCTCGAGGACTTCCCCCAACGAAGATGTCACCTCTCTAGTGGACTGACGACAGGGTTTATTTCCCTAACAACACCAGGATTCCCCAGCTTGAGTTTGCCTCTCCGACTACTACAAATCAAAGGACCACAACTCCTCTTCCCCAGTAGACTACTCTACAATCCCCAGCAAGTTACTGTGAAACCTGGACCCGACCAGATGTCAGTTTAACTTTGACTCCCCAGTAGAGCAACGGACAACCGAGACTCCTGAACTTGTTCCCCAAGAACGAATCAATACTCTCCACAGAGTTCACAACTTTCCCCAACGGAGTTCTCCTTAACAAAACAAGGATCCTAAGTGGAAACATTCTAAGCAAAGTTTGAAGACATACCTACTCTTCAACAGCAGTCCGGGATTTAATAACTCCCCAACGCTTGTCAAGAATTTATTCTCCAAGACAAAATTACATTTCAACAACATTCATAACATGTGCATACAAAATGCATATAACATAAATCTCATTTATTTTGAGAACATCATTACACAATGCATACATCATGACATTGCATACAACTAACTCTTTACCTTTTCAGGAAAGATCGATCAACAGATAAAAGTCATTACCTTTTGGAGTAGAAGTCGTCAAAGATTCCTTCACCATCCCGTTGAGGTAGTAATCGTCCAAGATTCCTTCACCATCCCGTTGAGGTAGTAATCGTCAAAGATTCCTTCATCATCCTTCTGAGGTAGAAGTCATCCAAGATTCCTTCACCATCCTGCTGAGGTAGTAATCGTCCAAGATTCCTTCATCATCCTACTGAGGTAGAAGTCATCCAAGATTCCTTCACTATCCTGCTGAGGTAGTAATCGTCCAAGATTCCTTCATCATCCTGCTGAGGTAGTAGTCGTCAAAGATTCCTTCACCATCCCGTTGAGGTAGTAATCATCCAAGATTCCTTCACCATCCCTTTGAGGTAGTAATCGTCCAAGATTCCTTCATCATCCTGCTGAGGTAGAAGTCATCCAAGATTCCTTCACCATCCTGCTGAGGTAGTAATCGTCCAAGATTCCTTCATCATCCTGCTAAGGTAGTAATCGTCCAAGGTTCCTTCATCATCCTGCTGAGGTAGAAGTCATCCAAGATTCCTTCATCATCCTGCTGAGGTAGTAATCGTCCAAGATTCCTTCATCATCCTGCTGAGGTAGAAGTCATCCAAGATTCCTTCATCATCCCGTTGAGGTAGTAATCGTCAAAGATTCATTCACCATCCCGTTGAGGTAGTAATAATCCAAGATTCCTTCACCATCCCGTTGAGGTAGTAATCGTACAAGATTCCTTCATCATCCTGCTGAGGTAGAAGTCATCCAAGATTCCTTCATCATCCTGCTGAGGTAGTAATCGTCCAAGATTCCTTCATCATCCCACTGTTGTAGTAATCGTCCAAGATTCCTTCATCATCTGTTTGGAGTAGCAATCGTCTCAGATTCCTTCATCACACATCATTATCAAAAAATACCTCCTCTGGTTAGATTTATTTCTCCCAGTTAATGACAGGTAATTGGAGACCTTCAAATAACAGTCCAGATACGATCCAGATTCGGATGTAATTCTGTCACTCATTCAAATACAGTCCAACAATCGCCCCTGGATGACATCTTTAAGCCCATCTCCAATGACTATCCATTACCTCTCCTGCAGATGGCATCTATAAGCCCATCCTCCTACCAACCATCTCCAAATGGCATCTGTAAGCCCATTCCCGATGTCACAATGCTGATACTACACCATGCGAGTGCAAATTTCTGGGCACTCTAGTGTTCAATTATCTTCCACCTTCGGATCGCGAAAGGCTAGAAAGCCAATCTATATCCTCAGGTTTAAGAAAATTGAACAGGGGCAACTGTTGCACCCCAAAATTTGCCCTCTCATGTTTTCCAAAGTCTTCCCCCTGCCTGGTTGATCACAAACTCTTGCCTAAGGAAAAAGAAGATTTTTGAGTGGTACTTCAAATACCTTTCAATTGGCATCCTAAAAGACACTTCGATTGACATTCTGGACAAGCATTTCGATTGGCATCCTAAAAGACCCTTCGATTGGCATTCTGAAGGAGTATTTCGATTGGCATTATGGACAAGCATTCGATTGGAATTATGTCAAGGCAATTTCGACAGGCATGTCAACCATGTCCTTCGATTGGCATGAACCACACCTTTTGATTAGCCTGTTAGCAGAGCATTTCGATTGGAATCCTTCGATTGATATTTGGGCCAGGCCCATTCGAAGGGTACGGAGGGAGTCCATTCGAAAGAGGCAAATCAGGACTAATCGAAGAGCATGGCCTGAAAGCACTCGAAATCCAAGCGTCCAGGTTCATTCAAGGGACACGAATGTTTCAAAAAAGGAAATGATTTAATGTGTTTGATTTTTTTCCAGAGCGTTAAAGGCCTATTTTAATGGCTCTCCCTTGCCATTTTCGTGCACTCCCACACTCCTATAAATAGGAGGCCAATGACACATTACAACACACAGAAAATTACACGAAAAATCACACGAAAATCCTAGAACGAAAATTATACACACACAAAAAAAAATCTGCAGGAGAACAAAACATTGGAGAGACGCTGCCCAGAATTTTCCAAGCCAAAGCAGTCCCTCAGATCGAAGGTGCCTAGGCCCAGAAGCCCTCAAATCAAAAGTGCCTACATCCAGGAAGTGCCCAGATCGAAAGTGCCTGCGCCCAGAAATCCCAGATTAAAAGTGCTCCCATCCAGCCAGTGCTCAAATCGAAGACTCAATCTGCAGGTAAGAAAGGGTAAATTGTCCAACCTTACATTTGCATAAACGCATTATTACTTGTTGTTACCTTTGTTTTGCCATCTTAGACAGGATCGAAAGGCCTGGGTTTGGCACCCAGGTCACATTTTTCGTGTGCTAACATTTGCTGCAGATTTAGCCTGAAGAGACACCAACAAGTGCAGGATCGAAGGGCCTGGGATTCAATACCCAGGCCCTGTATTTTTGTTTCACTCACATACTTTTGCAGGTATAACATCCCAGATCGAAGGAAAGCCCTTCTCTAGATCGAACCCATTAGCGTGCTGGATCGAAAGAGGCATCTCATCCCTGGATCGAAAGCCATGACCTCCATGATCGAAGGGAAATCCTCTTCCCTGGATCGAAGGCTACTCACGCCTTACTGTCTGGCCCAATCGAAAGGACCAGGACCCTCTCTGGACCGAAGCAGTCCATTCCCTCCCTGGGTCGAAACTCCTTTTTTCCCTGGATCGAAGGATCCCTCCTGCACTTTTTTTTTTATTCTCATAGACTTCTTTTTATCTTTTTAATTAACATTAAAATAATAAAAAAATCACAAAAAAACATTAGGTTAGTTTTTATTCAAATTAATTTTGTAAACAAATTAATTAATTATTTTAACTTCATTTTATCAATTTAAAATAAACTAGACTTAGGAGTATTTAATTCAAATATCTTCTTAATCAAAAACAACCAAAAAGATTTTCTTATTTACTTAGAAATCTCTTAGACGTATCTTTTCCTTATTTTACGCGCGTTTATTTTATTGTAATTGCCTATTGGGATGTAATAGCTTAACTAAGACCCTTTACTGCTTTATTCCCCCCAATTTTGGACATGTAAATAATCCCCCTCCCCGAAAGCCTTGTAATAGCGTAGGGTTTACAGTTCCCGCACTTTAAATTCCTGTACATATATTAAACTGCTTAGATATATGCTTACTAGGATTGCATGACAAGATTAACTCTTAAACTTAAAATCAACAATAGCTCACCATGACACGCAAGAGTAAAGTAACTGAAAATTGACACACTTGCACATGCCACTCTTAGGGTACACCTCACTTGGTTGCCTCGAACGTGGTCATTAAGTATAGGATGTTTTAGAGGTCGTCCTTTGTCCCAAGATCATAAGTTGCCTCGAAATGGTCGCCTCGATAAAAATGATCTAAGACATTAGGATTACCACTAAAGCGTCCTAACGTTGCTTTAGTGACCACACGTCCCTAAAATCGAATTGACCCGAAAACTCCAACGACGGTGCTACCTACTCCTTAATAGCAGGATAGTACTATCTAAAGGACATTTGCACAATTAAATTCCCTTTTGAGTAGGTAGAGGTTCTTAAGTACTTGCTCTCTTTTAAAACAAAACAAAAACTTTTCGCACTTACACTTTCTTCAAAAACAAAACTCTTTTCAAAAGCCACAAACACAAAGAAAAGCAAACCTTTTGAAAACATAGTGAGCAAGTACCTAAGAGCCCGTGGATAACCACAGATAGAAAGGATACTTGTTGTACCCCAAATTTTGACCTAAGATACCATCTCCCATCTGCATCATTATATTGCAAGTGTTTTGACCTATCTTTATCAATTTTCAAAGCAGATTTTAAATTCATAACTTTTTCAAGTCAAGAGCTGTTTATTTTTGAAACGCTAAATTTATTAATTGATCAATGCTAAAACAATGTTTATTTAATTATTTATTATTCTGAATTTAAATAATTGGAATTTATTTTCAGTTATTATATAAATTAAAGAATTATAAATAATAAAGTAAATATTTGAAAAGAAGTTTATTAATTGATCAAACAATGTTTATTTAATTATTTATTATCCTAAGTTTAAATAGTTGAAATTTTATTTTCAGTTATTATAATTTAGAAGAATTATAAATAATGAAGTAAATAATTGAAGAGAAGTTAATTGATCAATGATGTTTATTTAATTATTTATCATTCTAAATTTAAATAATTGGAATTAATTTTCAGTTATTATATAATTTAAAGAATTATAAATGATAAAATAAATAATTGGAAAGAAGAAAAGAATTAACTGGTGAAATAATAAAATTTTATTCATCTTTATTCTAATTATTACAATTGTTGTTTAAATACTGTATTATTTACAAAGTATTTACAATGACAATTATATAAAATGTTTAAAGTGAAATAAAAACTATTTTAATTTTTCTAAGATTCTAAATCTTCATCTTCTATCCAATACTTCTTTGATGCCCATTTGATTTTACCTGCAAAGAATTAAAAGAAAAAGTCAGAAATGAATATAATTAAAAGCAGAAAATTAATTTAGCGTTCATCATTAAAAGCAAACGGCTGGAATCAGTTTTTACCCTCTTTGCAAATCACGGGATTTCTCCCGGTTCACAAAAAGGGATGAATTTCATTGATAAATATGAATGCACAAGTTAAAAATATGCACAAATTCAATATTTCAAAGTAAACTGCATAGTTCAAAACCAATTGCACAAATTCATTTTTTGTCAAAACTGCATTGTCAAAAAAGCATAGTTCAACAGCATATGCAAATTTTCAAAGCCAAAGTCCAACGTAAACTACCCCAAGGTATGGGAAGAGGTCAAAAACACAAGGCTCCTCTACTGTACAATGCAGATGACAAAGAGAAACATGTGCAGTTTAAAACCAAATATGCAAGCAAAATGTTTCTAATTCTCATCATTTTCCAGCTTTGCTTTTTCAGAAATTAAAGTACATACATCATATTTTAATGTCAAACTGTACTAAGGAGAGAGAAGAGAGAAAAAGTGTGGGTTTACAGGTTTTGGCTTAGGCAGAAAAGGGACATAATACAAAACTGCAGTAGCACAGTAAAAAAGGAAGCATAGAAAAAGAATATACACAAACTGAATAAAACAGTATGGAGTGCAGAAGTATCAAGAAAAAATAGTAAAAATATTCAGAACCTGTAACATAAGCCTCAAGGCCAACCTATTATAACAACAACAAACCCTTCAAAAAAAAGGGAGAGAGTTCATAACCGGTTGGAAGCCTAAAAACCAAAACTGAGTCCAAATAACTCAAACTGCAACATAAACCAAAACATACATACAACTTGCATTCAAGACAGCCAAAACCATGTCAAAGCCATGACCAAAACCATAAACATTTCAAAGCCTAACCAGTAAACTCATAAAAGGCCAAACCTGCTGAAACAAAAACCAGGCCAAACCTGAAGCAAAACCAGCATAAACTGTGAAACCATAAACCACTGTCAATCCAACCAAAGCCTTAAGCCTTAGTTCAAAATACCCAACATAACCTGCTTAAGCTTTGAACCTGTAACATGACCAAAAGCCAAGTTAACCTGTCAAACTCCAAACCATAACCTGTTTTGGTTCAATGGCAAACATGAAGCAAACCCCTCACAAGAACTGTCAAACAAGTCCAAGCTGTGAACCTGTCCAAGCCATATCAAAAGTCCAACAAGCCTAAGCTATCAAAACCCTCATACCTGCCTAAAATATCCAAGGCCAAAACTTGTACCAGGTACCTGCCTGAAGCCTTTAAACCGATACAAACATACAAAGCAACTCAACAATCCCAGAGGCAACAGAAGTGAGACAGAAAGAAGAAAGGGAAAGCTAATCAAAACAAAATGTTTCAACAATAACATCATTCAATCTCAGCATACAACAAGCATTCAAAGGCAACAAAATTCTCAGAACCCAAAAGGTTCACCCTTGAAAACATATCATCAACAAATATAAAAAGCATACTCAGCAAGCCAAAGAGGAAGAAGGGACAAAGAAGCGTGTATAAGCAAAGCAAGGCAAAGGCGAGATACTAAACAAACCGGAGTTAGCTTCAGCGTCACTGCCTCCTCGCCATCCAGCCGCCTGAGCGCCTCCACCACCATTATCCCCCTCCTCCGTCAAGGTATACTTTTCTTTCCCTCCATTTTTGCGTATCTTGACAGAAACACCATGTAAAAATAAAGTCAAAATCATAACATACTAAACCATAAACATGCAAAATCATAAAAACCTAATACACTAAAAGAGCGAGATCATCACCTCTACACCGTATCACTGAGCGGCACATGGGGAAGAGGAGGCAGTTGGTGGCGCTGGCGACTTGGAGGCGAAGAGCTTTACCCCTGGACATTTTTTGGCTCAAGATAAGAAGAAGAAAGATGAGGACGAATCAAGAACGAGGAGTAGCGGCGCCGTTGCTGTAAACCCTGAAGCCATCCCAAATGGAATAAAACCTTGAACCCTAAACATTGTTCCCTTGTTGGGCCTGACCCGTTTCCCCTAACCTAAAACCCAGACGAATTCTATTGGAACCCCCCATCCCTTTTTCTGTTTATTCTTGTTTTGGCCCTTTAGAAACCATTTAGCCCATGCAATGGTTTATTGTTTATCATTTACCCCTTTGATTCTTGATACATTTCTTTCTATTTGATTTCTTTTGCCTTTTTTTTAAAAATTTTATTAATTTAGTTAATTAGTAAAGTTAATCAAACAAGAGGTATAATTTAATTAGACAAATTTTAATGTTTTACCCAATTTTATTAGTTTAAATTTTGGATTAATTTAGTAATTGTAGTTTTCTTTTTTTAATTAGATTTGAGTTAATAACTTTTAAGTTTTAATTTAGTTTAGAATTATTTATTAATTCTTAAATAATACTTTATATTAATACGAAAAATACGTATAAAAAAATACTAAAAATTAAAAACATTTTATTTTCTTTAATTAATTCTCTTGCTTTGTACATACTAAATAAAAATATAAAAATGCGTGTTCACGCCATTTAGTCTTTTATTTAATTGTTATGGTTGTATATCACTTATCTATCTAATTTTCTGTTTAATTATTTCATCTTTACTTGTTTATTCCGTTTACGTCTAAATCCAAGAGAAAAATGATTAAATTTGTCGACTTCATGTCTTCAAATCCAATCACGCGAATATCTTCATTTCATTAAAACTTAAGACAATTTTCCCCAAATATTCAATCTTTTCAAAACTTATACCTTTTAAGCCAAAACTTCGACATTAGGTCGTCGTACCTTCGAAAACCCGTCCGTACCCCTTTTCGGCCAAAACAATTTATTTTTAATCAAACGAACATTTTAATAAACAGATATTTCAAAAGGTTCCTATAGAGTACTATAGATACATTGGGTGTTAATACCTTCCCACTGTATAACCAACCCCCAAACCATAGATCTCTTTTCAAAAACGCCTTGTATTTTCATTACTTTTAAAAGTATTATTTTACATTGCATACTTTAGGGTTTTATTTCGCTCTTTCCCCTTTTCCCTTGGAAATAATAAAGCGCGGTGTCGACTCTTGCTTTTGCGAGACGAATTAATTAATAGTTCGATCTCCGATTTACCCCGCTACTATCGCTACAGAATTGGCGACTCTGCTGAGGAAAGATTGTCCTCTTGCTGGTCCATCCCTAAGTGGGTTAAGCCTAATTTGTCTTATATGTTTTATTATTATTTGATTTGTTTGATTATGTGTTAAATTGGGGTTGTGTGGGTTTTTGCAAAGGACGAATCCTATACCCGGATTAAGTTACACTTAAGAATAGGACGGGCGGTACAATCATGTTAACTTTGAGGGAGTAATCCCGAAGAAGGAGGCATGAGATCCCCCACTCAATGGAAGGCCCTTTTGAACTTAATATTTATTTACCGAGTAATCGGGAAGACATTATTATTTTCGACCTGGGAGCCAGAGAAATTGATAACCGTAGAACCCTAACCCGTCTTAGCCTTTTTAGGTGTAGCGCGGAGACTATAACGGAGTAATTCGGAAGTAGTTGTTACGCGATGCTACGCTCGGATGAGTTTCTCTTGAGAATATTGCTAATTATTGAGTAATCAAGACGTTGGCAATATCCGAAGGAGGAATGTAGACTCTGGGAACTCTTAGAACCTTGTCTTACAGGTGTGATTGAACCGTTAGTACATACCTTGGGGTGGGCTTTACCCTTGACTCCATGCTGAAACGTTGAACCTTTGAACCCCATGTTTGTGAACTTGTGTGTAACTGTTGCATTATCATTCATTCATGCATTCATCAACATTTTTTGTAAAAAAACTTGTTTTTCAAGGAACTTAGGAATGATTTTTGCAGACATCTCAGGTACTATTATTATGGAATTTGGAAGGAGAAACACTCGAAGTTTTAGTTTTAAGGAGCCCGAGATTGAAGAACTGAAGAGTTTAATTCCTAAGATCAAGAACCCGACGGATTTTCAGAAAAAGTATGGGTCCGTTATACCTCTCATGAAGCGCAAGATGAAAGAAGGCATCCTTGGTACGTTAGTCCAATTTTACGATCCTTTGTATCGATGTTTTACCTTTCCGGATTACCAGTTAATGCCCACCTTAGAAGAGTATTCCTACATACTTGGTTTTCCGATCACCGACTGTGTTCCTTTTTCTGGCTTAGAAGAGGAACCCAAATCTCACGAGATAGCGACCATCACCCACTTGAAGAAGTCAGAGATAGAGGAGAACATGACTACAAAAGGGGGAATCTGAGGCTTGTCTGTGCAGTTTTTGTTGAAGAAAGCTCGTCATTTCGCTGAGATAAAAGATACTTTTTCCTTTGAAGACGTCTTTGCTTTACTCGCTTATGGTCTATCCTTGTTCCCTAACGTTGATAAGTTTGTGGATATCAATGCCATCAGAATTTTCTTGATTGGAAATCCGGTCCCTACGTTGCTAGGAGATACCTACTATTCCATCCATCTTCGAAACTCTTATCAAGGAGGAATGATTATTTGTTGTGCACCGTTGCTGTATCAGTGGTATGTTTCTCATCTACCTAGGTCTGATGTTTTCTGGGATCTCGAGAAGGAGCCGCGATGGGCGCCAAAAATTATGGCTCTCACTCATTTCGACATTGATTGGTATAATCGAGTTTACTACGACGTAAAGATCATCGATAGTTGTGGTGCTTTTCCTAACGTGCCTCTTCTTGGTACGAAAGGTGGAATTAACTATAACCTTGTTCTCGCGCGCCGTCAGTTTGGATAACCGATGAGGGACAAGCCAAACAACATCCATGTGAGTGGTTTCTTTCTACAAGAAGGACAAGATCATCAGGCAGCTAAGAGGGAGATCGAAGGAGCTTGGCGCTACATCCATAGGAAAGGGAGAGACATGTTAGGACATAGGGGTGCCGTTTCTTTGGAGCCTTACCTACAATGGGTCCGCACTAGGGCTTGTGCTCTCAAGATGCCCTATAAACCTGAGAAACCTTTATTCCCTACTGTTGCATCGTCATCTGTTGATATCCCTATCGAGAATATGGGAGAATACCAAGGAAATCTGGCTAGGATGAAGTCCGAGAGAGATGCTTGGAAAGAAAAGTATAATATGTCTGAATATGAGAATCGGGTCCTGGCTCGACAACTAAAGGAAAAGGAGGATTTGTTATTTATTCAACACGGCTGGTTTATTGATCATGATGAGAAACTTCGTCAAAAGGATGCTTTACTGAAGAAATATGCTAGTGAAAGGAAGAGAAAGAAGGAAGGTTCGGTAAGCGTTGCTCTTGTTCCTAATCTGCAAAAGGAAATCATTGATCGGCTGGTAGCTGAGAAGAAAGAGATGGAAGACTTTTATGAAGAGAAGATCAGGAAGCTCCGGTTACAGTTGGCATTTGGTCCTTCATCTGATGATTCTGAGTGATCTTTAGCTTTTAGTTTTATTTTACTGATGTCATTTTGTAAAACTCTGTAAAAGGACTGCATGTTCCGAAGTTGTAATTTACTGCTTTTATTATGGGCTTCATGTTCCAAAGTTGTAATTTACTGCTTTTATTATGGGCTTCATGTTCCAAAGTTGTAATTTACTGCTTTTATTATGGGCTTCATGTTCCAAAGTTGTAGTTTACCGCTTTTATTATTGGGTTGTTATCCCAAAATTGTAATTTATTGTTTTGTTGTTCCAAGGTTGTAAGTTGTAATTTACCGCTTTTGATTAATGAAATGAGTTGTTGTTGTTCCAAATTCCTTTACCATTGATGTGTGCAAAATTTTCGAAGTTCCTTGAAAAACTATTAAAATGAATTATCATTTGCATCACATATCATGCATCATCCAACATTCCACTTCACATGTTTTCTAGAGTCTCATCCTTGTTTCTTTTTCCACTCCGATAGATTATCAAGTTGTCTCATCGATACGATACTCGAGCCAATCGTCAGAGGAAGATGGAAGATCTGGAACAGGAAAACCACGAGCTTCGTGAGGAGGTCGCTACCCTTCATGTCGGTATGGAAAAGTTAATTGCGCTAGTGGAAAGTTTGATGGCTGCTCAGAATCAGCCATCGACTACAGCTGCTGAGATTCAGACTTCAACTACTGTGGTTTCCGAGATCGTCACCGTTCCGACATCTGTGACTCAAATCAACTCTCCGCTTCAACATCAAATGCCAAAAGGTTTTCCGTGGGGAATGCCTTACAACTTTGTGCCAGAGGGGTATCAGCCTGTCGTACAGCCTTTGTTTCAACCTACTTTGTCTCTTCCTCAACCAGAGACAACTACCATGTCGCCGGTAATCCCATCTGTAACACCTTTCCCGCAACCGGTGGTGACAACTGTCGCTCCTGTGGTTCACTCCGTGCCATACTTGAATGAACCTACTTATCCTGCCGAGCCTGCTGAAAGTTTGGGTCTTTTTGATAGAATGGAAGAATTTCAAGACCAATTCCAAGAAATGCAGAGGGAGCTCAGAGCGTTAAAGGGGAAGGATTTGTTTGGGAAGAACACTCATGACCTTTGTTTAGTTCCGAATGTCAAGATTCCAGCAAAATTCAAAGTGCCAGACTTTGAGAGGTATAAGGGTGATTCGTGTCCTCGGAGTCATTTGACTATGTACGTGAGAAAGATGTCTACATATTCGGATGATCATGACTTGTTGATTCACTATTTTCAAGACAGTTTGACGGGTGCCGCTCTAAAGTGGTATATGGGTTTAGACAGCATTCGGATCCGCAACTTCAACGATCTTAGCGAAGCTTTTGTTCACCAGTATAAGTACAACGTTGACATGGCGCCGGACAGGGATCAACTCCGGGCGATGTCCCAGAGAGACAAAGAGTCTTTTAAGGAATAAGCCCAGAGGTGGCGCGAAATAGCTGCTCAAATCTATCCTCCTCTTGAGGAGAAAGAGATGACGAAGATATTCTTGAAGACTTTAGGTTCCTTTTACTATGAAAGAATGATTGTCAGCGCACCCAGTGACTTCACCGAAATGGTAAGCATGGGCATGCGGTTGGAGGAAGGGATTCGTGAAGGGCGTTTGGTTAAAGAAGGAAGTCCGTCTAGCAGTACTAAGAAGTTTGGAAGTGTTTTCCCAAAAAGAAAAGAGCAGGATGTTAGCGCAATCTTCCCAGGGAGACCGAGGAGAGGTTACTCACACGTTGCGGCAGTCACTCCGGCTGTCCGCCCAGCTTTGATGACCCCAGCTCATCAAACCTCACCAACTCAACAACGGCCATTTCAGCAGCAGCCTCGACAACAGGCTTATCCATTCAACAACCAGAACCGTTCACCAAGAAAACTGCAATTCGATGCCATTCCTATGACTTATACTGAATTGTTCCCTGCTCTTATCAGAAAGAACCTCATAACGACAAAACCTCCTCCTGTCGCACCAAACAGTACTTCTCCGTGGTATAAGGCGGATCAGTTTTGTGAATATCATCAAGGGTCGCCGGGGCACAACCTTGAAAATTGTTTTGCTCTAAAGGCGGACGTGCAGAGATTGATTAAGAATGATATCTTGTCTTTCAAGGATGTTAACCCAAATGTTAGAGATAATCCTTTGCCTCGACATGGGGCAGCATCAGTGAATATCGTGGAAGGTTGTCCGGGAAAGTTTCGAGTTTTTCAAGTTGAACACATAAGGGAGTCGTTGATCAGGTTACATCAGAGCTTAAGAAGACTTGCCTTTGTTAGGCATCAGCATGATTATGATGTTTGTGAATTTTGTTCAAGGGAGGTTGATTGCCCTATTGTGAAGGAGGATATTCAAAAATTGTTAGACCAGAGGGTTATCACTATTACATATGACAGAGATCCGGAGGATGAAGTGAATGTTATAATACCACAATTCAATTTTCCTGAATCAGTAGAGATCGTTTACGACAGTCAGACTGCACTTGTTGCTCCTTTGATCATTTATCCACCTGGCCCTGTGCCTTACAACTCAGACCAAGCTATACCGTATAAGTATAATGCCATGATGATTGAGAATGGGGTAGAAGTCCCTATACCAACAAGGCCATCTTTTGTTAACATCGCTAATGTGAGTAGAGTTACGAGAAGTGGGCGTGTCTTTGCAGCAGTACCTTTGAAGAGACCAGAAGTTCAAGTCATGAGACCCATACCGGCAGAAATTCCAGCGAGAAATGTTGAACCAAGGGTTGAGATAGGCCGATCCAATGAACCTATCCCTTATCCTGAGGATGACGAGATTCCGAAGCTTATCAAGAGAAGTGAATATAAGATTGTGGACCAACTATTGCAAACTCCTTCCAAGATTTCTTTGCTTGCTTTACTGAGAGATTATGGTGCCCATAGAGAAGCTTTGATGAAGGTCTTGGACCAAGCATTCGTGGATCATGATGTGACAGTTGACCAATTTGATGGAATTGTGGGAAATATTACTTCGTGTAACAATCTTGGTTTCAGTGATGAAGAGCTTCCGGAGGAGGGAAGGAACCATAATATGGCGTTGCATATCTCAATAAGTTGCGGAAATGATACCTTATCAAGTGTGTTGGTAGATACAGGTTCGTCGTTAAATGTAATGCCCAAAACTACATTATCTCGACTCTCATATCAAGGTGCTCCCATGAGACCTAGTGGAGTAATTGTTAAAGCATTTGATGGTTCTAGGAAGACTGTCATTGGTGAAGTGGATCTTCCTATAATAATTGGTCCTCATACTTTTCAGATCACTTTTCAAGTAATGGATATTCGTGCCGCCTACAGTTGCCTATTGGGTCGTCCATGGATCCATGATGCATGGGCAGTCACTTCCACGCTCCATCAAAGATTGAAGTTTGTAAGGCATGGAAAGCTGGTAATGATTGGTGGAGAGCAGGCTATGGTGGTAAGCCATTTGTCATCTTTCTCTTTTATTGATGCTGATGAGGATGTTGGAACCCAATTCCAAGCTCTATCTGTTGCTAATAATGAAGTGAAGAAGCAAGGGACATCTATTTCTTCTTTTGAGGATGCGCGACGAGTGGTTGAAAGTGGTTCGGCTAAAGGTTGGGGCCAGGTGTTGACTCTGCCCGAGAACAAGTCTGGAGAAGGTCTTGGTTTTCATCCCGTGTCTACAAGAGTCAAGCAGGAAGTAGTTACTCGTCCGATTCAAGAGGTTTTCCGAAGCGCAGGTTTTATCCATCCGACTCCTCCTGAAGTTGATGCTATAATAGGAGACGATTCTGAAGAGGATTTACCTGATTTTGTAACGCATGGAGTGGTTTGCCAGAACTGGATTGCTGTTGATGTTCCTGTTGTGATGCACATTTCTGAGTAATGTTTTGTTTTATTTTTGAAAAAAATTTCGCTCTGCCCAAGGCAAAAAGTATTTGTGTCGGGCTATGTTGAAAATAAATCCTTTTGCTCTGCCCAAGGCAAAAGAGAAAATGTCCGGGCTCCTTGTTTCAAGTATTTCCCGTCATGAATAAAAATGTTATTTTGTCCACTACTGTTTTATTTTTTCACTTTTTTCTGGGAAATAGTAATGAAAATTAATTGGTAGTAATGGGAAAATATAATAATTTTTGTTTCATTCATATTAATCGATTTCTAAAATAAAGCATAATCATATGTGCAGATTAATTCATGACTTAACCATTGAAAACAATGATCCTATGCCCTCTCCCAACTTTGAATTCCCTGTGTTCAGAGCTGAAGAAGAGGATAGTGAAGAGATTCCTGATGAAATTTCCCGTTTGCTTGAGCACGATGAAAAGATTATTCAACCGTTGTAAGAACCTGTAGAGTTGATCAATTTGGGTGATGAAGAGGATAAGAAGGAAGTCAAGGTCGGAGCATTGCTTATCCCAGAAGTCAAAGAGAAAATGTTGGAGCTTCTCAAAGAGTATGTTGATGTGTTTGCTTGGTCCTACCAAGATATGCCAGGTTTGGACAACAATATTGTGGAGCATCGTTTACCGTTGAGGCCTGAATGTCCGCCGATTAAGCAGAAGTTGAGAAGGACTCGTCCCGATATGGCTGACAAGATCAAAGAAGAAGTTCAAAAACAAATTAATGCAGGTTTCCTAGTTACATCGGTCTATCCTCAATGGTTAGCCAATATAGTGCTTGTTGCTAAGAAGGATGGCAAAGTTCGAATGTGTGTAGACTATAGAGATCTGAATAGGGCTAGCCCAAAGGATGACTTCCCATTACCGCACATTGACGTATTGGTCGACAGTACCGCAAAGTTCAAAGTCTTTTCTTTCATGGATGGTTTCTCTGGTTACAATCAAATCAAGATGGCACTAGAAGATATGGAGAAGACAACTTTCATTACACCTTGGGGAACATTTTGTTATCGGGTTATGCCGTTTGGTTTGAGGAATGCTGGTGCAACATACCAAAGGGCCATGACTGCTTTGTTCCATGATATGATGCATAAAGAGATAGAAGTGTACGTAGATGACATGATTGCCAAATCACAAACTGAAGAAGATCATTTGGAACATTTATTGAAGTTATTCCAGCGTTTGAGAAAGTATAAACTCCGTCTGAATCCCAACAAGTGCACTTTTGGTGTTCGTTCTGGAAGACTTCTGGGTTTCATTGTCAGTCAGAAAGGTATTGAGGTAGATCCTGATAAAGTCAAAGCTATTCGGGAAATGCCTGCACCCAAGACGGAAAAACAAGTAAGAGGATTCCTTGGGAGACTGAATTATATTTCTAGATTTATATCTCATATGACTGCTACCTGTGGGCCGATTTTCAAGCTTCTCAGAAAGAACCAAGGATGTGTGTCGACAGAAGATTGTCAGAGAGCTTTTGATAGCATCAAAGAATATTTACTTGAACCTCCCATTTTGATTCCTCCGGTGGAAGGAAGACCTTTGATTATGTACCTGACTATATTGGAAGATTCCATCGGATGTGTGCTTGGTCAACAAGATGAGACTGGAAGAAAGGAACATGCTGTATATTATCTGAGTAAGAAATTCACAGACTGTGAGTCTCGATACTCATTACTTGAGAAAACATGTTGTGCTTTAGCTTGGGCTTCTCGTCGTCTGCGCCAGTATATGATTAACCACACCACTTGGTTGATCTCCAAAATGGATCCGATCAAGTATATCTTTGAGAAGCCTGCCTTATCTGGAAGAATAGCCCGTTGGCAGATGTTGTTATCTGAATACGACATTGAGTATCACACTCAGAAAGCAATCAAAGGGAGTATTTTAGCCGACCACTTGGCTCACCAACCAATTGACGATTATCAATCCATCAAGTTTGATTTCCCAGATGAAGATGTTATGTACTTGAAAGCTAAAGATTGTGAGGAGCCGTTACCTGAAGAAGGACCTGATCCTGAATCGCATTGGGGTTTGATATTTGACGGAGCTGTGAATTCTTATGGAAATGGAATTGGGGCAATCATCGTCACTCCCCGAGGTACTCATATCCCGTTCACAGCGAGATTGAAGTTTGACTGCACGAACAACATGGCTGAATATGAGGCATGTATTATGGGTCTCGAAGAAGCAGTAGATCTAAGGATTAAGATTCTTGATATTTACGGAGATTCGGCATTGGTAATTAATCAAATCAAAGGAGAATGGGAGACTCGTCATCCTGGTTTGATCCCTTACAGAGACTATGCTAGAAGATTGTTAACTTTCTTCAACAAAGTGGAATTACATCATATCCCTAGAGATGAAAACCAAATGGTTGATGCTTTAGCTACTTTGTCTTCAATGTTTCAAGTGAATGGTTGGAACGATGTGCCTACAATCCGAGTTATGTGCCTTGACAGACCTGCTCATGTGTTATTAGTAGAAGAGGTTACCGACGACAAACCGTGGTTCTATGACATTAAACGTGTTCTTCAAACTCAAGAGTACCCGCCTGGGGCATCCAATAAAGATAGGAAGACATTGAGAAGATTAGCAAGCAGTTTCTTCCTCAATGAAGAAGTATTGTATAAGAGGAATTACGACATGGTCCTACTCAGATGTGTAGACAGACGTGAAGCAGACATGCTGATGCAAGAAGTACATGAAGGGTCTTTTGGCACTCATGCCAACGGACATGCAATGGCTAAAAAGATGTTGAGAGCTGGTTACTATTGGATGACGATGGAATCTGATTGCTGTAAATATGTGAAGAAATGTCATAAATGCCAGATTTATGCGGACAAGATATGTAACACCCCAGTTTTAATTATTTGATTTATTTTAATGGGAAAATTATTTTATTGGAGTTAATAAAATAAAAGAATTATTTATTTTGGAATATTTGAAGAGAATAAATGAAATAAGAAATATTGGGTTTTTAAGTTATTGGGCTTGGATGTTGTTAGTAAAGAGTGGGGGTGCAAAAGAAATAAGGATATATATTTTGGAACTTAAGTTATTTCTCACTTTTCACGATAAAACAGAATTTGGAGATATTTAGGATTGGAGCTCTGAAGAACGAAGAACAATCGCTCAAGAGTTCAAAGTTGCAATTTGATAAAGTAAGGGGGGCTACTACTCGATTTACTTTTGCTTATGGGTTTAGGTACGATTGATTTTGGATAATCGTAGGGAGAAACCCCAATTTTTAGATGTTCTTAGGGATCACTAACCTTAGGGTTGAACCTTGTTAGAAAAGGTTTAGGTTCCCAAATTTTATGAATCAATTAAGGATTTTAGGTTTCTATGGTGGATTTGGAGTATATTTGTATGAACGAGAGTTCCCTTAGGTAATTCTAGGGATAACCCCAATATTGTTAGAATTTCCCTAAAGGATGGGTAATATGTAACTTAAGGTCAATTTTATAAAACTTGTTGTTGATGAAAGAATTGTTGATAAAATAGGATGTTCTAAAAATGAAAATTATGAGTTTTGATTGATTTTGGAAAATGAGACCTTAAGTGAATTGATGTTGTTCTTATGATTGGAAATTTACTAACTTAGAAGGGAATTGTGTTTCCAATTGATGTGTTGCTTTGAGTTATGCAAAATTGATGTTGTTATGTACCGCAATGCACGTTTTGGCTGGTATTTTCGTGTTTGGTTGTTGTTCTGAGCCTGCTGCAGGTACAGGAAAATTCTGTACGTGCTCATCAACACGGGCCGTGTTGCACAACACGGGCACCCGTGTTGATCTTCTGTGTTGGTAAAAATAATGTGTTTTCTGGACACATTACAACACGGGCCATGTTGCACAACACGGGCACCCGTGTTGAGCCCCTGTGTTGGCTTATGGATTCTGTTTTCTGTGCATGCTGTTATGTACGGAATTGATTTTGTTTTGATGTGCAGTGTTTTATATGTTTTGAATATGCTGCTTATTGATTTCCTAGTGTTGTGGATGCTTGTATCGAATAACGTTTGTATGTTATGATGCCAACACTACGTAGATTTTATTGTCATGCTTTGAGATGACGTTATCAAGCATGAATTATGATATAACTTGATATGATTGGTTGATGTTTAATAGTATGCTGAGTGATTACATGCTATCCATATCCTGTTATGATTGATGTTGTTGATGTTGCATGATATGTTTATTTGATGTTAATAGTATGCTGAGTGTTACATACTTTACATATCATGTTGCATTTGTTAATTCCCATTGTGTGGAATTAACATGGTGGCCAATATACGTGTCCGCGATTTAATGGAACGTTGAGGTGGTAGCCGTGTCCGCGATATAATGGAACGGTGAGTCGTCCGTGACCCGAGATATAATGGGGCGGTAAAATGGTACCACGTGCATGGGTGTGTTGCATTATATTGAGTATAACATGAATGGATGATTTTCCAATGTTATATTTAATTGATTGTATGCATGTATTGTTGCTGAATTGTTAATGATGTTTGATGTTAATTATAAGTATGAAAGGTAATACATTATGAATATATGAATTGTAAAGGTTTTCGTAAACTATGAAACATGCTAACTGTTTGGGTGATGCTTATGGTTTTCTGAATTGATTGTTATGAACGTATAATCAAATGTATAGTTGAGATGCTCACCCTTATTGTTGAACATTTCAGATTGAGGAGCTTCGCTCAGATGATTGGCAAAGACTTGCTGTTTCTAGTTTATTTCGGTTTAAGTATTGTCCGGGTCATGCTCTGATAGTTGTAACTCCGGGAACGTTTGTTTGTCGAGCTGCTTTAGTCAGACTCGTTTATTTCCTTAGTATTTGGTTATAATATGATGTTGATATATTCCAGGTGTTAATCCCTGATGATTGAAAATATTATAACTTTGGTTTTATTAAATATAATATTCCGCTGTGTAAACATGTATGAGTTGCTTCTATGTTATGCATGACAGGAACTGGTTTTTATTAACAGAGAATTGTGACATCCTCGTTAATACATGTACTCTGAAAATATGATTTTAATTATTTGCGAATCTTTTATGTAGGGTTTTAGAGGGTGTTACAATAGTGGTATCAGAGCATAGTCGGTCGTTGTGACCAGAGTCTTGAGTCAGTCATTCCTTTTGTATGCGACTAGTGCAAGGTAACACTGTCGATACTGTATTCTGATGAGGAGTATGTTTTAATTCTCAGGAATATGGCTGGAAGAGGTAACGGACGAAATGATGCTGCACTCGCTGAGGCTTTGGGGATGTTAGCTGGTGTACTTGCTGGAAATCCAAATGGAGGCGTGATTGGTGCTGATAGGCAATTGGGGAACTTCCAAAGGAACAATCCTCCGTTGTTCAAAGGTACACATGACCCTGAAGGTGCTCAGAAGTGGCTGAAAGAAATCGAAAGGATTTTCCGTGTGATTGATTGTGCTGAAGATCTGAAAGTCAGATATGGTACGCATATGTTGGCAGAAGAGGCCGACGACTGGTGGGTTGCAACAAGGACTGAAATGGTTCAGGATGGAGAGGCACTGACTTGGGCTAACTTCAGAAGGGCTTTTCTGAGGAGGTACTTTCCTGAAGATGTTCGGGGAAGAAAGGAAATTGAATTTTTGGAGCTTAAACAGGGCAATCTGACTGTTAGTGAGTATGCTACTAAGTTCACGGAGTTGGCAAAGTATTATGCACACTACAACAATGATGAGGCTGGAGAATTCTCTAAATGTATCAAATTTGAGAATGGTCTCCGAGATGAGATTAAGCAGGGAATCAGGTACCAGCGTATTCGTAGATTTTCTGATCTGGTGGATTGTAGCAGGATCTTGGAAGAAGATATTACCAAGACTAGGTCGTCTCACTCTCGTGGGGCTGTTGAAAAAAGGGAAAAGCAGCATATGGACCGTGGCAAGCCATATGGTAGAGGTAACTAGAAATCAGGTGGTTGGAAAAGGCCTAGTGGGGGAGATTCTAAGGCTCCTATCAGATGCTATAGGTGTGGTGAGTTTGGCCATCATATTCGAGATTGCAAGAGTGATGAGAAGAAGTGCTATAAATGTGGAAAGACTGGTCATTTGTCTATTGATTGCAAAGGGAAGTCTGTTACTTGTTACAATTGTGGCGAAGAAGGTCACATTCGTCCGCAGTGTCCTAAGCCTAAGAAGGATCAGTCAGGTGGAAAAGTGTTCGCTTTGTCTGGATCTGAGACTACTCCAAAGGATCGATTGATTAAAGGTACGTGTTTTATTCATGGCACACCTTTAGTTGCAATTATTGATACTGGTGCAACTCATTCTTTCATTTCTTTGGATTGTGCTGAGAGGTTGAAACTGGACATATCTGATATGCGAGGTAGCATGGTTGTTGATACTCCTGCATCGGGTTCAATGACAACTTCACTAGTATGTAGGAATTGTCCTATTGAGATTTTTGGTAGAGGTTTCGGTATGGATTTAGTGTGCCTACCGCTTGAACAAATTGATATTATCCTTGGGATGAACTGGTTGGAATTCAACCGGGTTCATCTGAACTGTTTTGCTAAGACGGTGATTTTTCCAGAAGCAGTTGGTGTCGAGAATTTGACTATGACTGCTAGGCAGGTACAAGAAGCAATGGAGGAAGGTGCTACTGTGTTTATGTTACTTGCTTCGTTAGATGCAACAGGAAAGGTCAAGAGTAGTGAATTGCCAGTGGTGTGTGAATTCCCCGAAGTCTTTCCGAATGATGTTGGTGAGTTACCTCCTGAGCGAGAGGTGGAATTTTCTATAGATTTGATTCCTGGTACGAGACCGGTGTCGATGGCACCATATCGTATGTCTGCATCTGAGTTGGCAGAATTGAAGAGTCAGTTGGAAGATTTACTGGAGAAGAAGTTTATTCGTCCAAGTGTTTCGCCTTGGGGTGCTCCGGTATTGTTGGTTAAGAAGAAAGAAGGTTCTATGAGACTGTGCGTTGATTACATGCAATTGAACAAAGTAACCATTAAAAATCGGTATCCTTTACCGAGGATTGATGATTTAATGGATCAGCTAGTTGGGGCCAGTGTATTTAGTAAGATTGACTTGAGATCTGGATATCATCAGATTCGTGTGAAAGCGGGAGATATTCAGAAGACTGCTTTTCGAACGAGGTATGGGCATTATGAATATTCTGTTATGCCGTTCGGAGTTACTAATGCACCTGGTGTTTTCATGGAGTACATGAACAGGATTTTTCACCCGTATCTGGATAAGTTTGTTGTGGTTTTTATTGATGACATTCTGATTTATTCCAAGAATGACGAAGAACATGCGGAACATCTCAGAATTGTGTTAGAGTTGTTGAAAGATAAGAAGTTGTATGCAAAGTTGTCCAAATGTGAGTTCTGGCTGAATGAAGTTAGTTTTCTTGGACATGTGATTTCTAAGAATGGTATTGCAGTGGATCCTACAAAAGTAGAAGCAGTATCTCAGTGGGGAGTGCCGAAGACTGTTTCTGAAATCAGAAGTTTTCTTGGTCTTGCAGGTTATTACAGAAAGTTTATCGAAGGATTCTCAAAGTTAGCATTGCCGTTGACGAAGTTGACTCGTAAAGGACAAGCGTTTATTTGGGATTCTGATTGTGAGAAAGGTTTCCAAGAATTGAAGCGGAGATTGACTAGTGCTCCTATTCTGATTTTGCCGAATCCGGTGGAATCTTTTGTGGTTTATTGTGACGCATCTCTGATGGGATTAGGTGGTGTTTTAATGCAGAATCAACAGGTGGTTGCGTATGCTTCGAGACAGTTGAAGGTTCATGAAAGGAACTATCCTACTCATGACTTAGAGCTAGCAGCAGTTGTGTTTGTCTTGAAATTGTGGAGACATTATCTGTATGGTTCGAGATTTGAAGTGTATAGTGATCATAAGAGTTTGAAGTATCTTTTCGATCAGAAAGAGCTCAATATGAGGCAAAGAAGGTGGTTGGAATTTCTCAAAGATTATGATTTTGGTTTGAATTACCATCCTGGTAAGGCAAATGTGGTTGCAGATGCTTTGAGCAGGAAATCCTTGCATATGTCTATGATGATGGTTCGCGAATTGGATTTAATTGAACAATTCCGAGATTTGAGTCTAATTTGTGAAAGTACTCTGAAGTGTGTTCGTTTGGGTATGTTGAAACTTACTAGTGGTATTCTAGAAGAGATTAGGATCGGGCAGAAATCTGATGTTAATTTAGTTGATAAATTGACATTGATCGACCAAGGTCAAGGTGGTGAGTTTAGAATTGATGAAAATGATGTTATGAGATTTGGCGATAGAGTTTGTGTTCCTGATGTTGCAGAAATCAAGAAGAGTATATTAGAGGAAGGACATCGCAGTGGGATGAGTATTCATCCGGGTGCCACGAAAATGTATCATGATTTGAAGAAATTGTTTTGGTGGCCGGGAATGAAAAAGGAAATAGCTGAATTTGTGTATGCATGTTTAATCTGTCAGAAATCGAAGATTGGGCATCAGAAGCCGTCTGGATTTATGCAACCGATGTTTATTCCAGAGTGGAAGTGGGATAGTATTGCTATGGATTTTGTATCCGGGTTGCCGAGGACTCCTAAGAATTGTGAAGCGATATAGGTTGTTGTGGATAGACTGACTAAGTCTGCTCATTTTATACCGGTGCGAATGGATTACTCAATGGAGAGATTGGCACAGTTGTATATTGAGAAAATAGTGAATTTGCATGGAGTTCCTTCTAGTATTGTGTCAGATAGAGATCCGAGGTTCACTTCGAAATTTTGGGAAGGATTGCAGAAGGCTTTGGGTACTAAATTGAGGTTGAGTTCAGCTTACCATCCTCAGACTGATGGACAGACGGAGAGGACGATTCAATCGTTAGAAGATTTATTGCGTGCTTGTGTTTTAGAGAAGGGTGGAGCTTGGGATAGCTATTTGCCATTGATTGAATTTACTTATAATAATAGTTACCATTCGAGCATTAGTATGGCTCCGTTTGAGGCATTGTATGGTAGACGGTGTAGAACGCCTTTGTGTTGGTATGAATCAGGAGAGAGTTCAATAATTGGGCCAGAGATTGTTCAGTAGACTACTGAAAAGATCAAATTGATTCAAGAGAAGATGAGAGCTTCTCAGAGTCGTCAGAAAAGTTATCATGATAAGAGGAGGAAGAATTTAGAATTCAGTGCTGGAGATCATGTCTTTGTGAGAGTTACTCCGATGACGGGTATTGGTCGAGCGTTGAAATCTAAGAAGTTGACTCCGCGTTTTATTGGTCCGTTTCAGATTACGGAAAGAGTTGGAGAAGTTGCTTATTGTATTGCTTTACCTCCGAGACTTGCGAATTTGCACGATGTTTTTCATGTTTCTCAGTTGAGGAGATACATTCCAGACCCATCTCATGTAATCCAAGTAGATGATGTACAGGTGAGAGATAACCTGACTGTAGAAACATTGCCTATGAGGATAGAAGATCGGGAAGTGAAACAGTTAAGGGGTAAAGAGATAGCATTAGTGAAGGTTGCTTGGGGAGGTCCAGCAGATGGAAATGTTACCTGGGAACTGGAGAGCCAGATGAAAGAGGCTTATCCGGAACTGTTCGTCTAAGGTATGTTTTCGAGGACGAAAACTCTTTTAGTGGGGGAGAGTTGTAACACCCCAGTTTTAATTATTTGATTTATTTTAATGGGAAAATTATTTTATTGGAGTTAATAAAATAAAAGAATTATTTATTTTGGAATATTTGAAGAGAATAAATGAAATAAGAAATATTGGGTTTTTAAGTTATTGGGCTTGGATGTCGTTAGTAAAGAGTGGGGGTGCAAAAGAAATAAGGATATATATTTTGGAACTTAAGTTATTTCTCACTTTTCACGATAAAACGGAATTTGGAGATATTTGGGATTGGAGCTCTGAAGAACGAAGAACAATCGCTCAAGAGTTCAAAGCTGCAATTTGATAAGGTAAGGGGGGCTACTACTCGATTTACTTTTGCTTATGGGTTTAGGTACGATTGATTTTGGATAATCGTAGGGAGAAACCCCAATTTTTAGATGTTCTTAGGGATCACTAACCTTAGGGTTGAACCTTGTTAGAAAAGGTTTAGGTTCCCAAATTTTATGAATCAATTAAGGATTTTAGGTTTCTATGGTGGATTTGGAGTATATTTGTATGAACGAGAGTTCCCTTAGGTAATTCTAGGGATAACCTCAATATTGTTAGAATTTCCCTAAAGGATGGGTAATATGTAACTTAAGGTCAATTTTATAAAACTTGTTGTTGATGAAAGAATTGTTGATAAAATAGGATGTTCTAAAAATGAAAATTCTGAGTTTTGATTGATTTTGGAAAATGAGACCTTAAGTGAATTGATGCTGTTCTTAAGATTGGAAATTTACTAACTTAGAAGGGAATTGTGTTTCCAATTGATGTGTTGCTTTGAGTTATGCAAAATTGATGTTGTTATGTACCGCAATGCATGTTTTGGCTGGTATTTTCGTGTTTGGTTGCTGTTCTGAGCCTGCTGCAGGTACAGGAAAATTCTGTACGCGCTCATCAACACGGGCCGTGTTGCACAACACGGGCACCCGTGTTGATCTTCTGTGTTGGTAAAAATAATGTGTTTTCTGGACACATTACAACACGGGCCGTGTTGCACAACACGGGCACCCGTGTTGAGCCCCTGTGTTGGCTTATGGATTCTGTTTTCTGTGCATGTTGTTATGTACGGAATTGATTCTGTTTTGATGTGCAGTGTTTTATATGTTTTGAATATGCTGCTTATTGATTTCCTAGTGTTGTGGATGCTTGTATCGAATAACGTTTGTATGTTATGATGCCAACACTATGTAGATTTTATTGTCATGCTTTGAGATGACGTTATCAAGCATGAATTATGATATAACTTGATATGATTGGTTGATGTTTAATAGTATGCTGAGTGATTACATGCTATCCATATCCTGTTATGATTGATGTTGTTGATGTTGCATGATATGTTTATTTGATGTTAATAGTATGTTGAGTGTTACATACTTTACATATCATGTTGCATTTGTTAATTCCCATTGTGTGGAATTAACATGGTGGCCAATATACGTGTCCGCGATTTAATGGAACGTTGAGGTGGTAGCCGTGTCCGCGATATAATGGAACGGTGAGTCGTCCGTGACCCGAGATATAATGGGGCGGTAAAATGGTACCACATGCATGGGTGTGTTGCATTATATTGAGTATAACATGAATGGATGATTTTCCAATGTTATATTTAATTGATTGTATGCATGTATTGTTGCTGAATTGTTAATGATGTTTGATGTTAATTATAAGTATGAAAGGTAATACATTATGAATATATGAATTGTAAAGGTTTTCGTAAACTATGAAACATGCTAACTGTTTGGGTGATGCTTATGGTTTTCTGAATTGATTGTTATGAACGTATAATCAAATGTATAGTTGAGATGCTCACCCTTACTGTTGAACATTTCAGATTGAGGAGCTTCGCTCAGATGATTGGCGAAGACTTGCTGTTTCTAGTTTATTTCGGTTTAAGTATTGTCCGGGTCATGCTCTGATAGTTGTAACTCCGGGAACGTTTGTTTGTCAAACTGCTTTAGTCAGACTCGTTTATTTCCTTAGTATTTGGTTATAATATGATGTTGATATATTCCAGGTGTTAATCCCTGATGATTGAAAATATTATAACTTTGGTTTTATTAAATATAATATTCCGCTATGTAAACATGTATGAGTTGCTTCTATGTTATGCATGACAGGAACTGGTTTTTATTAAAAGAGAATTGTGACATCCTCGTTAATACATGTACTCTGAAAATATGATTTTAATTATTTGCGAATCTTTTATGTGGGGTTTTAGAGGGTGTTACAAGATACATGTGCCACCGACCCTTCTTAATGTTATCTCTTCACCTTGGCCTTTCTCTATGTGGGGCATTGATATGATTGGAATGATTGAACCCAAAGCTTCAAATGGTCATCGTTTCATCTTGGTAGCAATTGATTATTTTACTAAATGGGTGGAAGCAGCATCTTATGCTAATGTAACCAGACAGGTGGTAGTCAAATTTATCAAGAATCAAATCATTTGTCGATACGGCATCCCGAGCAAGATCATCACGGATAATGGTTTGAATTTGAATAACAAGATGATGAGAGAGCTTTGTGAGGAGTTCAAGATCGAACATCATAATTCTTCTCCTTACAGACCGAAGATGAATGGGGCTGTTCAGGCTGCTAACAAGAACATCAAAAAGATTGTCCAGAAGATGGTGGTAACTTATAAAGATTGGCATGAAATGCTTCCGTTTTCTCTGCATGGATACCGTACTTCAGTTCGAACTTCAACAGGTGTAACCCCTTTTTCCCTAGTTTATGGTATGGAAGCAGTACTCCCCGTGGAGGTTGAGATTCCGTCTCTGAGAGTGTTGATGGAAGCTAAACTTTCTGAGGCTGAATGGTGTCAAAGTAGATATGATCAGTTGAATTTAATTGAAGAAAAGAGATTGACAGCATTGTGTCACGGTCAATTATATCAGCAGAGAATGAAGAAGGCTTTTGATAAGAAGGTTCGACCACGCGAGTTCAGAGAGGGTGACCTTGTGCTCAAGAAGATATTATCTTTTCAACCTGATTCTAGGGGCAAGTGGGCTCCGAATTATGAAGGACCGTATGTCGTTAAGAAAGTTTTCTCTGGAGGTGCCTTGATTCTCACCAATATGGACGGTGAAGAGCTCCCGCGCTCCATGAACGCCGATGCAGTCAAGAAGTATTTCGCTTAGGTTTGAGTTGACAGTTTGCTAAGTTGAAAACCTGAAAGGGCGGCTTAGGCAAGCTTTTGGTCAGACCGGTCTTGGCATTTGAACACATTTTGGAAATTCGAAGTTGTTAGGGAGAATAGTGATCATTGTTTTTGTGTAACCCTTTCTTTCATGTACTATTTCCCAAGCTTTTGTAAACCGTTAGAGTCGCATTATTAGCGAACTACCATCTTATTAATGAAATTTGAGCATTTACCTTTTGTGGGCAAAATTTTAATTTTTACGGAAATATTTGAAACAAAGTTATTTAAAGTATTCTTATTTTTTTTTTAAAAATGTATAATGAAAGGAATATTAACAGTTGTTCTGAGGATGGTCAAGCCATAAAATGCAAAACAATACAGTAATTTATCCTTGCATGATGAACATGTTTTATTTCAAAATCGTCATGAGGTGTTGGTTGTGGTAAACTTGCGTTTCTCGTGGTACTAAGTTTGGTGACTCCCCAGTTATTCCAGTTAAGCGTTTGTGTGGTTATCGGTATTTGGGCGATTTCTGAAGTGTGGTACGCTCCGACGTTGCTTTGTAGTTCCAGTTCTAGTTATTTTCCGTCTCTTTTAAGATTGGCCGAGATCTATCCGGTCGTGACATCTTATCGTCTTCAGGATATTCCATCTGTTCGTTTTGTCAGCATAACATTCATTTATTCATTTACACTTGTATCACGCATGCATATTCACATTTGCCGTTGATTTTGGGTTGTATACTTTGTTTTTAATACAATGTACAGTTTCTTTCCAAGTAGAAGGTTAGCTTAGGCAGAAAATGTGCTTCCTTTCTAAATTCCCCAACTGAGCTAATCCTCGTGGATGATTTTTGATTCAGCCTACCTTGTCCATTTCTGGATAGGATGAATCCCCAATCAAGTTACTTTCTCATTGGGTGGAGTCTTGTTTGACTGTTTCCTTTCTAGTTTATTCCTGGAGGGAGTTGTTGTCTCTTGCATAGGCTATCTCATGATTTTTCCCAGTGAAGTCGCGACCTAGACAAATGGTGCATTTATTTTGCACATTTAAGTATGTGATCTCTTCGGGAAGGATTGATTCATGTTTCTCTTTGACGAAGAACTTATTCTCTGCCAGTGTCATCGCAATTTCCTTCTGAGTTTCTTCGGAAAACGGCAAGCGGCGGTCTCTTCATGAGCAACTTGTACGTTATTATTTTTGGAAAACGGCAAGCGGCGGTCTCTTCATGAGCAACTTGTACGTTATTATTTTGGAAAACGACAAGCGGCGGTCTCTTCATGAGCAACTTGTACGTTATAGACATCGTTGGAAAACGGCAAGCGGCGGTCTCTTCATGAGCAACTTGTGCGTTATTATTTTTGGAAAACGGCAAGCGGCGGTCTCTTCATGAGCAACTTGTGCGTTATTATTATTTTTGGAAAACGGCAAGCGGCAGTCTCTTTATTTGAGCAACTTGTACGTTATAGACATCATTAGAAAACGGCAAGCGGCAGTCTCTTTATTTGAGCAACTTGTACGTTATAGACATCGTTAGAAAACGGCAAGCGGCAGACTCTTTATTTGAGCAACTTGTACGTTATTATTTTTCTGGGATACAGCAAGTGGCAGCTTCTTTATTTGAGCAGCTTGTATGTTATTGACATCCCTGGACGACAACAAGTGGCAGCCTCTTTATTTGAGCAGCTTGTATGTCATAATATTTTTCGGAAGACAGCAAGCGGCGGCTTCTTTATTTGAGCAGCTTGTATGTTATTGACATCCCTGGACGACAGCAAGTGGCAGCCTCTTTATTTGAGCAGCTTCTATGTCATAATTTTTTTTTGGAAGGCAGCAAGTGGCAGCTTCGTTATTTGAGTAGCTTGTGTATCTACAACCTTATTATTATTTCAGCATTAATTAGTATATCTCCGGAAATCTCGCAGAGAAGCTTGTCATGAATCTTTACCTTCAGAAGTCGGTAATCCATTATCAGCAAATTGGGTACACCTTTTGTCTATCTTTGACCTGGAGTTGTGAACTCACTATTATTTTGGGTCAATAATCTGTTTTATGGCCTATGCAAGATGCCTTCTTTGTTAGGGTCAGAGGTCATATTCCCTCAATTTTTATTCGCCGTCAAGAGTCTATTACTTGAAGTCGATGGCTCATTTCCCCAGTAGTGTATAATCTATGTTCCTGTGTTTTGTTGGTGTTTGGTTTCTCCAACATTATCTTGTTTCATACGATATCTTTCTCTATGAATTCAATCACTACATTCATATCAAACATAATGGCGGTATCTTAGGGCAAAAATTTGCGTATTATGTATTTAAGTACCTTCAATCTCGTCGAGACGAAGATTTTAATCTTCATATCTCCGGATAGAAGAAACTTAAATAGGGGCAGCTGTTGTACCCTAAATTTTGACCTAAGATACCATCTCCCATCTGCATCATTACATTGCAAGTGTTTTGACCTATCTTTATCAATTTTCAAAGCAGATTTTAAATTCATAACTTTTTCAAGTCAAGAGCTGTTTATTTTTGAAACGCTAAATTTATTAATTGATCAATGCTAAAACAATGTTTATTTAATTATTTATTATTCTGAATTTAAATAATTGGAATTTATTTTCAGTTATTATATAAATTAAAGAATTATAAATAATAAAGTAAATATTTGAAAAGAAGTTTATTAATTGATCAAACAATGTTTATTTAATTATTTATTATCCTAAGTTTAAATAGTTGAAATTTTATTTTCAGTTATTATAATTTAGAAGAATTATAAATGATGAAGTAAATAATTGAAGAGAAGTTAATTGATCAATGATGTTTATTTAATTATTTATCATTCTAAATTTAAATAATTGGAATTGATTTTCAGTTATTATATAATTTAAAGAATTATAAATGATAAAATAAATAATTGGAAAGAAGAAAAGAATTAACTGGTGAAATAATAGAATTTTATTCATCTTTATTCTAATTATTACAATTGTTGTTTAAATACTGTATTATTTACAAAGTATTTAAAATGACAATTATATAAAATGTTTAAAGTGAAATAAAAACTATTTTAATTTTTCTAAGATTCTAAATCTTCATCTTCTATCCAATACTTCTTTGATGCCCATTTGATTTTACCTGCAAAGAATTAAAAGAAAAAGTCAGAAATGAATATAATTAAAAGCAGAAAATTAATTTAGCGTTCATCATTAAAAGCAAACGGCTGGAATCAGTTTTTACCCTCTTTGCAAATCACGGGATTTCTCCCGGTTCACAAAAAGGGATGAATTTCATTGATAAATATGAATGCACAAGTTAAAAATATGCACAAATTCAATATTTCAAAGTAAACTGCATAGTTCAAAACCAAATGCACAAATTCATTTTTTGTCAAAACTGCATTGTCAAAAAAGCATAGTTCAACAGCATATGCAAATTTTCAAAGCCAAAGTCCAACGTAAACTACCCCAAGGTATGGGAAGAGGTCAAAAACACAAGGCTCCTCTACTGTACAATGCAGATGACAAAGAGAAACATATGCAGTGTAAAACCAAATATGCAAGCAAAATGTTTCTAATTCTCATCATTTTCCAGCTTTGCTTTTTCAGAACTTAAAGTACATACATCATATTTTAATGTCAAACTGTACTAAGGAGAGAGAAGAGAGAAAGAGTGTGGGTTTACAGGTTTTGGCTTAGGCAGAAAAGGGACATAATACAAAACAGCAGTAGCACAGTGAAAAAGGAAGCATAGAAAAAGAATATAGACAAACTGAATAAAACAGTATGGCGTGCAGAAGTATCAAGAAAAAATAGTAAAAATATTCAGAACCTGTAACATAAGCCTCAAGGCCAACCTATTATAACAACAACAAACCCTTCAAAAAAAGGGAGAGAGTTCATAACCGGTTGGAAGCCTAAAAACCAAAACTGAGTCCAAATAACTCAAACTGCAACATAAAACAAAACATACATACAACTTGCATTCAAGACAGCCAAAACCATGTCAAAGCCATGACCAAAACCATAACCATTTCAAAGCCTAACCAGTAAACTCATAAAAGGCCAAACCTGCTGAAACAAAAACCAGGCCAAACCTAAAGCAAAACCAGCATAAACTGTGAAACCATAAACCACTGTCAATCCAACCAAAGCCTTAAGCCTTAGTTTAAAATACCCAACATAACCTGCTTAAGCTTTGAACCTGTAACATGACCAAAAGCCAAGTTAACCTGTCAAACTCCAAACCATAACCTGTTTTGGTTCAATGGCAAACATGAAGCAAACCCCTCACAAGAACTGTCAAACAAGTCCAAGCTGTGAACCTGTCCAAGCCATATCAAAAGTCCAACAAGCCTAAGCTATCAAAACCCTCATACCTGCCTAAAATATCCAAGGCCAAAACTTGTACCAGGTACCTGCCTGAAGCCTTTAAACCGATACAAACATACAAAGCAACTCAACAATCCCAGAGGCAACAGAAGTGAGACAGAAAGAAGAAAGGGAAAGCTAATCAAACAAAATGTTTCAACAATAACATCATTCAATCTCAGCATACAACAAGCATTCAAAGGCAACAAAATTCTCAGAACCCAAAAGGTTCATCCTTGAAAACATATCATCAACAAATATAAAAAGCATACTCAGCAAGCCAAAGAGGAAGAAGGGACAAAGAAGCGTGTATAAGCAAAGCAAGGCAAAGGCGAGATACTAGACAAACCGGAGTTAGCTTCAGCGTCACTGCCTCCTCGCCATCCAGCCGCCTGAGTGCTTCCACCACCATTATCCCCCTCCTCCGTTAAGGTATACTTTTCTTTCCCTCCATTTTTGCGTATCTTGACAGAAACACCATGTAAAAATAAAGTCAAAATCATAACATACTAAATCATAAACATGCAAAATCATAAAAACCTAATACACTAAAAGAGCGAGATCATCACCTCTACACCGTATCACTGAGCGGCACATGTGGAAGAGGAGGCAGTTGGTGGCGCTGGCAACTTGGAGGCGAAGAGCTTTACCCCTGGACATTTTTTGGCTCAAGAGAAGAAGAAGAAAGATGAGGACAAATCAAGAACGAGGAGTAGCGGCGCCATTGCTGTAAACCCTGAAGCCATCCCAAATGGAATAAAACCTTGAACCCTAAACATTGTTCCCTTGTTGGGCCTGACCCGTTTCCCCTAACCTAAAACCCAGACGAATTCTATTGGAACCCCCCATCCCTTTTTCTGTTTATTCTTGTTTTGGCCCTTTAGAAACCATTTAGCCCATGCAATGGTTTATTGTTTATGATTTACCCCTTTGATTCTTGATACATTTCTTTCTATTTGATTTCTTTAGCCTTTTTTTTTTAATTTTTATTAATTTAGTTAATTAGTAAAGTTAATCAAACAAGAGGTATAATTTAATTAGACAAATTTTAATGTTTTACCCAATTTTATTAGTTTAAGTTTTGGATTAATTTAGTAATTGTAGTTTTCTTTTTTTAATTAGATTTGAGTTAATAACTTTTAAGTTTTAATTTAGTTTAGAATTATTTATTAATTCTTAAATAATACTTTATATTAATACGAAAAATACGTATAAAAAAAATACTAAAAATTAAAAACATTTTATTTTCTTTAATTAATTCTCTTGCTTTGTACATACTAAATAAAAATATAAAAATGCGTGTTCACGCCATTTAGTCTGTTATTTAATTGTTATGGTTGTATATCATTTATCTATCTAATTTTCTGTTTAATTATTTCGTCTTTACTTGTTTATTCCGTTTACGTCTAAATCCAAGAGAAAAATGATTAAATTTGTCGACTTCATGTCTTCAAATCCAATCACGCGAATATCTTCATTTCATTAAAACTTAAGACAATTTTTCCCCAAATATTCAATCTTTTCAAAACTTATACCTTTTAAGCCAAAACTTCGACATTAGGTCGTCGTACCTTCGAAAACCCGTTTGTACCCCTTTTCGGCCAAAACAATTTATTTTTAATCAAACGAACATTTTAATGAACAGATATTTCAAAAGGTTCCTATAGAGTACTATAGATACATTGGGTGCTAATACCTTCCGACTGTATAACCAACCCCCGAACCATAGATCTCTTTTCAAAAATGCCTTGTATTTTCATTACTTTTAAAAGTATTATTTTACATTGCATACTTTAGGGTTTTATTTCACTCTTTCCGCTTTTCCCTTGGAAATAATAAAGCGCGGTGGCGAATCTTGCTTTTGCGAGACGAATTAATTAATAGTTCGATATCCGATTTACCCTGCTACATTTTTTATCGCTACAATACTAACACCTTCCCTTTCTATAATCTACCTCCGGAACCCGAGAAACATCTCGAAAATGAATTTTTCTGTGCTTTTTTCCTTTCCCTTGTTGGATAAAATAAAAGACGGTGGCGACTCTTGCTTACCGCGACACTTTGCAAAAACAAACGCAAACGTGAACCAGCATTCAAAAAACAGTCAGTTCTCGTTCCCACCGACCACACCAGAGTCTGTCTCATCTCATACATCATTAAGAAAAAATATATGTCAAAAAAACAGTCCATGCATTCATAACATATGTCATCATCTCATCGCATCAGGGACGAAATTCAGGTATGTTTGTATTTAATTACTTTCCGCCTATCTGGCAAAAAACATAATTAAATAGGGGCAGCTGTTGTACCCTAAATTTTGTCTCTAATTTTTTCAGTCGCACATTCATACCATATTTTGTCATCTGGTCACAATCATTAATAAATAGCTTCATTCATTACATTTGCATCATTTAATCGTGTTTAAGTTGACCAAAAGTCTGTTTAAATTGACATTTACATCATTATGTAGTTGAAAAATACCTGACATTTCACTTCATGCACTTTTATCTGTTTACTCATTTCTTACATTGCTCCAAGTTGTTTATGTGTCGATAATAAAAATATTTCGGTTTTTTAGACAGAATGTTAAATGCGATTCGACACTGTGCGAAAAATTAGCGAGAAAAATATTTCAAGTTTTCACCTTTTATAGATCATTTTATGAATCTGTGTTTCACGCAGATTATGACGGTATGCTCGCTTTATTTTTTCGGTACAGTTTGAAGTCTCATTTTTAACCGTAAACGTCTGTTTAGCCTGATATTTTTATTATCATTTTATTTCGATTTTGACTTTTTGAATATTTTTTCTTTAATATTTGTGACATGTAGATTATTTTAATGTGTTCATTTAATTTTTTCGGATAAATTTTCGTCAGTTTTTTTTATCATTTTTGGTCATTTTCGGTCTTTATTTTTTATTCATAAAAAATTCAAAAAAAAATATTTTAAATTGAGTTATTTTTTATACTTTCAGTTTTTTATTTCATTTTTATCATTTAAGGGCGTTTTTGTCATAAAATTATATTAATTATACTGTACTTAATTCTCTTT